>OZ025239.1:82228415-82518415 GCA_964019155.1 Osedax fenrisi
ATCAGTTTATTGAATTTATATCAGCATTATGTTAATTTATTAAAAAAATATTTATTTAGATGATTTATATAATTATGAAAATTTCATTCTTAAACATTTTTATGTTGGATTTATGGTTTCTGAGATACCGATGGTGTCCGTATTCGGATACTTCCCCTATAGGGGAAGTATCCGAATATAAGTATCCCATATATACCCGAACACGGACATATATGGATGATGAAATCTCGTAGTTATTATATAATAATTTCTTAGATAGATATCTTCCTTATCTATTTATTTTATTATACTTTAATTAAAAGACATATCTTATTACGTACATTACAAATAAATTATAGTTAACATCAAAGGAACTTAATAATCTAAGTTAACATATATAACTATTATTATACTTAATACATACAATTATATAAATATTATAAACTATGATATAGATATGATATAAATATATATAGGTTTATTTTTATGAAGTGCACATTATGTAATTCGATAGTATAAATTGAGGAGATAAGTATTTCTTGCAATTACTATAAATAATAGGAAATTCCATCGCTCAGCCACGAATAATATTATCTTAGCTGTACGCCGTACAGTGTACGGGGCTGGTAGTGCAGACGTATTAAGATCGGTGTAGAAATACTACTTCCGGGGGTATTCTAAACTCGATAGGTTCGCTTTCTCGCCCCCGCCGCTAGGTCGACTATCTCCACTAATAGTAGACGACGACGACGTGGGCATCACGTGATACGCGATAATCTCGGCTCAGACGAGATAACGACGGTTCTAGTTCCGTTCTCCTGGGGGGGGAGGGGGGGCGAGGCGGGTAAGCCACCCTCATCCCGAGTGTACCCACGTGACAGGGGCCCGATACCCGAGCTCCAACGAGATACATCTGGTGGGGGAACCGAGCGCCGTTAGAGATTCCAGATATATCGAATTAAGCCCTCGTTTTTCAGTCACGTGACACGCTCTATCTCTCTATCTCGGCGTGTCTCGGCGTATCTCGAACAATCTCACTATTTCCTAATTTAATTAACTTTAATTAGACAGATGATATGATATATAATTCTGCTTACGATGTGACTACATTACGTACATACACATACGCATACCTACACACACACTATAGATTAAAATACGAGATTACAACTAACCTAATAAATTGACATTCGTTTAGAAACGTTTACGTAAGTGTTTCCTACATACAGTATACAGTATACACTATATACTATAGTATAGGTGTCTACTACTACTGAGGTATGCTATATCGATAGGCGCCTACTTATAACACGACCTACTCTTTAATAACGCATATAATGTTTCCGCGCCGCCCGCCCGTCACTTTACACAGCATGTTAGCCGGCTTCTAGTGTAGATATGCGAGTATAATATTGTACAGTGACCTTTGTTTAACAACAGCAATACTTGCTACTATATGTATATAGGAACACAGGTATATATATATATATATATATATACCACTATAGTTTATATAACTATATCTGTGTCGTTTGTATTTGCTCTAATTCAGACTTCTAGGTACAGATAATGTGTGCCTGAGATATCGGATTTATTAGATTTCGAATTATTATTACATGTATTAAGATTGAATCAACACCATAATTGCACTCGTAAAATACTGAGCTATCGTAATGTCTGAGTTACCGGGAATATGAGTTAGCAGAGTTAATTATATATATATATATATATATATATATAATATAGATAATAATTGATATTATACGGTATTCAGGTTGTCATGCTCCATTGTATATTAACGATATATATATATATATATATATATATATACTTTGTACTTTGTACTGTTACATATTATATAGTTATTAATAATGTATATATATATATATATATATATATATATATATATAGTTGTGGGCATTACCTATAAGTATATATACCTATATATAGGGCACATTTGTGATGCTATAGTAATTAACAATAACGACAAAGTATACTTTACCTATAGGATGTAAACATGATTCTACTGTGATAGTGATAACATATAGGTATATATAACATATACGCGTTATTTAAAATATTAAATATTGACATATATGTAGGTTGTCATATGTACATCGTCATATTTGAAGATTATAAACATCAATATGTAACGATGCTCAAGTATACTCAAGTATACTATAGTGCTCGAAAGGATAAATAATGATATATTATAATATATCAAAATATTTATATAATAGATTTTTTTTGTATATACAATATAGTGTGTATAGTATATTTATAATGAATTAATTCTAAGAAATTAAATGTATATATATAATACTTTATATGTATATATATATAATAATATTATAATATTATTATATATTAACAATATTATATGGTTAATATATAATACTATTATTGTGTTATAAGGGAAAAATGTATTGCGAATGCCAGAAGTCTCTTGGTATTTCAAACAAATATATATATATATATATATATAGGCTACTAAGGTTTGCGTGTACGTTTGGTATGTGAAGTATTTCTAAAGATATGTGATCATGCTCCATCACATAATTAGATTATTTTAGAATTTATTGTATATCTGTATATTATGTTGTTATAATAGACGTTTATATAATGTAGTCTTAATATACAGCACGCTTAATCCATCTTACAGTATACACATACGCGTGGGTGTAGGTGGGTGTGTGTTTGTATGTGATATTATATTAATTACTTCTTTTTATAATAAAATCATAATAACAAAATTCCGTTCGATTTACCAGAGATCAACGACTTTTATTTTTCAATAATGTGATTTAAATATACTATGTATACCACAATATAACCAAGTATACCAATATATATATATATACCAATATATATATATATATATATATATATATATATATATATATATATCGGTGTATATACATAAGTTATAGCATATTATATTTAAATGAAGAAACGTTCAAGTAGGTTATGTAAATACACCATCGATATAAAGAAAGTGGATAAGCAATTGACGCACGCAATGCATGTAAAAGATAGACACGTGAATGACACTTTTATCGATAAATTAACAAAATGGTATCAGTGATTTTGATTGGATATTAGTCATATTATATATGTCAAATATTAAAACAGTAGGCTTTTCGTCGAAATAGATTTAAGTGACTTCTATCAATATCAATGGATTTAAATTATAAATATCAATAAAATCAATAAAATAGTATTATAACTTCAATTTAAATACACAAAATTACTAGGAATGTTGATATTATGTATTTTAAATATATAATTTTATTTTTAGTATAGATAGTAAATTAAAATTGGTAGTGATTATCAATATATATATATATGATAAATACATATTATTATAAATAAAAAGTAGTGGGCCAGATAGTGGGTTTCGACTGCAGCGCTCGTAGCGGATAGTGCCATACACTACATTCAATTGCTTATCCACTTTCTTTATATCGATGAAATACACCCATACACACACCCACACGCGCACACATATACACATACGAACACGCGCACACACGCACACGTTGGCACCTCTTAACGATTATCGTTACCTATACATTATAGTGATATAACCGATGCTCTAGTTCATAGATAAGTAACAAGGTAACACACACGTGAGGCTATTGTTTTAATGGCCTTACATAACCCTCCTCTTTGTTACCCCCGGACAATCACGTGATGATAATCATGATGAACGGAGTACGAGCTGTAAGGTGATATACTTCCGGTCAACAGATAGATCAGTGTGGTCACCTCTTAACGGACCTCATTACGTCATACTTAATTATAGGTCCTACATGGTTTCGGTGCTGGTGTTGCGTAATATCACACGTGTATTACGCAATAGAGAGGTAGGGTAGTTACGCAATCACTATATTAAGTATGACGTAATGAGGTATGTGGTGTAAGTACTGTATATAGTGTAGGTATGTATGTAGGTATTTATATAGGGATGGGTAGAGGCCCTCTACTAGAGGGTAATATATACTGGCATGCCGAACGCAGAACGTATAGATTTATATGTGCATGCCTATACCTGATGATGTACATTGTATATATTATATATATATATATATATATATATATATATATATAAAAGCGCAAACTACACACATTTATATTATAATTTTGAAACCACGAATACATTTGATTATTATGTTAGAATATATTTGACATTAATTAATATTAATGGAGATACTAATACGTCATAATTCAGTTAATTAGGTTAATTTACCTTGATTTTGTATAGGAATCATTTATTTTATTGTATCATTAGAAATGTAATTTAAAAATAATAATTTAATTACAGAAGATATTTCTCTATTTTTGTTATTCAAACTATTACGTAATCTATTCAATATATAAATTACAATCAACTATATAAATATATATATATATATACAGTCAAAGCTCGATAACTCAACATTGACGGGACGGAGTGTTCATTAGCGAGTATGTTGAGTTATCGGATGTATACATTAATGACTTAATTAATGTCTTGTTCACATAAATGCATTCAAAATTCAAAAAGTACTCGTATGATAATATAATAATTGTAATTGTATTTTTACGTTTATATATTTATATCCATATATTATTAAATAAAACCATGTTGAATAATATATGTTGAATTATATTTGTTGAGCAATGTAGTTTTACATGTAAAAGATACGAATCCAACAACATATGTTTGTGATATTTTGATTTTTCATAAATGTTGAGTTATCGGATGTATATTTACATCTAATGTATAGGCTAGGATTATAAAAACGATGTTGAGTTATATGTATGTTGAGTTATATTTGTTGAGTAATAGGGTTTTTGTTAACATGTAAAAGATACGAATCCAACCAAATATTTTTTGGATGTTGAGTTATCGGAAATGTTGAGTTATCGGCATGTTGAGTTACCGAGCTTCTACTGTATATATATATATGTGTTATATACTATGAAGTTACTTTTAGTTACGTTGAACATAGTTTGCGTTACTTTTCGTTACAAAACGATGTGGTTAAAGTAGCCTAATACCTGATACTTAAACTACTTTAACTATTATCGCATTATAAATATCGTGGCATACATATCGGTACCATGACATACATATACATGTACCGTGACCTACATAGTAAAACTGTTCCATATAGCCGACATATAGTGGTGGATCAGTATCCACCACTATAGGGTATCTGTATTACACTCAGTAACACACGCGTATAGTAACAGCCCACCCTACATATCATCATCGACATATGCGCCTGATATATACATATGTATGGCGGCAGAGCACGTGGTTAAATACTATAGTAGTATTATACTATAGTAGCCTATATATATATATCGGACTACATCAGCGCTAACAGCTATGGCTGCTATATGTTATATAACCCTATATATAGGGTCTACCTATATGTCTAGAACCCTAATAGTTTACTACAATAGTATATTATGTCAGTATACGATATAGTGGTAGTATATTATACAGTAAATATAGTATATACACTATCATTATATAATGGTTATACGCTGGCTTACGTAATAGCACTACCGGTATTATGCAATTAGTGAAAGTTTGCTTTGTTTATATTCCCCATAAGCACTCAAATGGGCTATTGACAACATATATAAACATACCCACATACACACACATATATATATTACGTTTGATAATGAGTGTATATGCACTTTTATGTGCGTGTACGACGTGTACAGTATGCGTGTCTATAAACATATACGACAAATGTAGAGTATGCGGCGCCAACAGCTGTTCGCACACACACACACACGCGCACACACACACACTCGCACACTCGGAGCGATACTAGTACTACGAATAGGTGTGTGCGCGCACACGTGTGTGTGTAATAGGCTGTAGTATATAACGTAAACACAGCGTGGATTTAACGTAACGAGCCCCATCAGATGTTATGCATTACACATTAGCGGTTCATCATCGTCCTATCCTGCCATTAACAATAAACTCTGATTCATAGTACTATATTATTTGCATTCCTATAAGTATGAATTATTGTCGATATACATATTATATTAATAACAATATTGATTGATAGTTTATTTAAAGTTGAAAATATATATTTATGAAAAATAGGGTCTATAAAACATCATTTTTTAGATACTTATATGATGAATTATATCACACTTTTTATATGTAAAAGTAGTAAATAAGACGTAAAAGTAATCAATTATACATATTTTCTCATAAAAAAATAGAATAAAATTGTTATTATACAACGAAGGGCGCTTGTTCCTTAAGCAAATATATTGTCGAAATAGAGATTAATAATATTAATTTATTTTATTATATATAATAAAATAATATATATATATATAATACCCAAACACATTAATTATTAATACTTATAATATTATATTATTTGAACGATTAATAACTATAATATTATTTGAACGATAAATTAACAAATAACCACTTTAATTGCCGAGCGGACAATACACTCTTATGGACGAAGTTATAACTGAGTCATGTATACAAACCATTGTAACATTTAGTTAAGTCGTAAACGATTATAATCTATAGACGTGTTAATCATAATATACATAATATATAAATGTATCAATACTTAATACTCATATGCATAATATCTAAAGAATATGAACTGTGTACAAAGTGTACATATAAATGCATACATCTATATGACCTACATTGTAGGTTTCTTCTAAAAAGTTCGAAATTGAATTTAAAAATATTTAATAAAAAAATTACTTACTAATAAAACATATATTAAACAAATATTTATATTATTTTTAAATAATATAATTTTAAATATATTGCAAACGAATGTAATCTTATTGTCAGTGATAGTATACATATTATGTGTGTAGTACTGTATGGTGGTATACTACCACTACTATAGTATTAGCAGTAGTAGTAGTAGTATTAGTGGTAGTGGCAATGGTAGTGGTAGTAGTAGTAGTAGTAGTAGTGTAGATGTAGTAGTAATAGTAGTAGTCGTAGTAGTAGTAGTAGTAGTAGTAGTAGTAATAATAATAGTAGTATCATTAGTAGTATATGTAGTATGTTATAGTAGTAGTAGTAGTTGTTGTAGTGGTAATGGTAGTGGTAATAGTAGTAGTAGTAGTAGTATTAGTAGTAGTATTAGTGGTAGTGGTAGTTGAAATGGTAGTAGTATTATAAATAGTCATTTAGGGGATGGATAATTAGGGACGTTAACCCCTATAGGGGTACGTATAGGTTAACGCGTAATTACGTTATCACCGGCGACAAGAATAGCTATTGTACCCTAGGGTATGTGAACATGTTTGAAGCTATTTAGAAGTGATAAGAAGCTGCTGCATATTTGTATTACAATTTAGTTGATTACAAACATTTAATAATAAAACCACATTCTAATATATATATTAATACACTACAGCAATAATAGTTATTAGGATACCTATTAGGTATCTATAGGTACCTATAGGTATAGTAGTATAGTTATAATGATATTGTATCGCGTAATAATATAGATATAGGAACTATAGTAGTTCCTATAGTATACTATCGATGCTTATAATTGCGCGGATTACGCGTACTATTGCATCGCACCTCACACCACATACCCCTCCCCCGGATGTAGACGTGTCCGGCAGTGGTGAGACCACAGTGGTCAGTGCCCTGTACGATCTGAGGCGTGAACATTGGCCCCATTTCAAGAGACACTTCGACGTCTACCTTTACTACAGCGTGCAGCTGATGAAACTCAACGTGCCAATGGTGATCTTTGTAGAGGAAAAGGTTATTCTGAGAGAGAGAGAGGGAGAGAGACATATATAGTTATATAGATATAGATATATATATATATATATATATATATATATATATATATATATATATATAGTGAGAGAGATATATAGATAGAGAGAGTGAGATATATATATATATATATATATATATATATATATATATATATATATATATAGATAGAGAGATAGTGATAGAGAGATAGAGATAGAGAGAAGGAGAGAGTAGGATATATATATATATATATATATATAGAGGGAGAGAGTAGGAATGAGAGAGAAAGAGAGAGAAAGAGAGAGAAAGAGAGAGAGAGTATAGGAGATAGAGAGATAAAGAGGGAGAGAGAGAAAAATAGATAGAGATAGAGAGAGATATAGTTAGATAGATTAGGAGAGAGAGAGAGTAGGATGGAGAGTAGGAGAGATACAGAGTGAGAGAGAGTAGGAGATAAAGAGAGAGATAGAGATAAAGAGAGAGAGAGTATGCGAGAGATATAGATAGATATAGAGAGTAGGATAGAGAGAGAGAGATTGTAGGATATAGAGAGAGAAAGAGAGAGCGAGTGTGCGAGATATATAGAGAGATAGAGATTAGGATAGAGAGAGTAGGAGATAGGGATAGAAAAAGAGAGATAGAAAGAGATAGAGAGTAGGATAGAGAGAAAGTGAGAGAGAGAGAAATAGAGGAAGAGAGAGAGAGGGAGCGCTCACGCACGGATGCTTCAATATACTATAGTATACTTAACACTCTTATATACAGACGTATACAATTGTACTTAAGTAGAGGAACACCCAATTCACGCGCACATACACATACACACACCATCTCTTATCCCCGTACACACATACCCCGTATACACATATCAACATGCTCGCGCATACCATCACACATATGCACACACATACGCACACGAGTCCTCGCATACTAATAGGTTATGCGAACACAATAGTGTATACAATATACACTGTACAATGTATACTGTACAATTTACAGCGTACATACGCAAGAGGTACATCGCGTTAACATCGTAATTACATTGTAACGCGTTATTATAATTACATTGTAACGGAGTATTATAATTACATTGTAACGGAGTAATTCGGTGCGAGTATGTCAATGTTATCAGTGATACGCCTATTATACTGCGAGCGCACACATACGCACACACACACGCATACATATGCGCTCGTGACGATGTATACATACGTATTGGGTTAGCATATAGATATAATCAGATACGCATTGTGAGTGAGTTAATCCAGTGGTTATTGACAATAACTTCATGTTATGCGACAATCATGCTGATTTACAATTAGTTACTTATTTCATTTTAGATTTAGAGAACGATAAATTCGTCCATTATTATAACCATTCAATTAATAACATAGTTATTAGTTGTGTAAGGGTGCATTTTTTGTAACGTACCAACGTACCACTATACCACAGTACCACAGTACCACAGTACCACATTACCACAGTACCACATTACCAAGTTAGCAAGCGTTTTTCGTAACGTACCACAGTACCACAGTCCCACCTGTATGTTTATACATGTAAACTCAAGTGGTACTGTGAGATGGGACGTCGAAAAGTTAGTACCACAGTCCTACTTGAGTTTACATGTATAAGCATACAGGTGGTACTGTGGTACGGTGGACCACCGTCGGTGGTAGGTTATAAAAAACGCATCCTAACTTAACATACAGTGGTATTATACTAAGTAGTACAATCGTACACCACACCATGATTTCCTGAACGTAAGCTACATCACATATTTCATATATATCGAACTCCCAATACATATCGTTAATATGATCACGTGTTTCCCGATATATCGACAATTCGCTATATTCTCACACACACATATGTGTGCACGCGTGTGGCTATATGTAAACAACAGCGAGAGAACACGTATCACGTGATGTCTGGACACCACGTGTTCCGTACAGACACTATTACATAACATCATCGCCAGACAGAGCCTCAACTATTACATAACCGCGGCTACTTCTCAGTGCCGGCCAGTACTTACCGTAGTCAGTATGTCCATGTCCTTCACTGCAGGTATGCCTCTAACTTATATATAGGGGCGCTGCAACATGGGGGGGGGGCGGGGCGGGGGGATATGTCCCCCCCCACTTTAAAATCTAGGGGGACCTCCTATGTATTGGTCCCCCCACTTTTACCACAACATGTATTTTGATTGGTTGGTCCCCCCATCATACAAAATCGTTCCAGCGCCCCTACTTATATAATGTAGAGGAATATCTGCAGTGAAGGATATATATGGGTCGTATAACGCATGTCTTCGTATCGTATATTCGATATATCAGCTAGTTATCGTTAATTCGTTATAACAACATAAAATACACAAGTGAGGGTTTCATTAAATGTGATGGTGTTTAAATAAACTATTATAGTATATTATATGTGATGATGATGATGATGATGATGATGTTGGTGATGATGGTGATGATGATGATGCAAGTGATGTGTGATGATGATGCTGATGATGATGAAAATAAATGTTTATTTAAAAAAATAAATAAATCATACATTATTTTTCAAAAGTGTACTATATAAAAATAATATAAAATAATAAAAGTTGGTAATACAGACATACCAAGTAAACTAATAAAATATGGTTTAATATATCTATAGAGGGTGATGTGGATTGCCTAGGTACATTATATCTAAGGATCCGATAATTCATTTTTGAGGGACGGAGAATAGGAGTAGTGAGAAGAGGAGAAGCATAGTTTCGAATATATGGGAAGTAATATCGTATAGTATCTTAATTACTATAGTACTATAACTACTATAGGAATGATAAGTTAAATAAGTTAAACAGTATATTGAGGAATGAACACTATATAGTATGAGAGGAGCGTTTGTTAAATGGGAACCAGGGAGGTAAGTATAGGTGTGAGGAAGTAAATAAATGCTATCGAATATGTTGTAAGAATCGAATAACAAAAGGGGAGAGGTAGAATATAAGAGAATATATATGAGGAACGAGGAACAGTAATCCATATGCGAGAGGATAAGGGAATTAACTAGAGTTTTAGTAAGAGACACACGATAATATATTTAAATATTAATATAATTCTGAAAAGGTGACAAATAGATGATTTAGTGATGGAAGTAATATGAGGAATGAAGGAAAGGGTATCATTAAAAATGACGCCTAAGTTGGTTGCAGTAGTTTAAGTAGAGATTATAATGTTATCAATAATAAAAGTGGGAATTAAGTAAGAAATGTAGAAAGATTTAACAATGTAGTTTTATGAGTCATTACGGAGAACATTATTTTAAATAAACCATTCTTTAAATATCATTATCATAATTGGAGAATGGAACATTGAGACCTGATGGTGATTTAGTGTGAAGACATATACCTATATGTACCTGCATATCGTTTTAACTGAGATGCTAATATATAGTAGGGTCGTTTGATACGAGGGAAATTAGTGGATATAAATATATGGAGAAAAGTGAAGGATTAATAACTAATCCATGTGAAACCTTATTTCATAGGAAAAGAGGAAGACAAATAATGCTATATTTTAATGCGGCTGATACGATCGGATAGGTATGAACTAAACAAGGACACGTAAAGGCCACTGATTCCAATCATATACAGACGTTATAAAGTAATATAATTGTGTAGCGTATCTAAGTCTATAATGATTAGTTGATATCAGTTATTGTTATTAAGAATTGAAGTGCTGACTCAACAATAATGATGTTTACTATGGATGATGGAGTGGCCTCGGCGTAAACCATTCTGAATAGGAATATGGAGATTGTATAGGGTTGAAAAGGAAATTAGTTGACATGAGAATATTATTTTAAAATAATGAACATGTAAAATATAGGTATGTTCTTTTATATTTAAGATGGGATAGTTTCAAGGATATGAGGCGGGAAATAAACCATAGAATATCTGGGTGGAAAGTCACGGATATGGTTTTTGAGTATTCGTGCTTATTCAGAATGTGAGAGTATGGAATTAAATACAACTGGATAAGAACAATAATCACATAAGGTAGAATGTAAGTCAGCTAAGAATATCATAGAATTAATATTCTTATGAGGTATGTATGTAATACGGGTTTTATGATTATATGTGATGGTACATTTGATGTTTGGTACCATGAGTTCAGAATAGAGATAACTGGAGAAAACAAGATAAATAATATAAATATTTATATGAGTCTGGAAATTGATATGATGTAACAGGGGCAATAATTTTATCAATTATGAACATACTATGTGGATTTGAAATAGCAAAAGGTGTAGTATTAATTAATAGTTAAGTTACCAACGATCATATCATGTATACTATATATATATAGTATAGATGATTCAATGAAAAACGTATACGTTTTACGTATACGTATTACGTATACTATAGTATGGGATCCCTTTATTTTCTGTGAACGTATAACATTCGACTAACTTATGGCTTAACCTTTGCCGCTTAAACTCGCCGCTTAACCTACTCAGATAATTATATTCTCAATTACGTAATATCATATTATGAAATATATAGTACTGACACGTAATATGCTACCACCATGAATATAATATACAATAGAGAATGAATGTATACATTGTACAATGACACTGCATACTGTGTTATATAGCTTTTTAATGTACTTATACATCTTTTTTAGTGTTCTTTAAAATGTTTTATTATTTCTTTATTAATATAATCTTTAGTTAAAGACGTATAATATATATATATATATATATATATATACAATATAAATTTCCATTTTTAACACACCCTATTTAAGTAAACATTTAAGTAAATAAATAAACAAGGAGTTCGTCACGTAAACGTTGTTAGGGTGTTTATGATACGCTGTTATACAACAATGTATAACCGTGTATTATGTTGCTTTGTACACGTGTACAACAGTCATAGAATAGAAATGTCTCGTTATCGCTTATTCTCGTGTATAAGTTTTATGTTTATATAAATATATCACGATTACAGCATGGTATGTTTATTACAATATACGAAAAGTACGTATATTGTATAATACAATATATATATATATATATATATATATATATATATTGTATAGGATATTAATATTATTTATATCATATAGGATATCAAATACATTAGCACATTATGTACAATGAAATTTAATTTTAACCGCAAGGCTTGCTTCTTTTCAAGAAATATGTACACATATTAAATACATTTAAGAAATATGCAATGCGGTTAAATTAAATTATGTCACACAATTGTATATATTAAATTAATATATGGGTACATTTTCAATACACATACCTATATTTATACAAACATACATGTGTATATACATACAATTAAATCTGATTGTATGTATTCCTATATGATTTAACATTGTGTATGGGTATGTCTAATTATATATATAATTAGTATAATAAATATATATATATATATATATATATGTATGTGAGATTTTGAAATGAATGCCGACTATAGTATATGAAAATCATATTATTAATTTTTGTTATAAAGAGTGCATTACATTTTAATAAAGATTCACTTCATATTTAATTAATTCAATTAATATCATAATACTCTATATCGTATACGATGTAAAACTATTGATACTAATAAAACTAATAATACGATTCAAATTATGCTATAAATTAATATATACTATACTAATTCGTATATGTTAAAATATGTAATATTTGTTTAATTAAATAATAATCTATTTATACCACATATGCTATATAAATAATTAAACAGTTTATTATTTATCTATACTTTCATATGGGATAGTTGTAATCATTTATTTGATTTGTATTTTTTAATTATTAATAATTGAAACTCACAATTGTGAGTTTCTATATGCATATATAATTATATTCAAATAGAAAAATACATTAAAAGTACACACATACTATATACACACTAGAATTAATATATATTAATATATTAATAACTATATTAATGTATATATATATATATATATATACATATATATCGTAATGTTACCGTAATAATTAACGTAATATTATAATGAATCAATAATTTAATTAACTAATAATAGTTGATTTATTCGATACATATATGTATACAAGTCTAACACCAGAGTTACTCGCCAGGTGTACGACTTCATTAAGTACCACCGCCAGGGGAAGGAGAACATCACAAAGATCATAATAAGACCGTTGGAACAGCTCGAGTACCACAAGTACATGGACAGTCTGAAAAAGGTGATGACATCGCCTACATTTAAAGCGGGTAACACCCTCTTGAAACACCCCGAAGGTTGTGTAGGTGTATTCAGTTTATATTTATATATATAACACAACGTAGATCAAATAATATAGATAAAGAATCTTAAATATATTTGAATTTTGCTTAAAGTATATATACTTATATACTTATATAGCTTATATATATACCTATACGCTAAAAATCGTTAATTAAATTGTACAATTAATTCTATTTATTTTTAAATAGCGGTTAGAATTAACTTTCAAATATAGATGTTAGCATTCCACTACCTAAATACAAACTCTATATTAGGCTTAATAGATATCCTATTGTCACTGGTCAATGTATAGTTATACGTGTAACTATTATATTACGTATATGCTGTACTATAGTAGAGTTTCAGAAACTATACATATCGTCAAGGTTATATCAAGTTTATTAACTCGATCTTCATTGGCGCTATGCTAATTGTGAAATCTTAAAAACTGTGAAAACTGTGATAATGTATACAATTCATTATCTATAACATTTATATCACCATGTGTATAATATATACATCACATACACACGTATACACGCATACTTACACACACACACATATATATATATATATATATATATATTCTAGTTTATACTATTTGTATCCGGGAACCTCATTAAGCATCCATCCTAATGTACATCTGAATAAACACCTATGGGCGTAATCGCACACAGTTCTGACCACGTGCTTCTGATCACGTGCGATGACGTAACGATATCACGTGACGTACACACGTACAGCTATAGTCTATAGACGCGCGTGTGTGTATAGCTGTACCATAGGTACTGGCTATACACGTGGTATGCTGCATGCTTCCAAGTAATGATAATATCTTTACATCGACGGTTGCATTATGTATATGTTATAACCGTAGCGATATATGAACTACATTACGTAATATTATCATTATCTAACATACATTACGTAATAGTAGCGTTATATGACCTACATTACGTATTCATAGCGTTAGCTACCCTACATTATGTACCGTAACATTATATCTGACCTACTTTAAGTAACGTAATATTACATCTGACCTACATTGATTACCGTAACATTACATGTGACCTACTTTAAGTACCGTAACATTACATCTGACCTACATTAAGTATCGTAATATTACATCTGACCTACATTAAGTAACGTAATATTACATCTGATCCACATTAAGTACCGTACCATTACAGCTGACCTACATTAAGTAGCGTAACATTACATCTGACCTACATTACATAATTCTCTCTCTCGTATGGTACAGGTTTCTCCGCTGAATACAACATGTTGATGAGCAATAAGTTATCGTTCTTGGAGGAGGTGATAGCCTCTAATCCGTTCCGGTCAAGCTACTTCCTGTGGATAGACGCCGGCTACGGACACGGCAAGGACATATATCCGAGGACATGTCATTGGCAACCTCATCGTCTACTAGGCGACGCCATTATCAGGAGTAAGGTTAGCCTGGCGGGGGCGGGAAGGAGAAGAGGTATATTGACATATCCAATATATATATATACATATATATATATATATATATATATAGCGGACTAGCTAATTATAAAGTTATATAGTTATAACTAGCTTGTACAGGTGATGCAATATAAAGTGCACTATGGAGGGAATCGATTAATTATAAAATATGTATATATAAGTTACTATATATAGTATATGTGTATGTATAAATATATATATATAAATATATATATATATCGTAACGACAAACCTGTAGTGTAATGCCAACCCTGTGGGATGTGATAATTACCCTGGATGGTAATATCGACTCTGTAGGGTAATTATACAAGTGTTGATCATGGTTATTAATACTCGTCCGTCATGCGCGTGAACTAACAGTAGCGCTACTAACAAGTAACGGTGTGTGTGTATTGTACGCTAAGTACACGCGTGACCAGTGCGCGATACAATCATGTTGAGTAAGTACATTGAGTACATTGTAATTACGTTTTTTGTTCGTGACACATAGAAATTTCTATTTCATTAATATAATAATATAATAATAATAATTCAGAAATACTATTTTCGAAATATATTCACGTAGAAAAATGAACCAAGTATATATAAAATGTGGGTTAAAATGTTACCGTCAAACTAATATTTATTTATACAATTATTAATTAAATTATTCAATGTAATACATTCGTTATTATGTTTCATACATTAATGAGAATTATTGCCAATACGAAGTATACTACGTCCTATATTACACTTAATAGAACCGTTAAGGGACTCTCCACGCGCTCTCCACACACACACGCGCACACACACACTCAAATACACATACATACACACACGTACATCACTGCGCACCGTTATGCCGTACTATAGTAGAGTAGGTCTTTAAATAGATATCTATAAATAGAGCGCTCTCGTTTTGATTGACAGGTGGTGTACATCGAGATAGCCGACCTGAAACGTCTCTCCGGGGTACACGATATCTATAAGAAGTACCTGACTCCGTTCATCAATGGAGGGTTCTTCGCGGCCGACGGTCATGTAATGACCCGTTACGCAAGATTATATAATAAGGTTAGATTATATAACAAGGTAAGCGGTCACATGTAATACATATCTATCTCGCGATGGTAGTAATAGTTATAGAGCGGCCCCAGAATCTTAACAAATAGGAATACTAGGAAACATATAATATAGATAACATAGGAGAAAGTTTCCGATTACCGACCCCTAAATGATTATTTTTAATAACTTATTTAATATTAAATATATTTATTTTAAATTTTGTAAATATATTTACAAAATTTACAAAATCCCTATAGGGTAATATTATGGCAATGAATAATGTGGCTATTTTAAATTTTTGATATAATTATATTTACAAGAATAAACAAGGGGGTCGGTAATCGGATACCTGTTCCTAATACCGACCCCCTTCTCCTATCACCGACCCCCTAAAATAATAGTGGTATAAATAATGTTAGTATTATAATATCCAATCAACATAATAGATATTCATAAATATAATTAATTATAACATGAACGCAATTATTTTTATTGAATTTATGTTTTAATAGTAATATTAAATTTAAATTTAAACTTTATAGTAATTATATTAAAATAATGTATATTATTATTTAATATTTAGTTATTAATCAGTATGTATATAATCGAATGGAATCATGAATCCTTAATCTATATCAATAATACACAAACAACTTATGACATATTTAATATTAAAATACTGATCTAATTTTATTGGATATTATAAATCACATGGGGTCGGTATTAGGGTAATTTAGGGGGTCGGTATTAGGAAAATCATATGGGTTGCTATAATTAATATATTTTGGTTAATAGTTATTCAAATTGAATTATTTTTATAATAGTTATAAAGATTTTATTGATCTACACTATTATGCGCTGTATTAAGTTTTCTTTTAATTAATAAAGTATTTATAATGATTTAAAAAAAGTTATTATTATAATATTTAAAAAGTAAAAACAGACTATTACATTTTATCAAATAACAATTGAAGGATTGAATATTTTGTAAAAAAATATACTTATTCATATTTATCATTAAACAGTTCATGTATATATAATTTTTTTATATCTTTTATAGTTACTGAGATACGAGAGGGGGTCGGTAATCGGAGACTTTCCCCTATATATATATATAACTATAGTTGGTACATATACATATACAGAGTTATATATATATATATATAGGTATATATATATATAATACCTGGGTAGCTCAGAAAGTTAAGTCATCATAAACACAGGTAATAGTGCATGATTCAAGTCCCGTCCGAACTTATAACATAGGTTTAAAATAATATTTAGACGTGATTTTATATTTATTATAATTATATATACTAAATTATCGGATCTCGTTAAAACCATGGATGCCTTAACATGAGAGCGACTTCGAATGGACAATATATCCACATGGTTATAACTTATAAGTGAAAACCTCATCTAAGTTCCTGGATGAAAGGACTCCACTAAATAAAATAACAATAATAATATATAAAAATAAGTACACGCTTATAAGTTCTTGTATATATATATATACATATATCGTATAGCTATAGCTATATAAATACAAGTACATACACATATAAGTAGTTATGCTATATACACACATATTATATATACTTATAATATATATATATATATATATATATATATATATATATATATATAGGATTAATATAGGACTATAGACTATAGTATATATATATATATATATATATATATATATACATATATATATAGTCTATATACTATAGTCTATATAGTATATATTCTATAGTATACTATAGTATACCATATATGGTATACTTATCGGTATATCGTTACCCATATTGATTAATGAGTGACGATCACGCGATGTAGGTATTCGAAGACTTCCTGAAGGCTGGCATGATGGACGACGATCAGACATTAGCAGTTGCTTCAGTGTTCAAGGAACCAGACCTGTTCCACTTGGAGCGAGGCTCCTGGTACGACGCCTTCGATATGTTCACTTAGCGTGCGAGTCGCACACCGCACACCGCACGCCGGAAGAGTGGCGCACTATAGTGTGCGGCTCTAGACGACACTCGAGTAACGGATTATGATGACGTAACGGTAACCATGGTTACTAGAGGTATTACGTCATGTCGGTGCGAAGTAGGCGGGACGTATAGTATAAGTAAGTCGAAAGTTATTCCGAACTCATCGATACGGAATACTATCACTAGAAATCGTGTATATTTATTATTATTTGTATTATAATATTATTATAACATTATTAATAACAATAATTATTATTATTATTATTTGTATTATAATCGACATTTGTCTAGAAATATTAATTGAACTAATATTTATTAGACATTATATCTCACATCATTAAAATTCTTCTAAAGTATTATTATGGGTATATTATGGAGTATTGTATCTGTATCATTATACAAGTTTTTATCATGCATAGCATCATTTAATATATATTTATTTAAATATTCACATTTATATACATTATATTTATATTTATATTTAACAAATTGTAGTATTATGAATTATATATATAGAATGTATGTATTATATACATATATGAATAAAATACCTTTTTATTGGAGTATTATTTTAATGTTTGTTATATCGTAGTTGTTTATATAAATATATAATTCATATCAGGTATATCATATATTAATCATGTAGTAATCACGTAGTAACATGTATTAATCATTTATTATTCATTTAGTAATTATGTCTTAATCTAACTGAATGATATTGTAAATTTAATTTAGAAAAATAATTTATAAAATTACTTTACAAATTATTTATTCCACTAGAAGCTCTTTATGATATGTGAATATATTTAAAACTATAGTTTTCAATTACATTATTGAATATACATAAATATCCATTTTAAATTAAATTGAGATATATTATAATATATTATATAATTAAATAAAAATAATATTTAAAATATAAATTACATAATATAAAGTTATCTATTTATTAATAATATTTTTAGTGATTTACTAATTAATCGATATCTTAGTATATATTAATTAGTTATATTTGTGGGTATATTCAAATTTGGAAAAAAGGTATATTTTAAAATATAAATAATATATTGATTAATTAATTAAGAATTATTATTAAAAATAATGGATTTAAACAATTAGTAATGAACAAAATTTACATATATTAAAGTACTATTAATACACAGATTAACAGTGTGCATAGTTATTTTTATCTAACTAAGTAGATATCGCACGAACTACTTTATAGAGCATACCTATTTACAACAGTTATTTTATTTTTCATACCGGTAATTGTTGTGTTGATTCACTGTTTAGGTGTTCAGGTAATATAATTCGCAGTATTTAACAAAAATGGGCTAACATTATACGTTTTAATATATTTTTGAGATCAAATTATATATATAAATATATATATATATATATATATATATATATATATATTACATAGGTACTAGTTTTATATTTCGAGGTAAACCATTTCACAGATCAACTATTGATTTATTGAATGTTTATTTAGACAATTAAATAAATCATAAATGATTTCTCAAAAGTGTATATAGGATACACATAATAAAATAGGATATATAGAATACACATAATAAAAGTAGGTAAATAATAAATACCATTAATAATAATAAATTAAAATAGAATAAGCCGTATAGAAATTAATAAATAAAATAATAATGACAAACAATATTAGTATTTAAGGTTCCCTTATTGTTATATATATTTCAAGAATGTTTTATGCGATTTTATAAATCTAGTATAGGGTGGGAGTGAATTTAATAGCTTAGGACCAATATAACTCAGTGCCCGAGTATTCATTTTTGAGGGACGGAGAATAGGGATAGATAGAAAATGAGATGCATGGTTTCTAAGTGATGGAAGGGAAGATATTTGTACTAGAGAAGCAGAAATATAGGAGGGGCAATTTGAAGAGTATATTGAGGAATGAACAATAGATAGTATGCGATAACAGAGCGTTTGTTAAATGTGAACCATGGAGGTAAGTGTTGGTATGAGGAAGTAGAGGAATGATCTCAAATACGTAGATTATATGTTCTACGGATTGATGAACGGATAACTCGATTTAGGGAAGATATAGAGGATAATGGAAGACTGATAAGGATTGAGGAACATTAATCTATCGTGAGAGGACAAGGGAATTAACTAGAGTTTTAGTAAGAGATATAGTAATTGATTTTCGTATTTTTCTAATTCTAAATAAATAATAATTTGCAGATTTAGGTATAGTGATGGCAGTAATATGAGGAATGAAAGATAGAGTATAATCAAAAAGTAGGAATTATTGGACCTACACCTAATTTGGACGCATTAGGAGAAGAAGATATTACTGACTCATAATTCTAGTCATTTTTTTTTAACTGAGTCAAATTTACTAGTGTACTAGTCATTTCAATAAATACCATAGTCATTCTCGATTTAGATTAGTCATTGATATATAATTTTAGTTAAAATAAATTGACTCATAATTCTATAAATGTATGATAGTAAACTAAGTGTTATTAATCAGATATCAAATGTCGTTCTCCATTCTTCATTTTGAATAACATGATTCAAAATGTGGTACCTGCTAATTTGTTTAAAATGTTTAAAATGTGTTAAGCTCCTTATGGAATCTAAAATAATATCTCGTATTGAGTACTGTAATTCCTTAGCATATGGACTTCCTGTCTTTATATTCTACCAATTACATAAATAGAGTTATACGTTCATCAGTATTATTATTATTTCGTATACAACTATACGATCACGTTTGCACTTATGATAAATTATATTGCTTAAAATGGTTATCTGCTAAACAGCGATCCGAATAGCGATCACCTATATACAATTATTACAGTTGTTAATAAAAGTTTTTACCTTGAATCCCTTATATATTTAAAGATTTGCTGATATACCGGATGGATTCTAGATAATCAATATTGTCTCTAGGAAAATACTTCGTCATCACATGTTCAGGCTGGCTAAATATATTAAACAATTCTGTTCGATATGATGCATATTTGTTTTGATCACAACATTCTACTGTCCCGTCTACACCTGCTTGCAATTAGAGACATTGCCCTCTCATGGTTTACTTCATATCTATATGACCATAGTAGCAGTGTAAAAATATATAATTATTTTTCTTCCCCTTCTCCTATGAAATATGGTGTTCCCCAGGGATCAGTACTCGGTCCTTCACTTTTCTCTATTTATTTATACCCACTACCATCCATAATATCTAAATATCCAAATATATATTACCATCTATATGCAGATGACATACAACTATATATGTTTCTTCCAAATAATTCATCATCAGATCTCAATAACCAACTCTCTAATTGTGCTAATGACATTAAAGAATGGCTTATTTCTAATAATATTCTCCTTATTACCTAGGTATTAAACGCTTATAAGCGATCATTCATCACTGATGAATAATCAGTTAATCACTGCGAATTTATTTAAACATGCTCTATTTTCTCTATTTAAACTTTCTCTTTTTTACTACTCATAAATAATACAAATATTTTTCCCAATAAGTTATATTATTCGAATTCGGCATATTTTCAGAATATGCTGAATGTATTCAAGTATGCTTTTAGCAATAGATATATGAAGTTTATGAATCTCATATTTATTTGATCTGTAATTTAAAATAGACTTATATCCAGGTAATAGATCGCATTTAAACACATGATAACACATTTAGATAATTTTACTTCTTTCTATAAAATATTAGACAATGAAAAGTGTTGCATACAGTGGTAACACACATGGGTAACTTGGCTTAGACTTAGCTTGGCTAATGATGATCGATATCTTAGAAAAGAATAAATTGCATAAGGTAACTTAAAATTATAGTATTGAAATGAGAACGATATGCTAATTTATTAAACAATAATTTAATTGTATTAGGAACCCATGTGGTTGGGAACAAAATGTAGGAGAGTTAAAAAGTATTTTAATATATATATATTCAATATTGAATAGTTCTATTTGAAGAAGACAGGTATTTAATAACCACGGATGGGATCATGTTTAAGTGTATACATTTAGCTGTCGTTGATTAATGATTATAGAAGTAGATCTTTTGTATTATGCTAAGAATAATAATATAGAATATATATATATAATCGGATACGATTAATTGTATTATTAATGGTATCATCATCTTCATTATTACTAGTAGTAATTTACTACTACCCTATTTAGCATTATATAATTTTTTTATGACGTATAACTGAATTAATGAATATTATTACATTTTATTAGAATATTTATTTAAACTATGCATAGAAAGAGAAATAATATTAGTTTTATCTAGATTATTTTTATTTCTAAAATTAATACACGATTTATAATGAGTTTAAAATGCAGCTAAGAGTATACTATTTAGATTTAAAGCAGATTTAGATTGTTATCAATTATTATAATAATCAGATAATATTTCAGCTCTATTTAAGTATGCATATTACACTATAGTGAATGGAATACATACATTCACGTTTGATGATGTTGTCATTTATATATGTATATGTGTGAGTGTATATGTGAGTAAATATATTATAGTTTGTGTATATGATAAAATAATGAATATATAAGTGAAAAGAAATACAATATTAATATATATATATATATATACATATATTTTTTTTATTTTTATTTTTATTTTTGTGGAGTCCTTTCATCCCATCAATGAACTTAGATGAAGTTTAACTTATAACCATATGGCTCTAATTTCCCTCGAAGCCGCTCTCATGTTAAGGAACCCATGGTTTTAACAAGATCCGATCATTTATTTATAGAATATATCTATGTATCTATATATATATATATTAATAAAAAGTCAATATTACAGAAGAGTAAGTATATATAAGCATATATAACCATTTTAATAATACCATACTAGTATATATAACCATTATAATACATTCAGAAAATGTATAAATCACTATATGTGACCACCAGTACTCTTATATGTTTTTATAATTCCTACTATAGTCTATAGTCTATATCCTATAGTGAATATAGTATAGTATATATATATATATATATATATATACTGCTACGTATACGTAACATTACATAATAGGTAAGTAATACATCTATAACCATTTGTAAGTCATCTATATATAGATAAATGGGAAGTATTAGTAATTAAATAATATTATAATATTAATAAATTTAAATAATAATATAAACCTACATATTGAATTTACGAATATTAAACTTGATTTAAACCGCATTAATCAAGAAATAATATAGTAAAAATTAATAAGCCAGTTATTATATTAACATATTTAAATGTACTATCTTTATTAATTTAAAATTAAATGCTTATTAAACTAACTGCTTATTTATATAATTCCAATCAGGTTTAAGCAAATATAAAAGCCATCAGATATATTATGTACCTATATATATATATATGTGTGTGTACATTCCTACATTACTAATAGATAATTTTCCTTATTTAGAAATTAACGTAATAGGAATAGATTTAGGAATTTTGACACTATTCGTAGGAAGACATTTTATAAATATTACGTAGTTTTCTTATATTCTAGCTATATTCATAGCGTAGGTATTTAGAAGTAGCAATGTGAGATTTGAAAAGTAATGTATAACGTGATAATGTAAGGTATACCTGGGTATATATATTTCTATTTAATTTACCACTTGCTGTACAATTTACGATTATCAAGTGGAAAAAACTAACTATAAATGTATTTTCATTATTATTATTAAGTGCATTTATGTTGTTATATCATCTCATATTAATAAATATATCTACTTATTATATTTATTAAATATATATTTATTATAAAATAAACAATGTATCAATAAACTAATATTCTATATATATAGATTATACATGAATATACTAATTTATATTGATAACATTCAGATGTAAACTATATTATAATATACGATGAGGGGTCAATATATTGGTATACCATAACATTTGGGTAAACTATAATTGTCTCAGGGGTAAACTACGATGCTCTCAGGGGTAAATTAGATCATGTTATAATTTACCCTAAATGGTAAACTATTGCTCCTAGCTAATTTACCTCTGAGATACTTCTAATTTACCCTTAATTTTTAACAGTGTATGTCAGTACGCGGTAATGAATTAACGGTATAATTGTGGGTATGAATCGATATACGATGTATATAGGTAAATATTATTTAACGTACGGCGCGGAGTATTCGGCGAGTTGTTATATGTTATATAATTATTATAATAATATATATAATGTCGATCAGTTGGTCACATACGGCGCCCGTAAAGGATCGAATATAATTTAGAATACAAGAAAGACTACCGAAACTTAATTGTATAGACACGCCCCTAAAATATCGTGGGCGTGTCGAATCTAAAAGAATCTGGGATCAAAAAGAGTCTTGTCGTCGTGCGTCGCACGTTGAGATTTGATAATTTAATAAATGAATTAAAACTTGACTTGTTAAAGTAATGTAGTGTTTAGTTTAGAGTAGTGTATTACGTAAGGAGGTATACCACAACATTTGGCGACTGCGGACAGGATCGAATATAATAGAATACAAGAGTCTATGAAGATCGAATTATCAGTTTATCGGCGGTTAGTTATATAACGTATATTAATAACTCGGCGAATACTGTCAATTATATTTATAATATTTCATATTATTTATTATATCTTATTATATATTACTAGTCTATGATAATAATAAAATATATACGGTTTATTAAAACGATAATAGTAGATTAGATTAATTATATATATATATATATATATATATATATATATATATATGAATTTTATGTAGTTTACGTAGTAGCTGTAGTATGTACGGTGTACGCCGTGCATTTAACATACTGATATGAGTACAGTATCTACGAATTAGTATATTTATTTCGTATATCGCACATGCTAGATTCGAGATGTATAAAAATAAATATTTTTATAAAATAATTAATGAATGAAGTTTTAAGAATTTAAATAAATTCGAAAACAAATTATTTAGAAATCGAATTTCATAAAATAAGTATTTAAATAAATTCGAAAACAAATTCTTTAGAAATCGAATTTCATAAAATAAGAAAAAAAAATAATTCGAAAACAAATTCTTTAAAAATCATTCACATTTAATTAATTCGAAAATAAAAATAATTCGAAATCAAATTCTTTAGAAATCAAATTCACATTTAATTAAAATGAAAATAAAAATAATTTGAAAACAAAATTCTTTAGAAATCAAATTCACATTTAATAAATTCGAAAATAAAAATATTTGTTTTTATAATCGTTATACAATATATTCGGAACTCGAATCTAATTAATTGATATTCCAGATTAGTTATTTTAAGATATCACGTAAAATATGGGAAAGTAATGAATGAATGAATTCAGTTTATAGACAATGTCTAATACGATATTAATAGGGCGTTCACATCAATTCCGTTTTCCTTACGTTACGTGAAATCCGTACAGAAAATGAATCATTTACAGAAAATTTTCTGTAATGAGTCATATACCTATTTTTCTGTAATCGTTTTCTGTACAGAAAGTGAAATAGGAATAATACTATTTTTCTGTACGGAAAAATAATTCACGTAGCTGAATGAACCTTTTTATTAATAATAGGTGGCGTTATATGTTTTCATAGTTGTAAATATAATATTTATTTCTAATAGTATTGAAACTTTGATTATAATATATATATATTTATATACATGATATATATATATATACATATATACACTATTATACTAACATATTACAGTAATATATATATATATATATACATATATATATATACTAGCTGTTTTGGCCCGGTGTATATGCGGATAGTTGATAATTATGAGTTATTATTAAAATATTGCATGATCTAGGAGTATTTTAGAAATAAGAAATATACTATTTATTTGATTTAAATTAATTATGTTATAAAAAAAAAATATTGAGAAATTAATATAATATACATAATAAATGGGAGTTAGCCCTATCTGAATTAGCCCTATCGAAGTTAGCCCTCTCTGAGTTAGCCCTATCTGAATTAACCCTATCTGAATTAGCCATATCTGAGTTAGTTTATCTAAATTAGCCATATCTGAGTTAGCCCTATCTGAATTAGCCCTATCGGAGTTAGCCCTATCTGAGTTAGCTCTATCGGAGTTAGCCCTATCTGAATTAGCCCTATCTGAATTAGCCATATCTGAGTTAGTTTATCTAAATTAGCCATATCTGAGTTAGCCCTATCAGAGTTAGCCCTATCTGAATTAGCCCTATCTGAGTTAGCCCTATCTGAATTCGCCCTCTCTGAGTTAGCCCTATCTGAATCAGCCCTATCAGAGTTAGCCCTATCGGAGTTAGCCCTATCTGAGTTAGCCCTATCTGAATTAGCTATATCGTAGTTAGCTCTATCTGAATTAGCTCTATATGAATTAGCCCTATCTAAATTAGCCTTATCGGAGTTAGCCCTATCTGAGTTAGCCCTATCTGAATTAGCCATATCGGAGTTAGCTCTATTGGAGGTAGCTCTATCTGAATTAGCCCTATCTGAGCTAACCATATCTGAATTAGCCCTATCGGAGTTAGCCCTATCGGAATTAGCCCTATCTGAGCTAACCATATCTGAATTAGCCCTATCGGAGTTAGCCCTATAGGAACACCTCATCTCTCAATAAAATAAGTTATATATATTCGTATAAGAATTGTATAATTATGAAATAAATTAAAATAAATTTAATAAATCGTACGAAATTACCTCGTACGAGATTACTAGTAACCATGAATCTCATTGGATTAAACTAATGTTATTAAAAAGCTCCACCTAATTAATATAGTATACATAATAACTGGGAGTTAACCCTATCTGAATTAGCCATATCGGAGTTAGCCCTCTCTGAGTTAGCCCTATATGAATTAGCCCTATCGGAGTTAGCCCTATCTGAGTTAGCCCTATCTGAATTAACCCTATCGGAGTTAGCCCATATCTGAATTAGCTTTATTGTAGATAGCCCTATCTGAATTAGCCCTATCTGAGTTAACCCTATATGAATTAGCCCTATCGGAGTTAGCCATATATGAATTAGCCCTATCTGAGTTAGCCCTATCTGAATTAGCCCTATCGTAGTTATCCCTATAGGAACACCTCGTCTCTCAATAAAATAAGTTATATATATTCGTATAAGAATTGTATAATTATAAAATAAATTAAAATAAATTTAAAAATCGTACCAAATTACCTCGTACGAGATTACTGGTAACCATGAATCTCATTGGATGAAACTAATGTTATTAAAAAGCTCCACCTATTGATTATTAGAGGCGAATTAATTTAAAATCTTAATTTATAAATCCACTTTAATATATGATAACACGGTACAATGTAACATTTTGATAGTGCATATTAAAGAGGAATAAAAGATGAGTATAACTGGTATCTTCCGATCTTGCATTTATTTTTTAAATGCCGCATTGTTATATGTTTAGAGAAATATATATATAGATATATATATATATATATATATATATTAGTATATAGGTATTAGTGCTGTAAAATTTCAAATACTTGGTTGTTCTCGTGAACTTGAAATATTAAAATTGTTGTTCTCGAGAACTTCAAATCTTTAAAAAAATATCAAGTTCTCGAGAACTTCAAATCTCTCATATTTAGGTATGTTCTCGAGAACTTCAAATCTTTTAATAATATTTTAAAATAAGTTAACGAAGAAAAAAATAAGATATTAATTAATTAATTATTATTAATAATAATAAATAATAAAATTAATCATTAATTATAATAATTAATAAATAATTATAATAAATAATTATAATAATTAATAAATAATGATAATAATTTATAAATAATTATAATAATTAATAAATAATTATAATAATTAATAAATAATTATAATAATTAATAAATAATTAATAAATAATTATAATAATTAATAAATAATTATTATTAATTAATAATAATAATAATTAATTTATAAATAATTATTAATTAATAAATTATAATTAAATAATTAATAATTATTAAAATAATATATAATTAATTATATTAATTAATAATAATAATTGATAAATAATTATTAATTAATAAATTATAATTGAATAATTTACAATAAATAATTATTAATTACTCGAATTATTGAATACGTTACTATTCTAATAATCATATATATCAGTATATAGTATTTAGTAAAGGTGTAGGAGGAATCCTATATACCATATACACCATATATGACATCATGATTATTCCTGAAGGAATATCATTAGATTAAGTTTAAATGATTTATACTCTGTATTAATATATAAATATGCAGAATATGCGTATTAATTTTTAAATATTGTTATTAATGGATAATAAATCAAGGAAACGGTGTCCTTGAATACATTATTCTATTTTAAATATATTATCATATAGGTGGCATAACTGATGATAGAATTAATAGTAGGATATCCTATCTATACATTTTAATGGATATTTTAAAATAATTGAAAGTAACTTATTACATAATTATGTTAATCGATCGTTACCCGAACAATTACCCGACATGATATCCGAACCGAAACTAAATTTAAAATAAAGATTTGAGACCATCAAATCTTTCCAAATACCCGAAAATTAAAGATTTGAACCGAACCGAAAAAAAAAGATTTGAGATTTGATATTTGAGATTTGAAATTTTACAGCACTAATAGGTATATATACGTATATTACTATAATATATTAGTGTATATATATAATATATTATAATAATATTATAATAATAATAATAATATCAGATTCAGTTGATGACAGAGATCAAAAACCCAGGTATGGTATTGAAGTTCTATTGAACTTATCGAGATACCAACCTGCTCTTGGTAATGAGAGAATTAATACAAAAACAAATAAATATAAATAAATATTTTACAATTCTATATTGTTCATTCATGTTCTGTCTCATAAAAAAATCAATATAATAAAAATATATAATAAAATATTTATAAATGTAAAAAGCTACTAAAATAATAAATAAGTTAAACTATAAAAAATCAAAGAAAACTAAATACCAAAGTAGGCTTCAAAGATACAAAATATTTATACAATACGAACAATTTAAAAATTCTAAAAAGAAGATAAGATGACCATGTAAATAAAATAACAAACAATATAGATAAGGTGTAAGTTATTACATATAATTATTTTTAAGCATGTTTTTAATATGCACTGTAAAATATTCAAATTCGTCAAAGATGATATGGTTGTATTTAAAGAATTCCATAAACATGTGCCTTTGTAACGAATACTAAATTGCTCATGATCAAATCTTATTTTTGGTATTAAGAATGTTCTATTTAACCGACAAGTATATAAGAAGCAATTAGGGGAAATATGGGTAATGTGGCCACGAGGGTAACGTGGCCACTATGCGTATCACATAAACTATAAGTCCAATAAAAAAAATATATACATGAAATATGTGCATTGGTAAGCATTGTTCAAATAAGTAAAAATAATTTTTATATCTATTAATAAAAAAAAATGATGTAAAAAATACAAACAAAATCGATTTACTTTTTTAAAAATTGAAATAAAAGTTTAGTAAAACATATATTAAATCACTAATATATAATATAAATTGAAAATTAAAGTTGGATCTTAAAGAATTATTTAATTACAACAAAGTTTGTAAGTCATTTATTTTAGTGCGTAATATTTATTATTATAAATTGTATATAGCGTGATACCTTTTAGCGGGTAATGTGGCCACTTCATAATGATTAAGCCAATCATATGATCAGCCATATGATTTAAGCCAATCATATATGATCATAAATAAATATTTTTATATTTTGATAACATTGCGTGCGTCATTATATGAAAACGTTGATTGAATCAACATCTACTATATCCTAACCATGGTTATTATGCATACACATATATTTCCATACATATTAATAATCGTGATATAAACTTTTAAATTTAATTTAGTATATTTAATCATCTATTAACACAATTATAAAGAAATATATATATATATATATATATATATATATATATTATTTATTACATATATATTATATTATTTAATATATATATATGATATATATGTATACAACTTTACGTATACATACGTTTATACATATATGTTTTATACATATATATATATATATATATATAGTTGTAGTAGTGCGTAAAGTAATTGTAGTATATTACATATACGTGTAAAGTATTAAGTATATATATATATACTTAAGTATATATATAATATAATATATATGTATTATATTATATTATATATATATATATATATATATATATATATATTATATTATATATACTTAATACTATACCAAAGATTTTCCGAAGGATTGAAAGATGCTTCGCAAATTCTTCGTCTATAATATATACTTAATACTTTACCAACATATATGTTTAAATATAAATACATAGGTGATATGACAACCTATATATATAGCCATATATATATATATATATATATATACATAATATATATATGTATATATAACAATAATAATATAATAATAACATCAGATTTGGCATAAAGCCTGGGTGACTGAAAAAGCATGGCTTGTTAAGGCTTTCACCCATTAAGATAATGAGGAGAAAAATTTAAATAAATAAAAGCAATAAACGAGTGTAATAAATTATATATATAATTGAATGAAAATATAAAAAAATAAAAATCAAAATTTTTAAAATATATTTTTAAAAATGTCGGTTACAAATTCTAAATAAACAAGTTTAACAATAAAATTTATATTTTCGTATATACTGGCAAAATTCAACTTTTATAATTCAATACTTGAATAGGTATTCCTAAGACTTACCTTTGAAAAAAATAGTATTATTGTATTTTATTATTTTAAGCATTTGCTTTCCAACAAAAATTAATCATATACATATAAAACAAGTCAATATATTATTAAAATATCAAAAAAGTGGTAATTATTAAATAAAAATATTAAAGAACTACAATAATAATATAAAAAACTCCTCAAAATCTAAATAATCATTTAATAAAATGTACATAAAAGATAACCATAAAAATAAATTAAAAATAAAATAGATATAAATATATATACAAGTAATATAGTAATTACTACCTTAAGGTAGTCAACGTTTTATACATTTAAGATTATATTTAAAAATTAATATCATTAGTTATTTATCATTAGTCATGTAAAAGATACACAAATATATAGGTATAAACACATACATTGACACAATCAATATATATATATGGACATAATAAAAAAAATATTAAAATATTAAAATAAAATATAAAATAAATATAAAATTAAAATTAAATGTATATTTTTTTGAAATGTTTCGAAAATAATTTAAAATTAGAAATGTTAATTAATGAACTTGGAAGATTATTCAAGTACTTTACGCCAATATTTGTTAAACGAAATAGGTTTCTAGAAGTTCTAGATGCCTTTATAATAAATTTATTACAATAATTTTTATTTTTAATAAGTCTGATTTGCAAATTAATCGGTAATTTATTATAGAAGCCTCTATGTATACATTTTATAGAATTAAATTTAACAATATCATCAAACTTAAAAATAAAATTGCTCTGCATGAAATCATGAATATTAATATTTGTTAATGCTCTTTCCTGTAAAATTGCAATATATGATTTATTAGTTTTAAAAGTATTACCCCATATATGTGAACAATAATTTAAATGAGACATGAATAATGATTTAATAATTAAAATTCTAGTATTTAAATTGAGGTTGATATTCAATTTTTTTATTATACCAATAACTCTACATAGCTTCGAAGTAACATATCCGTATTGCTGTTTCCAGTCAAGTTTTTCATCAATATAAACTCCTAAAAACTTATAATTTAATACATGTTTAATTGGAATTTCATTTAAAAAAATTGGTAATGTATTACTTGAATGAATTCCGTACATTAAAAAGTATATAAATACATTTATCAATATTCAGTGTCAACTTGTTTATCGCTAACCAATATGATAACTTTTTCAATTCACTATTCATTAAATCACTTAGATCAGATATAGTATCACTTGAACAAATTATATTCGTATCATCGGCATAAAGTACTGGTTTAAATAATGTCGATATATTTGGCAAATCATTAATATATAAAATAAATAAAATTGGTCCTAAAACAGAATCTTGTGGAACACCACAATTTACTTTTTTAAAATCAGATAAAACACCATCAAACTCAATACATTGAAATATATCAGATATATATGATTTAAATAAATCTAAAGTAGGAAAATTATCAAAAATTGTTTGAATAGTATTTATCAACTCCAATGATAGTGCATCAGGAGGTCTATAGATAGTATCTATTAGATACCACTTACAATTATATTACTATTATTACTAATTATTTTAATAGTTGCAATTTCACATACATTATTTGAGTAACACAGGTTATCAATTATATCATATTTTAGATTATCAAGTATATGAATAGACACTCCACCTCCTCTACCATTTTTTCTGATTGTATGTTTAGAATTATACTCATTTATATTAAATAAATTTATATTATTAGTATTTAGCCAAGTCTCTGTGATAATAATAATTGAAAATTTAAAACCAATTGTATCTAACATATTCATAATTTTATCATTATTAGAAATAATACTACGTGCATTTAAATGCAGAATTGAGAAATTATTATCATAGATATTAAATATATTATGTAGTTCTTCATAATCATAATATTGGCACTCATTAGATATATTCTGACTAGAAACAGATAAATTCAATACATTTTCGTTATTTTCTTCATCCATTATATTATCAAAGATTTTGCGAAGCAATTTCCTTCGGAAAATCCTTGATATTATTATAACTATAAATAAAAGTATTATTATCCATTTTTATATAAAATAAATATATATATATATATAAAAAAAATACTAGATTAGATATATAATAATGTTAATGATTGAATACTGAATATAAATGTAATTTAATAATATTATGGATTAAAATATGTACAAAAAAATATAATTAAAATAATTATGCAATAAAATATGAACCTATGGATTTATATAAATAACAAAGAAAAGAACCAAAAGCTATACAATATGGAAATTAAAAACCAAACAATTTAATTAAAACAAATTAAAACTATATAAAAACGAATAAAAATAAATGTAAGGAAACCTAAAAAGTTTAATATTTTAATAAAAAAAATCAATATTTGTGATCTAAATTTAACTAATTAAATAAGCTTCTATAGATTATTTAATTGTGACAAATCAGAAATATGTATATTTTTATTTTTATCTGAATCAATATTAATATAAACTTTATCTTTGTATACCCACGTTTTTACTATTGAATTAGATTTCACTAATTTTCTAGTATTATATAAAATATTATCAGTTTCCAATGAATATTTTATATTTATATAATAGTTTGTACCTACTAATTCTTGTTTATTTTTAATATGTCTAATAATATATCCCGATTGTCGAATTTAATAAAATATTTAGCTATTGGTTTTTTATTATTATTATTATTGCTGATATCTGTTTTATTAGGCTTTATGTATTTATTTATATGTGTAATTGATTTATTTTTAATTTCAATATTTAGCTTGTTATTGAAAAAATCTACAAGATTAGATTTATTAATATAGTCTACCGTATCATTTTCATTATAATTATTAAGTATAAGTGTATTATCATTATCATTATCTATTTTAATAAGGGATTTTGCGATTTGTTTAATTGGTAATTCTAGTAACCTTTCATTATTTTGTTTAAATTCCTTATTTATTTATGTATTTAGTTTAATATTATCAGTTTTTAGGTCATCTATTAAATTAGTCTGTATTTTAATAATATCAGATAAACTATCAACTTTATTTGATAAAGCAGTTATAAGTTTTAATAATTTATCGTTAGATATGGGGGACATAATCACTAAAAGTTAATTATTAATATAAATATATATATATATATATATATATATATATATATATATATACATTAGCATAAAGGTGTATATAAATATATATATATATATATATATATATATATATATATATATGATATATAATGATAATATTATACGTGAATAAGTAGTTATAATGTAAAAATATATAAATAATGTAAAATATGTTAATAAATTGATACTAATGTGTTGTATTGAAAATCACTAGACTGGAACTAAAATAAATTGTATAGAAAGCAAAAATACGTCTTTACGTGGCGAGATACAGAAAGCAACTTTTTATATATATATATATATATATATATATATATATATATATATATATATATAAAACATATGCGTATAAACTTATTTATACATAAAGTTTAATTTGTATTTTTATATATGTATATGTATTATATACTAATATATTTATCATGAGATATATTAAACTAGATTTAAAAATAAATAAATCAATGTCATGTTAATACATTATATAATACATTTTACTTTCGATATCAATTTTCTAAAGAATTTAATAAACTTAATTTTATTTTATGTATTTAATTTCATTGTGATTTATATATTTCATTTATACTTCCCGACAAACAATAATTACTGCACAGGACTCCTGCAGGAGTCCTTATTTGTAACAATCGGCCTATCTATTATACATGTAAGCAGGGACAAATAAGGACTAAAAAACGAATTATCTGCATCCTGCTAAGGACGAATAAGGACTGAATGACGGACATTCTGAATACTGGTAAAGATAAATAAGGACGGAATAACGGACATTCTGCATCCTGCTAAGGACGAATAAGGACTAAAAAACGGACATTCTGAATACTGGTAAGGATAAATAAGGACTGAATAACGGACATTCTGAATACTGGTAAGGACGAATAAGGACTGAATAACGGACATTCTGAATACTGGTAAGGACGAATAAGGACTGAATAACGGACATTCTGAATACTGGTAAGGACGAATAAGGACTGAATAAAGGACATTCTGAATACTGGTAAGGATAAATAAGGACTGAATAACGGACTCTCTGAATACTGGTAAGGATAAATAAGGACTGAATAACGGACTCTCTGAATACTGGTGAGGACGAATAAGGACTGAATAACGGACATTCTGAATACTGGTAAGGATAAATAAGGACTGAATAACGGACTCTCTAAATACTGGTGGGGGAGATATACATTATTGTATATTCCTATATAGAATAAATGTTAATATATATATAGGTTATGCCTATATGAAATAAATAAAATATATTTTATTATAGGTTATAGTTATAGTTATAGTTTAAGGATTTTATTAGATATATTTAAAAGAATTAAGAGATAATAATAAATCATTTGATTAGCTATAGCTATATATAGCTAATCAAATGATTTATTGTTATCTCTTAATTCTTTACTTTCTTTCATTTCCTTCCGTTTGTAATTCGCCTTTTGATATTCAGGTATCCGTAATAAATGTCGTTTAACGACATTTATTACGTCCTCAGCTATCTCAACTTTAGCACATTTTCGTACACATTTTCGTTAGACAGAATGTATACACATCCAGGCTACATGTTTAATTCTAACCTATGATTAATAAGTTCACTTGCTCCATGAACTTAAATGATTTCGAATTTATATACGCCCATGCTGTATACGATCCAATCCTCCCCATGATAGATCTTATCATGTTCTTAATTGCAACAGAAGAATCTTCGACATTTGATAACATAGAGACCTATATAATAAGTTTTTAAAGTTTAGTAATTATAAAGATGAATATATAAAAAAACTAATATATATATATATATACAATATATATATATATATATATATATATATATATATATATATATATATATATATATACACACACACACACACACACTATTGGAAGTACTGGGATCTAGATTCTTCACTTTCCGATGCCCGGCTTGTATTATTAATTTAACATCGCCTAACATGAGTTTACCTAACTTGAATAATAACGTACCTACCAATACTACCAACACATAGACTAATGAACATAATGCCACTAATATAACATCCAATACAACAGAACTTGACTTACAAATAAATACAATATTTACTACATTAAAATCGCATACAATACAACTACAATCACTAATGACTCAAAATAGACCTTTGACAAATATACCACTAAACAATACTACTAAATACAATAATGATCTGCCATCCATGACATATACTCCAAGACTAAATACCAATAAGTACAATACAAATTTCCCTTCTAATACCCATACTCCAAGACTTAATTCTAATAACTATAATATTGTTTTTCAACCCATGACCCACACTATAAGAAATAATAATACATACTACCCAAATTACATAACCCATACTCCAAGACTAAATACTAATAACTACAATAATGATTTCCCACACCAATTCCATAATATAAAAAATAATAATACATACCACCCAAATCACAAACTAATTCTACACAATAAAGGTAATCCATCCCCATCATACAATAACTCTAATAGCTACAATTGAAAATATAACCAAGACTAATCTGAACCGAACCTATATTAACAAACTACTAACTGACCTGAAGATAGATAAAAATACTGTCTCTCTTGTATCTTTTGGTAATACAAGTTGCTTTATTACTTTTACTACACATTTTTCAAAATTATAATTTCATCAATCTTTACTCCAAACTTAACTACACTGATTATAAAAAACTATTTATTCATAACCTGCTAACATCTAAACAAATCCACGTTAAAATATTTACTTCCATGCTATAAAATCTAGGAAACTTAATACAACTAATACGGTCATACCTAACAGAAAGAACTTATACGATAAAAGCTAATAAACCAGGCAAAACATATAACTGTGCTGAAATAGGATTTTCTCTAGGAAGTATCCTCGGACCTCTGCTCTTTAATATTTATACATCCGACATTAATTCCATAATAACTGAACATAATAGTAATTACCACATGTATGCAGATGATACACAACTATACATATCAATTACTTTCAATAACCTAAACGAAACTCTAACTAAAATATGTAAATTAACAACTGAACTTGAAATATATTTTAACAACAAATATTTAAAATTTAATAAACTGAAAACAGATTGAATTATATTTCATAGCAAACGACTAATCTCACTCCCACTCACACATATTAAAATAGCTAATACTGAAATAGAAATAAAAACTAATATAACTACCTCAGGTGTTATACTTGATAAACACCTAACGCTAAATACACAAATCTCATCTATAGTTAAACAATGCAATAATAAACTATATCAATTAAAACAAATAAAACACCTTCTGAATCAATCATCCCTCAAAATATTAACCTCCGCTTATATAATATCAAAACTTGATTCTTGTAACTCCATACTTACTGATATACATAAATTTCAAGAAAGACGACTTAATAAAATAATAAACCAAACATGCAGACTCATTTTTAAACTACCTAAACGAACACACACCACAGACTACCGAAAAAAACTAAACTGGCTTACATTTAAACAAAGATCCACCTATAAAACCCTACATATTATACATACAATTATAACATATATAACAATCTTCCTAAATACATTTGAGACTCTATTAAACTTAAAGAAATAACTAAATTAAGATCATCAAATAGTACCCTCCTGAAACATAACCCATCGACTAACTACTCAACATTATGGAATAAACTCCCCAAAACTATTACTAATGAAAAACTATCAACTACATTTAAAACAAAACTACACAGACACTTACTTGAACTTAACTAACTTTATTTACTAAATGTACATACCGACTAACTTTATTACTAACTTACTATCCACCCACACCTTACTTTACTACATTTATTTTTTTATTTAAATTATGGATGTCGCCATAACAGTAATATTATATATATATATATATATATCACATCCGAACAATTTTTTGAAAATTGGATTTTTGTGAATAAATCAATTTACTACTACTACTACTACTACTACTACTACTACTACTACTACTACATACACACACAATGGTAAATTGTGAATTTAATGTAAATATATGTAAAATAAATTGCAAAATTAAAGTTAACCATCAATACCTTTGTTTACATTTTGTGTTGATAAACACATTTTGTGTTGATAAACAAAACAGGCAGAGCTGAACCCCTTGGGTATTAATTTTTTTAAAATAAAGATATCAACAATAAAATTACGTAATAATATAAATATTTATTAACTATATAAAATAATAGATATTTATAATTGTTATAACTGCACAGTAGATATATTTAAAGTGTAATTTAAAATGTCGTATATAATCGTAGCGATTTGCGACGTGGAATATTTACGACTCAGGGTTTAATAAGGGTTAAGGGTTAAATATGTTATATATTTTAACTTGTAACTAATTTAATACTAACAATATGTTAAAAATTAATAATAACTAACATACTCATTGAAGTAATTAGAAGATTTCAACTGCTCATTTAATTCTTCTATCGAGCCAGGACAATCACATTTTGGGAAAACTTTTGGTGACTGACAGGAACTAGAGGGAGTCCCATTTAGTTTTCTCAATATAACTAAAATATGCATTTGCATGTATAATAGAACTATATATATATATATATATATATGTATACAAAAATACAAATCTAGTTTACATATTCTATAGAATATAATTATAAGTAGCGATTATATTACGTATAGTCAGTGTAGGGCGGCGTTCCCGTTCATGGAACGTCGTTAATTTTGGAATGGAGCGGATATAAAAATATGAACGGGAAGGCAAAAAGGAACAGATACAGAATAATGCACGAGAACGAGGAACGGGAACGCTTAGACAGAAATATAGGAACTAGTTTCAGTGGAACGTGTTTTTGCCCAACACTGCATATAATATATAATATATGATACATATTATATATCTATTAATGAATTAATACCTTCCAAAATTTTATGCATTTCAACCTGGAATTCTTTAATATCCTTTAATTATTTGCGAATGTAATTATTTTCTACTCTTACATTCTTTATTTCTAAATATTGTTTAAAATAGATTAAATATTAATTGAATTATTAACAATATAAGTAGATTACAGGTTACATATTCATCTTACTTTAATATATTTATTTCAATATATAACTATAGTTAATAGTTTCCTATAGGAATACTGAATAAAAATGTTATATTATATAATATTATAGTGATTATTAGAAATAGAAAAATAAATATATAACTTGTATTAGTATGAATAAACTATAGTGTAGCCTATATATAAATATATATATATATATATAGGCATATATATAGGCTTCTATATGTTTAGTGTAAAATATAAAATATGTATATTACTATATAGAAAAGAGAATATACATATGTACATTTTTATGATAAATAAGAATATAAATTGAAAATGTAAGGAAACTTACCTTTTAGTAATACGTCCATTTTACTATTGTTATTATTGTTCAGGAATATATGACTTTCCATATTTGAATCGTTTGTCTGTTAAAATAGCATCATTTTATATAATATATATGGCTATGCATTAAATACGGCACATTTTAATTTGTTATTTAGTAACCGTCGTCGCGTTTGACGGGTAATTAATTGTTTATTGGCTTATTTGTATATTACATTTCACTTTGTTTACCTCATATTATGTAATTAGTATTAATGTTGATATGATAAGATTTTAATATATTTTGGTGTAATATATTTAATATATGCATATATTTTATATGCATACTTACTTACTTTTACTTTTATTAGTTTAAGGACTACTGCTGTGCGTGAGCATTCGGTCGTCCGTAGGGGGGGGGGGGGTGGTTGTTATTGTGTTGGAGGGAAAGCTCGGGAGAATAAATGGGTCTTGAGGTGGCGTTTGAAGGTGGGTGTGGAGATGATAGTGCGCAAGTGGTTGGGAAGGGAATTCCAGTGGTAAGGGGCAGAAAGGGAGAAGGAGCGAATATGGGAAGAGTGGAGATTATATAGGTGGGGTGTGGCTAGGATAAATGTGTTGGAGGAACGGGTATGGAGTGTGGTAGTGGGCATGTAGAGGTGTAGTAGTGAGGCAAGGTAGTCAGGGGAGTTATGGTGGATGGCTTTGTGTATAGTTAGGGAAAGTTTGTATTGTATTCTGTAAAGGACTGGGAGCCAGTGTAGTTGTTTAAGGAGAGGGGTAATGGAGTCGGAGGAACGTCGGGGAAGTAGGTAGACACAACGAACTACAGCGTTTTGAAGTCGTTGTAGTTTGTTGAGTTTGTAGGTGGGGAGGTTGAAGAGTAGGGAATTGCAATAATCGAAGAGTGGGCTAATATATGAGGAGGCGATGGTAATGGCGATGGGGAGGGGAATAGAACGTCGGATTAGTCTGAGGCAATATATGTGATAGTGGATGGATTTATGCATGTGTGCGATATGTAGGTCAAGGGAGAGTGTTGTGTCAATGTGGACTCCAAGATTACGGATGTGTTTGGAATAAGGTATTGGGGAATTATCAACTGTAATGGGAGGTTGATCAGGTAGGGAGGAGGAGCGTAATGGTAGGTGGAGGAAAATTGCTTCGGTTTTGTTAGGGTTCAGTTTGAGAGAGTTAGAGGTGAGCCAATCATGAATAGACTTAATGCAGGAGGAGAGTCGGTTAGGGGCATACGTAGGGGAGTCTGTGCAATTAATGTAAAGTTGGAGGTCGTCAGCGTAGGAGTGAAAGGATATGTCGGGATAATCGGTAAGAATATTGAATAGGGGGAGGAGGTAGATATTAAAGAGGAGCGGGCCAAGAACAGAGCCCTGTGGCACTCCGTGGGTGATGGGTTGGGAGGGGGATGAGTGGGAGTGTATTCTGACTGAGGAGGAGCGGTTGGATATATAAGATGTAAGCCAGTCGAGGGGAGTTCCAGAGATGCCAATGGATGCGAGTCGGTGGATGAGTATGGTATGATTGAGGGTGTCGAACGCGGAACTCATGTCGAGGAGGACAAGTATAGTTCCGCGGTTACTATTGAGGTTTGAGAGTATATCAGAGGTGATTAGGGTGAGGGCAGATTCGGTGGATTTGTGGGGAAGATAGGCGCTTTGGAATGGGTTAGGTATTTTATTGGTGGTGAGGTAGGAGATGAGTTGGGGGGAGACGGTACGTTCCAGGATTTTGGAGTGGATTGAGAGGTTGGAAATGGGTCGATAATGGGAAGGATACAGGGAGTCAAGGTTAGGCTTTTTTAGGATGGGGGTTATTGCTGCAACCTTGAAGTCTGGGGGGACGATACCAGAGGAGAGTGATGTACAGATTATTTTATGAAGGGGGATCGCAATGGTATGTGTAATCTGTTTGAGTATCGGGAGGGGAAGGGGGTCAAGGGGTGAGGTTGAGGTTGTGGAGTCGAGGAGGAAGATTATATGTTCTAGGGAGGGTGGTTCAAAGTTATTGAAGGAGGCGGGAAAAGTTGTGGGAGTGAGGCAGGGGGTGGGGGTTGGTAGGGAGGAAAGGGTAGCGGAGAGTTTGTCATTAAAGGTATTTTTGAAGAGGAGTGGTAGTTGTTCGGGGAGGCAGGTAGGAAGTGGCGCCTTGAGTGTGCGACCTAGGAGTTGAGAGGAGAGTCTGTGGGTGGATTTGGAATCATTGGAAATTTGAGCAAATTTTAGGGATATGTGGGATGCTTTTGCGGTAGTGATGGCTTTTCTGTAAGTGTTTTTTAAGGCGTTGTAGGAGGCTAAGGAAGTGGGAGAGGGATGTTTTATGTAGAGATTTTCAGCTGTTCGAAGTATACGTTTATGTTTGAGGAGGGATTTTGTGAATCAGGATGAGTCAGGGCGTGTGATGGAGGTTATGGTGAGGAGGGGGGCATGCTTATCGAGGATGGTGGCAAGGGAATTGTGCAGTTCAAGAGAAGTGGTAATTGGGTGGGAGGAGAGGTCAGCAATAAAAGTAGAGATGGGAATATTATGTAGTTGTCGTGTGATTCTTGTAGTGATGGGTCGGGTAGGTTTGGGGTGGTTGAGGGTAAGTAGTATTAGGAAGTGGTCTGAAAAGGGTGGTCCGATGGAGTGATCTGTGATTATATTGCTGGATTTAGGGGATATTATAAGGTCAAGGGTATTGCCATGGACGTGTGTGGGGGAGGTGATGTGTTGTGTAAGGTTAAAAGAGTGGAGAAGTTTATTGAGGGAAAGGGTCATGGGTGGGTTGGGAATATTGAAATCACCTAGTATGATGGTGGTGGGGGAGATTGAATGTAGGAAGAGGCGAAATTCATCAAGAAATAGGTTGATTGAGGGAGAGGGTGGGCGGTAGAATAGGGAAATGTTGAAGGTGCGGGAGAATGGTGAGATGATGGCGCAGCTAAGGGCTTCGGAGTGAAGGAACGAGTGATGGGAGATATTGGAGAGAGTAAGAGTAGATTTATATAGATTATATACATTATACATATATACAATTATATATATATATAAATGGTTCTATATATTATGGTATATATATTATATATATATATATAGAAATCTGATAATATAAATTAGTTATCTTTCTAAATTACTATTTTATCTAGATATTATATCGCCATACTGTTATGACATACTGCTAAAAAGTCATTTACTGCTGAAATTACTTTTTCCATATTAATAACATAATAATTAGGTTTAATGCATCGATGTAAATAAAAGTTTTATTTAACTTTTATTTACATCGATGGTTTAATGGTATACTAGGATATAGCCTATTAATGCGTGTGTTTTGTAAATTTTACTTGATGTGATATCATTGGACTAAACTTGATATAAAGTATCGCCATCTAGTGGATTAATTCCATATTTTTAGGTGGCACCTTACCCTCCATGGAGGGTAATGTGGCCACCTTAATCATTTCAATTAGATATGCTAAAATAAAAAACTGATTCGGCAGTCCTCTTGCATATCATAAGATGTATCTATATTGAACAAATTATCTTATTAGATCTAATATTTATAAAGTTATACAACACTATAGTGTATATCTAAATATAGAGATATATCTAAAAGTGGCCACATTACCCATCTTTCCCCTATAGGTAAATAACTTACAAATTGAACTATGCAAATAATGCTTGTTATATAATCTAAACATATATTTATAAATAGATATATTTATTATATCTTTAAATTTAAGAATGCTATGTCTTAACAAAATGTAATCAATATTGGTTTTGTTATCAAGTTTATATATTGCTCTCATACATTTATTTTGTAAAATTTGAATGCATTTTATATTGCTATGGTAAGTACTTCCCTATATAATAGAACAATAATTAATATGACTATGAAAAAAAGAAAAATATAGCATAACTAAAGTATTAATATTAAATTTATATTTATATCTATGTAGTAAACTAAGTCCATAGTAAAGTTTATTTTTAATATTATTTATTTGCATTTTCCAGTTACGATTTTCGTCAATTAAAATGCCTAGGAATTTAAAATTAGTTGATTGTTTTATGACTATATTATTTATTTTGATGTTCAATTTATGTTTAACTCTTGTGCGATGGAATACAATTAATTTTGTTTTATCAATATTAAGAACTAGCTTATTACCGCAAAGCCAGTCACATATTAAAACTAGAGTAGAATTTATTTCATTTTCTAGATCAAATAAATTATGAGACTTAAATGTTAAAGTGGTATCGTCAGCAAAAAGAGTACAATTGAATATATTAGTTATATTAGGTAAATAATTTATGTACATTACAAATAATACTGGTCCCAAAACTGAACCTTGTGGTACACCACATTTAATCGGAAGTATTTTAGAATTGGTATTATTATAGCTTATGTATTGATACCTGTTTGTCAAATAGCTTTTTAATAATGACAAAGTGATACCTCTGAAACCATATATAATTTGTTTAATAAAATATCATGATTAATAGTGTCGAAAGCCTTTTTTAAATCAATCTATACTGTGGATATGAATAATTTATAATTTATATTTAAGTAATCAATATAATTTATCAAAGCATCACATGTTGATATAGATTTTTGAAATCCAAATTGAGAATTGTTTATTAAAGAATTTTTATCTAAAAATGAAAAATTGTTACTTTTAAAATTTTTTCAACATTTAAAAAAAATTGTGATGTTAATGATATTGGCCATATAATGCATTTATTCCTTTCAATGCATTTATTAAATAAAATTGATAACATATTACTAATGGATAAAATAATGTTACGTATTAAAAAAAAGGTTAAAATCATGGGAACAGTACTATATTTAGAATCGCAATTATAAACAATATATTCAATTTCTATTGATGAAACAGGCTTTATAAAAATTGAACTCTTATTACTAGTAATATTTTCATATATATTTTTATTAGAGTATGGTATATTTTATTTAATTCAACACCTATATTGAAAAATATGAAATGAACATATTAGCATTTTGTAAATCTGTTAATTTATTATCAATAATAGTTCCTGATTTTTTATTATTTCCTATAACTTTATTTAAAGTACGCCAAGTATTTTTAATATTATTATTTTTTATTTTATTTTCATAATATTTTTTCTCTGTATATTTTAATATCTTCATTAAGCACTTTTTATAATTTTTATATACATTTATTAGTGAATGATTATTTAAAGATTTTTTATACATTTTATTCTTTTTACATATACATTTATTGATGGAAGGGTTAGCGTTTATGGTTTATCAAAAACTCCACATTTAATTTTAACTTTTTTTAATGGACAACATATATTATATGAATTAGTTAATGTAGAAATAACATTTTTAAAAGATATATGAATATCAGATTGAGTTCAAATGAAAGACCAATTTATATTATTAAAATTTAAAATATTTTGATCTGAATGATCCCTAACATATTTATAAGATTTTTTCGTTTTTGTATTACTATTTTTGTTTTAAATACAGAATATCGGTAAATGATCACTGATATCAGTCAAGAGAAATCCATTAAATCAGTGAAGCGTACCATTAGTTTTTAATACTATTTATTTATGTATATTATTAAAAATATACAATATAAATGCAAGTTATAATTATACTAATGAAGATATAATATATTAATAATTACTTTAATAATTAATTTAATATATACATACTGGAAAAATATTCATCATGTATAAACAAAATCAATACACATATACAGACAAATATTTATAATATATAAACATAATATAATATGGAATGTAATGAATTGAATACATAATTCTAAAATAAAATAAGCTATTGATCACTTATTTCGAATTGATTTTATAGAAATTAAATGTAAAATGTAAAATTGAAAACACGACCGTTCAGTAAGAGAAACAGAACACGAATATATTATTATTATCAGATTTAGGTAATGTCAAGGTAATTGTAGAAGCAATGTTGCTTATCGATACAATTACCCCTTTATTAACATGATAAGTTTCATTATAGATAATAGTTATAAATAAATAATAATGTTATGAAATTATAAGATAAGATAAGATATATTTTATTATTGCAATCACTTCAAGAGAGAAAAAAAAACAATAAAAGGACAACAAAATAAAATATTCAGAAGATTTTCGAGGTATAATTAACCTTTTGAATTTATGACTTACTGTTTACATATATATGATAAAAATAAATAAAATATATAATAAAATATAATGAAACTTATCATGTAACTAAATGTAATCAACATATAATAATGTAATCATGTAATAATATAAATAAATGATAAAAGTATAAATTTAAAATCTAATAAATACATCAAGTATTACATAATCTAAATTAAAATATAACATAGTGGAACTAAATATGAGATAGCCAACATTTAAAAGTAAAAGGAACAAGAGAAAAAAAAGAGAAGAAGTAAGAAAATATATTAAATAAATATAGGTTAAACAATATTCGATGTTCATACAGAAAAATATATAACCCAAAGTAATTTATTTAATGTCAAAAAATGTAAAAATAAAATAAAAGATAATACAATCTTAAAATCATATATAATAATTTTTAAAAAGTCAGTTTTTATAGTGTCAAAATTTAATATAACGTCAGTATTTGTATAGTGTCAAATAAATAAAATCAAAATTTAAATAAATTATAAAAAAATATTATCATAAGTCAAATATATTAAATAAAAATTTAAACTAAAAATAAATGCATTAAAATAGACTAAGTATTATATAAAATTATTTTAAGATTTTTACAGAATAACTTTCTTATATCTATACTTAAATCATTCCAAAGTCTTGGTCCGAATGTAATTAAGGTATTATTCATATAATTATATTTAAAATAATGTTGAATAAAATCACAGTTACTCCTGGTATTAAATATTTTTTTAGATGTCAATGTAAAATTATTTAAAATAATAGGATGGCACAATTTATTGAATATTTTATACATGTAAATGCAAGTCTTATACTTACAAATATCATATAAAGATAATATTTTATTTTCCTTAAATAAAGAAACAGTTGAAAAATCATTTGGTTTATTAAAAATTATTTTTAATATGTTTTTTTGAATTAAATATATGCTATTTAAGTTTGATACATAACCATGACCCCATATTTCTATACAGTAAATTAAATGTGGATAAAATAAAGCATAGTATAGTTTGATCATGGCAGGTGTATTTACAAAGTATGAAACATTTTTTATGATCCACAACATTTTTAATAATTTATTTTTAAGATAATCTAAATGACATTTCCAATTTAAACAAGTATCTAGATTTATTCCAAGACATTTTGTAGAAGTTACTTGAGATAAAAGTGATTAATATAGATAAAAGTGTATTATCTATATTTATATTATATATTATATCATTTTTAAATGACATACAATGCGTTTTATCTATATTTATGGATAATTTATTAAGTTTAGACCATAGAAAAATGTCATCACATGCTGACTGTAATTTATAATTTAGATTATTAGATGATTTATCACTAATAATTATATTAGTATCATCAGCAAATAATATGAATTTATTTTCTGGATAACATACTATCATATCATTAATAAATATAGAAAACAGTAATGGTCCAATAATAGAACCTTGGAGTACACCATAACACATATTATATATATCAGATTTACTTTCATTATATTGTACGAATTGTTGTCTGTCGTTAAGATAGTTAATCAACCAATCAAGAGGTTTCCCTCTTATTCCATAATAATCCAGTTTATTGATTATAATTCTATGGTTGACAGTATCGAACGCCTTTTTTAGATCTACAAACAATCCTACACAATATTTATTTGAGTCCAAAGATTCTATAACTTTCTTTTGTAATGTTTCAATTGAGTTCAGTGTACTTATATTTTTTCTGAAACCAAATTGTTCATCATTAATAATATTGAATTTATTACAAAAAGATAAGTATATTTGAAAATAATTTTTCTAAAATTTTTGAAAATTATAAGGTTAATGAAATAGGTCTATAATTATTAAAATCGTTACAATCACCAGATTTAAAAATAGGTATAATTTTAGATCTTTTAAAAAAACTAGGAAATAATCCATCATCAAATGTTTTATTAAAAATATACATTAAAGGAACTATAATAGATGATGATATTTCTTAAATAAGTTTCATGGATATGTCAAGTTCATCTCGAGAAACTTTAGGTTTAACATTATTAATGGCTAAATAAATTTCACTAGTTGATATAGTAGATAAAACCATAGAATTAAAATGTCGATTATTTAAATAATCAAGAAATGATTTGTTAGGTATATCATCAATTTTATCAGCTAGTTTATTACCTATTTGAGTTATTAATACTATTTTTAATTGTTTTAATTATAATACTGTTTTTTATTATTTTAATACTTTTAATTTGTAATACTCTTTAGTTTTTTTGTTATTAGTTATGTAAAGTTAAATATATAAAACGTAAAATTTGTAAAATAAATATAAAATAGTTTTGATAAATAGTAATTTAAAATTTTTTTTAAACATTTAATACTGTTTTTGTTTTTGTTTTTAATACTTCTAATTTATAATACTGTTTTGTTTTATTTTTTTGTATAGTTATATAATGTAAAATATATAAAAATGTAAAATATGTAAACATGTAAAATTTATGTGGAGAAATACCTATTAAATACTGATTTTTTAATAAAGTTTTATAATTCAAAATATTTGTTTAATTTACAATATAATATTAGATAGAATAATATATTTTTAATATCATTAAACATATTACTGCAAAAATATATATCAGTATTATATGTTATATTGGTTAATGAAAAACAATTTCAAAACTTTTTTCAATTGATTTATATTTTTTATTTTATTTTTTTTTAAGAATATTGCCAAATATGATATCATTATAATACTTTATACCTTTAAAGAATAATGTATTTTGGTATTTTGTAGTTTTCATTAATGGTAAAATGAATCTATCATGATAATGCATTACGTTTATTTAATGTAAAATATTAAAATATTCAAATATAGATTTAAATTTAAGATTTTTTTGTTAATAATTCTGATAATTTTTTTTTGAAATAACATAATACTATTTATATTTGATTTATAGGTATTTCCCCATATTTCTATGCCATAAGAAATATTAGATAAAAAAAAAGTTATATAATAAAATCATATTTTCAGTTCTTAACAACGAAACTTTTTTCATAAAATATATTATAGTTGATCATTTTTTTGCTAGATAATCTATATGTTCTTTAAAAGTTAAATGTTAGAATATTAAAAGATATATATATATTGAAAAATCTAAAATTGAAATTATAGATAGCTAAACATTTCTAGGATTAATTTTAGATCAAATTAATCCTAGAAATTGTTAGCTATTTATAATTTCAATTTTAGATTTTTCAATATATATATATCTTTTAATATTCTAGCATTCATAAAAGTTACAATTTTTGTTTTTTCAATATTCAGTTTCAGTTTATTGATATTGAACCAATATACTAATTTATCAATATAAAATTGTAGGTATTTAGATAATAATTAATTATTGTCTGCATATATTGTAAGTAATGTATCATATGCATATAAGTTTAGATTAATATTGACTGCATCTTTCAAAATAGGTGGCATATCATAGATATATAATATAAAAAAGAGGCCCAAGAACTGATCTTTGGGGTACTCCATATTCTACATAATCCTTCAATGATAATGAATTATTTATTCTTGTACATTTTATTTTTTAAATTTTATAAACATTTATTATTACAAATTGATCTTTTATATAAATAATTTTTTTTAAATTCTTTAATTTTACCTCTGAATCCATACGATTCTAATTTATCAATTAATATATTATGATCTACGACATCAACAGCTTTTTTAAGATCTAAAAATATTGTTGCTACTTTTTTTATTATTATTATTATTTAAAAAAATAAAATGTTGTATATTTATTAATGATAAAGTTGTAGGAGTTTGGTATGAAGCCATATTGATTATTATTAATTATATTATTGTTATGTATACAATTTGATATATCATATATTTGACTATAGTCTATTATATATGATATTTTCGAAAATTTTTACTTATTTGTGGTAGTAAAGAAATGGGTCTATAATTTATTATTAATTTGTTATTATTATTTTTATATATTGGTTTAATTATTGTATCTTTCATATTATCCGGATATATTGATTTATCAATGCATACATTAAATAAATGTTTAAATGGAATAAATATTTCATATATAATTTCTTTTATTAAATACATATTACAATTATTTATATATTTTGAGTTTTTTGACTTCATACTATCTGCTACATTAATAATTTCATTATTTGTTATTGGTAAATAATAAAAACTTTTAGAATAATTTGTTAAACATTTTTAAAACCATTTTTTCTAATGAAATTTCAATAGTATTATTTATAGTTTTTCCTATTGTTGAAAAATACTTATTAAAGCAATTGCATTGATCAATTTCATCATATATTTCAATATCCTTATAAATAAATATAGATGGATAATCATTTTCTTTTCTTTTTATTAATTTATTAATTATTTTCCAATTATCTTCTTGTTTATTATGTGAAAAAAGTTGCTTATAGTATTTATTTTTATCGTGTTTTATATTTTTCTTGATTTTATTCTTTAATTTGTTTATCTATTTAGTATAGACATATAATTAGTAGATTTATATAAGCTGAATAATTTCTTTTTCTTTTTAATTGTATTATTTAATTTATTAGTTAGCCAAGGATTATACGGGGTATTTATTTTGGCTTTTTTTTAATTAAAAGAAAATTTTTTTTAACCATATCATTTAAAATATTAATAAAATTATAATAACATAGAGAAGGATCTGTCATTTCCGATAATACACTTTGCCAGTTTATATTTATAAAATAATTTTTTAAATATTCAATATTTTGTTGATTACAATTTCTAATATACATCACTTTATTATCACATTTTTTAACCCGAGAAAATGATGTAAATATAAAAAATAAAATACATGATATGTTATATCAGTATCAATGGTTCCAGTATGTGTTATATGATCACTATTAGAAATTATATTATCAATTGTTGAGTTGGAATAATGAGTTGGTATTGTTATCATGGCTGTTAGTCCTAATTGTGTTAGTATATATTTAAAATTATTAGAAATTAATTAACATTTTGATAAATCTATATTAAAATAACCACATATATATATTTCATTATTTAAAAATTTGGAATATACATTATAAAATAAATCATTAAAAAAATCGATATTACTATTAGGAGATCTATAAATAGCTGAGATTATTTGTATATTTTTAGTTGTATTTTTTATTTGTATTGATAATATTTCAATATCATCTATAATAGAAATAGTTAATTCGTCTATTACACATACATCTAAAGATTTATTTGCAAGTATAGCAACGCCCCCACCTCTTTTTTTAATTTTTAGTGTACGATTATTTAAAAATATATTATTATTATTAAAATATATTGATGGGTCATCAGTATTTATTAACTAAGTTTCAGTAAGAATTATTATATCTGGTTTATTATATAAATTATCAAGTAATATTAAAAAGTTATTAATATTTTTATTAAAACTTCTTATATTAAATATAATGACTTATATATCGTTATTCAAATTATATATAATGCTATTATAATCTTTAATATTATAATTTTTGCAAATCATTATTAGTTTCACTAATTATATTAAATTTTATCATTTTAAAATTATTGTTAATAAATTTAACTTTATATAAAATTGTATCAGATGATTTATCTTTAGCTTCTTGTAATAGTTTCTTTTGTATATTTAATTGATTTATATCAAATTCATGTAATATTCCTATTTTATTATTATTATTATTATTATTATAATTTTATTTAGACACCGTTTATATATAATATATATTAACAATAGTGTATTATAACACTCTCTACATAGAGAGAAATTATTACAATTAACAAAGTTCAGTCGATACTGAATAAATAAATTTTTAGCTTAGCAAAAACTAAGCGTATTAATTATTAAACGAAGATAAAAGGGAAGCTTGTTCCATTCATTTGGGCCTGCGATACGAAAAGCTCTCGAGTGATCACTATGACTGAAGCTTAATGGGACCGCTTCCAGTCGATGTAGATGGACGTTTCTTAAGCTTCGTTCTTGAATATGTGGATGTATAAGTCCTGCTAAATATGAAGGTGTATGATGATGGTAGGCAAGATGTGTTAGTACTAAGAGTTTGTATTTTATACGCGAAGAAACTTTGAGCCAGTGCAGTTTCGTCATCAGTCTAGTAATACATATATCATTGTTTATTGATCTATATGGCAAGTTGTAGATTGTTCATATACATTTATTTGTAGATTTATATATATATTTATTTCATACTTTCTCTCTTTTTAGAGTAATTTTATTTTTTTTTAATTCTTAATTAATTGTATATATTATTTATTTTATGAGAACCTAGACTATCCAAAAATATGATGATTGGGGAAATTCTAGTAGTTCCCTAAAACATTAACTTGTTTATTAATTTCCCCATTATTCCTTGCCTGGTGGAGAGGAATGATAAATCTGATTTATTTATGTATTTATGTATTTATATATATATATATATATATATGTATTCATGTATGTTAAATAAAATAATATTAATTATGTATATCATCATCACATAGCTTTCTGTGTAAATCTTTTTTTCTTTTGCCTGCAACAATATATATTATTTTATATATATTATAATATTATAAATCTATAGATTTATAAATAAAATATATCAAATATATACAAGATAAATATCTATAATTTTATATATATCTATATATTTGGATTAAGCAAACTATTATCATTTTGTAATATTTATATATTAAAATAAAGTTTAAAATGAACTATAGGAATGAACCTAATTATTTTATTATTATGTATACAGGTATCTGGAATAACATATATAATCTGGCATGGTTGTTTTATGTATACATAGTGACACACATGTGTATTAATTAATCCTAGTATTGGGGGTACAAATATGTCATTATAATATTAATATCATATACAAATATTTCCCGCTTGCCAAGAAATGATCATTAAAATATATTAAATATTATTATAATGTTAAAATATTTCATATATAGGAACATATAGGCAATTTAACACTACTATAGAATATTTTATTAATTTTTTATAAAATATTTTTGATAACTTTAAATAATTAATATACAATCAAATTAGATAAATTTGTTACATATTATTAAATTATTTAGAAATGTATAATAATAATAAAGTAGAGTATAATAACATTTAGGCCAATATGCTAACCTTCATATTTTCCATAACTATCGACTCTTTCCACCTTTTATTCGACACAATCTTATATGCGTTCTTTATTAGAGTTATAAACTATGAATGATTTTCGGATATTGTAGCTATTGATAATATATATATATATATATATATATATATATAAAGTATACTATAGTAGGTATCATAATTAAGATATTACATTATATTAAAGTGATATTGAAGTTAAGTTAAGTTAAGTTGAATGACATTTATAATATGAAATTTAGTTTTTTAATAATAATTTATATTGTTAAATAAATACATTATTACCTGATATAAGATTAAATGTTCGCGTTTTGTTGAATGTTGCCTTACTTTTCTTTGCCTTTCCAGTAAAACTAAATGATTCAAAGTATAGTAGATATTTATCCTTAATATCCCTTAATAAGTCTATACTTTTTTTTGTTGCCATTATATGAATTAAAATACTAATCTAAAAAATGATTTATTAATGTAAACAATATATATTTATATATTACAATAATACGTACCACATCCTCATCAGAACATCTATTGTATTCTATACACGACATTTTAACCACTGTCTTATCTATAATAGTAGAATTTTGTTCGCAATCTTATTGCTCGACATCATTTTTTCTATAAGTTCTATAAATAATAAAATATTATTAATATAATATGTAAAAATTCTATTATATAAAATTACCATAACCATTACATTTTCAACTTTTATATTTAATGACAATTTCTTATTTTTTTGTTATTTTTGTCCATTCTTTAGTTCTTCATTTTCTTTAATTACTGCAATATAAAAAATAATATATATAAATAAATAAAGAAAATATAGAAATAACGACTGTATACTACGATATGACAAAATGAGATATATTCACTAAGTTATATATATATATATATATATATATATATATATATATATATATATTATCAATGTAAAGCCCTAGTAATTTATATTGATTTACACAGTGAATGGTTTGGTTATTTAGAGTTATTATCTCATTTATGTTGGTAATAATTGTATTGTTATAGAAGTACATTACTTTTGTTTTGCTAATATTTAGTTATTAATATTCAGTTTGACAATATTTTTAAATTATCATTTATATTACTACTATTTGCATTATTTATTGTAAGAAGTGTCATCAGCATATAATATCAATGTTGTATCAATATAGTTAATAAATAAATTTGATATTTCATTAATATATAAAATGAATAGTAGTGACTCTAGTATAGATCCTTGGGTAACCCCACATCATATACAGTAATTAGAGGTGATAATTTATTATTATATCTGACATATTGTTTTCTGTTATATAAATAAGATTTTACTAAATTAAGGGTATGCCTTCTTATTCCGTATTTATATAATTTAATGAATAGTATTTTATGGTCAATTGTATCAAAAGCCTTTTTAATGTCAACAAATACTGCAGCTATTTTATCATGCTTATCAATGGAATTAGGGGAAAGTAACCGAATACGGAAAGTGCCAGAATACGGACACTCTCGGTATCTCAGAAACCATAAATACTATAAAAAAATGTTTAATTTATAAAATAATCATAATTACATAAATAGTCTAAAAAAGTTTTATTTTTTATTTTTTAATTATTCAAAATATTGCTGATAAATCCAATAAACTGATTTTTTTATTACGTTTTTAAATTTATGAAAGAAATTTCAACTAAAAACCTTCTCAAGAATATAAAAATGTATAGATATAAAATATAACACTATATTATTAATCTATAAAACATTCTAAAAATGATATATAAATTTCTATATTTGTTATCAAATATTCATTAAGTTATAAGCATATATCTAGAGGTCATATAAGTCCCTAATACGGACACCTAATACGGACACACAACTCTAGATGTCTTAATACGGACACCCGATAACCAATCAGCGCGCATCATATGAAGTATTCTGATTTTCATAAAAATCGCGTGCGTTATAATATTAATATCACCAATAAAGATAAATCTAAATTTTGTATTATTTAGTTACTTAAATTGTATTATTAATTAAAAAAATAATAAAAATAAATAAATTATTAACTAATTAAATTAGAATAAATTATTCATAAAATTAATTATAAATAATGTAATTGTAATTTTTCTAAATGATTCATCAATAATATGTCGTTTATCTAGTCGTATATAGGGTATCCGTATTATAACACAGGATGTCCGTATTCGGACATGGGTACCGAATATGGACACCCCCGTTATCTATGGAATTAAAAGATTAAATACAATTTTAAATCACAATAATATCTATAATCATATAATATTAATATATTGTAATTTTTGAATACAAATAATGAGTCATAAAATGTTAAGTCCATTTATTGTTAAATTGTCCGTATTAGGTTACTTTCCCCTAGTTATATTATTTGTTAAGGAGTATATTGCATGTAATGTGTTTGATATTTTTTGAAACCATATTGATTGGAAGATATGATGTTATGTTTTTATATACAATTATCTATTCTCTTTTTAATTATTTTTTCAATACTTTTTGAGATTTGCGGTATTATACTTATAGGTCTGTAGTTTTCTATATTATTTTTATTGTTATTCTTGTGAATAGGTATAATTACTGATTTTTTTCATATTCGATGGATATATGGATTTATTTAAAATTAAATTAAATATATGGAGTAATGGTTTTAATATAGGGTATATGACCAATTTTATTAATTTAAAATCAATGCCATCATGATCTTTTGAGCATTTAGAGTCTATTTTATTAATGATATTAATGATTTCTATTTCTGAAGTCTCATTAATATATATTGAATTTATATTACTATTTATTAAATTGTTTTCAATATACAAGTTCTCAAAACTATTATTAATATGTTTACCCATACTGGAAAGTGAATATTAAATTCATTTCCAACATTAGTAGAATCTATAGATATATTTTAGTGGTGTGGTGATGAAAACTACCATCCACCGGATCCCCGGGTTGCGGATAGGGGAACGGCCACCAGATATGGTGGTTAACTGTAAATATCTAATAAGCAGTTCCGGACAAAATCCAGCATTCCCTTTGGCAATGCATAGTACCTGTCAGCCACCCGAGCAGGGTAACGTGAAAACATCGGGAGCAGGGTGTTGGAAATGGTGAGGCGATACCTTAATATCTATGATTAAAAAGTTTTCGGTGAGGCATATTAACTCTGGTATAGAGTACTGTTACTCGTGTATGGAGTAGCGACCACACGTTTTACATCAGCTATTGAAAGCAAAAACATGAAACACACACACAAACATACATTCCCATTCCGCATCGCTCGTCACGCGGCAAAACAAAGAGCGCGTCCTGCAAATTCTCAGTTTGAAATCGAAAAATTAAATACTGAACAAAAATCAAAATAGACTGATGAAGGCAAAAAGAGATATTAAGATCTCAACCTTCAATACACAGACTCTACAAAAAATTGATGACATCCTCATAAAAGAAAAACCCTATGTCAATTGGAAATTAATAACCTGCTCAGCATGGAAAAATAGTGTAAATGCTTCTATAGGTGGAATTGGCCTATACGAGTATACTCGTTAATTCAAGAGCATACAGTTCTCTCTCTAATATTGAAACTATATCACCAAGAATAATGGTGGCCACTTTCCATGGTAATCCAAACACCACTATAATATCATGCTATAGTCCAACAAATGTAAGCGAAGAACTTGAAGTTGAACAATTCTATATGGAATTGGCATCCCTCACAAGACAGATACCTAAACACAATATATTAGTAATAAGAGGTGATTTCAATGCACATCTTGGTAAACTAAATAATTTTAAGTTCTCCTATCACACAAATGCTAACAGAAATGGCAATATGTTGCACAACTTCATAAATGAAAATAACCTGATATGTTTAAATACACACTTCCAGAAAAAAGTTGGACAATTATGGACACATAAAGCACCAAACAAGACTTTAGCTCAACTTGATTATGTACTGATAAATAAGAAGTGGAAAAACAGTGTAAAAAACTGTAGAGCATATAATTCATTTATTAGTATAGCATCGGACCACCGCATTGTAACAGCTAATATACAACTATCACTACGAGCTAATAAAAATAAATCTAGTAGAATAAAGCCGTATGACTGGAGTAACCTAAAAAACAATGCCGACATAAGAAATAAGTTAATAATCGAAGTTAAAAACCGTTTCGAGGCTCTGCAAAATGATGAAGAAACAATATCAGCCAACACAGCATACACATACTTTGAAACTGCCTGTAAAGAATCATCTGCTAAATATATACCATTAAAGTTAAAACAGAAGAAAAGGACCCCATTGGAAAACCATGAAATCTGTCAATAACGCAAGGATTTACATATAGCAGCAAAACTTAAAGATTCTCAAATCTCTTTTGAAAATCAGATAAAATTTAATAAAACAAAAAAAGAATTGACTTCTGCATATGATGCAGAACAGAGTAAATATGTTAACAAAAAAATCAAAGATATCGAAATAACGGCAGCAAACAAACAATCTTCTATTGCATGGAAAATCGTAAATGAAATTAGTGGTAGAAAGAACTCGAACAGCGCAAAACTAAAAGCATCTAGCAATGGAGAAAGAATAAAAATATGGCATAACCATTTCCAAGAACTGCTCGGAAGTCAACTTAACAAATCTGATGATGATTATGATGAAGAAATACTACAAATACATAATAAGTTGAATATAAAAATATGTCTGTTCACTATACAAGAACTTAACAATGCAACTAAAAGCATAAATAATGGCAAAGCTTGCGGATTAGATGAAATTCCAGCTGAAGTTTGGAAACTGACAGAATTTCAAAATATTTTGCTAAATTTCTGTAACAGCGTATATTCTCAAAATCAAATAAAAATATGGACTGAAGGCTGTCTTTTACCGTTCCCGAAGAAAGAAGAAATTTCTCAGGCCAACAATTATAAAGGTATAACCCTAACGTCACTTGCAGAAAAAATTTATAATTTGATGCTCCTAAATCTCATAAGACCGGAAATCGATCCTATCCTACGGAAAAATCAGAACGGTTTTCGCCAGAATAGATCAACTACAGGATAAATATTGACAATCCGACGTATAATTGAAGGAGTAAGATCAAATAATCTACCGGCCACACTATTGTTTGTAGACTTCGCCAAAGCATTTGATTCGATACATCGCGGTAAAATGAAAAATATTCTCTCTGCGTATGGAATACCCACAGAAACAGTAGAAGCAATCATGATACTATATCGAGAAACAAGATCAATGGTTAGATCACCAGATGGATATAAACCATACTTAGAGACTACTACTGGGGTATTACAAGGAGACACGCTTGCACCTTTCATTTTTATAATATGTTTAGACTATGTCTTGAGAAAATCACTATATGATAATAAACATCTCGGTCTCACCATAAAAAAAACGAATGAGTAGCCGACATCCTGCAATATACATAACTGATACTGATTATGCTGATGATTTAGCCATTACATCAAATAACGTTGAAGAAGCGAATATAATGCTACATAAAATCGAAGAAGCCGCAGCTGAAATAGGATTAGGTGTAAATGCAGATAAAACGGAATATATCTCTCTGAACCAGAAAAATAATATTTGTATAAAAAATCATCAAACAAGTAAATAATTTCAAGTATCTTGGAAGCTATGTCAGATCTACTGATCATGACGTCAATGTAAGGATTGTACAGGCTTGGGCCGCACTAAACAACATGACATCAATATGGAAATCTAATCTCTCTGTAAAGCTGAAGAAAAATTTCTTTAGGGCCACAGTCGAATCGATCCTTGTATATGGCTACATCACATGGAAATTAACATCTTCTCTAGAGAAAAAGATTGATGGAGCATATACAAGAATGCTACGCTCTGTCTTAAATAAAAGATGGCAAGATCATACGTCTAATAATGAATTATATGGAAATATCCCAAAGATCACGATTACAATTAAAGAACATAGGATGCGTTTCTCAGGACATTGTTGACGAAGCAGAGAAGAAATGATCAGCGAAGTGCTTCTATGGGAACCTTTACATGGGCAACGAAAACCTGGACGGCCGAATAAGACATATACTGCACAACTTAGAGAAGACAGCGGATGCACTACAGATGAACTGAAGACGTGATGGGAAACATAGATGAATGGAAAAAACGTGTCATGCTATGCATAGAAAGCTCGACCTGGTAAGGTAAGGTATAGATATATATAGCATCATTATGTGTATTAAAACAATTTTTGATTTTATTTAAACAACATTTATTATGGGGTAATTTATTTAAAAGTTTCCATTTATCATTTATGTTGTTAGATTTGTTAAATAATTCTGAGAAATATTTATTTTTTTCTATTTTTATTGTGTATTTTAGGTGTTTTTTAATTGAATTATAAATGTCCCAATTGCTATCTGTTTTATTGTTTAGAAATATTTTATAAAGTTTTTTTTATTTATTACATTTTTTATTTTATTCGTTATGAGAATTTTTATTTTTTTGTTTTTTATTTGTACACTTTTCAATGGTATGCACCGATTATAACTATTTAGGAACGTATTTGTAAATGTATCATAACATAATTCAACATTGTCTGAATTATATAAATCATTCCAGTGTATAGACGATAAGTAATTTATCAATTTCTCAATTTTTTTTTATTTAACGTTCTTTTGTAAATAAGTTCATAAGTCCATTATTTATTTCTATATGTTTTTCTAGTTTTATATTTAAAAATATAGGTAAGTTGTCTGTGAATTCGTAATTTATTATACCAGAAGATAATCTGTTAGTAATAAAATTTGTATAGAAGTTATCTAAAATAGAATTAATATTAGTAGATATTAATAGATATTAATTAAGTATCTAATTACTATTAGTAGAATCTTTATTCATCTTTATTGGCATCAACAGTAATACTTTTGGGAATTTGAATGTCTATAATTAAATGTAAATATATTATATAATTTAAAATATATATATATATATATATATATATATATATTATTTATAGATTATTTATTAATTATTTATATATATTTATTATATATTTACCTCTTGAAGTATTTGACTTATAGAAGTAACTGATGTAAAATTATTTTCGGGAATAACATCTGAATTATTAATTATTAAACTTAAATTATTCATAAATATTTATTATCTATATTTAATAATACAAATACATTTATTATGAAATAATAAACGTATATATTTTAATTATTGTTGATTAAATTATATTATAATTTTTGTATATTATATGATTAATTGAATTATATAATTCTTATTGATTGATAATTTATTTAAGCAAATACATAGCCGAAAATATAATCGAAAGTAAAAAGTATAAATATTTGCTAACGATAACATACGTTATAGAAATAAACAAAGAATAATACGAAATTAAAAAATTAAAGAAATTAAAACGTTTTACAGTTACCGTAAAAATAAACGAAAAACAATCGAAAGTAGAAATAAATCATATAGTAAAAATAAACGAAAAATGATCAAAATAGAAATAAAAGATAGCGTAAAAATAATCGAAAATAGAAATAAAATACATTATTATGTAAGTGGCATCGAAATATTCAATTTCTACTTTAACTTTATAGAACTTTTCTTATCTTGTTACCCTGTTTTAGTAATACATTATTAGTTATATAGTTTACTATTTAAATGTTAAATTTTAAATATATTATAAACAGAACATGTTAAAAATCAAATAAACCAATACTAGAATAAAACAAATACAAGAATGAAACAAACAAATAATGTAATACTTACCAAAATCTGTAATAATAGTAGGTAGTACTTTATTAATTTTATATTTTAATTGTAGGTACCTATAATAAATTTGAAACATATATATATAAACAAAACAAGTTACAAATAAAATAAACCAATATACCTATACAAAAACAGTTAATAACAAAACATACCAATACTATTACGAAACAAACAATATAATACTTATCACTATAATCTGAAATAATAGAAAATTATTAATATTGTAGTTTAGTAATATAATACATTTGAAACATATTTACAAAATATATATAAAACAAACATATAATACCGAACAAACAAAAATAAAATAATACTTCCCACTTTATTTTTTTTACTTGCTTCTTCAATTTCAATATATTCTTCGGAAGTACTGTTTCCCTATGATTCCCTATTAGTACTATACAATAATTAAATATAAACATTGCTCGCTATTTTCTTCAATGTCATTTTCAACAAGAGATTGAGTAGGAAATGTTGGCGCAAAAATGTAGGCTCCTCATTAGTAAATATTCTTCTATTAAGAGAGAATATTCCAGTTATGCGAAATCCTGATATTGATTTTTCAGCTGTCGATGATGCATCATATGCTCTTTTATAGATTCCCGCTAAGTTTTAAATCTTATAAACTCTTGATTTCATACACATATCCGAATATCTTTATTGCAATATGTTTTTAATAGACCCATATATGATACATCTAGTGGTTCCATACGATTACTTGTATGTGGGGGCAGGCATAAAATATCAATATTACTACTATAGTAGTAATTACTATATTAATATAGTACTATAATAGCTAGGTCGATAGCTTGAATATTTGTGACGTGTGTAGAATGGCCATTAAGGATTAATAGTATATGATATGTAGGTGAAGGTTTGGTATATAACCTACTTAATAAAGTTATGTAATCATTATACAGATAAATCTTTCGTCATATATCCTGATTTATTATAGGCTGCTATCGAGTTACTCGGTGCCTCCTCCATCAATTCATCGTTAATTCGGACTCTGGGGAATATTAATTGTGGTGGTATAAATTGACCATCACAATTCAAGCATATTATTGCCGTTATACGCTCTCCTCGTTCGGCTGTTGTTCTACACCCAACTTATTAAATTTGATTATTTACTCAAGTTTTTAAATATTGTTACGTATTTTTATAAACATTGTAAATGATATAAATACCTTAATAATATCTAAGTAAATATTACAAATATGTATGTAACTTTATCACTATGGTCTTAATTAATAAGCATATATATATATATAATTATACAAAATGTACAGGCTATATTATAATATATTATATATTAATAAATTATTATATATTAATAAATGAATGTTGTATTAATGAGTAACTATATGTGTATTGGTTGTACTAACTTGATGTTTTCCTCTACATTCTAATATTGTTCGGTGTTTCGTCTGAACAGTACAAATACTAGTGTCATTACTAGAAACCATATTGAATATATTTGTTGAGTTATACAAATCGTTTAGCTTTTCGTACATATCAAAAAACTTCATAACCGCTTGTTCATTGAATCCACGTGCCCTTGCTCCTATTAATTTACAAGTATACGTTTATATTAGCATAATAATGTTCGTAATATATATATATATATATATATATATATATATATATGATATATGATATATGATATATATTAAGCTATTACTTTATTATATATGTTACATTTATTCTATATGTTACATATATATGTTTATTTATAATATCTAATATTTTGTTATTAACAACAAATAATCATTATATATTTACATACCCGACGTAGCCTCCGGTGTTCTTAAGATTATTCCAGGAAACCTTTTTCGGAAACCTCTAAGCCAGTTTTTACCAGCTGTTTGTGAAGAAACGTCGACTTTATGACTTATACCATTCCTTACAGCCAGCTGGTAAGCCATACTACTGGCTTCTTCATTCGTAATCCCAAATAACATTGATTCGAATTTAATAATATATTCAAACAATTGAGATTCTATATCATTATGAAGTGTTGCTGCCCTTCCTAATTTTCTTGATAAAATTGTTCTGTTAAATTGTAATAATTAATAGAAATAATAATATAGTATTATATTAATGTGTATATTATTACTGCATACATAAATTTATAAAGTAAATATTTCAATAAAGTATATATTATAATATATATATATATATATATTAAAATACCTGTATAAATGAACTTAATAATAACAGTAATAATAATAGTCACTACCCGATGAGATACTGAACTAAGCGAGTGTCGATATCAGTGATCGTTATTACTTCTATAGAACATTAACGAAATAAGATATATAAATTTTGTATACAGATTTTGTAAAACAAAATATATAATACAACAACAAAAAACAAACATTAATGTTAGCCAATTAGTCAATTTACATGTATATAGCCTATGGGCTATGCAATAAACCAAGCGTGACTTCGAAATTTAGTTTTAATTTGTTATGTATACATACATAGATATATAAATGTATATTACGTAATATTTAGTGCATATTACATTTAGCGATCTTTCTACAACATTTACTTTATAACAATATATATATAACTATTTGTATAACTATATATTTAGTTTGTATATATAGTAGTATATAGTTTGTATATATATAGGTTGTATATTTATATGTATCAATTATAGCGGCGTCAATAAATTCCAACACACATATATTCTCTACTATTTCAGTGTATTGTCAAATATCGTCCGAAGGACTTTGTATTATCTTTGGTATTGTCTAGCAATTCGAATCAACAATGACACGGAAGCAACAAAAAACTGTATCTAAATATAATAACCATCGCCTGATGGAATTATTTGCACAGTAGTCTTCGATAAATCCTCTTATTAGTATATCATCATTTGATCTACTAATGAGAGGATCTTATCTTATCAATCCATCTGACGATATTATGTCAATTAATGATGATAATTCTGACAATGATAATGAATAGTTTCTGTTATTTTTTACGTGTACATATTATTATCATTATTATATATCACTAATATTATAATGTATTAATATATTTCATAATAAATATAATAAATACATTCAATAATTTTTTATCATATACAATATAACTTAAAATATATTTTATATAACTATACATACATTACACCTAGCTATACGTATTTGCATTATCAAATGTATTTAACTAATTACTATATATAAATATATGGATATATAAATTGGATAACATAAAATAGTGTTGTGTGCATGTTCCCTACTTGTATACTTAATTTAGTCTATATAGAATTGTGTGCGTGTGTAATTATGTAACATCTATATATAAACTAGAAATGTCCTTTGTTTAATTTTTTTTGTCCTCATTTTAATCCCATCAATATTGTTATGATGCTATAATACATTCGTCTATACTTAATAAATAGTGTTTATATGATATAACTAGTGTATATAAATAACTAATAATGTAACTAAATGTATATAAATTCACATATATATATTACCTATGTAACGTATTGTATAAAGTGATGGCCTTGCTATTACCAATGATGCCTTCGTCTTCACCCATGATTCCTGTGATAGACACACCTCTACCTACCACCTCTATTGATTTCTAGATTTAACCTACACCTATATTATAGCCATCATCTCCTCCTCCACATATATCATACACTGTGATGCCTTCCACGTGGCTGCAAATACAGCTATTAACTATACAACATTTGATAATATAATATAGAATTGATGATATAAATAAGTATATATAAATTCGCATATATTGATGTAGGTATTTGTGTGTATGTGTATATATTTGTATAAATAATAAATATGTATGTATTTGTATGCATGTGTGCATGTAGGGATATATTGTAATTGTAATTGTAATTGTAATGGTTTATTTAAACACTTAAATATATAAAAACATATCTCAAAAGTGTATAGAGAATATACAGATATTCAGCAACACAGTTATTATAGATGAGTATATATATATATATATATATATATATATATATATATATATATATATATATATATATATATATATATATATATATATAATAATAAACATAACCAGAACAAGACACGATAATAATAAAAATAACGATAACAAGAAACGATAACGAATGATAATACAATAATAATAGTCATCATTTAGATTTATATAGAATTCAGTGCTGCCTACGTAATAACAATATTGTTAATCTAGTTTTAAAGATGGAGTGATTTTGGATATTCCTTATATTGATTGGAATGGAATTCCAATTTATAGGGGGCATACATTTAAATGATCTACCTCCAAATCTCTTTTTGTTGTATGGATACATTTTTAGTCGAATGGTTCTAGACCTAAGTGAGTGAAGTGGATTAATAGGATATAATAGGTTATAAAGGTAAATTGGTTAGTGCGTAAGTAATAATTTGTGAGTGAGGCATAGAAGTTTAAATAGGCAACGATTTTTAAAAGTTAACCATTTATGTGAGGAAAGAAGTGAATAGACAGAGGTATTATAAATAGAATAAGATAAATTAAAAGTAAGTCTAGTAGAAGCACGAATAATACGATCAATTTTAGATATTGATATAGAAGGAAGAGAGCAGAGGAGAGAGTTACAGTAGTCAAGACGAGAAAAAATGAGAGAGTTTATAAGAATAGAACACGATTTTTTAGTTATACATTTTCTAATAGAGAGAATTTTATATATGTAAATTAGATAATTTACATAGATTATAAATATGCCTGTCATAATTAAGATTAGTCTCAAAGATAAAGCCGATATTTTGAATGAAAGGTTGAATTAAAGAATTATTTACAGACCGAGGAGGAAATGTGGATTGAGAATGAGAAATATTTATGAGTTCAGTCTTAGTTTCATTTAATAGAAGATAATTTGATAGTAGCCAAAAGTTAATATATCAAATGCAATTTGAAAGAGATAAATTAGAGTCAGGACTGGAGGTAATAGGTAATTTTATATAAAGCTGAATATCATCAGCATAACTATGATAAGATATATGTCAGTAAAGGATTGAATTGGTAAATTAAAAAAAGGTAAAGTTAATAGAAAAAAGTTTAACACTAAAACGTAAGAATTCAGATAAATATACAGGAATATTTTATATTATATAATATTAAATTATAACAATAGAATTCCTTGTTAATATGCCAACTCCCCCACCACGATGGTTGTCACGAGGAAGAAGGGTTAGACAGTAATTCATATTATTAATACATGAAAAAATATATGTATCACGCGATGTAATCCAGTTTTCAGTAAGTAATACAATGTCGGGTTTATCATCAATAAGTAAGTCCAGTATAAGGTCAATATTAGCTTTAAGAGATCTAGTATTTAAAAGAAAGATAGTAGGATAGATTGGTGTGTTATATAATTGCCATTTAAAAGACGTAGCTTTAGATTTAGATTTAATAGATTCTTTATATTCTATGAAGGATTTCTCCCATAGAGCTTGTTCATCTGAAGATGGTGACAACGGTTCACATTTTCAATCAATCTTTGAATCATTACATGATCTGAGTTCATAACGCGATATACGATAATTAAAAATACATTTATGACCCATGATTATCCTTGATTTGCATGCATGAAAGAGTAGGGGAGAGTGGGGAGACTTGGGCCACTTTTAAAAAAAATGTAGATTACTCATAAAATAAAATAAAAATGAATAATGTTATGCATTAACTAGGATATATAGAATGAATGGTTATTAATAATTATGGATATTTTTTTTTCTAAACTTCAGAAAAAAAAATATAATAAATAAATTAAAAAAATTATAAATGGCTCAAGTCTCCCCAAAAATGGGGAGACTTGAGCCACTTTGTTTTATGATCTAATTATATCATATTTGTAATATAATTATGATAATTATTTATATAAGTAATAAAATTAAATAGAAATAATATAATAAGATTTATTTTTAGAAATGTATATATAGATAGTCATTCACCATAGCTTTTTTTAAATTTGGTACAAATTCTGTTACATCCTTTATTTCTTTATTTTTGTATTTATTTACATAACGACCCAATGTTGCTCTCTTAACATTCAAATATGTTGCCACATTTCTTATAGATCTTTTATTATTTATCACCTCAAAAACAGCTCTTTCCATGAGATTTTCATCAGTATAACTATTATTATTCTTTTTAATATATAATTAGGCATCTGAAAATATATTATAATATATATATATTTTATAAAATCATATATTTTATATTATATATGAAATGATACTGAATATATATATATATATATATATATATATATATATATATATATATTAATAAAGGTAATATATAATGTTTATTATAAATTATAATATATATATATATATATATATATATATTATAGGCTCAATTCTCCCCATTTTAGTGGCTCACATCTCCCCATTTCGGGTATGAATATTAATTGATATTAATTAATTTTTGGAATTTGAAATTTTCCTAATTTAAATATTAATATTTTTGTTAATATACTATATTTATACAATATTGTGTTATCAAATATAAATATATAATCATATATAAGTTTAATTAACCTTTAATCTTTAGATAAAAGTAAATTGTACACACTGTAATATTGTTTTTTAATTAATTAACAATTTTTTTAATAATTTTAAAATTGTGTATTAAAAATATTAAACACTGCCCCCTATAGATTAACTATTTTAATTTGTATTATCATTGATAATATGAAACTATGATTTTTATCAAGTGGCTCAAGACTCCTGCGGCTCATCTTTCCCCACTCTCCCCTACTCTACCATTCATGAATGCAATATCAGATAATTGTGGTCTAAAGAATAATTTAGAGAAATTACTGTATTTTATAAACTATAGTTTATTTAGAAAAGATATTATAGCCTTATAGATAAAATGAGATGATAATGTAAGAAAAGCGCGGTTAGATTTAAAAGATATAGTAGTAATAGTGTTAGGGTCAAGGTCAAGTTTGGAAAGAATATATTTTAGAAAAGGCAGATTCCGTTGAGAAGTATCAATATTCTCAATAACAAGTGAAGGAGTAAGAGGAACAGGAAGGTGTGCAGATTTATTATGATAGCTTGTAGATGAAAAGAATTAGTGAGTAGTGAGGCATATGTTTTAGTTGCAGTAATATGTGGGGGATTAGAAATAGATAAGGGATTAGAAATAGATGAGGGATGAGAAATATGTTTGAAGAAGTGAGGAGAGATGTAATATTAAGAGATTGGTTTTTTAGGTCTACTAGACTAGATTCAACCCGTATTATTAGATCCTCCATTGATATCACGTTCAGTGGGTCGGATGAGTGGCGTGTCATTGCTGATGGAGAGGTAGTGGAGTCACGACAGTTAGTACAGGTAAACACGGAGAGTTCATCAGTTGTATTGATAGTTTAGATGGCTTGTTGTTTTTTCCCTAATATAATGCGGTCTCCTCTTCAGCTTTAAGACATGTGTAGTGTATAGCTGCATCGCAAGTACACGTAAGGAAGCCGCCAGAAGATGAAACATCGCATGCTTCTAGAGACTCCTTATATTGCGAGCAACACTTTTGACTCATTTTCGTTGTATATGCATGTAATACACAGTGTATATAGTGATATAATCACAAAATCATAAAATCTAATAATAGAATATTGCAAGAATTACTATAGAAAATTAGACAATATAAATTGAATGTATTGAAAACACGTCTGTCCAGTACGAATGCTAGATACAGAATGTCAAAACATATGTATATATGTATATAAATATAGTTATATAAATAATAAATATTTATGTATTTATATGTACGGTATATAAATCGGGAAATGAGGAGAAAGTATTTAGAGCTCTACTATGCGAGTTTTCTGATGTATTCATCAAAGCGAGCACGATGTTGGGTACTGCGATACAATCCCACATCGTATACATTTGGTTAACACCCATCCGGTAGAGATACTGTATAGACGGATTCCCGTGAACCAATGGGATGAAGTAAATTCTTACTTACAAGCTCATCTTGCCTTTGGTATAATCCAAAAAAGTACATCTCCTTTTAGAGCACCATTGGTATTAGTTCGAAAGAAATTAGGCGCTATGATAGTATGTTGTGACTTTAGGGGCTTGATCCAAAAATCGGTGAGAGATTTGTTCCCATTACCAAGAGTTGATAAAGCACTGGAAGCTATACGCGGCGCACGGGTTTTTATTCGCACTTATTCAGTTCGTTAGATCTGGCACACGGGTTTTTGCAATGTGCTATAGTTGAAGAAGACCGTCACAAAACGGCTTTTAGCGCATGGTCGCATGGATTGTATGAGTACACTCGAATGCCCATGGGACTAGTAAATGAGCCAGATACTTTCGCGAGACTAATGCAGTCTTGTTTAGGCGAAGAAAATTTAAAATCCTTAATTTTATATCTAGAAGATATTCTCCTGTTCTCAGATTTATTCCAACAAATGATAACTAGATTGCGATGGACATTTATTAAACTGCGAAGTTATGGTTTGAAAATAAAATCGAAGAAATGTGTTTATTTCAACCGAGAGTGTAATTTTTGGGACTCTCTTGTGTCAGCGAAGAGGTTTGAGACATATCCCGATAAGATCCATACAGTAATCGACTGCAGTCGATACCATGGGATACACCGACTTCTGTGAAGGAAGTAAGGTCATTTTTGGGTTTGACCGGATACTATCGGAAGTTCGTTCCGAAGTATTCATCGATAGATAGTCCGTTGACTAACTTGACGAAGGATGAGACGAAGTTTGAGTGGATAGCATAATGTCAAGAGGCCTTCGAGAGCCTCAAAGTAAACTCACCACAGCGCCTATTCTAGGATACCCGAACGATGATATCCCTTTTATTTTAGAAACGGATGCTAGCCTAAAAGGTCTATGAGCTGTGCTTTCGCAGAAACACGAGGGTCTCAACTATGTAGTTGCTTATGCGAGTCGCAAATTAAGCGGCGCGGATTACAATGATTCGAACTATAGCTCGATGGACCCAGCAAACTATTTGTTGGCAATATCCGGATTTTTTTGGCAAATAATATCCGGCAACATGTGATTAATTTGGCAAGAAATTAATCTGGAAATATACGGCAATATATAATCCGGAAATATCCGATAAGTAAATAATCTGGAAATATCCGACAATAAGTAATCCGGAAAGATATAATCCGGAAATATCCGACAAGTAAATAATCTGGAAATATCCGGCAATCAATAATCTGGATATATTCGACAAGTAAATAATCTGGAAATATCCGACAAGTAAATAATCTGGAAATATCCGACAAGTAAATAATCTAGAAATATATGGCAATCAATAACCCGGAAATATACGGCAAGATATAATCTAGAAATATTCGACAAGTAAATAATCTAGAAATATATGGCAATCAATAATCCGGAAATATACGGCAAGATATAATCTAGAAATATTCGGTTAGAAAATATAAGAATTATATTTATATATTTATTTTATTTTATTTATTATTTATATTATTATTTTTTATATTATTTATATTATTATTATTTTTATTATATATATTATTATTTATTTATAATTATTTTATTAATAATGAGGAGAATCCCCCTGCAATGTTTCATCATCCATTTCATGGTCGTCCTTTTCTATTTCCTCGCCTTACTTTTCTTCTTACTCTTCATCTTCGTCATATACACTATTCTTATCTAGTGATTTTATTATAATATAATTACTAATAATAATAAAATTATATATATATATATATATATTGGCTCGGTGACACCTATAAATATGAGTATTCTTAATGTGGACACATTTAGAATATTTAAGGGGATAAGTACTTTATTAGTTTTATCATATTAAAATATTTATTTAATTTAATTTTAATTGATTAATTATATATCTCTACATATAAATATTATGATATAAATCAAATGATTTATATATTAAATAGATTATATATTTTTCCAAATCTAATAAAATTGTAAAAAATATTAATCTAAACATTTTATAAACTAGCATTACGTTTTCTATTTACACCTAAACTAATGTATGAATATATGCACCGGAGTCGTTACAAGGCATAACAATAACCAATGAGTATGTATATAAATATGTTTATATAATTATCATCTAATACACAACATAGGTGTTGATTTTGATATGTATATGATTTATCCCTGATCTACATTATATTGTATACATTATTTACAATACTTATATATTCTACAGAGAATAAAGTATCAATATAAAATGTAGGTATATATATATACTTATTCGAAATAGAATATTGACATATAAGTCACAAAATAAGTATTTACTTATACCAGACACATACAAATATAATCATTTAATAATACACCAGTGCTATCCATTTACCACTCCTTTAGCCATATATTCTTCCAATACTTGTTCCCTACTTTTATTGGCATACTATTTTGCGTCTATTCGTTATATATTGTTTATATATTTTATTGTTTAATGTATTTAATTAATTGTTGAGTATAATTTTAAATAAATAATTGAAATTTCAAACATATATTATTAATTTTTTCATTTAAATTTCTAAATTCAAATCACCAACGATATCCCCGTCGATATCCTCATCGAAATACTAGGTAATTTTTGGTGTGGCACAGGCTTTAGCATTTAGAACATATAATTTTCTCTATTTATTAAATAGAAAATATATTTATAAAATGAACGGTACCCCCTTAATAAGTGAATATGTTATTTATATTTAATTTATTATTGAAAAAAATATCTAATAAATAAATATTATTATTATAATATATATTCCATATATATAAGAAGTATATTACAACAAATTATATTATAAAGTTTTAATTTAGTTTATACATAAAATAAATGTTATATAATTTTAATTGTAATATTAACCATTATTAGAACACACTTTAATAAATTTAAAGGCTGCCGCAATTTTTCGATCAATTTCACCATTCGTCATCTCTTTACAGTTACACTTATATTTATTTATAATTATTTACAATTAATATCAACACAATATATTTTGTAATAAAGTAACATAACACGGTTACAAATTATGGTACTAATAAACTTTAATTTAGGTTAGAGTGAAGACAAATTTAATACATAATGAAAATGTACCCTAATTAGGGTATATGAGTATAACAATAATTTAGGGTATTGGTGTCATACTTAGGGCACATATATACCTTTCTTAGATTATAGATGAATACACTTTAATTTTTTTTCTACATAAATATATGAGAATATGTTATATATATATATATATATATATATATATATATATATGTATGTTATGAATATATCATAAACATATGATAAATAATTTCACAAATACATTATTTATAAAAATTAATATTACAGTATTATAATTAATTAATATTTTTATAATATAAAAGTGTAGGAAGATACCTACAAAACACTACTATATACTCTTATACTCATTTCAATATAATATCATATTAATATAACATTATATTAATTTATTTTCAATTGGATATATTAGTTAGGGGAAAGGTGTATAATAGTGACATTTGTGTAGTTGTGACACCCCGCGACTGTAGTTTGACTATAGTTATTTTTTTTTTAGAAAAAATATAGATTTATATGGAGATGTTGATTTACTATTTAAAACATCATACATAATTGATATTGTTTTACATTTATATATATCCTTAAATTTCAAAATATTTAAAGAATTATAAAATTCATCAGTATTAATTCTATTTTGTAAATTATAAATAGCACGTATAGCTCTATTTTGTAATATAATAATCCTATTTGTATTTGATTTATACGTATTACCCCATATAGTAATAAAATAGCTAAGATTATGTAGGATAAAAGCATTATATAATAATTTAAGTGATTTTATACTTAATGAAAATTTGAGTTTATGTAACATTGCAATGAATTTTGATACACTTTTGCAAATATAATCAATTTGAGCTTTCCAGTTAATTTAGCATCAATATACATTCATAAACATGTATAGAATTCTACTCTATTCAATAGTTTATTATCAATATAAATATTATTATCAAAATAATGTTTATTTATATTATCAATTATTATATAGCAATATTTTTCAATATTTATTGTTAATTTATTCATAAGCCAATTTTTTAATTTTATAAGTTCATTAGTAACTAATGAATTAAGATTATTAATATTTTTATGTTTAAAAATAATATTAGTGTCATCAGCAAATACAATAATTGAACATTTATTAGAAAATAAATGCAAGTCATTCATAAATAATATAAATAGTATTGGCCCTAGAACTGAACCCTGAGGAAATTCATAATTAATATTTGTTGTATCTGACTCATTATTAAAATATACAGTTTTTTGTTTCCTATCATTTAAATAACTACTAAAAAAATCTAAAGTAACACCTTTAAAACCATAATTTGATAATTTATTTAATAAAATGTCATGATTAATTGTATCAAAAGCTTTCTTGAGGTCTATAGAAACAATTGAAGAAATAAAATTGTTCTCAAGATTTCTAATTAAGTCATTCATTACAATAATTATTGCAACGGATGTATCTATATTTTTTTGAAAATCAAATTGTGATTTATGTATTAAGTCATATTTGTCAATAAAAGATTCATTCTAATTTTTATAATTTTTTCAAATATCTTTGCAAATTGAGATATCAATGAAATTGGTCTATAATTTGTAATATTAGATTTATCACCATTTTTAAATAATTAAATGACTTTAGAAATCCTGAGTATATTAGGAAAATTTCCTTTATATATCGAAAGATTAAATAGATATTCTAGAATAGGTGAAATTACATATATTGTTTTTTTCAAGATATCCATATTTATTTGAAATAAATCATTTGATTATTTATTTTTGGAATTTACGACTATATTTATAATTTCCGTTTTATTAGTTGGATAAAAGACATTTTTTTGAATATCTAATGATTTTAGTTAGTATATTTTTGTACTTTATATATCTTTTTTTATATCCGTCTAATTTTGTAATTTAAATTTGTTATAAAGAACATTTTTGTCATATACATTTTGTATACTAAAAGAAATCCATGGTTTATTTTTAATTTTGTTATTAGGTATTTTTGTAGATGTGTATGGACAACAGTTATCATAAATGGATTTAAAAATATTTATAAATGAATTAAAATCAGTATCTGGATTTTCATCCTCAAAAATTACATTCCAGTTATAGGAAGATAATTTATTATTTAAATTATAAATATTAGTAATATTTAATTTACGCGATGCATGCATGTTACTTTTTTTTTATTAATATGGTTATTTTTTCTAAAATAATTATTATAAATAATGAATATTGGCAGATGATCACTGATATCTTTAACTAAAAGGCTAGCTAAATATGGTTTAATATTAATATTTGTAGAGCAATTATCAATTAGAGTGTTTATATATTTTCCGAATTAGAAGTTTTACTTATTAATGGTTCTAGTCCTATAGATTTAAAAGTGTCTACAAAATAATTTAAATTATTATCTTTAATTACTTTCAAAATGTTAATATTAAAGTCATCAGTAATTAAAATGTCATACTTATTAAAATATTTATTAAAATTATTTATAATATAATCAGTGAACTTAGAAATTTCAGTTGTAGGTGATCTATATATGCCAGATAAAATAATATCTTTAAAATTATTAGAACATATTTTTATAGTTAGTATGTCTAGAAAATTGTCCATGGTATTATACCTACTAAGATTATCTATAATTTTATATTCAAGACAATTATCTATCTATATATATATATATATATATAGATACGCCTCCGCCACGTTTATTTTTACGAATAGTTTTCACTGATGTATAATTTTGTATATTATAATTACCAATATGACATTCCTTTAATTCATGATTCACTTATAATAATAATAGAAAATGTATGTGATAATATATTTAAATAATTTTCTATATTATCATAGTTTTTTATTAAGCTACGTGCATTTATATGTATTATTGAAATACATTTAGATATATTGATTTTGTTTTAAACATTATTAAATTCTTGTTCAGTATAATAATTACAATTAAATTCAAAATCCGATATATAATAAGAATCATCCATTATTTTTAATTATGATTAATTTAATTTAAAATGATAAATCAATTTTATAAGTTATATAATAATGATTAAAAAATTTAAAATATAAATATTGTGTAAAAGTTAAAAAGCGTAAAAGAATAAAAGTGCAAAAGTGTAATACTATATAGGTAACGTGGGAATAAATAGTGATATTATTAATATGATTATGCAATTTCAAATGAATTTAAATGATCAATTGAATTAATCTTTATATTTTCACTATTTTTTTTAATTTTTATATATACCGATCCATCAAAGGTCCAGGTATACCTGGTATACCAGCAATTTTAGTATTCTTATATAAAGTTCGAGTGTTATATATTACTATTTTCTTTACTTAAGTTTTCATTCAAATAAATATCACTATTTTTAATTTTTTTTCTATATAGTAAATCGTATTTGATAGTTGAATTATTAAACTTAATAATATATTTATCAGTTATTATATTGTCATCAGTTTTGTTAAGGTTTTTTATTTTAATTATATCCTATTAGCTATATCTGATTTATTAACTATTACCTCTAATTTTTCTTCAAATAACTTAATTAAATTATTAGTTACTGAATAATCTATATTATCAATATCATTTTCATTATCAGGACTAATAATAGGTAAACCGGTTAATAATAACTCTGATACGTTATTATTGGACAGTTCATTAACTTTTTCAATATTAATAATTTGTAATTTACTATTTATAGTTGATTTTTCTTTTAAATTAGTAACTTTTTCAGTTAATATATTATTGTTGGTAATTGAATCTTGTATAAGTCTTGTTTGTTATTTAACAATATCTTTTAAATTATTAATTTCTATAAGAATGTCGTTATAATTTGGCTTAAGTGGCACTATTATGCACAAACATATAAATATAAATATATACTTATATATATATACATATAAATATCCAAATATATACAATGAGTTATATAAAGTTATATAAGCTCATATAAATATAAATATATATACATGAACGTATATGAACGCATACAACGTATATTAATATATATATATATATATATATATATATGAATAGTGTATAAATAACAATATTGTAACAATATTGAAATGTAAACAAAATGCACTAGAAATATTATACTTCAGTGGTTTTGAGATTTTTTGAAATATGAATGATATAAAGTTGAATAAATGAAAAAGTAGTGAATGAAAAAGATAAATAATAAGTAGATAATGTGTGTTATATGGTTATAGATAATTATTATTGTAATATATTCGACTTATCTGAATATCGGATTGAACAAGATAAATTAATTTTAAATTGAATTGATGATGAACAAAATAATGATAAACAGGAAGTGCAATATATATATACATATATATATATGTGTATTATATACATATATGTATTTATATTTAATTTACATATAAACTATACACATATATACAAACAAACACATATGTATATATAACTTTTATTTATGTATAATATATTATAATATATATTTAGTATACTATATACATATGGTAAGTATACACTGTATGCGTATACGTATATGCGTATACATATATATATATATATATATATATATGTGTTTAAAATTATATCTAGATATAATTGTTCACTATACACGCGATAATTAGATCCTGCGATCAGATTATAACCCGGATTGCATGATCTAACTTTATATTAATTTAAGAACTATATTTGGTTATATCAACTAGGAAAAATAAAATATAATTTAACTACAATTCTATACAATAAATATTTACATTTATTATAAAATAACTAAAAATTTCTGCATATAGATATCTATACTAATATTAGTATTCACAAATGCAGTCTTTCTTTGAGATATAAGTCCCTTTCCGCGATACGAGTAAAATTTCCAATTTATATTCCGATTAATTCGCATCATTGCTCCCGCTATAGTATTGTAATACTTGATGTAATAGTAATCCGATTCAATATTTTCAACTGTTAAAATATTATATTATAATTAATTAATATATTATACATATTTATATATAGTACAATAATAACTAAATTATAAACATGTTATGACGTAAACAGAGAAATAATATGCATACATTTATATAAAGTATTAATAAACAAACACGTTCTTAATTTTCATTTTCTATGTCATTAAAGTTAACAGTATGTTTTGCTGTTCTAGTAATATATTTTGTATCGTAAGAAAACTTATTCATGAGTTTACTCATTTGCAGGCATTGTGTTGACTGCCCACGTAAACATACTTCATGTACTGTTAATTTATGTATATATTTATATAGTATTATTATAATGTCTGTATATAATATAATATAATATATAATATATATAATATAATATAATATAATATATAATATAATCAGTGAGGTATCCTATCAAAGGCCTTGGCCATATCAATATATACAATATCAGAATTATAAGAATGGTCCATGGCCTTCAATATGCAATGATAAAATTCCAAAAGTTGGAGTTCAGTGGATTTACCGGGTAAAAATCCATTGACTATTAGAAATTCGATTATTTGATCTTACCCAAGCAACCAAAATTATAAAATGTACATGTACAGAAACAGTTCTTGTGTACTAGTATTGGTAACAGTTTTTTGGTAAGTTTCTGTAGTAGTTACGATGTACATGAACGCAATCAGAATTTTCGTACTATTTTCCGTAACCATAGTACATTGTACTAGTACAAATCCGGATTTCCGTACTATTGTCTGTAACCATAAACCAATAGTTATATAAATAATAAAATAAATTTATTTATATATAATTATTTATTATAATTAGAATTATTTGTTCGTCCTTTGAAATCTCTGTTTCATTTCTTTCAAAATAATTGAAAGAGGTGGTGTCTTCACATATACAGTTGAGCTAATTTCTGTAATATTAAATAATAATTAGTTAAATTATATATATATATATATATATTAAACCTATACACTTTACTATATATATATATATATATATATATATATATATATATATATATATATATATATATATATGTATATACCATATATATACAATTAAAAGTTGTATAGGTAATAATGTTATGCATAATTTTTATTGTTAACTGGCATTAAGTTAAAGTTCATCGGTTACTTATACTATGCAATGCATAGTATGCATTCAAGTTCAAAGTAGCAATAAATACATCTAGAACTTTGATAAATAATTATTTATCTATAATTTATTAGTACCGCAATTTAAACAGCACTAATATGCGGCACCATAGTGCTGACTTTCCCAACACTATTATATATATATATATATATATATATATATATATATATATGTGTGATATAGAATATTATAGATATAAACTACTGTATCTCACTTAAATTTATAGGATTATTATTCATTACATAATAAAGTTAAATCGAATATTAATAAATGGGATTGGTATTAAATAATATAAAGAATTGTAATTATAAATAATATGAACTTGAGTTAAATTATACTTTTAATTTTGAACTTTTTTTAATTAATTATAGCATTACTAGTTTAATATGGTGCTGGTGGTAGTGGTGGTAGTGGTACCTGTATGACTAGCACTCTGTTAATTATATCTAGGTTAGTATTGCTGGTGGTAGTGGTTGCTGTTGTTGTTGTGCGGCGTAGCGTTCGCATGGACTAATTTCCATGCGCAAACGCAATAACAGCCTCTGGGTTTTCCACCAGGACTGAGAGAGGGGGCGCTGCTCCCCCGAAACCGCGGATTCTTTTTTGTGCTGTGGCAGGGCACTCCTGCAGCCAGTGCTCCAGTGTTTCTGGGGCATCTTTGCAGTGGGGACAGTATGGGGAGCTCTCAGCGTCGACTATATTTCGGTAGGCTGCCAATTTGTGGCAGTGGCCGCTTCGTAGCTGTGCTAGAATGACGGCATCCTTCCTTGATAGTGCGGTAGCTTTCCGTTTACCATCGAAGACCATCTTCGTCCTTGCATGACTGATGGGGGGATCATTTATCTCCCTACCAATGAAGGCCTTGGCCGATTGGTAGGAGATTTCGCCTTCCGTTTCTGCATCGGTCGTCATTGCTGCGGCATCACCCGCTGCTGAGTCCGCCCACTCGTTCCCAATCAAGCCAATGTGGCCGGGCACCCATTGGATGAATACTCGGCGGTTTAGCATTGATAGGGCTCTGCGGACTTTCATGAGTTCCTGGCCGTCACTTTTCCCAGGCGATTGCAGGGCAGCTAGGGTGGACTGACTATCGGTGCAGATGATGATGGGGCCGTGGCGTTCAGTGTCGTTGTTTACCCATTCGATTGCCAGTAGAAGGGCAACGACCTCCGTTTCAAAGGAGGAAGTAAATCTTCTTCCTTTCCGGGAGATGGTATTCTGCTTTTAAGGGCTGGTGGGGAGACCAGAGGTCACTACCGCCGAACTCCCACCGTATTCGAAGCCGCGTGACGCAGAGCCGTCCGTGTAGATGGTGTTTTCTGCGTGTCCAGCAGCTGCGATGGTGTCGACGGTGTCACGTAGTAGCGAGACCTTGTCGCACGACTTGTTACTGTTCCCAGCTAGTCTAGTTGCGATCGTCCAAAGCGGGTTAGTTATCCAGGACCAGGGTGGAGCTTTCTTCGGCCAGAACCTCTCGCGTGGCAGATTGGCAAGCTGGATGCGCTCGCATTCGGACTGGGCGAGGGACGTGAAGCTGGACCTTTTCCATCGTTGGGGTATCGGTGCAGTGAAGATTGCGTGTCGGGGGTTATCGGGTGGTAGACGCGCCGATTTTTCCCATGCGATGACGCAATTCCGTTTGCATGTCGTTACGAAAGACGTAATTTCCGCTTCGGCTCGAAGGCATTCCAGGGGGGTGTCAGCGAGTTAACCTGTAAGTATCCTCAGTGCTCTGTTTTGGATGCGTTCCAGGATGAGTGCGTTGGATTTTGCCTGCCAGGGCTGCCATGCGGGCGCGCAGTAATGGAGGGTGCTGTGTATTGTAGCATTGTAAATGCGCGTCATACATAGCCTGCTCCATCCCCATTCCTTTGATGAGAGGGAGGCCAGTATCCTGGATCGGCTCATGACTCGGGATTTTATTGTATCGACGTGAGGGCGGAAGGTTAGTGAGCGGTCATATTTTACACCGAGGAAAGTCGGGGTTTTATTGACCGTCAATTGGTGTCCATTTAGGGAGATCGAGGGCAGCCACTTAGCTTCATGGGTGTCGGTGGAGAAAAAGGATGATTCGCATTTTAACGGGTTCAGGATGAGTTTATGGGCTTTGCTCCATGCCGATATTTTGGCAACGGCGAGCTGTACTTTCCTCTCCGCCTCCGTTTTTATTGGATCTTGAGCCCATATGGCTATGTCATCCGCGTACATACTTATTTTGACTCCTTCCGGGACTGTCTCTCTTATTCCATTTATGTAGAAAAGGAACAATAATGGGGAGAGGACAGATACTTGTGGCACTCCTTGCTTGAGTTTCCGTTTTGAACCAATGGTACCATCAATCCTAACGCATGCTTTCCGGTCGCACAGAAATCCTCTGATCCATCGTGCCATTGTTCGGGAGACTCCTGCTTTAATCATGATTTCGATCAGCTTGTCCCTCCATACCTTGTCATATGCTTTGCTAAAATCTAGCAACGCAAAGACGGTTCGTTTGGCAGGGCGCGCTTGGAAGCCATCACTGATTGATTGGGATAATCGTAGAGTTTGGTCTTCATAGGACCTCATGGCTCGAAATCCAGCCTGCTCGTTGCACCACCAACCCTTCGACTCAGCTAGGAAGGAGAGGCGAGTAGCGATCATCCTCTCGAACGTTTTTGCTATGCAAGAGGTCAGTGATATCGGGCGGAAGGAGTCTATCGAGCTGGCCGGTTTTCCCTTTTTTAGGATCGGGACTATAACCGCTTCCCTCCAAGATGATGGGCAGTATCCGACGTGCCACGACTCATTAAACATATCTAGTAGATAGTTGAGGGTGGTCGGACCTAGAGCTTTCAGGAATCTTGGGTGCACCATGTCTTTTCCCGGTGCTCCTTTTGCTTTCATGCTGGTTATCGCATTTGTGAGTTCAGCTTTGGTGAATGATGTAGAGCTCTCGTCTTCGACGGTGGGCGTGTTGAGGGAGCGACGGACGGAATTCTTGATGCGGCAGGCTTTGGGGATGTTTAGGGAGCTTATTTCGGCGTATCTTCTCAGAAAGGCATCTGCTTTTCCTCTGTTTGTCGAGTATTCTCTCCCGTCATGGATCAGGGTTTCGTTCTTGATGCTACTCGGTGGATCTTCCACTAAGTGACTTTATTGTTGCCCATATTTTGTGAGGATCGGCGCTGGACTCCGAGTCTTCAAGGAACGATTTCCATCTATCCTCCTTACTGGCCTTTATCATCTCCCTGACTGTCTTACACGATTCGACCCATTCTCTGCGTTTGCTGGATATCTCCTTTCTGAGGCAGTTTCTCCTTTTCACCGCTTCCCGTATATCACGGGTTAGCCATTCTTTCCCATTCTTACTACGCTTGATCTTACCGATGGTCGAGGTCGCGGCTTTGAGTATAGCTGAAGTGAGGAATCTGGAACGTGCGTCAAGAGAAGGCTGGATGAGGGATGAAGATTCTGCTAAGATTGCTTCGTCTACTTCCTCACCGAAAGCATGGAAATTCGATTTGTTCCAGTTCCAGTTTAGCTCAATTTTTGAGGGGGAATTCAGGGATGAGATTTGGCAGTCAACTATTACTAGGACAGGCAGGTGGTCTGAGCCTAGGCTGTCGATAGTGCTCCATTCTACCCTGTCCAAAATGTTATTATGGACAAGTGTGACGTCTGGTGCACTACTGCCTCCTGTTCCTGGGTTTTTCCTTGTAGCCGAGCCGTCGTTTGCAACGCAGAAATCTTTCGCTAGGAGCCATTCCTCAAGATTGGTGCCGAGTGGATCTTCTGACTGCCATTCGTCCCACGTGTTCGTGTGCGCATTTAGGTCGCCTCCAGTCAATGAATTCAGGTCGGATGGTAGTTCCGACATGTTGAATTCGTTGCCGATGGAAGCGCCTCGAGCCGGGGGGCAGTAGACGTTTGATATGAGCATTTTGTTGAAGGATTTCGTTCTTAGTTCAATCGATAGGATTTCCAAAAGCGAGTTCTCCACTGCGGGCGTGTTAATGATGGTGAAAGGGAGGTCTTCCTTGATGAAGGTTATTAGCCCCCCTCCCCTGCCGATGCCCCTATCCTTACGGACCGTGGAGTAACCCTTGATATTGGGGTTATTGTCCAGTGCTCTCAATTTAGTTTCCTGAATTAGAACTATATCGACATTAAGTCTCCGAACGGCGTCCGCCAGTTCAAGCATTCTTATTTTTATCCCGTTTGCGTTCCATTGGATTAGTCGGAGGCAGTCTCTGCTCCTTACATCAGCCTTTCTAGCCGGAGTTCTCCTTCTAGTTGTGTTGTTGTCTGTACCAGCGTTGTTGGCGTTCACGGAGCAGTTGGGGCAGCGCCAGGAACCTGCTTGTATAAACATGTCCTGTTCGCCCCGCGATAGCTTCGAGCAACTTTTGTGGCAGAGGCGTTTACAACCACAGCATGCCAGTGGGTGGGTCGAAAAACGCACGACCTTCTCACATTGTAGGCATCGTTTCTGGCTCGAGTCTGGCCTGATGGGTCTCAGTGCTCCAATTTGTTGGCTGACGAGTGTGGGTCCTGTCAAGTGAGAAGGTTGGTGTCTGCGTTGGGTCGGGTCGCAATCAGTGCAGGTCAAATGTCCTGGTGTCTGCTGTCCTCTTTTCAGCCCGCTGCATGCCTCTTGTTTGTGGGATGTAGCACTACATGTTCGACAAGTTAGGTTGGAACGAAGTGTTTTGCCACACGGCTTGCACTTGGGCATGCTCTGCGAGGGGCCGGGGTTCTGTTCCACATCACCAGCTCGTAGTAGCAGGATCCTGATCACCAGAGCTGGAAGGTGACCGGACCACATAAAAACCCCGCGGTAGAGCGGCACTCCCGACCGGACCTGGGATCCGAGACTGGTATGTTGCCGAGAAAGATTCATTTCGCCATCTTGGGTGATGGACAGGGTGCGCCACGTGAAGGCAGAATCGAAGCATCTCGGTGGTAGTGGTGGGGGTGTTGGTGGTGGTAGTTGTACCTGTATTATGCGCTCAAGTTCAATTTAATTAAACCAATCGGGTTCAAAATTAAATCATGAACTTTGAATGAGGTTCATGCCCATCACTGGGCATATATTATATTAACTCATTTTAATACGAATATGTTAAATTACATTTTATGATACAAACCATATATCAATTTGTTCATACATAGAAAATTAATCTTGAAGGATTGTTTTCCCGAATCTCCTCCACCGACCACATTAAAATCTTTCCATATTTCGGAGGAAGAAATATTCAAGAAGAACGATCTTGTCATCTCATTCAAAGATCCATATGACTTTTTGAGAAACAAATTTTTCTGAAATAAATATATATAATTATATATATATATATATATATATATATATACATTTATATACACATACTTCCTGTTTACAATTCTATCAACATTACACAATTTTTCAATTTACTTTATCTCAAATCATCCATATCAAGATAAGTTTATCATATATTTAATTTAATATTCTATATGCATGTATATATAATACATTCATTTATATAAATATTATAAATAAATTAATGGTTATATTAACTATATTATCACTTTTAATTTAGTAGTTATTGAAATCATTGAACCGTGACTATTTTTCTTGTTTACATTTCTTATTTCTCATTAATATATTTGTCAATTAATATTATATATCTATTATCAATTCATATATAAACATAGTCTTGTCTGTCATTATGCCTATTACTAATCAAGCATTATATGATAAAATTACTGTATTAGAAAATATTATAAATAAATTATCTGACATAATTAGTTATCAATCTAAGAATATCGAATCTTTAAAAGACATTCAAAAAGTTATCAATCTAGAAAAAAAAATAGATAACAATAGTATTATCCAGGCTGTAAAAATAGATTCAATAGCTCCAAAAATTAACAATAAACTAATCAATAATAATATATTATTAACTACTGATATTGAAGATACCATTGATTATTCTAAAAAATCAAATTATTTAAACTTCTTGAAAGAGAAACTAGATATAAAAATTGAAGAAGAGAATATAATTAAAATTAATAAAATAAAATATAAAAGTGATAATACTAAACCATTAAAATATAATAAATTTGTAATAAGTTTAAATAATAGTAAAATAAAATCATCTATTTTAAAAAACAAAAATCAATTAAAAGATAAGAATACCTATATTCAAGAATACTTAGATAACAGTATTAATAATTTATTCTTTAATATACGTAAATTAAGATCGGAGAATAAAATTGGAATGGAGATATAACAATAATATTTTTATAGAAACTAATGATAATAAAAAAATACAAATTATAAATCAATTACATTTAGATAATATTGTTGACAATTTTAGTTTATAATTATATATTTTAAATTTTTATTTTTATTTTATACCTATAACTAAAGATATTACCTATGACTAATGATACATATAATATAATATTAGATAATCAAGTTTTCACCTATAGTATTAATGATACAAGCAATCGATTACATATAAATAGTGAATTTATAAATATCAATCCAGAGATAGAATGTAAATATGTACATTGTAATTCCTATTATAGTAAATATAATCAACATTTTTCTATATTACATATAAACGCTCGTAGCTTTATACATAATATAGATGATGTAATATTACTTTTAGATTCTATTGAAACAAAATTCAGTATTATTGTTATTACAGAAACATGGCTACAAAATCACAATGCAGATATCTATACAATTAACAATTACAATGCTATTCATACAACTAGAATTAATACAAAAGGAGGTGGTGTTTCTATATATATTAAGGATAATTTACATTTCAATAAAATAGAAAATATTTGTTTTACAGAACATGATTTTATAGATATAGTTACTATTAATTTAATTATTAATAATAAAAAAATTATAATTAGTGGAATATATAAATCACCAAAAGCTGATATAATTAGATTTAGTGATTTAATTTATAATATGTTTAGTAATATTTCTGCAAAAAATGACTTATATTTATAGTTGGTGACTTCAATATAAATATTTTAATGGATAATTTTAAAAATAAATATTTCATAGATGTTATTTATAGTATGGGTTGTAGGCCGATGATAACTAGACCTACTCGGTATAGTGATACTCTTAATTCACTCATTGATAATATATTTTGTAATGTTAATTGTAATCCTATTCGTAATAATATAATTATAAGTGATGTTAGTGATCATCTTCCGATCTGTATTATTTATGATGTTAATTATGCAACAAATAAATTAATTAATAAAGGTAAATATAAATATATTAGAAAAATTAATGATAACACTATATCTAATTTCCGAATTAATATAACAACATAATTGGATTTATATTTATGATAATATTGATTTAAATATTATATATGATAAATTTTTCGAAGATTTAATTGTATTATATAATGAAAATATTCCTTTAATCAAAATTAAAGATATCGACAATAATAAAAAACCATGGATTTACAATAGTATTATTAAATGTATTAAAATAAAAAATAAATTATATACTAAAGTTTTAAAAAATAAAACAAATTTAGTTAATTTAAACTATTATAAACATTATAAAAATATACTAGGATCTTTAATACGTCGCTCAGAGTATTTATATAACTCCAATAAATTAATCGCTAGCCGAAATAACATAAAAAATACATGGTCTATTATAAATAATGTAATTAATAATAAAAAAAAGAATACAAATAAATCAGTTGTAAATAAGGTTAACACTCCTAAACCTAATGATTTTAATGATTACTTTAGCAATATAGGTTTAAAATTATCAGAAAATATCAAAGCTACATCTGATAATAACATATATCATACGATGCCTCCAACTAATAAAAATTTATTATTCCTCTCTCCTATTTCAATTTTTGAAATAGAAAGTATCATAAATGAAACCAAAGTTAAATACAGTAATGATACCTATAATTTAAATATGTCGGTAATCAAAGAAATCAGGGTTGAAATTACACCAATATTATTTCATTTATTTAATAGATCTCTATATTTCCAATCGCTTTAAAAAAAGCTAAAGTAATTACATTATTTAAAGATGGAGATAGATCTAAACCTGAAAATTATAGACCGATTTCATTATTACCCCAATTCTCAAAATTATTGGAAAAATTAATAAAAGTCAGAATTTTGAAATTTTTAAACAAGTTTAATATAATCAGTGATACGCAATATGGGTTTCGAAAAAATGTATCAACTTCTGATGCACTTTCCGATGTTATTGAAACAGTTAATTTAAATTTGGAACATTTAAATAATTGCGCTATCGTATCCATTGACCTGTGTAAGGCTTTCGTACTTTAGATCATGATATTTTAATTAAAAAACTTAGTATATATGGTATAAGAGGGGTAGCTCTCAAATTATTAGAAAGCTATTTAAAAGATAGGCAACAATATGTTAGTTTTATGAATACTACTTCAAATATTAATAATATTTCATGTGGTGTACCACAAGGTTCGGTTTTGGGGCCACTGTTATTTGTATTGTACATTAATGATCTTCCAAACATATCTAATTCATTTAAGCCTGTAATATTTGCTGATGACACTAATTTGATTTTTTCTGATAAATCAATTACTGCTCTAAAAACTAATATACAACGTAACTTAAATAAGCTCTTTGATTGGTTAAATATTAATAATTTGTCCCTTAATGTTAGTAAATCTAGTGTATTACTTTTTAATATTCGAAATAAAAATAATAATGTTAAATTGAATGTCAATATTAATGATATTAAAATCAAACAAGTAACAAATTTAAAATTTTTAGGAATAATAATTGATGACAAATTAGATTGGAAATCACAAATTAATTATGTATCTACGAAATTATCTAGAGCTATTGGTATTTTAAATAAAGTGAAATTTAAATTGAATTTGAAATCTTTAGTATTGGTATATAATTCATTTTTTTATTCTTACCTTACATACTGTTGTCATATTTGGGGTAATACATTTTTTTCAAATTTAAATAAAATATGTATATTACAAAAAAGAGCTTTGAAAATAATAAATAATGATTCTAATTATTCAACTTTTTATATTATTCATAAGTCATTACAATTTCATGATATCGTAAAAATGAATACCATAAAGTTTATGTTTAGGGCCAGGAATAATTTATTACCTATTAATTTGCAAAAATGATATTCAATTAAATTACATAATACCTATTTATTTCATAGATTAAAAGTTAGAACAAATAGAAAATCTTTCTGCTTATCTATCACAGGTCCTAGACTATGGAATAATTTAGATTATTCCATGAACAAAATTTTAAATTTGAATTTATTTAAAAGAACTTTAAAAAAATATTTATTGAATAGTTATCATTACATTTTTAATTGTCCTTTTAATTTATATTTTTAACTTTTAATTTGACTTATGAAAATATTAATATTATTAATTTTTAAATAACTTTATAAAACTATGACTTTAACTATTAGCTGACTCATGACATCATTTTATTTAACTTTTATCCGACTTATAATATAATTTACTTTTAAAATGACTTATTGAAAATTTTAATTGACTAATTTGTTATATTATTATTATTATTATTATTATTATTATTATTCTAATTTTTACTTTTATTTTTATTTTTATTTTTAATCTAAGTTTTTAATGTTTATTATAATTCAGTTGTATGTGTGTACTGGATATTTGAAAAGCTCATTTCTTGGGTTCGAAGCGGGGAGTCGGGTGCACTTTTCCCACGCGATCTGACAGTTCCTTCTTAGGGTCGTAGCGAACGATTCGATTCCTGCTTCATTCCTGAGGCATTCCAATGGTGTATCCTGCAGTTGACCGGTCATGCATCGCATGGCGCGGTTTTGCACGCGTTCCAGGATCAAGAGGTTAGTCTTGACCAGCTAGGGTTGCCAGAAATGGAGGACACTGTGGACGGTAGCCATGTAGATGGTCCGAAGGCTGTGTCTACTCCATCCCCATTCTTTGGAAGCTAGGGATGCCATGATCCTGATCCTGCTGCGGACGCGTGCCTTCACTGCTTCCACCTAGGGGCGGAAGGATAGCGTGCGGTCGTACGTTACCTCGAGGAAAGTTGGGGTTCTGTTGAACAGGAAGGGGTGACCGTTGAGTTGCATTGCCGGGGACCAGTTCGCTTCATGAGTATCAGGTGAAAAGAATGCAACTTCTCACTTCGAGGGGTTCAGTTTAAGTCGGTGTGTCTGGCTCCAGTCGCCGAAGATGGAGACTGTGTTCTGAACTGCCTCCTGAGCCGTAACTTTGTTCGAATGCTGCGACCATACCGCAATATCATCAGCGTACATGCTGATGTGGATGTCGGTAGGGGCTGTGCTTCTGATGCCGTTAATGTAAAAGAGGAAGAGAAGAGGGGACAACACCGAACTTTGAGGGATTTCTTGATATATACCATTTTAATTAAAAAACATTATACGCATTTTCAGTTAATTATTGAAATAGTTGTAATTTGAATTTAATGCGGGTGTCGAGCGCGCAACACCCGCATAAAGTTATAAATAGAGTATAGGCAACGCCCTTTGGTATATGTTTATATTCACAAATATAAATGCGTATAATGTTTTTTAATTAAAATGGTATATAGAGACAATTTTATAATACGATTTTATAGTATTAAACTTAAAATTGAAATATAATAACTTCTGTCGATTCAGAATTTTAAAATATTAATTTATTGTCATTTAATCTGGTATTATCAAATTCATATCTATTCTACTTTATATATTTGAGTATTACTTTCTTTTAATGCATAATTAGAAGTTCATTTTTTCCAAATGTGTGTATATACATATTAGTTATATGTGGTTTAAATTTGAAGCGATTCGTATGTGTATTTAGTGAAATATCATCGATTTTGTAGTCACGTGACAATCGGGGACGATTTTTAGGATGGGGACGAAGTATTATATGACACCGGCTTGAAGTCTGTGCAGCTCTCTGCGAGTACTGACGGAGCGTTTATGATGCGGCGAACGTGATTCTTTCGGCGATCGGTTTCGGTTTTGGGGATGTGCAGGCTGCTGATTGAGGCGTACCTCCGCATAAAAGCGTTTGCTTTTGCCTTGCCTGTCGTGTAGCACATGCCGTCGTGGAATAGGGATTCATTGCGAATGCTGGAAGGGATATTAACACTGAGGGCTTTTACCGTTTTCCGGATTTTGTTCGGGTTAGAGCTGAGATCGGCGCTGGAGATGAATTCTCTCCATTTGGCTTCTTTGTTGTCCCGTATCAAGGTTTGGACGTTGCGGCAGGCAGTAACCCATTCCATCCTGTTCGAAGCAATATCTCTCTTAAGGCGATACCTGACTTTGATGGCTCTTATATCTCTGCTCATCCATTCTTTGTCATTCGTAGTGGCTTTGACCTTGCTAATGTGCAGTTTTGCGGCGAGCAGTATGGCGTCGTCCAGGAAACTTATTCGTGAGTCCAATGATGCATTCGCGATGTTGCACGGGGACGCGGAGATGGACGAGTCGACTTCCTTCGAGAAGCTCGCATAGTCGCTTTTCGCCTAATTCCAGAGAAGTTCTGTGATCGGGGGAGGTTTTAGGCTGACCAGTGCGTAATCCACAATTACGCTTATCGGAAGGTGGTCGGATCCTATGTAGTTCATGGTGCTCCATTCGATTTTATCCAACCAGGAATCGTTGATTAGAGTTACGTCCGGGTCGCTGCGTCCTCCCGTTCCTGCATTAACCATTGTAGCTGATCCGTCGTTGACGATGGCGAAGTCGTTGTCGGCTAGCCAGTCCTCCAGCTTGGAGCCCATCTCGTCCTCGGGTTACCACTAATCCCAACTGCTGGCGTACACATTGAAATCACCCCCTATTATGACGTTCTGGGCAGTCGGGAGTTCCGATGTGCTGAAGTCCTGGCGTTGCTCGGCTCTTCTCGACGGTGGGCGGTATACGTTGACACAAGTCATCCGGTGTAGCGAATCGGGATTGACGTCGATTATTAGGGCTTCAAGCTTTGATTCGGGTAGGCCCAAAGCATGGTTTACGGCGATGAAGGGGATGTCGTCCTTAATGAAGGTGATAAGGCCTCCCCCCATGCCTACATCTCTGTCCTTGCGAACCGTTGCGTACCCGGTGATCTTGGGGTCCTTGTCCGCTGATCGCAACTTTGACTCTTGTATCAGGATGATATCGGTGTCCAATGTTCTTGCCATCGATTCCAGCTCCACCATCTTGAACTTAATGCCGTTCGCGTTCCACTGAATGTCGTTCCATCATCATTGGTTGATACGTATCTCAGTTCATAATTCTCACTTCTATTGTTGAATACACATTTAGAGGCTGTGGCTTTGGCACCGATATTAAGTAATAGCCATTTTACACGTTCCTCATAAGAGTGATCCGGTCTGAAAAATACATTTTTAAATTTATTATTGGTAGAACGATATTTAGAAAAATTTTCATAATGGATGAGGCTGAATCAATATCATTTAACTTTATCTTGAAGGCAGATATATTTTTGGTTTCAAGTTCAATTATATTAATATGATCAGTGTTATTTGACATATCAATTAAGAGTTGCTTTACATTAATATCTGTGTCAATATTAAAACATATTACTGTATATTTTATATTTTTTATGGCAATTTGCTTACTAATGGACTTAGAAATTGAAGATGAATTCATATGTCAGAAAATGATTTTTTATTCAATGTGTTATTAGATTGAGCTAATTTATTCTTATTAATAGTAACTTTTAACGTGGAACAAATCTATTTAGTATTAGAGATATTGCTATCAATTTCATTTAGTTTAAGATTGGTAGTGTTGATTTCACCATATCAATTTATATACACTTCATTTAGTTTGTTTATCTCTCTAGATATATTGTCAATCTTGTTTGATAATTCGCATGTATTTAAGTTTGTATTGTTATTTTCAATTGGAGTATAATGAGTGGTGTATTACTAGAAGAATTATCAAGGCAATCAATGCATGTATAATGGAAGTATGATGATGTGAGAATTTCCGATAGGTTTTTTTTCCATTTAGGAGGATTATTATTATTGGGAAATTTAGATTTAATGACTTTGGCATCAAATAGACATACTAGATGTAAACCCTTCTTACATAATGAGCAACTAATATAATTAGTATCAGAGCAATCATTAGAGCAAGTAGTGCAATTAATCATTTTGTATATGCATATGTATCATACATAATGTATGTATCAATATGTATCTGTATACATTATATACCATTAGTTTATTTAAATATATTGAATGCAATGCATTACATGTATATCTGTATATATAGATTGATAAAACAATTGTTTTATATTTATATACATATATTTATATACAATAGATTTAGTTTAATTGAAATGTATAGAATGAAATAAATAAGCATATATTAACATAATGAAATGTACAAGTAATTTACTTTAATTTATTAATTAAAAATCAATATTTTGATTTAGTTTTTATATATATAACATAGATTTATAGTTTACAAACTATAAATCTATGATATATATAGATGTAAAATTGATAGTAAATATTAATTTATTAAGAAAATATAATTATAATCACATATTCAAATAATTATGCGAGTTAAATAAAGTATAAATTATGCAATAAATTACCAAATACCAACAGAGAATACCAAAATACCAAATATTATACACATTAAGGGTTAAGGTTAAACAAAGAAACTAAATTTATTTAATTTGTATATTATACAATTTATTACCAAATACCTAAAATTAATACCAAATACCAAAATATATAATACTTTAAAGAGTAATTACTATAATATGTGTATATCAATATATATGTATAAATTATATATTAATAAATATGTTTAAAAAATAATATAGGTATATTACTACATACACACACATATAGATGTATAATGCTTATGAATATAATATTATGAAATATAATATAGAATTTATGTATAATTTATATATTAATAAATAAGTAACATATATGTATACACAATACTATACTATTAAATACTATAGTATATATATACTACTATATACATATACACATATATATATTAATGGCTATGAAAAATAATAGTGATTTGAATAATATGTAGTATAATGCTAATTTAAGGATGAATCAAGTTAATATAATATTAATTTATAAATGTATAATATGTAATATATATTTATAATTATGATGTTAATATTATAGTATATGATGACTTAGCTTTATATTGATAATTGAATATCTAAACAATTTTATAATTAAGTTCATGGTATGCACTAACAAGAATCAATATGTATATCTATTATTTTTATATATTCCATCTAAAATGATAAATATATGTTATTTTTTCTTAATATATAAAAATGTAAACAAAATATAATATTAATTTACATTTTACAAAATTCTTATATATATTTAACCATATATGGTACATTCTATAGAATCAATTTTATTTTCTACTCTTTTTTTTGACATGTTAATAAATTGTGTATAAATATTTAACCGTTGCCATCTCCACCTCCTCCTCCATCAATCTATTCAAGTACCCAGCTGCTTGGGATGCAGGTAAATAATATTGCATCGGCAGCACTGGTCTTTTGGGTTGTCTACTACATTCTATAAAAAGTATATCATATTAATTATATTATTTCTAATATTATGTTATAGCTGATTGCTGTATTGTATTGTTTTTAAATTAATTATTTAATTGACTTTATTTTTAGGTAAATATCTAATAAAAAAATATTTAAATATATACTAAATATTATGTAATATCAATGTATACTAATATAAGATTTACCTGGAGAATTTTCTTCGTATTCCACAAAATTCTGTGACAATCTTTTTGGATCTTTCTTTCTCGTTTTCCATTATTACTGAGATAGTTTAATTATAATTTGATACACCATTTTAAGTTAATAAGTTATGTTAATTAAAATAAATAAAGTACAAAATATGTTATAAATAACTTAAAATGATATATAAAATATATATATTACAAAAATAACATTTAATTCACATAATAGTTTATTATTTAAATTATTAAAAAATGTTGCAAAAAAAAATCGTATCGATAAATGAATAATTATTTTTTACTTATTATACTTAATTATTTCTTACTTATATATTATTACTAAGACAATATAGGACCTATTATAATTAATATATTGTTAAACGGGTGAATATATGGGATAATATCGAATATGGCCTCAGATTGTTTTGATTACGATTTCCGAAGTCAAATTTAAAATATTTTATATGTATACATGATAGTAGTAAACATGAACAAATAATATGAATAATGAAAATATAGTATATATTATAAGATATATATATCAGTATATATGAGTATATAATTTACAATTATAATAAAAAATAATTTTTATATATCTTATAATATATACTATATTTTCATTATTCATATTATTTGTTCATGTTTACTATCATGTCAAATACGAAAACTAGTATTTAAAAGTATACCCCATAAATCATATTTAAAACAGACGGGGCCATATTCGATACAAACCGAATATATCAATCTGTCATAACTATTAATAGTTTAGTAAACATCGATATATATAGGAAACGAGTCAGAAAATAGTATTATATTAATACAATAGTAACATTTATTATAGAAAGGTAGGTAGCCTACTGATTTAAGATAAAATTTAGATTTAATTTAAGATAACATATATAGTTAACAAATATAAAAATCAATATTTATTTCTAAACTCGTATTATCGTTATCATATTAATAATCATTATTCAAATGCAGTTTTATTAAAATACATGTATTATTATATAATTATATATAATTATATTTTAATGCATATTAACGATATTTTAATAGTTGTATTTAATTTAATTTATACATTATATAAATATTTTAAAAGAAATATACTAACTTATTATTTCGTGACAGTATGACGATTTAATATTTTAACAGACGTTAATTATATTATTAAAACCCTTATTTATAGGATTAACACGTTATTAAAAAAATGAATATATTTTGATATCTTATAAATAACTACGAATATACTAAAACCCAGATTTTTGACCAATTCGTTGTAGGATATTTTAAGGATATTTTACTTATTTTGTTGTATAATTATTATAATAATAATCCAAGCGCTGTCACTCCCAATCTCGCAATGGTAATACGAAAAAATGCACACAAATATATAAATTGTAAACAAAGCATCCATCTTGAATGTTATATATTACATATATATATTTGAGATAATATAACTTAAATGCATATATGTAATTAATATTAAAAGATACAATTATTTTAATAACATAGAAAATTAATAATTAATATAATACATATTTATATTGAAATAGCTATGTAAAATAAACTATATAACAACCATAAAAGATAAATATGGCTTTAGGCCTACAGCGAAAAATATGAAAAATAAATTAAAATAATAATTTATAAAATATAATTTATATTAATTCCTAATCTAAACGAGTCCGTTTTATACTTAATTAAAATTGATAAGCTAAATATAATACCAAATTCATAATATAATATAAAAAAGAATACATTTGTATTAAATTAATAAATATTATGTATACATTTTATTATTTATGATTATATATGTTTTAATTTTAACAATTTTCTTGATTTAATTTTTTCGTTGTTATATATAGACACGGTATCAGTGTTATCCTTACATAGTATACTATTTAGGCGGTGACGTACAAAAAAATTAATAACGAAATTATCGACACAACATGAACCACAATAATTGAATTTAACATTATTAATTATAACAATATTACAAAACAATTTGCATATGTTACCTTTATATATTATTTCGTTTTGATATAAATTGAATAATATATATAATTTACGTATATAACATACAAATGAATTGGTAGGTTCTTTACGTATAGTAGCATTTTTAGATTTATCCATTAATAAAACGACATTACTGGAAAATATATACGAACAATCAGAGCAAACAATATTAATACAATCTTTACAAAACATTTTACATACATACTCACTAACTTCTTGAGCTAAAACTACAATAGAATTTTCTAAATATTAGTAGGTGTAAATGAAGGGATTGGTGTGAAAATAGGCATATCTAATATAATAGGAGTTGGAGGGAGACTATTTTGAAGTTGCTTAAGCTTAAGCAAAAATTCACCCGCAGCTAATCTACAATTGCTACCGCGGACCTTTTCGAATAATGAATCTACCGTAAAAATTCATGTGCAGCGGGATTATCGCGATTACCACCTCCGGATCTAATTCTCGAAAAGAAATTCTCCACATCATTCTGTGTACAATTATGAGTGGTCAAAGTAGATACATCATATTGTGAGTGAAGATGTCTGAATATGCTGATAAAGTGTTTAACATTCTTTCGCCATCCTAAAAGACATGGTAGAGTATTTGAAAACTTTGCACTCGAGTATCTTAGGGAATCGAGCTGACCAATTGACTCTTCGAGAAATTTTAGCGATTTACCTTCATTGGTAATACCCGACTTGAATTCATTATCATGGGGACAAATTGAATTAAAAATATCAAATAGGGTATTAAAGAACTCGCAAAATTCTGCAGTGTAGATAGATTCTTTTGGTAATTTGTTCGAAAGCATTATAACGCTTCGTAAACCAGAGGCAACACTCTGAGATAATGCCTGAGTCGCATAATCTACTCTCATCTTGCTGAAGCTGGTCAATGAAACATGGTTTTCTGTCAGTTTTCCCGCAATTTGGATCTTGTTGAATTTTTTAATATCGTGTAGCGTCTTGATATGTTCCCATGATATCGGATTACCATTCATCGTGAATCCATTATTGTAGAGTCCGTTTCTAATGCTCTTCTGGAGATGCGGAGGATCATACAGAAAGTAGATACGCTCACCTGTAAATTAGATAAATTGATAATGTATACATAAATAAATATATTTATTTAGATTTATTTATATCATAATATAAGGTATATATATATATATATATATATATATATATGTAATAATGAATGAATTAATTCAGTGTATAGACAATATCTAAAGAGAATCAGTAAAAGCGATCAACTTTTTTAATTTGATAACTCCAAATATTAGTGTAATGTCATATTTCATCATCTTCATTCGGATATAATAAAATAGCATAAAAATTACATAAAAATAGATAATAAAATAAACAATAGACACAAATATAAAATTTTAAAAATAAATATAAAATATTTTTTTTGATAAATAGTAATTTTTTAAATTTTTAAATTTTTTAACATTTAATACTTTTTTTTATGTTTTCAATACGTCTAATTTGTAATAATGTTTTGTTTTATTTTGTTTGTATAGTTATATAATGTAAAATATTAAATATGTAAAAATGTAAAATATATGGAGAAATTATTAAATACCTATTTAATACTAATTTTTTAATAAAGTTTTTATATAATATTATATAATTATATATACATATATATATATATATATATATATATATATATATATATATATATATTTTAAGGTGAAATATCATAAGGTATATATTATAATATAGGTATACCTTCATTAGTAAAGTATCCTTCCTCGTTAATGTTAAGCGAGGTGCAGCAACCACGATTACTCGGACCTTGGTCGCAGATGAACACTTTTGGAGTCAACCCAAACTGCTTAACGTGATTGATACATTCGACTAGTTTGGTTCTGGTAATGTCAGCTGTCATAGGTCCTGAAGTCAAGAAGTAACCGATGGGTTGTTTCCAGGTACCTAGAATTCCACGTATCATAAAAACTGTTGCATAACTAGCGATTTTATCAGAACGTTTACCATCCCCGAGATCTTCATATCCTACGATGGAATCTAGGCGTTCGTCATACATAAGTGATGTTTTTATGGACATTTCATCAAATGCTATAGCAACGAGTGATTATTGTGCATTAAAGGTAGCGCTTTTATCCTTAATGCATTCCAAGATACGTGGATGAAATCCCGGTTTCATGTCGATCATCTTGATTGATCGTCTCTATGTAGTTGTAGAAGGGAGACAAAAAGTAGATCGTAGAAGGTTGTAGCATTTTGGGCTTGCATGCCAGAGTGATAGCGCGAACATGTTCTCAATACTGTTGTAATGTTGACTACATGGACGTGTAGTGGTGTCTAGTTGACGGACAAGAAAATCTTTAAGATTACCAGACGAGAAAGGGGAGACAGCCGACTTTACATGTGTTTCGTTCGGTAGATATTTTGCCTTTAAACGAAAGGTCTTCGCGTGAAGTCTACGATTAGTTGATCTAAGACGTTCGATGGTCTTCTGTTGAGTCAACACCTTTTTTTCAAGACCCGCAATCTGTATATGACGAATGAGAAGTTCTAGATTCAGTTTCTTTTCACGTAAAGGTATACCGTCGTCGCAAGTTGAAGTCGATGGCAAGTATTTAATAATGATAGATTCGCCCTCTGACGCAGTGTCTGTATCTGAATCTGCAATATTATATAAGTATATTATAATAAATTTATATATGTAAATATAATGTCATATGTATTATTATAATGATTTAGTGTGCTATATCATATTAAATATAATAATATATTCCCTATAATTAATATAAATCATTATAATAATTATTAATCGTGCTTACCTGTTTCAACCACAACAACTTTTTTAATAATTTTACGACGAGGTGTAGACGGCGGTCGGTACATTGTAACAAGTAAATGGTTTTCTGCAGTAAAATAAATGGTATTTAAGGTGTTCTTATAATAGAACCCTTTTGATGGTTTTCTGCAGTGACATTTTTAGAATACCATATTAAGGGTTTTCTATTATCGAATTTAAGAATACCATTTAGATGGTTTTCCACAGTAGAAATTAATAATACCATTTAGAGGGTTTTCCACAGTAGAAATTAAGAATACCATTTATATGGTTTTCTGCAGTAGAAATTAAGAATACCATTTATATGGTTTTCGGCAGTATAAATTAAGAATACCATTTAGAGGGTTTTCCACAGTAGAAATTAAGAATACCATTTATATGGTTTTCTGCAGTAGAAATTAAGAATACCATTTATATGGTTTTCGGCAGTATAAATTAAGAATACCATTTAGAGGGTTTTCTGCAGTAGAAATTAAGAATACCATTTAGAGGTTTTTCCACAATAGAAATTAAGAATACCATTTAGAGGGTTTTCCACAATAGAAATTAAGAATACCATTTATATGGTTTTCTGCAGTAGAAATTAAGAATACCATTTATATGGTTTTCGGCAGTATAAATTAAGAATACCATTTAGAGGGTTTTCTGCAGTAGAAATTAAGAATACCATTTAGAGGGTTTTCCACAATAGAAATTAAGAAAACCATTTATATAGTTTTCTGCAGTAGAAATTAAGAATACCATTTAGAGGGCTTTCCACAATAGAAATTAAGAATACCATTTAGAGGGTTTTCTGTAGTAGAAATTAAGAATACCATTTAGAGGGTTTTCCACAATAGAAATTAAGAATACCATTTAGAGGGTTTTCTGCAGTAGAAATTAAGAATACCATTTAGAGGGTTTCCACAATAGAAATTAAGAATACCATTTAGAGGGTTTTCTGCAGTATAAATTAAGAATACCATTTAGAGGATTTTCTGCAGTAAATATGTAGAATACCATTTAGAGGGTTTTCTGCCGTATAAATTAAGAATACCATTTAGAGGGTTTTCTGCAGTAAATATGTAGAATACCATTTAGAGGGTTTTCTGCCGTATAAATTAAGAATACCATTTCGAGGGTTTTCTGCAGTAAATATGTAGAATACCATTTATATGGATTTCCACAGTAGAAATTAAGAATACCATTTATATGGTTTTCGGCAGTATAAATTAAGTATACCTTTTAGAGGGTTTTCTGCAGTAGACATTAAGAATACTATTTAGAGAATTTCCACAGAAAGGATTATCAATACTTAATAGACGGCTATCAACATACAAAATTAACAATATTATTTAGAGGATTATTTACAACTATAATTAATAGAAGTAAGAAAACTATTTAGGGTTTCCAACAGAAACAAATAAGAATACTATTTAGAGAATTTCCACAGCAAGGATTATCAATACTTAATAGACGGTTATCAACATACAAAATTAAGAATATTATTTAGATGATTATTTACAACCATAATTAATAGAAGTAAGAATACTATTTATAGGGTTTCCAACAGAAACAAATAAGAATACTATTTAGAGGATTTTCCACAGCAAGGATTATCAATACTTAATAGACGGTTATCAACACACAAACTTAAGAATATTATTTAGAGGATTATTTACAACCATAATTATACACCATAATACTTCATAACATATTATTCTACTTACTAATAAACTGAAAAAATATTATATATTAATTAATTATTTAATTTATATAATAAATTAATATATTTATTTAGTTAAGTATTCTCATAATAAATGTTATATAATGTTGTATTTTAAATATAATACTCAAATTCTAAGATATATTTATATACATATTTAAAAAAATCCTATCACTTTTCTTGGATATTATTACATACCTATATAATGATTTTTATTAAAATAATACAAATACTGAGTTTTCTTTAATATTCGTTTATAACCAAACGAAAAATCATTAAATTACAAAAATTAAGTGCGATTAATGCATATATGGATTTCACACCCTATAGGGTTAGAGTTTTAAAGAGTAAGGATTGATGATATTTAGATGATTTTATATACAAATTATAATAATTATAAATATTATTCACAATGTTATTTATTATAAATTAAATTTCCTTAAAATAACATTATGCTTTTTTTTAAATTTTATAGGTTAAATTTAATATATATTCAATTATATTATACATATTTAAATGTTTATCAGGGAATTCCAAGTCTAACAAATAGCAATACGATATTAATGTCAATATAGCTTCACTCAAATATTTTATATGGCGACTCCTCTGTTTCTTCTCTATATATATGCAATATTCGTTACTTACGTCACTATATATTGTGGGATACGAAGTGAACTCCTAAAATTATATTAGTAATGTTATACATATATTATAAAAAATTAAAACACTTACTTCTACATTGTTTTCTATTATATCAATATTATCTTTAGCCATATGTAGAATACCAAATAAAGCAAATGACATTGAAGAATCTTTTAATTGTTAATATGCATTATTATCATTATTATATAATTTAAACATCATTTTTTTATGCATATATAAATATAAATTAAATCCATATAATATATAAGGAATATACTTACTAGTTTTGACAACACCAGACTTTGATAAATTCGAAATATATTGACAATTATATGTACTATAATTCGTATCTTTTCTGGCATATTTCATTATATCCGGGATTATCTTATAAATTCCTAAGATCTCATTTATTTTGATATCTGGTTTCATTAGGACTAATTCTTTTATGGCCTAGAAATGATATAATTTGTTTTAATATATATGTATATGTATATATATATATATATATATATATATATATATATAATCACACTTTGTGATATGGATAATGCAGGAAAGCAGTTAAAGAACTCATCAACAGAATATACTGTTTTCCCATATTCATAGAAACGTGCATCCTTAGATGAATTCATCAGTTGTCTATATAGTAATTCAATATAGAGATTATATTTAACTATAAATAAACTGTAATACTAACAATAATTTATCTATATTAGGATTATAAAACTGCATCTCAATTTCAATTGACTTTTTTACAGTTATCAAATTGCATTGAGATTCATTTAAAGTCTACAAATAATTATATATTATGAAAAATATAATAAATTTACTAAGATTACTTACATAGAATTGAAAAATATTTCTTTTTTTGGAAATTATTTCTTCAGTACATCCTGATTTACGTTTTCTGCCACTACCTAAATAGTAATATATAGTATATATATATATATATAGTAATATAGTGTAATCCATATTTCAGCAGACACTGATATAAATATATATATATATATATATATATATATATATATATATATATATATATATATATATATATATATATATATATATATATATATATATATATGTGTGTACCAAATATGCAGAAGTGTCAAATATATTCTAAAATTATATTATAAATTGTAACTATTTTTTATAAAACAAACCCTTGACAGAATATTTTTGTACAATTAAATCTCTCTCTTCAGATCCAATTAGGGATGATCTGTGCCTTTTGAAGAGTGACTTCAGGCTTGATATCCAGCATTTCTATATATATATTACTTTTGTAATTAATTATTATAAATATTAATACATTAACCTTATAATCTCGGCATCCCAAAAATGGATATTTATTAAAAAGAAGATCTATAAGTGATGAGTATCCTTCATGGTTCAGGTAACTAAAATAAAGTTGTAATAATAATTTTTTTTAAATAATGTGTATTTACTTACGTTATTTACGTATTTACTTATGTTAAACTTGGTCAAATCCGTATGAATATACTTTAAAATAAGCATTCGATTTTTGCTTCTTGGTAAATAATCTTGTTGTAAGTTCTCTTACAGTCCAGAATTATATTAATAGATTCACTAAATATAGGCAACCTATATATATATATATATATAATTAATATTTACAACTTATGAAATTTTAATATAAAAACTAACATATAATACTGTAAGTCTGAACTTATTAATGATAAATGGTTTCGATGGTTTGAAGTAGAACAAGACATATCAAGAATATTTCGAGACGGCAAACTTGTTGTTGCGATAGAACTATTTGAAATAATTTAATATAATAAGTTAATATAAGATAATGATTACAAACTTTTGCCTGAAAGACATAGCAGGAATATTTCGAGACGGCAAACTTGTTGTTACGATAGAACTATTTGAAATAATTTAATATAATAAGTTAATATAAGATAATTATTACAAACTTTTTAGAAACTTCCCAGCTCTCATTTGATTCATCATTTAACAAATTAATATAGGACATCATCTATTTTGGAATAATATTCTAACAAATAAAATATAGTAATTAAATTGTACTTAACATAAATAATCTAATAATAATATTATAAATAAAAAAATTAATACATATAAATTGTGATTAACATAAATAATCTAATAATAATATTAATAAATATAAATGGTGATTAACATAAATAATCTAATAATAATATTAATAAATAAAAAAATTAATAAATATAAATGGTGATATAAAGTGTTCATTAGTATACAGCTTTATAATTTACAACATTAAATATTGTAAATGCATAATATAAATAATTTTCTATGTACAATCTATGTTTGTGCATATCCAATAGATCCATTGGCTTTATTAATATATACTCATTAGGTAATACATTATAAGCATGTTTTCTGATATATATATTTCAGGAGAGAAGATCCTACCTCCAAAATACCATACTTCATTTATATACAGAATATTTTGCAAAGCAAAAAATATTGGATAATTATCTTTGCTTAAGCATAAAACATAAACTACACTTGAGTCTATGAAATAACGTAAACCATCGATTAAAATTCTAGATGTAACACTAATTTCCATAGAATCAGTCAACAATTTTATTTTTTCACTTACATGCAAAGGTAATGTATCAACTTTTATTAACTTACTAGATACATCATTGATACTAAAAATTTCAGTCGAGTTAATATCTCCGTATATATTTTCAAATAGTAATTGATGTCTAGTAGACAGCGTATAGGTAATATTAATGAAGTTTTTCACAATCCTAATTAAATTTTTAAAGTATTGATGTTTCTTTTCAAATGGAAAACAGTAAATATTCCTTAATGAACCATAAAGTCTTATGTATTGAGGATAATGTATCATAAAATGAAATTTTGGTTTCATCATATTGCTACCATGTACTTCACAATATGATTGTAGGAATGATGAAATCATATTCGCTAAATATGATAAGCTATCGTTCACAACAATTGGGCTATACAAAATATCAACAATTTCTCTTAATAAAAAATATATTTCCCAGTTTTGACTATTATTAACTAATTCTGTATTGATAATACGAGGCAACTAAAAATAATTCAAATTTTACAGACGATGAACCTATAATTGAACCATCTCTAAGTATATTCGAATTGATTAAATTAGGAATATTCGAATTAGCGGGAAAATTTAATGATTTTAGTTTTCCATTAATTTTTTCAAAACTTCCACATTTATTCATTACTATATATCTAATAGTCAATTTTAATACAAGTGGTATTATTCCTTCCATTAAGTCATGCATAATATCTGGCGGAAATAGTGTATGTATCTTATCAGACATATATGATAGATCTTGAAATGGACACTTTCTATGTTTAATTAGATTTAGATTTTCTGCAGTTATTAAATTTAAGTTCTCGGAAGAAAATTCATTTCTAAAATTAGAATACTTAATTTGACAATATCTACATATATTATTGCACGAAAAACTCATATGGTATCCTCCTAAATCGTGAGCTGATAAATTATCTGCTGATATTAAATGTAGAACTGCCCTATATTTAATTGCGTGGCCATTAATATATAATACAATCCCTTTTGCTAATAATTCAAGATCATCGATTAAAGGTTTAAACAATATGGAATACCCTTCTTCAGTACTCTTTATATAATTATATTTGCAAAGTAAAGCTAAAAATATAGCATTATCTTGATATCTAAAACGTCTTTGCAAATTTAGAATAGAAAAATAAACGCCAGATAACTTGTAATTACCCCGATTCACACCTAGAGCATTGCACGGCTCAAACTCATCAATATATAATTGTAGATAAATTGTGGTAATAGAATCGCTACTACAATACATTGAACCATCAAAAATGTCAGCTAAAATATTGCTTGGGTTAATTTTTGATTTTCTAACTAAATTACGTAACATCCCAGTAAGTAAAGAAATCAACGATTGTAATCAGATTACAATCCAACAAGTAATCAGATTACAATCATGGGGCTATGTATTGATTACGATCACATATGTTGATTCGATTACAATCGTATTACAATCATGATTGCCAACTAATCGTGAATCTATGTTAGTGATCAGTTAACAATCATTGATTACAATCGTATTATAATCATGATTACCAACTGATCGTGAATCAATGTTAGTGATCAGTTAACAATCATTGATTACAATCGTATTATAATCAATGATTTATAAGTGTAGTTCGTAATCAAAACATAGTTGCTTATCAATGATTGTAATATGATTGTAATCGTATTGTGATCAGTTAATCACAAATCATGATGATGATCAAACTATAATCTAACCACTATCACTGATTACTTTACTTACTGGGATAGTATTTGATAAAAAGTTACTTAGTTGACTAATAATTGGAATATAGTGAACGTTTTTTGAATTGTCTATAGGATCAAGTACATATGAAACTGGAGAAACATAAAATAGCTTATTTTTTATATAATTGTTATATTTGTAAATAGTGTTTATTTCTATGAGCTTAGTACTTTCTCTTTTTTTACTCTCAATTAAATTTTTAACTTTCATAGAATCACTATAATTTAAATTTAAATTGTCTATGCCATTCACCATTGAATTTATTAGTGACTCTTGATTATATTTAATAATTTTCTCAAAACAATTTGCTAACTTAGGAATAATAGAACTAGGTAATGAATTTTTTCCTGTAATATCAAACATTAAGCGAGCATAAAACTTTACATCATTATCACTATTATGTAGATAACTATCATCGTCATTACTTGATTCGATATATTCATCATCTAAGACATCATCATCATTATTTTGTATATTATTAGGATTATGATTCTGATTAATAGCAGTATAATCATTTTCTATCATATCACTAGATTGGTTAGTCGGTATGTTGCTAAAGTTATGTAGGAAATGCGTGAAAACCTATGCGTGAAATGTGTTTAGTATAGTTGTATATAGTATTCGATGAATATGAACAATATCGGACATAACAGTTATCATTTGGTTCGTTTTCATGCATTAATCGTAAATGTTTAAAAAGTTTTTTCAAATTTGGGAATTTTAAATTACAAAAATCACATCCTACATTAAATAAATATGAATTCATATTCACTAAATTATTAATGGGATTCTAACTTTATTTTATTAAACCACCTCGCGGATCTCTGAAATTCGGAACTTTGGGTACTAAAGTGGAGTAATAGAGCCAACACAGTATAATCTAATAAAGCGTATGGCATTAACTATATTATTAATATATATTTAAATATTTTAAAGTATAATAATAAATATGTTACATTTTTAGAGTATAATATGCATGAAAAAAGATTTATCATAATATACTTACTATTAATTTAGTAAGAATACGTGTCTATTTAAAATATTACAAAAATGTATAGTTTATTAAGTTTAATTAATTACAAGTTTAAAAGTGATACAATAGTATCGTAATAACAAATTGTTATCGTGACGTTATAGTAGTATCGTATTATGAGTATTGACATGATACATTATTTTTAAAATAAATAATAATTCAAAGTAAAATACATATCATTTATGGATATAGTATTAACTTGTGTACTAGATTATAATGTAGATATATTACTAACAATTAGTATTATAAGTTAACTATAAAATCTTTCATTACAATAATAAACGATAAATTATGATTTTTATAAAAACTATTTTTCTTATGCATTAATTTGGCTTATGCATTAATTTATTGTACAGTTCACATTTAACTAATAATTTAACCTACTTTCAATAATTTCATATGGATAACTATTGTGAGAAGAATACTCTGTACAAAATTATATAACTATGTTATATAAGTAATGTTTGAAAATATGCAATACTATAGTAAACTATTTTTCTAAGGAAATATATAACACTTACTCATAATCGTGTAATTCAAATTTGTATACAAAATACCCCAGTACCACCTATATCGGATTATGTTTAGGAACTATGTTTTGTTTATAATGTAAATTCATATCAAACTATACACTTTTAAAATATTAAATAATATGCTTTAAATCAGTATTTATATGATGAAAACTAATTGTGCATTACAAATTATAAATGCTATAAGTAGGGGAAAGTCCCCGATTACCGACCCCCTCCTAATACCGACCCCCTCTAGTATTTCAGTAACTATAAGAGATATCAAAAAATAATATATACATGAACTGTTAGTAATTTAATGATAAATATGAAAACGTATTTTGTTTTAAAAAATATTTAATCCTACAATTGTTATTTGATAAAATGTAATATTCTGTTTTATTTTTTTTAATATTTGAATAATAACTTTTTTTAAATCATTGTAAATACTTTATTAATTAAAAGAAAACTTGATTTTGTACATAATATTGTAGAACAATAAAATGTTTATAACTATTATAAAAATAATTGAATTTGAATAACTATTAACCAATATATCTTAATTATAGCAACCCATATTATTTTCCTATTACCGACCCCCTAAATTACCCTAATACCGACCCCATGTGAATTATAATATCCAATCAAAATAGATTCGTATTTTACTTTAAAATATGTCGTAAGTTGTTTATGTATCATTGATATAGATTTAGGATTCATAATTCCAGTTGATTATATACATACTGATTAATAAATAAATATTAAATAATAATATACAATATTTTAATATAATTACTATAAAGTTTAAATTTAAATTTAATATAACTATTAAAACATAAATTCAATAAAAAATAAACTACGTCATGTTATAATTAATTATAGTTATGTATATCTACTCTTTTTATTAGATATTATAATACTACAATTATTTATACTACGATTATTTTAGGGGGTCGGTAATAGGGGAAGGTGGTCGGTATTAGGCACATGTATCCGATTACCGACCCCCTGTTTCTTCTTGTAAAAGTATATCAAAAATTTAAAATAGCCACTTTATTCATTGCCATAATATTACCCTAATTACAAAATTTCAATTAAATATATTTAATATTTAATAGTTATTACAAATAATAATGTAGGGGTCGGTAATCGGGGACTTTCCCCTATATATTTGGTGATTAAGAGCTAATTGATATTGCATGTTATGTAATAGAGCAATGAAAACATTGTTGTATGAAAACAGAGCCGAACATCGTTGCTTCCTAAAAATCTTTGATATAGTTCCAATTATTATATTAAATAATAAAGTATTACAATAAAAAGTTATATTATAAGATTTATATAAAATTATTAGTTATATAAAACGTAGAATACAAAATATGAGTTTATAATATACACTATATATAAACATATTAATATACTCAATTACTATATATATATATATATATATATATATATATTTTATAAATATCTAAAAAAGAATTATAATTAGGTAAATAGAATTATAATTAAGTTATAAATTATCAAAGTATTTTAATATTTACAAAGTGATTTTGTTTATAATAATATTCTATACATAATAGTTAATTATTACAATCAGACATCATTATTCAGTGATTATATATATTGTGTAGGGGAAAGTCCCCGATTACCGACCCTTAAATGATTATTTGTAATAACTTATTCAATATTAAATATATTTATTTAAAATTTTGTAATTAGGGTAATATTATGGCAATGAATAATGTGACTATTTTAAATTTTTGATATAATTATATTTACAAAAATAAACAGGGGGGTTGGTAATCAGATACATGTACCTAATACCGACCCCCTTATCCTATTACCGACTCCCTAAAATAATAGTGATATAAATAATTGTAGTAATATAATATCCAATAAAAATAGTAGATATACATAAATATAATTAATTATAACATTCACGCAATTTATTTTGTAATGAATTTATGTTTTAATAGTAATATTAAATTTAAATTTAAACTTTATAGTAATTATATTAAAATAGTATATATTATGTAATATTTATTTATTAATCAGTATGTATATAATCAACTGGAATCATGAATCCTAAATCTATATCAATGATACACAAACAACTTACATCATAATCAAAAGTAAAATACGGATCTATTTTGATTGGATATTTTAAATCACATGGAGTCGGTATTAGGGTAATTTAGTGGTCGGTAATAGTAAAATCATATGGGTTGCTATAATTAAGATATATTGGTTAATAATTATTAAAATTAAATTATTTTTATAACATTTATAAATATTTTATTGATCTACAATATTATGCACAAAATTAAGTTTTCTTTTAATTAATAAAGTATTTACAAAGATTTAAAAAAAGATATTATTCAAATATTTAAAAAGTAAAAACAGAATATTACATTTTAAATACATTCAAATAACAATTGTAGGATTACATATTTTATAAAACAAAATACTTATTCATATTTATCATTAAATCACTAACAGTTCGTGTATATATTATTTTTTGACATATTTTATAGTTACTGAGATACGAGAGGGGGTCGGTATTAGGAGGGGGTCGGTAATCGGGGACTTTCCCCTACATATTTATTTTAATATTAAGTTTTATAATAATATTCTATAAATACAATTTCTTTATTATAATCCGATATCATTATTCAGTGATTATAAATTATATATAATCATATATATTTATACTATCTTTTACTATCTATATTTATACTATCAAAATATAATTGATCATTCTATATAATTTTATCAAACTATATTGTCTATATATCCATTTTCATGCATATTATATTTTAAAACAACTATATTACATAATAATTTTAAATAATATAATATAATATACAAATATTATATTTTATATAAAGGGTTATGAATATAAACTATAATAATAAATGTATTAAAATTAATATTAAGATATTGATAAAAGGAAAATAAATATTAAATGTTAAATGTTAACTTTATATTACCTTATATTACAATAAATATTTGCGAGTTATAATATGTCTGTATTAAATAATTAAATTAAAAAATATGATAATAATATACAAATATTATATAAAGGATATACATATAAATTGTACTAATGAATGTTATATTTCAAAGTTAATAAACCTGGTCGTGAAAAAGAACAAACAGGTAACCAACAAACAAATAGTAATCACCAGTTGGAATTTTATATGGCAACCATATTGTAAACTGTTATCGATTATTGTGTGTATTATTATTATTTCATATGCATAGATTGCCATCCGCATCTATCCACGTGATACCAGCGCACTATGGGCGCCGGAACAGGGGGGGTTTGGGGGGTTGCAACCCCCCCTAGCAAAATAATGGGGGGGTTTTGATACCTAAATACCCCCCCTGCCATTTAGGTAAAATGAAGCATTTTTCTTATGACCATTTTCTATAATGTGCGATGGAACCCAAGATATAACTTTGGAAAACCAGGAATCGATTGTGATTATATACATTGATGAAAATCTAAAAGTACAAGAAACATTTATAGGATTTTATTCATCTACATCATGTACTAGCGAATCTATTGCAAATATTCTGAAAGACACCAATATTCGTCTCGGTCTATCCATGTTTAATTTACGTGGACAATGTTATGATGGAGCGTCTAATGTGTCAGCTGTATACAAAGGAACACAAGCCCTGATACAAAAATAACAACCTTTGGCATATTACACATATTTTAGTTCTCATCGCTTAAATCTTGTTTGTAAATCTGTTGCTCAAAGTAAAGCTTTACTTGGTTCTCTATCCATTGTGAATTATATTGGTGATATTTTTAGCAAATCTGGAAAATTTAGAGATTTATACCAATCTATTGATAATAATAAAACCAGATTCAAATAAATGTGTCCTACAAGATGGACAATCAGATGTAAGGCTATATCAGCAGTCTTAAATAACTATTTAGATATTATAAATGCATTAGAAAAACTGACAATGGCAAGCGTAAATAGTAGGACTACTGAACTAATCGCCAAAGCATATTCATATAAGAATACTCTACTAGAAACATCTACATATATTTCATTAAATATATCATTTGATATATTCACTTTATTATAAAAATTGGTTAGTGTTACCTATAGCTTATACTAATTATTCTTGATTACAGAAATATATATTTATATTAATTATATTAATTTATATTTATATATTTATATTTAAAGTATAAGTTATACAATATATTTCATTAGATAAGTGTAATTGGATTAAAGGCTACTCTCAATGAAGATGTTGTTTTACTTATTAATATGTTAATCGACACAGTAGGAACAAACGAATGAATTATCACATTTATTTAGAAAAGATTTAAAAATAATCTGAAAATCTATATATGCTACCATTACGTAGTCCTAGAAAACTTAAAATTCCATCAAAGTTTGTATCATATATTAATATATATATATATGTAATAATGAGGGTCGAATTTAATGAAACAAATAAAACACCACTCAATTATGATAGGGGAACGTTGTATTTATTCTTTATTCATAAATCACAAATAAGAAAAAACCATACACTAAATCTGTTATAAAACATATATACAGAATTACAATATGGAATAAATATAATATAATGTTTTACAAACCTCAACTTGTCAAGGTATAATCAGAAATGAAAGAATATTATTAAATCTAATATGGTTCAGATTGTATTACTTCTACGCGACGGTTCATTGGTCTAACCAATTCTATACACTAAATAACCCTAGATAAAAAAACACAAAAATCAATATATATACAATCAACATGTCTACTTTTAATTATTACATAACAGAAAACAAAACCAATTAAAAATATATAATAAACTAAATAACATTAACTAAAAACACAAAAATCACTAGATTAAATTAACATTTATAATTATTACATAATACACAACTAAATAAAATAACTAATTAAAAATATATAATATAAACTTAAAAACAACTATACAACCATATAACAAGATGTTAGTCTGTTACATATATATATATATATATATATATATATAATCTTATTTATTTGTAATTATAAATATTTTTAGACTTTTTAAGGGCCAGCGCAACACCATGAGTTTAACATGGTGGAGATAGGAAAATGTAATACTAAAAATAGATTCAATCTATGTATACTTCAAAATATCCACTAATTTTTTTTATATATTATATAACTAATATTTATCTACAAATATAACTATCGACTATGAGATTTAGATTATTAAAATCATATTAAAAATGGACTAACATAATCTATTTCTAGAAAAAATAATATGTAAGAAATTTCAATAAAATATAAAAAATATTATATATAATTGAATAATGTATTAGTTTTATATAGTTATATCTGAAGAGTAACATAATATTAATATACTGTGAAAATGTCATGTCATTTGAATAAGTATTTCTATAATCGAAAGTGTTCAAACATAGATTGTAACAGTTATTTTTTAATTCAGAGATATTCACGTTTTAAAAATTAGAGATTAGAAAAAATCATCATATTTATATGAACTATTTTTCAGCTCGTATTTATAAATGCTTATTTATGTCACTTTTAAGTATTTTTATGCACTGTGCGATATACCATTGTAAAGAGAAATAATCAAATATTATGATTATTATATACCAAATATTAAAAAAAAAATATTTTATTTTTTTAAATCAGGGTGTTGCGCGGGCAATAGAAAAGAAAATAATGTTTATTACGACATCAATAATATCAATATTATACCTATAAAACCTACTGAGGTTGTACACAAATAATCTATTTATTTAATATTTTTTTAATAATAAAACATTAGAAAAGAACACATTGAAATATATGATATCCTTATTACTGTATTAAATCAAATATTTTTGAAAAATAATCAAAGTATAATTTCATATGATAAATTATTAACGTCATTATTAAATACAAATATAATTGATTATGCTGAAGTAAGTATACTTAATTAAGGATAATTATTTATCTGAAAAATTAATAAAACATATTTACTATATATAGAATATTTACTATATTAGGACTACAAATACAATATTCTATACTATATTTTATTAATTTTTCAGATAAATAAATATCCTGAATTAAGTGTTCAAGCTTTAAAACTCGAACAACCTATGTTCAAGAACCATTTCAATTCTCAATCTTTAAAAGATTCAGTAGAGAATATGATCAATGCAAAAGATTGCATAAAAGAATTATTTTTAGGTATATAGAATACATATATATATATATATATTATATAATATTTATATATAGAATATATATATATATATATATATATATTAGCTTATATATTTATTAATTTAATATTAATTATTTGTATAGAAACAACAAAATTAATCAATTTATTGATGGTACAACCAAGTACGTCAGTGTCCTGCGAGAGAAGCTTTTCTATGTTAATGTTAATGTTAAGAAGATTGAATACGTGGTTAACCCAGCAATCAATATATTCAACGCTTTTGGACGCCATGCGCCTAAAAGTTCCGGAATTAATTCGTCGCTTTGATGACAATTTGCGCCCAAAAGCGTCGAATTATTCTATTGTACTTTGGATGCTGTTGCGGTCAAAACGTCGAATTTGCGACGAATTCAATATGATTCGGAACTGAAGCGTCCAAAAGCGTCGAATTTGCGACGAATTCAATATGATTGAGAACTGAAGCGCCCAAAAGCGTCGAAAAAGCGACGAATATATCGATTCGGAATCAAAGCGTCCAAAAGCGTCGAAAAAGTTCCCATAAATTCTCAAAAGCGTCCAAAAGCGTCGATAAATTGTTTGCTAGGAAGGTCACAAATCACACAGAAAAAATAAACATATTGGCTATCTGCAATGAACATCAGGATATATCAGATTCTATTGACAACAATAAATTTATAAAAGAATTTTGCCAAAGAAATAATTGTAGAAAATTGTTTATAAGTATAACATAATAAATATATAAACTATTTTGGGATTTACTCTTGTTATAATATACATATTTATTTAAAATATTCTAGATATGTTCATTATGGGATTCATATTTTGTTAATTAACTAAGTATAATTATAATTATATGTTTTAACATTTAAAATAAATCCTAATTTGTACTCTATTATATGTTATAAGATATATTTTAAAATAATGACAGTCTAGTATTTAGTTGATAAATTATACATATTTCTTAAAACCCCCCCTGGGAAAAACTAGTTCCGGCGGCTATACAGCGCACGCACGACTAGTGCCTGGTATCGGACACGCACATTCCTGCGTGGCCGTCTCGCATGATCGCACTTCGCGCAGACGGCTGCTTATATCATGACAAATAAAGCCATCAATAATCACCTAAGCCTGACGCTCTATACAACAATGCACATAACGATAACTATATAACATAAGCAAACGTTCTAAACAATTATTATAAATTATTATAATTAATATATAAAGATAAATTATAAGTTATTAAATATAACTTTTTAATTGTCATACAATTAAGTAATGCTATACAAATTTGTATCATTATTTTATTTTAACTAAAAAATAAATAGCTGTTAATAAGTGAATTTACTAAATTTTTAATTAATGAAAAACATTATATTCAATATTATAGTGAATATAATATTAGTAAAACAATATGTATATATATATATATATATATATATATATATATATATATTAAGTAATTATTCATTTTAATATGTATAAAATATTAAAATATATGTATAACTTATTAATGAAAAACATTATATTCAATATTATAGTGAATATAATATTAGTAAAACAATATGTATATATATATTAGTGCTGTAAAATTTCAAATCTCAAATATCAAATCTCAAATCTTTTTTTTTCGGTTCGATTCAAATCTTTAATTTTCGGGTATTTGGAAAGATTTCATGGTCTCAAATCTTTATTTTAAATTTAGTTTCGGTTCGGGTATCATGTCGGGTAATTGTTCGGGTAATGATCAATTAACATAATTATGTAATAATTGTCTTTCAAATATTAAAAAATATCCATTAAAATGTACAGATACTATTAATTCGATCATCAGTTATGCCACCTATATGATAATAAATATATATAATAATATTATCAAGGACACCTTGTCATTGATTTATTATCCATTAATAACAATATTTAATAATTAATACGTATAGTCTGCATATTCCTGAAGGAATATCATTAGATTAAGTTTAAATGATATATACTCATTGATATGTACTAATAAATAAAAATTTTAATTCATAAACCGTTTAAAATTATATTTGTCTACAAGTACATTTTGATTAAATAGTTGACACTATGGTATATATATATAATTTAATTTATTTTGATAATTCATATCATAAACCTGTGAAATTATATATAGATAATAAACTTATAAAAGTTGTCAAATCATATAGATATCTTGGACATTGGATTTCAGAGGACTTATCTGATGATATTGATATATATAGTAATATTAAACATTTATATAAACAAAGCTATGCAATATCATATAACTTTAATCATTGCTCTAAGGATACAAAAATTATTCTATTTAAAACATTTGTTTCTAATATATACCTTAGTAGCATATGGATACCAAATAGATATTGCATGGCTAAACGTAATATAGCTTATAATAATGCTTATCGTATTGTTATGAACTACAGACGTAGAAATAGTGCCTCTTTAATGTTTTTTAACGATTATGTTAATAATTTAACTGTTAAATTACGCAAGTCATATTATTCGCTATATAAACGAATACAATTATCGTGTAATTCACTAATTGTTCAATTATATGAATATAATATTGTGTTCCCATCGCCATTGTTTACCATGTGGTATAACTCATTGTTTGTATAGTATTTTAAATTTCGTTTCTTAGATTAATTGTTTTTTTTTTTAGTTTATTCTTTTTAATTTTCGTTTATATTCTATGGACCTCTGTATTTCATGTCTGATTTAAATAAATAAATAAATATATATATATATATATATATATATATATATATATATATATATATATATATATATATATATATATATATATATAGTATATAGGATTCCTCTTACAACTTTACTAAATACTATATACTGATATATATGATTATTAGAATAGTAACGTATTCAATATATATTACTTGAATTATATAATTCAAGTAATTCATAATTATTTATTGTTAATTATTCAATTAATAATTATTTATCAATCATTATTATTAATTAATTATAATTAATTATATATATTATTTTAATAATTATTAATTATTTAATTATAATTTATTAATTATAATTATTTATAAATTAATTATTATTATTATTGATTAAAAATAATTATTTATTAATTATTATAATTATTTATTAATTATTATAATTATTTATTGATTATTATAATTATTATAATTATTATAATTAATAATTAATTTAATTAATAATATTTATTTATTAATTAATTTATTATTATTAATAGTAATTAATTAATTAATATCTCATTTTTTTCTTCGTTAACTTATTTTAAATTGTTATTAAAAGATTTGAAGTTCTCGAGAACTTTATATTTTTTTAAAGATTTCAAGTTCTCGAGAACAACACTTTTAAGATTTGAAGTTCTCGAGAACAACCAAGTATTTGAAATTTTACAGCACTAATATATATATATATATATATTAAGTAATTATTCATTTTAATATGTATAAAATATTAAAATATATGTATAACTTATATGTTTATTCAAAATTAATAGCAGTTATCACCTACATTTTTCAGTAAATAGGCGCGATCATAGTTACTATGAATCATAATATAATGTTAATAATATATAATTATATATAACTAGATATTAATTCTAAATAAAGTTATATTTAAATTAATACCATAAATACACTAAATGAATATATATATATAAATCATTTATATATATATATATATATATATATATATATATATATATATATATATATATATATAGATATACATGTTTTAAATGTTAATATAAATGTATAAAATTATGTTATAAATTTGAATCCAACATCATATTTAAATTAATACATATTAATAATAATTTTATATACTATTAATTGGTATGTAATACATATTATACATATTATGTATAGTACACCTACTAAGACGCGTAGATATTACTTAATTCAGATAACTGCACACTATTATATTGAAAATGGGTATCGATACCCGGTATAAGATCTTATAATTGAACAGTAGTTAAAATAGTTCTGTTTGATTTAACAATTAATCTGTCTAAACAATTAAACTAGTAGTGATGGGAAGATGTGATCGAAATTGTCTATCCTACTATTATTATACTATGATTCATAGTAACTATGATCGCGCCTTTTTAGGTCGTAGCGAAATTTTTCTAGAACATAAACGGCCAATATACTGTACACTATATGGCGTATTGACCGTTGAGGTGCGAGAAAAATATCACACTATCGATGTTAGTAATCTTACCTTTGATGATGGACTTCACGACATTTTAGAATGGAACATATATAAAATGATACGTTTGTTTACGTTTATAATGTGTTTTTAATAGAGTATTATCAAATCCCATTGAAATTATACCCAGTGTATAATAGTGAGCACTGCTCACTGAGCAGTGATGGGAATGATTCTCTATCACGATCATACTGGTTATACTATGTATATATATATACATATATACACATATATATATATATATATATATATATATATATATATATATATATATATATGTATATATGTATATATATTGTATATAATATAAGGTTAAGGCCTTTGACTCAATGGTGAGGGCCTTGGATGAATAGTCGAATGTATACTATACATTCGATATGACACCCCCATTATTGTCTTTATATATCATTCTTTATCATATATCAAATGTATACAACATATTTGATATGACACCCCCATAATCGTTAATTAAGGGGGTTCACGGTCTTTAGATTTCAATGTAATTAGATAGGACTTTTTTTTTTTTTGAAAATTCAAAAACTCAAGAAATAATTAAGATTTTCACATAATTTAATTTGCATAATATTAAGATATATTGTGTTAATTCTTCTATAGGAATTCTAAATGATTAGAATAATAGTTTTGAAAATATCAACATTTTTAAAAAATAAAAAATTTATAAAAATAAAATATCTATTTTTTAAATTTAATTATCAATTATTTATAAACTCTACATCTAATCACAAATATTTTCTATAGACAATATACAGATAATACTAAACATACTGTGGAAATTTGAACAAGTTTAGTCAATTATTAATTGAGAAATAGAAATGTTAATAAAAAAAACTAATATTGTGAAATATTGGATTTTAAAGATTGACTATATTATTTATCCGCTTTTTGTCATTTATTATTATGGTAAAAGTTAGTTTACCTAATTCTTACAATTTTTATATTACTTGTATAATTTGTCATGCTTTTGACATAAATTGCATCTATATAAATTATTATTATTATATATTATATTTGTATATGAAAGAATACAAATATAAAAAAAATAAATGTTATTATAATTATGATTGATTTTTTTTTTATTAAATAATATTATAAGAGTAATCCACTTCCATAATCCTTTGCTGAACTTTTCCTTCTCTGTCTTGCCCGTCTCCCTTCCCTAGAGTCTGTCGCCTGTTTCTTTTTAGAGGATCTCACTCTTGTTGTATCTCTAGCCGCCGCATCTACCCGTTCGTTAAAATAATCAGCCACTGATATATGTTCATTAATTTTTAGTTTCGCTTTCCTCTCTCCAAGATTGTATCGATTGACCGCGATGGCCACATAACTAGCAATAGTATCCTTACCAGCAAACTTATTCTATAGGATTGATAAAATGTTTTTTACATTATATATGAAATAGGATTAAAATACTGACCTTCGGAAATATAGACCATACAACGGAATGAAAACATTCATTTGCATTCTGTGTTAGCCCATCGACACACCCCTTCAAAAGTTCATCCCTGGTCAATCGTGTATATGTTGCCTTGACCTTCTCTTAAATGGCAGGACTTAAGCTGTTACCTACGTTGGTATCATGACTACCAGGAGTTCTTCCATCACGAATAGCTTGTCTATAGAAGCACCACTGCTCTGAGCAGAAATCATGCAGGGGACTCTCATCCGTTGATATGCCATGATAGTACGCTGACCAAATCCTCTTCTTCATCTCGTCGAAATCATTCCTGCATTCCCGAATCTATATTTATGTATATATATTTTATAAAATATGTATAATTTACTTATGTACATATTATATTATACTAACAGCATTTGAATAATAAACTTGCAGTTTATTCATTTTCTTGCATGTCAGCCTCCCCTTTCCTCTACCTCCGACATGATCCAAAGATCTGATAGCTTTGCCAAGCCTCTTACTGACATGGTTGATACATTCCAACTTCTCTACTGGATAGGAATTATTGTTGACCAAAGACCGAAAAGCTTTACTATCTCCATCTGATACCATCTTAGTGTACCGAAGATTATGTCTGCTTTCCGATCTTGACCATATTCTTTGTGCAATATCTGCATAAATAAAAATGTATTTTTGAAAATGGTATTATAAAATTAAAAATATATTTTACAAATTATTAATTTACCTCCATTGCGCCGGAATTTCCCTGGAAATTTATATCACAGTAAGGTTTATGATTTTCTATCCATCTAGAAAGTTCCTCTCCACTCAGCCGATTTTTATGTATACTATATGACTGCATATTATATAAATTGTAAAAATAATATAATATATAGATTATGTATTATTTTATGAGTTACATTTACAAAAATAAATAATACACCACAGTAGTACTTTGCAATATAACGAAAACACATCGTAATCGACAATCAATACTGTCTTCTCCTCGATAGCTGCCCCGATTCCATATAGAGAAGTAAAACCTCTGGTCAACCATGCACCATCAAATGACATAGTAATGTCCAGGATAGACCCAACAGTGGCGTTATGGGCTTTGCGAACTCGCTTGACTGCAGAATCTAGAGTCGACTGCGCTGACTGTAATATACGAATAATTTGAGTAATAGATATTATTGATTACAATTGATAAATATGATTATATTACCTGTAATAACTTCTCAGCAAGAAAGTTCAGGTGATTACTATATGTTTTTTTGATGAACAAACGAAAGACCTAACGATGACAAGACACGAGACATTCCGCTATGTCCGAGTCCATTCTCTATAGCAGTCCTAACTGCAATTCGGTTGCTAGAAAATGGGCTCATCTTAGAATAACTGCTTACTCTCTTCGAAGTCCAGAAGCCAAATTCATCTAAACCACAGCTAGTAAATGTTACATTGATATAATGTACTAGACCATAGTTTTTAGTAGCCTAGTTCAGGAATTTATGAAGTGTGAGTAAAAATATGTTTATATTATTTACAAAATTACTAACTGATGGAGTCAGGTTGGCTTTACTGCAGGAAGCACACGGTCTATTTTCCAACAGAAGTTGGATATGGCTGATAAATAATAGAATAGCCCCAGAATAGCAGTTATATATATAATAGAGTATACTCTATTATATATATATATACCTAACTGCTATTGGATTTTTCTAATTACAATTCTAACGTATACTTTATATAGTATTATCATATATGATATTAACTGTATACAGTTTCTTATAAGATACATATTTATACTATTATATAATATACAATATTATTATATACTCTATATATATATATATATACTATACTATATATATATATATATATATATATATATATATATATAATATATATAGATATATATATATATATATATATAACTTATATAAATATTTTAATTTTAATTGCAGGAAATAATGACTCCATATATCAGAAAAGAGGATGCTTATTATGTGTGTCGATAATTGTTTGGTTTTCGTTCAAAATAATTTATTTCGTATTTTATTAAGTGTTATGGTTAATTTTATTTGTTTCATAACATGTCCTACAAACATTAATTATTTATGTAATTTTGTATCACGTTATTTATTTTAAAATGTATCTGTTAATTAACAATATTGCTACACCAACATATATGTGGTTTTTATAAAATAAATTATCATTATAAATGTCGATTCCATATATAAATTAATAATATAGAATAGTAAGTTATTATAAACAATGGTATAAATTTAAATAAAATATAGTATAACTTTTAATAAATTATGGTATAACTTTAAATAAAATATAGTAATACTTTTAATATATTATGGTATCAATTTATATAATCTATGGTATAAATTTTAATAAATTATGGTATAACTTTATATAATATATGGTATAAATTTTAATAAATTATGGAATAACTTTATATCAAATATGGTATAACTTTTTATAAAATATGGTATAACTTTATATAATATATGGTATAAATTATGGTATAACTTTATATCAAATATGGTATAACTTTTTATAAAATATTGTATAACTTTTTTAATTAGTTATACCGTAAATGGTATACCAGGACGCCACGGGGTTATACCATGTTTTAATCAATGTTATACCATTTATTTCTAACAGTGTATATCATCATATATTAGTACACTATATGTATTATTTCTATTGTACGTACTTGATATACATATGCTATGACAATTGTCTTAAAGTTTAGCTGTTATTGTTATTATATTATGTTCCTTATTTTCTAGATAAATTGATATAATGATTTTCTTATAAATAGGCTTAACTGGTATTTAATCTTCTCTTTATTGAATATATATATATATATAATATATATTATATATATATATATATATATTTAATTTATTGTAACACGGTAACAATAAGTATACTTATTGCTATAACCATAATTATTGAGATAAATAATTAAGATTTATTTTTAACTTTGAAAAATATAACTGCGAATACTATGGAAACTATAATAATATAATTCCATCTGAATAAACTATTATAAGTTTATAAATATATGACCTTTGGAAGAGAGCTCTCTTTGCATAGGCATGTTTAGATCAGTAATATTCAACTAATACCTTAACTATAATATACTTAATACCAACATTAATGTTCTTACATTATTTACATGAGCTACATATACTAACAACATAGGTTCTTGCGAATAACATTAAATACATATCGATTTATAATTGACATTTATTATATCAGATATATTAAAATAGTGTAGCGCAAAATAAATAATATCATAAATAATAATGTAGTGGCAAAATAATATATATATATATATATATATATATATATATATATATATATAATATTATATACATATGCATGTTATATAATATGTGATATAGATGTTACAAAAGGATACGCAGTTGAAGTGGAATATTGTCATGCGCCGAATCAGATGAAGATAAAATAATGAAGGCTCGATTAATGATAATATGACAATTAAAGATAAGGTACATAATGTGTACGCAGTAGATAATAACTCTCGATAATAATAGATAATACGGAATACAAAATAAGATTAGGTGCGGTTAATAACCACTGGTTATTAATGAAATTAGCGAATATATGACCTTCAAACTAAAATATTATAATAATGACTTTCAAACTAAAATAATGACATCGTTAAGTTGTAGTAAACATGTGTGCGTGTGTAGCACGAGTGTTACGCAATAATCGTGTGTATGACTCATCGAGCAGTCTGACACACCCCTCTACTGATGCTGATGTCATCGATAGCGATGTCCGAATCGAACGCGTTTCCCCTGGTCACCCGGAACGCCAGCTAGTATTACGTAAGAGTGCTTGTTAGACGTAGTTATGCAATGGTGGAATTTAGTATCAATATCAGTATTAATACCATGGTATATACAACTGCAGTTGTATACGTAATTGATATATATATATATATATATATATATATATATATATTAATAATAATAGTATTATCAAAGATTTTCCAAAGGAAAGATATTGCACTCCCTATCTATCTCTAGTACCTCGAAATGTAAATTTAAAATGAAAAAATAATATTAACACTAGATGGCGAAATAGTATATGAAATGTTAAATCATATGATTTATTATATATTTAACATATGTGATATTTTTATTTAAATTTCTTGTTTTCTAATTATATACATACATTTAAAATCATTACAATATAATACAATACATGTAGTTTTTTTTAATATTAGATTTATAACAATATATTTATCATTTATTTTATTTGTTTATATTAAATATATTAACTAATATATTAACTAATCAGTGTATTCTATTGTTATATAATTATATTATCATTTTAAAATCATGTAAATACATATTATAATACATTATACATGTATATTGTATATCATTTATTATTTACTATTACAATAAATATAGAAATGTCTTATTATCTGAATAATACCGCTAGATGGCCATATCGAATTATTAGGTGACACAAATATACACAAGTGCAATATCTTTCCTTTGGAAAATCTTTGGTATTATTATTAATTCATATATGAATTTATATATAAATTAAATATAAACAGTAGAAATATGCGTAATAGGTAAATGTATAAGAACCTCGACTCTGCCATGAAGATATACGGAGATGCTTGCCATCTTCCACTGTTTACCTTGCTCTCCTACCATCTCGAATATCACTTTTGTTTTCAGGTTAAATTTAGATAATACCTTTGTTGATGATTTAATTGTAGTAATTATTTCTATTGATTTTTATAAAATAATTAATTATATAATTAATATGAATTTATGATGTCCTATTCTTATAATACTAATTTATTATTTTAAATTACATAATAATACAATACGTGTTCTCTATTCTAAAATGATAGTTTTTGTAAATATTAAATTATTTAATCATAAGTATTAAAAATGAAACAGATATTCTGAATACAACATTCAAAAGTATACTTATTAATTACATACTATTTAGTAATATATTACATTTATATATACAGTCAACTCCCGATAAGTCGGACTTGCAAGGGACAGGGAAAAGTGTCCGACTTAGCGAGATGTCCGAATTATCCGATATTAATAATATCATGCAAATAAGATATGAAATGCGCAGCGCGTGTTAAATGGTTACCGAAATATGGAATTATGCAACAATCAAAAACATAAAATGTTGTATTCAATAATATTACTTACTAAAATTTTAATATTCATTATTTAAAGTAAACATTTCTAACAATTTATAATAAATCCGACTTATCCAGTATAACAATTATAAAAATAACTATAATATGTGTCCGACTTATAGAAAAGTACGACTTATCCAATCTAACTTATCCGACTTATCCGATTAATTTAACATGGAACTAGATACAAATCCAACCAAACCAACTAAATGTGTCCGACTTATCGAGAAGTCCGACTTATCGAGAGTTGACTGTATATATATATATATATATATATATAAATATATGTATATATATAATGTATACATCATTATTATGAATATATCATTATGAATACATGGATACTACGCGATAGGACTGCTAGTGAGTCATTATTACCTGAAGAATACCCATATTCTTGCCGTACATATGATAATAAAATTGAATGCAGTGACCGCCAAACTTCCAATTTTTCTTTTTCAACCACATACTGTTTCAATAAAATGTAATAATAGGTTAGTTGAATTTAATATAAGATATTATATAATACTATACCATAATCATAATTGTCATATATATATATACATATATGTATAAATAATTAAAATGAACATTATATTAACACAAATGCAATGTACTTCATGCATGCACATATAACATACGAAGCAGGGTTTAATATATTACACTACCTATATATTATATAGTATATATATATTAAGTACACGTAAGTGCACGTAAAATAAATAATACAAATAAAATACAAAAACCACAATAACAACAAAGTGAAATAAACTAACTAACAATAAGGAAGTAATAAGAACGAAATATAAAAGTTAATAATAATATAATGAAATTACTGGATAAATATGACTTGAGATGATCATTGAATGAGGTGGGAGATTAAATAGATCGTATAGATGAAGGGAGTGCATTCCAGATAGATGGGACAATGTAGGAGAATGAGCGTTTCTGTAATTTAAGGGAGGATGGCTGTGGGATAATGAGATTAATACTGGAAGTTGAACGTGTATTGTGGGTGGTGGAGCGAATTAAGAGTAGGTCAAATATATATGAAGGAATGGAAAAATATATAGATTTATGGGTAATAATGAAAGGAGTCTAATTAGGGATCGTTTTCTATAGGGAAACCAGTTTGGTATAATTTGAAATGAGTCAGTAGAGGAATGGTCAGATAGTTTAATATTGAAAATGGATCGTATAGATGATCTGATGATTCTATTTAATGGGGCAATGGAAGAAGCAGGAAGGATATATAATAAAGAAGAACAATAATCAATACGAGAAATTATAAATGAATTACTAAGGACAGCACATAGGGGACGAGTAATAGGTGTTTACGTATACATCTGATTCTAAATAAATGATAATTAGCAGCTTTAGAAATGTTAGCAATATGGCTAGAAAAAGATAGATCAGAGTCGAAAATAACACCAAGATTAAGGACTGAGTTGGAAGGTGAAATAAGAATCTTGTCAAGGTAAAAAGAAGGGAATGATGGGGAGTTCGTAGGTATATTGAGGAGGGCAGTTTTTGAAGTATTTAGTAAAAGGTTATTAGAGAGAAGCCAGTATTTAATAGAGGAGGCACACGCAATTAGTTGAGAATTATCTGGAGTAGACGTAGAGAGGAATGAGTAGAGGTGGATATCATCAGCATATATATGATAGAAAACGCTAGGAAATTTGGATATAATAGACCTTATAGGTGCTAATTATATGGAGAATAGAAGTGGGCCTAGGACAGAACCTTGTGGGACACCATATAATTATACTATTACCACACCATATATATATACTATAGTATAGTATGATGTAGTATGTACTATAGTATATACTATATATATAGTAGAATATATAGTAGAATATATATATATATATATATATATATATATATATATATATATATATATAAGCAGTAGGACACGGGTTCGACCCTCGTCCGGACCATTAATTAATTTATAAAATGGGTCTTAAAATATTATTTAGAAGTGATCTTATATAATTGTGTATAAATAACTGATCGGCTCTCGTTAAAACCATGGATGACTTAACATGAGAGCGGCTTCGAAGGGATATTAGAGCCATATATGGTTATAAGTGAATAATTCATCTAAGTTCCTGGATGGGATGAAAGGACTCCAGCAAATGAAAATAACAATAACAATATATATATATATATATATATATATATATATATATATATTATAATGTATGTATGTTAATTATTAAGAAATTAGTCAGCGTATGAATACATAGATAATTAGAAATCGCTATTCGATATATCTATCCATAACTGAAGGGGTTAAGGATTTAAGATAAATAAATTAATAGCAGCATAATAATAGCATAATATACATTTAATGGCAACATAATAGCAGCATAATGGCACAATGTAAACTTTGAGGCTACTAGATATGCTATAAAATGTTATTCAATATCAATATAAATTACAATATTAAGTAGGACCTACACAATATAATGTTTAAATAAATGATTATATATTGATATGGAATACATACTATAAAATCGTGATAACATTTGATAAACATAATTTGTAATAGTAATATTATATAACATTTGTAAATTTAAGTTATATTTTTTTTTGAATTCTGAAATAGGAATAAAATATTTATTTTGATTTTTTCTTTTTTTATATCTGAATATATTTAAAATGAATTATTATTTGTGATGAACATGAATATTTTATAAACTGATTACATGCATACATACATACGCACACCCACGCACACATAGGGGAAAGTCTCCGATTACCGACCCCTTCCTAATACCGACCCCATCTCGTATCTTAGTAACTATAAGAGATATACAAACATTATATATACTTGAATTGTTAGTAATTTAATGATAAATATTAATAAGTATTTTGTTTAAAAAAATATGTAATCCTACAATTGTTATTTGATAAAATGTAATATTCTGTTTTTACTTTTTAAATAATTTGAATAAATATTTACCAATATATCTTACTTATAGCAACCCATATGATTTTCCCATTACCGACCCCTAAATTACCCTAATACCGACCACATGTGATTTATAATATCCAATCAAAACAGATCCGTATTTTACTTTAAAATATGTCGTAAGTTATATCGTTAGTGTATCATTGATATAGAGTTAGGATTCATGATTCCAGTTGATTATATACATACTGATTTATAAATAAATTGTAAATAATAATATATAGGTTAATAATATATAATCCTACTATTTTAATATAATTACTATAAAGTTTAAATTTAAATTTAATATTACTATTAAAACATAAATTCAATAAAAAATAAATTGCATGCATGTTATAATTAATTATATTTATGTATATCTACTATTTTTATTGGATATTATAATACTACAATTGTTTATACCACGATTATTTTAGGGGGGGCGGTAATAAGAGAAAGGGGTCGGTATTAGGCACATATATCCGATTACCGACCCCCATGTTTATTCTTGTAAATATAATAATATCAAAAATTTAAAATAGCCACATTATTCAATGCCATAATATTACCCTAATTAAAAAATGTCAAATAAATATATTTAATATTGAATAAGTTATTACAAATAATCATTTAGGGGTCGGTAATCGAGACTTTCCTTTATGTATATATATATAATATTATATTCATATATGTGTGAGCTGTTTGCACTGCACACTGTACGCACACATGAATACTATTACACGTGTGATCACGCATGATTAAATATTCTACATAAACAAACGTTGCGATATCTCCATCCCTAGCTTGACTAGCTTCCACGTAGAGGTATCTATCTCCAGGTTCACCGGAAGTGTGACCTCGTATAGGCCCCGTTCCGCTAGAGGGCGTCGGTCCAGAAAGGAGGGTCCAATCTAGATATTACGTAATATTATAGCTGACATGCGCGGGATATCAGTTATCTCGTGCGAAGTGTTAATACTCCGCACGAGGTCACTGGTTCCCCAGGCACGTATGTTATAACCCCTGCATGTGTTATACCAGCGGGTTATAACGTATACATCGTATACACTCGCAAGATTACCTATTATTATAACGTTAACATTTATACGTAGAACATTGTCATGAAATACTATTTAACCTGTTTAAGCATTATTTAGGTACTATTTAAACAGCATGTTAATACTATATATAAAACTATATACCATATACGAAATCCTAACTAATACAAGAAAAGCCCATAGTATATAAATTAAGTATAGGTATGAGTTTTGACCCATCATTAAACACTTGAAAGCCGGTAAGTTTTGTTTATGTTATGTAGTTATAAATTATACTATAATCATTATAGTATACACTATAGTTGTATATGGTGATGAGTTTCAGAATACAGGTATAGGTATAGGTATAGGTGTGTAGCTATATATTTGGGAATACAATGATTATGGGTTTTAGTTATTACCTTAATAGTATATATATATATATATATATCTATAATTACTATATAAAATCCATAACTAGATATATTCCTAAACGCATAAACATACAATTACTACGACACATAATTACATAATATATATATATATATATATATATATATATATATATATCCTTACTATAGTACCAAGCGTTAGTATTGTAATCTAGTATATTAGTAGAGATGGGTAAAAAAGTAAATAAGTAAAATATTAATGTGTTGACTAAAATACCATAACCAAATATATCTATATAGTTGTTAACAAGTTTACATAGTATACTATACGTATACTGTAGTATATCTCGCTGGTCGTCATGCTAGTGGTTGACTACCCATTGACCACTGGGGTGTGAACGAGAAGCTTGCGTTACATAACGAACCGAGCTTGTCGAACTGCGCCAGCGGATCGCCTCGTCTTCGCCCGTTCTTCACCTGCGAGAATTTACATTCTCTCGGGTTGTTGTCACTTCCGAAGTCACACAAGAAAGCTCCTGCGATAGCGTGTAGTATGTTCTATGTATTATATATATATATATATATATATATATATATGTTTAATAGCCGTATTATTTAATATATATTAGGTAAATGTCTCTCTAAATAGTATTAAGGCTTGTAATTACAATATAATGATTATATAAATTGTACACAAACCATCGCATTCTGTACCAGTACCGCACCGTCTACTTTCGTAAGATTTGCCGACACAAAGTCTTCCCCCGTTAGAGGGTGGGGGGTTAGTACAACTGTAATCGTGTGTTTGTATTAGTAATCATATACGTTATAAACCTATAGGATGTCCTTAGATGTATTTAAAAACTAACTTATAGTTACTTCAATATTACTTAAAGTTACTTTAAAATTGACTTAAAAATCATCTTAAAAGTGCCTTAGAGTTATCTTAAAGTTACCTTAAAGTTTCCTAAAATTACATTATATATAATAACTATAGTTATCTTAAAGTTGCCTTAGATTTATCATAAAGTTGATTTTAAGTTGTCTTAAGGTTTGGTCATAGGTGAATTAAAGTTGGATTATAGTTAGCTTACATTAGCTTATACACGTGTGTCATTATACATGTACTATGGGCGTATACATATTCTATCTGTGTGCGTGTCTAAAGCATGCCGTGCGCTGCCTAAGCTAAATAACCTCCTGTATCTGGCCCTAATACCACATCTGGACGTGCACGTGCTCCACGATGACCACTGCGTTAGTCTACCATCCACTGTGAGTGTGAGATAGAGGTCACGTGACTTACAGTTATTACGTCGGGTTACGCAATCGCGTGAGTTGCGAACAATGCGCGTGCATGACGTGTGCGACGCACACTGTGCGTGTGTATATTCGTGCGTGCGTGTTTTAATTATATTAGTAATGGTTTATTTAAATACTTACACTCAAATGTAAAAGGCATAACTCAAAAGTGTATAGACAATGTAATATACATAATAATGAAATAAATAATAAAAATAAGTAATCAGAAAAAAATAATATTATTGAAAACACAATAATAACCAGAATGAGAACAAGAAATGAGAACGAAAAAATAATCATAATACAAAAGGACTTTGATAATAGGGAGTTGGTGTTCTATAAGATTAAGAGCTGGCTATGTATTAAACATACGTTTAATCTAGTTTTATAATTAAAGTGTATTTGGTTATTATTTATATTTATTGGAATGGAATTCCAATCTACAGGGAACACACATTTAAAAGATCTATTTCCAAATCTATTTTAATTGTAAATAGATTATTTAGTTAAAAGCTCTATAGATCTAATATATAGGGCATGTGATGTATTTTATATAGGAAGTTGTATAAGTACATGGGTTATTGAGTTAGTAATCATTTGTGAGTTATGTATATATAGAAGTTAAAATAGGCAATGATTTTTAAAAAGAATATGGAAATAAGCGATTAGACAGAGATAGTATAATAATAATAATATAAGTTAAAATTAAGGCTAGTAGTATACAAAAAATATTATAACATTTAGTTATAACTATAGACGGTAAATAACAGAGGAGATAGTTACAGCTGCAACTAGTTGCTAGTAACTAGTTGCCACTTTGATAATAAATACGAGAGTTGATAAGAATATAACAAGATTTTAGTTTAAATTTTATAACTAATTATATATATAAATTAGATATTTTAAATATATTAAATATAGACCTATTATAATTAAAAGTGTTATCGAATATAAAGCCGAGATTGGCAATGAAAGGTTGAATTAATTAATTAATTATTGAAGTCATAGACATTAGAGTGACCCACTCTATATCTATGATTGAAGTATAAGAAAGTATGGATTGATAATGTCATGACTACAGTCTTAGTTAGTCAGTTGTAGCAGAAGTACATTATTAATTTAAGTAGCTAACATTTAAATTGGCTGGAATTAATAAGTAGTTTGACTTACAGCTGCATTTCATCAACTTTCATGTGATAAGAGGTATCATGACAATATTGAATTAGTTTAGGAGTGCACTAACATTCAGAGTAAACATTAACTCTCCGATGTAGGTATAGGTAAGAACAGAGATGCATTAATTAGTGTATACGAAGAACGATTAGGAATATAATTAAGATTTAAACAAAAGTAGGGGAGCATCAGAAATACCTAAATAATATAGCCTATGTAGAAGTATATCATAATTTATATCATCGAAAGAAGATAATATATCTAAAACAATTATCTGTATGAATTTATTATCATATAAGTAAGTAAACCATTTATAACTGATATTTTAGTGCAATATCAGTTGAATGGTGTTTAATGAATGAACTTCAGGTGAGGGTCAAGGATATTATTAAAGGAAAAGTTAAAAAGTTTAACAATTTGATTGGAGATATTTCTTTCGAGAATATTACTTATAATATTAGTTGGGAATTCTATATTTATTAAAACTGATGAGTAAATATTTTTTTTTTTAAAGAATAGATTTTTATAAATAATTATTTAAAATATATAGTAAATATACCATATGTTAAATAGTATAAATTGATAGACAGAAATTATTTTTAAATAAAGATGATGATTTAAAAATAACTGCATGAGGAAGAAGATCAATAAAGGAAGTAGATTTAGTAACGACAATATATCAGTAAAACAAGTACTAATAAATAGATAAAGGAACAAGATATAGGTAAAAATAGGACATTTTAATTACAATTGGAGTAAGAAGAGAAATAACTGTCAGATTATATTCTATATATTTAAGCATATTTAAACTGTTACTGTTTAGTTGATTTGAGAACTGAGTACAAAGACTGAGCATGGATATTGGGATATTGTAGGATTTTTCTTACTAGTACCATCATGATTGTGTTAGTGTTTATGTGTTTAAAAATGTAAAATCCGAAGAAAATATTACATTGTATATCATTAGAAATCTTATTTTATAATTGATATATATATATATATATATATATATATATATATATATATATATATAGATATAATATATATATGTGTGTTTGTGTATATATGTAGTATATATGTATTAAAGTAGGGGAAATTCATCGATTACCGACCCCCTCCTAATACCGACCCCCTCTCGTATCTCAGTAACTATAAGAGATATAAAAAAATTATATATATATATATGAACTGTTAGTAATTTAATGATAAATATGATTAAGTATTTTGTTTAAAAAAATATTTAATCCTACAATTGTTATTTGATAAATGTAATATTCTGTTTTTACTTTTTAAATATTTGAATAATAACTTTTTTTAAATCATTGTAAATATTTTATTAATTAAAAGAAAATACTAATATTAAAAAAACTTAATACTGTACATAATATTGTAGATTAATAAAATGTTTATAACTATTATAAAAATAATTTAATTTGAATAAATATTAACCAATTATCTTAATTATAGCAAACCATATGAATTTCCTATTAACGACCCCCTAAATTATCTTAATACCGACCCCATGTGATTTGTAATATCCAATGAAAATAGATCCCTATTTTACTTTAAAATATGTCATAAGTTGTTTGTGTATCATTGATATAGATTTAGGATTCATGATTACAGTTATTTATATAGGTTACCTACATACTCATTAATAAATAAATATTAAATAATAATATACACTATTTTAAATAGTAATAGGGGAAGGGGGTCGGTATTAGGCACATGTATCCGATTACCGACCACCCTGTTTATTCTTGTAAATATAATTATATCAAAAATTAATCAAATTACAAAATCCTTTGTATTAATATTAATATATATATATACGTTATTATTAATCAGAGTGGCGCATTGTTTGCTGGCTGTGATCATAGTAGGCAAACCTTTCATGCTATCGCAGTTCTTGCCGACCCATCCCTGTCTGCAGACACACTGGTACGTCTCTATAGCCTCAACCTGGTTACATTGGCCACCGTTACGGCAAGGGAAGTGTTGTCTGCATGCTGTGGGTGTGCGCGTGTGTATGTGAGTGTGCGTGTGTAGGTGTGCGCGTGTGTGCGCGCTTATACTCTAGAGTGAGCACATTCATAGTTTAAAAACATTTGCATTATAATTTAATATTAACTTTATTTTTACATGATAATAAAGTTAAAATTATACTTTATATATTAAACGCAGACGATATTGATATTGATATTATCTAGGGGAGAACAGGGTATACCCTAATAGATAAATCCTAAATATTATGAGATAAATATCGGTAATCGCAATAGAAATATAATAGTAATGTACATATAATCTAATACAATGTGTATACATAATATAACATAATATATTAATTTAAGTTTTTAAATAGTAAATGTATTAATATATATTTCATAACCTATACAAAATATATTATTTTAGAAATGTAATATTATAATATAAATGAATTCCTTGAAAATATCATGAAAGTAGTTGAAAATAGGTACATAATGTATTATTTCACCTATTTGTTGCAAATGATGTAAATAAAGCTTGAATTGCATATTATATTAAACTTATTCTAAATATAAGTTTATTATAAAATCGTTAAATTAAAAAAAATATATATATTATATAAAGAGTTAAACTTGGCATATGAGTTCACTTTATCAGTGATACACTTTTTAATATTTTATATTATTGTGTAACAGATTTCCCAATTATACTAAATGCATCTATATGCATCTACAATATCAACTCGTAACCTAATGTTATAACCTTCTTTATTCCGATATAAGCCTAAACCTAATGGAAAATAGTAATGACTTCAAATTGTTACATGGTTATTTGTTTTGATTCAAAATATCTCTTGGTAATAAATTCTTGAGTTATGATTTTTAAATTTTAATTTACGTTAACACTGACTTTTTTATTTATTATTGTATTAATACACATTCATAGAATTCATCTAACCTAATATTTATAGTATATAGTATGTAAATACAAATTATATTTATATAATATGCTATAAAATATATTATGTAACATATATAAATATAATATATAATAGATAAGCATATACTAGTTATATATATATATATATATATATATATATATATATATATATATATATATGTGTGTGTGTGTATGTATATGTGTATGTATATGTGTGTATATAGAAATAAATACGAGGAATGCCAAGTGTGGAAGGTTTCGTAAGAGAAATTAATACTACTACTTGAAGGGTCATAATCAAAAAGTGAACCATTTATCACACTCCACGAATATAGCCTACACATACACGCGCACACACTCACACACATACACGCGCACACACTCACACACATATACGTAAACATGCAAACGCAGCGACACACATTAGTGAATACTATTGCCTAATTATTAAATTCACACTATTATATTACTACAAGTTGCAAATATAAACACACAAATATAGGCGTTTATATATGTGTATATATATATATATATATATATATATATATATTCGTATATTAGTATACGAAAATAATAATATATATTTCATAACATATTCATCAACATAGAACACTTGTGCATACGTAACTATACACAATGTGACGTAACACACTGTGAAGTAATAGTAGCGTCTAAGCGATGACTCACTGATCTGATCCGTGAGAGAGATGCGAATTCTGAAACCCTTTCTTTGTCCACGACGATTAGTTTTAAAGTTCAGAAACATTCGATGTGTTGTCGAGGTCACTGTTCTATTTATAGATCTTCCGCAATATCTAGCAATCATATGTATACAATTAGATACACACTAATATATGCTTATATATAATTATCACATCTTTACATTATTCAATACTATAATATTACCACTGTATATACTAATAATTAGGGTTCGATTATCTTTTTGGTTTAGAGATAGCCCCCTACATCGGCAAATACTGACACCCTCATAATATTATTATTGCGTACATTAGTCATCATTGATGATGACTCATCATAGAATGTGTACAAAACATGATTTGGTGATGAACTTTAATGTAAAATGATATATTCGATATTGTATGAGGATGTTCTGTGGATGTCAGTTTTTATTGGAAGAGATTATTGACATAATACGATAAATAGTCTACATTGATTACGTAATCCAAATGTGTGGGGCCACTAATATGGGTCCCACTCTACACTAATATGGGTCCCACTCTACACTAATATGGGACCCCACTCTACACTAACATGGGACCCCACTCTATACTAACATGGCTCCTAGCTCTACACTAACATGTGACCCCACTCTATACTAACATGGCTCCTAGCTCCACACTAACATGGGACCCCACTCTATACTAACATGGCTCCTAGCTCTACACTAACATGGGACCCCACTCTATAATAACATGGGACCCCACTCTACACTAACATGGATCCTAGCTCTACACTAACATGGGACCCCACTCTATACTAACATGGCTCCTAGCTCTACACTAACATGGGACCCCACTCTATACTAACATGGCTCCTAGCTCTACACTAACATGTGACCCCACTCTATACTAACATGGCTCCTAGCTCTACACTAACATGTTACCCCACTCTACACTAACATGGGACCCCACTATACACTAACATGGGTCCCTGCTCTATTCCGATGTTGGAGTAGCGTATCTGCAGCTTGTCCCTACAACTGCCGAACTTAGTCTGCTCCACGTTCATGTAAGCGAAGTTAAGAGTTATCTTCTTACCCTCGGGAGCCTATGGAGGGTGGTAGTCACGTGACATGGTTGCACGAGTATCACGTGGTATTTATGGGGAATAATATCGCGTGGGAGGATAGCCCTCGGTTATCACGTGTTGAAAAGGTAGAGTAGTAATACTGTATTACATGTACCTTCAATTAAGTAGGTAATTAATTAGGTCAATATTAATAGACGTATTCGAGAAGGAAGTATTTATATAATTTAAGGTATATATCTTACAAATATGTGCTATATTTCCACCGCATAGGTAGTATCAGTTCAGGGATGCATTATGCTTTATCTTTCTAAATGATGCAACAACAATGGCTATGGTTCAGTTGTGGGCATAACCAATACTTTAATGACGACTGGATATAGAGAGAGATAAAGAGAGATAGTTAGATATATGTGGAGAGAGATAGAGAACAACAGAGATATACACTGAGCTATTGAGACGGAGATAAAGATAAAGAGAGATTGAGAGATACATATATAGAGAGATATGGATAGAGCAAATTTACTACATAACTTATCAATAGTATTACATAAAATATATTTAAGAATCAATAAATAATAGTATGTAATATATGTTTTCATTGGTACGACGTTTACAGTGTACGTGCCAAAAACATTGTGTACACGATGTTTTTGGCACTATTGTTATCATTCGAGACCTCTCTTGCATTGAAATGTATAGATTAATAATTTAATATGTTTACAATATTTGTTGTAAGCTGAACTTAATAAACAACAATTGATATCACTATAGTAGTATACTACATTATTATATAATGGTACGTGTAGCGGGAACCCCTTGCATCGTCGGGCGGGCACCCCTTACGATGTCAGGCGGGAACCCCTTAAATCGTAAGGGGGCACCCCTTACGTATCTACCACAGTTAATCAATAATCTATATATTACATCGCTTATCAATTTCTTAGATTTATTTAACGTATTACGGTTATATATATATATATATATATACATAATATAATAACACATAATCTATGTATAAAACATGTATTAGTGAACATGATGTATACAAACCACCAATAACCAATTGCAATTCGCTTTGTTTGGATATTTTTTCGGATAATTCGGGGATGTTATGTGCTGTCCTTCGAGGACATTAACGATTCCGCCACATCCTGTTGCGAGAACAATACATTTATTATAATAGTGATATAGTTGTAGGTGGTATAGCTATAGTTGCAGGGGTAAAAGCTAGTTTTAGGCAGATACTATAGTATATACTATATACTATAATGATATTAACATCTGTAAACAACTAATGCGGATCTTAATATTGATAAGTATTCTCATTTTAATTATAATCAAACAAACTTGTGCCGCTCTTTATGATGATGTATTATAAATATGAAAATATAGACACACGTGTATATATATATATATATATATATATATATATATATATTGATGCTATACATTAGTATATTATACTAGTAGTCTATTATAATACTGTTAACCTGTCAGTACTAATGTACCGGTACTGTTAGTATAACCTATATTAACATGTATACTAATATGTAGCTACTGCACTCACCTTTTGTACTACGTACGTATGTGCAGTACAAGCCGCTGACACCTAGCGGACACTTGCAGGTACAGTCTCCGTTCAGGAAACCGCCGTTGTGACATATCAAGGCCAATGAGCAACGCCCTGTCCGTATTAGTTTGTGGTATTATAATATAGCTACCTAACTATTAACGTGTGTTTGTCGATGTCTATAGAAGCTTCCATTAATTATTTAAACCCACAAAATTACCATTAAGTAAAACACAATCCCTATCATAAATTAAACTCATAATGTATTATACATGCATCTCTGGCACATATTAACTACCAAAACCTACTATTAATCATAACCATGTCGCTAATAGTGACTCCCTTGTAGGGATTCATTGATATATCATTATTATGTATTTTATTATTTGTTATAAATTTGAACAAATCAACCTCACAAAAATAATTAGATTCAAGATAAATAAGTAAAAAGAATCTTCAATATCGCTTTGTTCTAAATAAATAATTAAATATTTATATCAAATTCAACGTTATTTAAACATCCATATTGAACATAATAATTTATATTTTTATTATTAAACCTAATAAACTCTAGAATTATTTAATTACTGTATTAAATTATTAATAGTTCATAATAAATTGAATTCATATTACATATAATAATTTTATTAATTATAAATAATCACTTTTATTAACTTGTTAAATGTTTGACAATTATAATCATGTTACTAAATATTTGGCAAATAATACAATATTATTTATAAATGACGAAGAAAAACTTAATCCTATTATTTAAAATGTATGATATTTTTATTTTCAATTTGTTTCATTATTAATAAGTATATTAATGATTGAGATAACGTTATGTTGTGTATCATGGTTGATTACACATACACACACGTGATAATAAACGTGACTCTATAAATAGAACTAACGAGAACATTGGTACATCGAGTGAATGGTTTGTAGATCGTAGAAACTCAGTTTATTGTTTGAGCCAATCAGAAACGATATACTAGGGTCCTTTGGAACCAGTGTTCGTCGACCATTTTTACTGAATTGCTATTTTACATATTATTATTATTATTATTATTATAATAATACTAATTATTATTATTATTATGTATATTGTATGTATATTATTAAAATAATAATTAATTATATAATTACAAATAACTAATTATCATATGCGTGTTTAACATCGTGTAAAGTATACTTCATATCTCAACATTGTACATCGACAACTATAAGTCGATAGTTATTAGTTATAATATAACATCCCATACCTCCATGGAATAGTGCATCAACGACGACATATCATAGGGGGCGTGCAAGTTCATCTCTGCTACGATATCGAATCTGACGGCATCCTCTAGTTTAATGTTCTCCCAAAGAACATTAACGTAGTTGTCCCGGTCCCATCTTCTGTGTTCCTGCCACATGCCCACTAGATGGCCTATCTCCAGAGATATTATCTCGGGCTGTTGGTAGGGAGGGGGTATACTTAGCACCGCGGTATTAATAGTGTGCATCGGCTCATCCAATAAGGTTCGTTTATTAAAAGGGATACCTGTGATCCCGTGTGAAGTGATTTCGTGTGCACTCAACCGCAATTTAGTGCGGCGAAATGTTAATATCAATGATTATTTATAAATAGGGGAATTACACTGTGCACGAAATCACCAAACCAAATTAAAACATTGCTCACGATATAACTGGTTACCAAAATGTATATACAATTATGTAATAATCTGATTGGTTGAGACTTATACGTTATAGTATTTTGTGTTAATGTATTATACTCTAACGTACGGGATCGTATGCAATTATGGTAATTCGGGACCCATGGGGAACCCTGCTCGGAATAGTATAGTGAATTTTTAGCAGTATATTATAGTTCGTTAAGGTGTACATTATTAATGCACGGTAATAACATGTTGCCTTTACGTGAACACTAACGTTATGAGTGATTATTGTTATGCATGGTTAACTATTAACACTGAATCAGTAATTCAATCTATATATAAATAAATGATCGGCTCTCGTTAAAACCATGGATGCCTTAACATGAGAGCGGCTTCGAAGGGACATTAGAGCCATATATGGTTATAAGTGAAAACTTCATCTAAGTTCCTGGATGGGATGAAAGGACTCCACCACATAAAAAATAACAATAACAATAACAATATATTGTTATTGTTGTCATATATCAAGGAACTTAGATTACGTTTTCACTTATAACCATATATGACACTCTAGTGTCCCTTCGAAGCCGCTCTCATGATAAGGCATACATGGTTTGAACGAGAACCGATCAATATGTTATACACAATTATATATCACTTCTTAATATTATGTTAAAACTATTGTAATTATCTAGACGGGGTTTGAACCCTCGTCCTACTACCTATATATATTTGATTTTATAATATGCATTTATTACATAAATAATAACAAAATATGGTTAAAATAATTATGTTATAAAATAATTGTTAACATGTACTAAAACATGTATTATAATGTTGCATACAGTTTACATACGGTTTACATACGAATAGTATATAGGCCTGTATATAACGTATCTCGCACGTACACATAAGCTTCGTGCACGTATCACCACTACAGGCTAAGTACACCACTTCATCGCCGCTACCGACACACATGTACTACTACTACTACTACTACTACTACTACTACTATGTGTGTTTGGGTAGACGATACTAACGTAAGCACACGACCTTGAAACTGTGAAATCTTGAACTCCATAGCCGTCCAGTTTTCCAACGGTCGAGAAACACCTTCATAACGGAAGTAAGGTATCGATATCAACGATACGTGCAATGCTTGATACTTGATACTATACATAATACTAATACAACGATTAGTATTATGACTAGAGTTATTAACAGTATATGAACAGTATAGGAACAGTATACCTACATGAAGTATTGTTTCGATGGCATGTCATAGATTGTGAATGAAGTGTTACGTGATTCCCTTACGTAACAAATACAGGCGTTACCGATAGAGTGAATTACGTTTAATACAACATAGATGTGTTATTATTAGGGGTGCTGGACCGATTTTGAATGTAGCGATCGATCGAAAGACCAACCTATCAAAATAAATGTTGTGGTAAAAGTAGGGGGGAATACACATATGAGGTCCCCCTAGATTTTAAAATGGGGGGGGGCAAGTCCCCCCGTCCCTCCTTGTTGCAGCGACCCTAGTTATTATCTATATCTCTATACTATATCGTTTATAGATATGTATGTGTTACATCACCTCAATACCACATGGTATTAATACACCTACATTCTGTCCTTACACTCGTGTTTTAATGCATCTAACATTACGTATGACCTATCATTATATACAATAACGATATAAGTATTGCACCACAAGGTCACACAAAAGTATCGGATGGCAAGGTCGGGTACAAGTGCACTTAGAATTTGACCAATGATCAAGGTAATGCGTTGATATGAACGAGATAGTTATAAACTATTAATAAAGTTAACATACACGTATATTGTACGTTATGCATCATGTTGTTGCAACAATTATAATACTGATAATACTAATCAATAATTATTTATAATTATTATAATAATCACTATAATTGTTAATAGATTCATACATACACCCATTAACTTATTCTTCCTTTAATAATGTATTTATCACTCATTAACTAAATAATTAATTAATTCACTAATCATTTAATCGTGCATTCATAACTGACTTATTTACCCATTAATGCATTCATTTATTGATGTATAAACTAATGTTGAATGCTTATGTGTATTCATTCATTAATATAGTTAGTATTACTAGTCAATCATGTTGAAGTGCATAAATGCATGATGAATCATCATTGATGATTCATATATAATAAGTTATAATTATGAATGATAATAGTCAGGTTTATAAACACACGATGCACTTAACTATGAAGTAATGATGGCATGTATACGTATATATATATATATATATATATATATATATATAAATTAATAAATATAATGTTTTATATAATATCTATATTATATATATTCATGAAAAAATAATGTGTAATCTGACAAATTAAGTAAAAACATTATATATATACACACAGATAGTTAATAGTAATATAATTTCGATGCCAATTTATACTAATAACATATGGGACATTGTATGTATTTCATATATGATACGTCATATATGTTATGTATATGTGAATGATATTGTATGTCGTACGTATATGTCATATGTAATCAATATATAGCGTAGAGGGAATGTGTTGATTGGGTGACCCTGTTCGAGCACTATTAATAGAGACATTTAATGAGAACACATCGGTCACCCCTGTGTACAGGCGTATCGATATAGTCATTAGTGTATATCATATATACTATATATATATAATATATATATTATATATATATATATATATATATATATATATGTATATATATATATTTATATATATATATATTTATATATACTTATTAAATATGTGGTTAGTATAGATTTCGTCGACTAAATAGATTATTGTAATGTTCATTAAATCATTATAAAGGACATACGTCATCGATCATAGTGAACATACTACTTTCTGTATACATATGTATGTATTTAAATATACGTATTATATAAATAATTATATTGATTTACAAAGATGATGAACTCGTATTCAATACTTATTTCCCTTTTTTAGTCATTATGCATATTATTGTTAAAGCTAACCGGTTACCCTTACCAAATATTTGTCTAAGCTTCGCAAAATCTTTGCCCTTACTATAATGACGTAACAATAAGGTCGTACTGCTAACCGGCTACCCTTGCGGAATCTTACGTAACGATGGGTGTCGGCGTAATTAGAAGTCTCGAGATTCTCGCGCGTCTCGTGATAGAACCGCAGGCAAGTCTTGTCCCTCCAGATACCGAGAGCGTCACTGATGGCTTTATTCATAGCCACATCGCCGGCCACGTCGTCTGAGAGAGATGGTTACGTAATCATGTCTGGGGGGGGGCGTGGTTAGGGGAGGGGCCTAACCGTCCACCGTGTACACGATAGTACCGCTCGGCCATAGCGAACCGGTTTCCATGGTTTTCCTTCGCGAGCGTATCCATTGTGCGGAACCTATGTAGAGTTATGTAGAGAACATGTATGTGTGTGTGTATTTGTGTGTGTGTGGTACATGTATCACTCATACATGATGCATAGTGCATTCATGACATACACATATGTATGTCTCGATATCTAGATCCAATAGTTCAAGTTTACAATAATTCAAATATTGAACATTTGGTTCACCAGAAGATGAAATCGGTTCTCACAAAGGAATATATAGATATTTTAAATATTTAATATTTATAAGTTATAATATATGCATACGCTATTTATTAAGAATATAATAACAATGTTAAGATATTAACATTAATGAAATACCCGTAGGGGAAAGTAACCTAATACGGAAACTTTAACAATAAATGGTCTTAACTTTTTATGAATCATTATTTTTATTCAAAAATTACAATATATTAATATTATATGATTATAGATATTATTGTAATTTTAAAATTGTATTCAATATTTTAATTCCATAGATAACGGGGGTATCCGTATTCGGTACCCATGTCCGAATACGGACACCCTGTGTTATAATACGGACACCCTATATACCACTAGATAAACTATATATTATTGATGAATAAATCCGACAAATTACAATTACGTTATTTATAATTAATTTTATAAAATTTATATTGTAATTTAATTAGTTAATAATTTATTTATTTTTATTATTTTTTAATTAATAATACAATTTAAGTATCTAAATAATAATTTTTTTAGAATTAGCTTTATTGGTGGTAATAATATTATAACGCACGCGATTTTTATGAAAATCAGAATTGTTCATACGCTGCTCGCTGATTGGTTATAGGCTGTCCATATTAAGATATTTAGAGTGTCCGTATTAGGAACTTATATGACCTCTAGATATATGCTTATAATATAATGAATATTTGATAACAAATATAGAAATTAAAAATAAAATTTTTAGAATGCTTTATTTTTTAATAATATAATGTTATATTTTATATCGATACATTTGTATAATCTTGAGAAGGTTTTAAGTTGACATTTGTTTTCATAAATTTAAAAACGTAATAAAAAAATCAGTTTATTTTATATATTAGCAATATTTTGTATAATTCAAAATTAAAAATACTTTTTTAGACTATTTTTATAATTATGAATATTTTATTCATTAAACATTTTTTTGTAGGATTTATAGTTTCTGAGATACCGAGAGTGTCCGTATTCGGGCACTGTCCGTATTCGGTTACTTTCCCCTATATATTTACAAATAATTTTATTACAAATATTTTAACTATTAAATTATAAAATGAATATTTGAGATATTCAAATAACCATTATACGGCAATAAATATCTGACTCCAAAATAATAATAAATATCAGAATCTCGGTATTTGATATTTTGAGATTTTGATTACTAATATTCGAATAATAGTTATAATATTATATATATATATATATATATATATATATATATATATATATATATATATCTATCTAGACACATAGTAGGTGTACCATCGTATTTATTTTACAGGTAGTTCATTATATAATGAACTATTCATTTAGAAATATATTGCAACATAATAATGAACAATAATATTATCCTATACATATACAAATACCACAATTATAATAAACTATACATGTATAGTATACATCTCATACATACCAGAACTCTCCGTTACTATCCCATCCTCTATGGTATAGTTCCGTAGATATATAATTAGTGAATTAGATACCTAATTATATATTTACGGATAGTTCTCATTCAACTCAGTTTATTTGGGAATCTTTTCGGCTTTTTACCGCTTTACAAAATCGACTTACGATTCATTATGTGAATAGTGTTTGTTGTCGCCTAGCTGCATGGTAACCCTGGTAACTAGTCTAGCTACTATAACAATCGCTTTATTAGGCTAACACTATAATAACAATATAATATATATATACTAAAGTAAATATATATATATATATATATATATATATATATATATATATATAATACATGTCATGTATTATATGGCAATGCAGATGTAAACTATGAATATAAAATGTGACGAATATCATTGTCTTTGTTTGAATATATAACTGTATACTATGAAGACTTCCTATAATCTATAGGTTATATGGTTATAACCTTATAAGCTTATAGGAGGTATTGCTACTGTCTAAGCTCTTCAGTGAATCACATAGCTAACTCGTTAGCGCAAAGTTTAATAACAATTCATATTTTAATATGTATGTATACTCTAGTGAATACATTAGTTATAACTTGACACACACATACATACATACACATACACTCATATATATATATATATATATATATATATATATATATATATATATATATATATATATATATATATAGATAATATGTTCTATAAAATACATAATCATACACTATATTATTATTTACTCTATTGTTAATAATATTTTTTTTATAGTATTCATACATATATATATTATGATTAAATCATCAACGGTATCGCGTCCCCTTAATATATGCATGCATTCTGATTAATATTTATATATATATATATATATATATATATATATATATATAAATATATATATATATATATATATTACTTAATATATGCTTAATTTATCTATAATATCTGCTTTTCGTTGAGTGACAAATGTTGTCTTCAAAAATATTTAAAGTAATATATTTGCGGGTATAATTTATAATGAATACTGATCTCTTTTGAACTTTGAATACACTTTATTACTACGTGATCAAGTTCACTATTACCGTTCATCAATGATTACGTAACTTGTTCATTGTTATAATAGTGGTTTACAGGTCAAGGTTACAGTTACAGATTACACTTTTAACAGAATTTGAAGTTAATGCATATTACTGATCATAATGTTTAAATGATATAGGTATTCATAATTATATTATTTAAATTATAATATGTGTAACTTATATATATATATATATATATATATATATTTATATATATATATATATATATTTATACCTATATATATGAGGTGTCTATTCTGAAGATAATACTTTCATAAACAAACTGATTATTAATCTGAGAAATATAGGATACTATAGTTATAGGATACTATAGTTATAGGTTATAGATATAGGTACTAAATATAGGATACTATTTATATATGTAAATATATACACATAAATACACCAATATCAATTAGTTTTACATCACTGAACATTAGTACATAGATTTACAATATAAGTGATCAAATATTAATATTAGATAATATAAATAATTATTATAATATTATATTTATTAAGTTTATTTTGTATTTAATTTACAATTTAATAAACATAGAGCTTGTATTAATATGTATATAAAGTTATTGCTAAATATATAATATATATATATATATATTCAATACCAAAAATATTATAGCATATATTTGTATATTTAACATTTAAATATTCAACACTTTTAATGTGTAATATAACTTATATTATATAAGTATATCTAAAGTATGCGATTGTAGTACTTTAAATAAAGTATACTTTTCATAGTTATCAAGTTTAATTTAATCGGTATTCAATAATTATATGATATATATTGTTGAGTAATATATGTAACCCCTTAAATTATACCCAGTAAGTAGAGTAATCAGTGATAGTAGTTAAATTATAGTTTGATCATTGTCATGATGTGTGCTTAACTGATCATAATATGATTACAAGCATTGTACAATCATTGATAAGTAACTATGCTTTGATTACCAACTACACTTCTAAATCATTAATATGATTGTAATCAATGATTGTTAACAGATCACTAACAATGATATACGATCATTTGATAATCATCGATCGTCAAATTAACAAAACAAATTTACATCAATGATATTAATATGATTATAATCAATGATATATAAACTATAGTTAATAGTTAATAGTTAACTTATCTTACATTTAAATCAATGATAATCGAATGCATATCAATGATTATAATCGATTGAAACCTGTGATCGTAATCAATAGGCTACATAGCCCTTGATATTCATCTGGTTACTTGCTGGATTGTAATCTGATTACGAACTTTGATTACTTTACTTATGGGTTTCATTAAAATTATATAATTAAATATAATTGTTGATAAATAACTTAATACATTTATAATTATAAAAAGATTCACAGTATTACATATGTGTATTATTATATATTTATGTTATATTATATAATTATTTGTTAATTTAAACCTTTATATATAAAGTAGTACCTATAGGTATCTAAATATATATCATAAATAATATATGTAACGTGCTGTTACTTGTGTAGGTGAGTATATATAGCCTATAGGCTAGTATAGTTCTTACTATACTATATGTACTATAGTACCTATATATGTATACATACCATATATATATATATATATGTATACATATTACAATAAAGAGTAATCTTCATTTGGTACTATCGGGGAGTACCTCGCTGGGTTACTTAAATATGTTACTTAACAATACTCGTATGACTAGCATGGGGGTATACTATAGTACATATAGCTAATATATGATAGCACATATTAGCGCTGAACAACTTATTATCGCACACGACTGTTAATATTGGACGATGTTTGTGCCATGTATTATAATTATAATTATAATGTACATCTACTATGTATTCTATGCAAGGAGATATAGTATATTATACTAGTAAATATAGTATAATATACCAGGGAGATTATACTAAGATGTATATTATACTATGCTAAGAGATATAGTATACTATTTACAATAAATAACATTATATGCGAATTAAAAATGTAAAAAACCCCAACCAGAGTTGACCACTACTTGGTATAGGCTACCACTGAAGTGTATACACTACTTGGTATAGGCTACCACTGAAGTGTATGCCGGTTGATTATGTAATTATTTCATAAGTAGTGTACTACCAAAGCCAAAGGTGGTTGGTACTAGTGCTGTAAAATTTCAAATCTCAAATATCAAATCTCAAATCTTTTTTTTTCGGTTCGGTTCAAATCTTTAATTTTCGGGTATTTGGAAAGATTTGATGGTCTCAAATCTTTATTTTAAATTTAGTTTCGGTTCGGGTATCATGTCGGGTAATTGTTCGGGTAACGATCGATTAACATAATTATGTAATAAGTTACTTTCAATTATTTTAAAATTTCCATTAAAATGTATAGATAGGATATCCTACTATTAATTCGATCATCAGTTATGCCACCTATATGATAATATATTTAAAATAGAATAATGTATTCAAGGACACCGTTTCCTTGATTTATTATCCGTTAATAACAATATTTAAAAATTAATACGCATATTCTGTAGATTTATATATTAATACAGAGTATAAATCATTTAAACTTAATCTAATGATATTCCTTCAGGAATAATCATGATGCCATATATGGTGTATATAGTATATAGGATTCCTCATATACCTTTACTAAATACTATATACTGATATATATGATTATTAGAATAGTAACGTATTCAATAATTCGAGTAATTAATAATTATTTATTGTAAATTATTCAATTATAATTTATTAATTAATAATTATTTATCAATTATTATTATTAATTAATATAATTAATTATATATTATTTTAATAATTATGAATTATTTAATTATAATTTTTAATTAATAATTATTTATAAATTAATTATTATTATTATTAATTAATAATAATTATTTATTAATTATTATAATTATTTATTAATTATTATAATTATTTATTAATTATTATAATTATTTATTAATTATTATAATTATTTATAAATTAATTATTATTATTATTAATTAATAATAATTATTTATTAATTATTATAATTATTTATTAATTATTATAATTATTTATTAATTATTATAATTATTTATTAATTATTATAATTATTTATTAATTATTATAATTATTTATTAATTATTATAATTATTTATTAATTATTATAATTAATTATTAATTATTATAATTATTTATTATTATTATAATTATTTATTAATTATTATAATTATTTATTAATTATTATAATTATTTATTAATTATTATAATTATTTATTATAAATATTTATTAATTATTATAATTATTTATTATAATTATTTATTATAATTATTTATTATAATTATTTATTATAATTATTTATTAATTATTATGATTAATGATTAATTTTATTATTTATTATTATTAATAATAATTAATTAATTAATATCTTATTTTTTTCTACGTTAACTTATTTTAAAATATTATTAAAAGATTTGAAGTTCTCGAGAACATACCTAAATATGAGAGATTTGAAGTTCTCGAGAACTTGCTATTTTTTTAAAGATTTGAAGTTCTCGAGAACAACAATTTTAAGATTTGAAGTTCTCGAGAACAACCAAGTATTTGAAATTTTACAGCACTAGTTGGTACTACTACGATATATGTATATTATCTCATGTATATTAAAGATATACATGAGTATTAAGAGTATGGCAACATAATTCCAATATAATATAGTTATATAAAATAAGAAGTAATTAAATATTAATTAATAATATATTTATAGTATTATTATAATATATTACATTAAATATCATTATTACATTAGGCGCATTTTATTTCTATATATATATATATATAAATATATTGGTTATATATATACTATATTATATATTTATATATATATAATATATATGTATGACGTTTACCTGGTAGGATGTAATCGGCTAAACAATAACTTATTATTACGCAACACACGAACAATACTTCTCGGAACACTATCATGTCGGCGTATAGGTATTACGTAGTGTTGCACTGTTATACGCGAACTACGACTACGATGATGTAAGGCTGATGATGTAAGGCTGATGATGTAAGGCCGTATATCTAGGAACTATTGTGTAACACGCACTGAGTATGATTGTGTGCTTGTGTGCTTGTGTGCGTGTGAAGGTATGTGTGTGCTTATGTGGGTACTAGTGTGTGGGTATGTGGGTACGTGTGTGTGTGTGTGCGTGTGTGTGTGAGATGTACAGATATAACGGGGTGTAATGACTACCGGGAATATTACTAGCGACGAGTTAACTAAACAGAGTCCACCAGGTAGCGCACTTTTATAAACTTCAGCGCCGTTAATTCTCGCGAGAAAACACGTGATACTCCCTCCTCCCGAACGAATGACTAACCTTCCTCTAGATGACTCACTATCCACTCTAGTGATGTATGTACACATAAGTATACATGCGTGTGTAGTATGTACGTTATATATAGATGTACGGAATATTCGTAGAGTTATTTTATTATTATAATAATAATTATATTAATTATAGTAAACAAGCGTATTACTTATAATAAATAACTGTATTTATCATCACTACCGCGATATTATAGGTAGGCTTATTATTTACCTATTAGATGACATATGTTAACCATAATCAATGTATCACACATATATGGGCATACATTAACTATTGCGTTAACAAATATATGATGTCATAACACGTAAATAAACATAACACCTATAAATACACAATAATAAAAGTAGGTAATATAATACGGAATATAATAAAATAAAGCATAATAGAAAATAAATAAATATTAATGATAAATAAAAGAATTATTACAAGTTGTCACCTGATATATATATATATATATATATATATATATTATTTAAATATTTAAATTAAATATGATCTAATAATAATTAGATAATATTAATATTAATATTGTATTATCTGATATAATGTGTAACCTATTAATAATTCATGTATTTATATAATATTTTTCAATATATTTGAGACGTTTGGTCGAAGAGAAAAGTAAATTATTTAAATGAAAATCTCGTGTGGAGTTGGGAAATTTCACCGATAAATCGCATTTTTTTATTTTTGTTATAAACAAACATTCTAACATAACATCACATTTCATTTTTAAAAGAAGATACCTACCTTATAAATGTAAATGTTAGGTATATAATTATATAACAAATTATTATATATTGTTATTGTTATTTTTATTTGGTGGAGTCCTTTCATCCCATCCAGGAACTTAGATGAAGTTTTCACTTAAAACCATATATGGCTCTAATGTCCCTTCGAAGCAGCTCTCATGTTAAGGCATCCATGGTTTTAATGAGAGCCGATCATTTATTTATACACAATTATATAAGATCACTTCTAAATCATATTTTAAGACCCATTTTATAAAATTAATTAATGGTCCGGACGAGGCTCGAACCCGTGTCCTACTGCTTAAGCACACACAATTGTGTGTCTGACGCCTTAGCCACTGAGCCACACATGCAGTTATAATTGTATATACATATAATATATATTATATGTTCATATTTATTTGACTTATTCTACCTTTTATTAAAAAAAACCCACGAAATTCGAATAGTTTCCCACATATATAATACCTTATAGCCCACGCAGAACTAGTTAATGCGATATAATAACTGTTATTCATAAATAAAATATATGTCATTGAATATATATTTAATAGTATACTTATATTGCATACACCGTACACATGTTGTATTCTATAGCCTATATATACATCGGTGTATCACGTATGTCTATACCGGTATATGTACCTATATATATATATATATAGCGTGCAGTGTACGCCGTACAATGTACGGTATACACCGTACAACTAATAGATGCGGGTAGAACCATGACCTAGTTTAGCTTGAAGCAAAAGGAGGACATGGTACAACCCCGATACAGCATCATGAATACGTTAACTGTAATATCGGGAAGGTAATATGCATAGTTTGCACATGTTTGCACTTATTAACAAAGCTGTCACATATAATTATAGAAATAATCATTATATCGCAATTATATCGATTATATTGTATAACATAGTGTTATACTGTACGGTATACAGTGTAAGGAATACTAGTGATACCTACCGCTATTATACACGGGACAATGCACCGCTGTGTAATGCAGACACGGTGAAGGCATTGTGACAAGCGAAGTTAGTAGTAGTAAAGTGTAATTCACTGGTGGAGTAAACACTTTATTATTATTATTTCTACAATTTTATAGAATTATAGAGTATGCAATTTAATATATATATATATATATATTATATCTATAGATAATAAACTACAATACGCATATATTTATAAATATAAATAGGTATATATATAATATATATATACCTATTTATATATTATATATATATATATTTATATATAAATTAAACATTATTAATTTATATTAAATAATCTAATATAATGGATAAATGCTCGTTTTTAGTTTACTTTTAATATACAAGTGTAATATTATTATTTACAGAATAATAATTAATAATAAGCATATACATTATATTTAAAATAATAATATTATTAAACTAATTAAATTATATAAATTAATACTTTTAATAACTTTTAATAACATTTATATAATTTTTAAATTATTTGATTAATCAAATTGATTAAAATATATATATATATATATATATATATATATATATATATATATATATATATATATATATATATATATATATATATATATATATATATATGTGTGTGTGTGTGTATGAATAGGTGTATGTTTGTATGTATAGATGAAACAATATTATATTTGAATTAGTCAGACAATTTCGGCATTCTATAGATAGGAAACACATGTAAATATTAATGAAAGGTGACCTGCGCATAGCCGCGCGTCATCTTTTGAAACTAGTAGAAGGTATGTTCTGTCGTTTTGGAAGGCTATATTTAGAGTGGTGATTCATTCCTGTGAAGCGATGCTCTGATTGGCTGTTATCTTGTGATAACGCCGATAACGTGATTAGCGCGCCTAAGTCGTGTTCTATGAACATATAAGGACATCGTTACAATTTAAATAGTTTATGCATTAGTATTGTTTATAATGGGCTATACGTATTATAATACTGATAACACGTAACTCACTAAATACACTAATCACGTGATTTTTATTGTATTGTACTATTATTATTAATTTTTTATTTAAGAAAATATATAGTCTAAATATTTAGTAGAAAGTATAAAGCCGGTTATAAAGTATAACTATTTTCTAATGGTAACATACATTATTTAAATCAGCAAAGAATAATACAAATTTTATAATATAACTTATAAACGATTATAGTACTGTAATCGTTACCGTAAAAAACAAACTAAAAGAGAAATAACTTATAATGTATACATTGTTGGATAATTATAATGAGAGAAGGAACTGGATAAATAACTTCGTTATAAATGACTTAGATATACACTTAATTATTCTTAACCGTGTAAACTTTAGTATACTATAGGAATACATTATTAATTATATATTTTAATATATAAATGATGAATTTTAAACATATATTAAAAACAAACCATGTTAAACTTAAAATAAATCAATATTAATATAGAAAAAATACATAATAATTACTTTAAAATCTATAATAATATTATATTATAATAATATAGTAGGGGAAAGTAACCTAATACGGACACTTTAACAATAAATGGTCTTAACATGTTATGACTCATTATTTTATTCAAAAATTACAATATATTAATATTATATGATTATAGATATTATTGTAATTTTTAAATTTTATTTAATCTTTTAATTCCATAGATAGCGGGGGTGTCAGTATTCGGTACCCATTTCCGAATACGGACACCCTGTGTTATAATACGGACACCCTATATACCACTAAATAAACTATATATTATTGATGAATCAATCAGACAAATTACAATTACGTTATTTATAATTAATTTTATGAATAATTTATTCTAATTTAATTAGTTAATAATTTATTTATTTTTATTATTTTTTTAATTAATAATACAAGTATCTAAATAATAAATGTTGTAGATTTAGCTTTATTTGTGGCATTAATATTATACCGCACGCGATTTTTATGAAAATGAGAATAGTTTATACGCTGCGCGCTGATTTGTTATAGGGTGTCCGTATTAAGACATATAGGGTCCGTAGTAGGTACTTATATTATAACCTCAAGATATAACCTAATATCTAGTAGATATATGCTTATAACTTAATGAATATTTGATAACAAATATAGAAATTATATATATAATTTTTAGAATGCTTTATTTTTTAATAATATAGTGTTATATTTTATATCGATACATTCATATATTCTTGAGAATTCTTTGAGAAAACCTTAAGGTTTAAGCATGGAGGTTTAAGTTACATTTTTTTTCATAAATTTAAAAACGTAATAAAAAAAGCAGTTTATATATGGATATATCAGCAATATTTTGAATAATTAAAAAATAAAAATACTTTATTAGATTATTTATATAATTATGAATATTTTATTCATTAAACATTTTGTTGTAGGATTTATGGTTTCTACGATACCAAGAGTGTCCGTATTCGGTTACTTTCCCCTACATAGGTATTACATTAATATGTAGAAGTTAACTTATATAATTATATAATTATATAAATAAATGATTGGCTCTCGTTACAACTACGGTGCATTAACACGAGAGCGACTTCGAAGGGAAATTAGATTAATATGGTTATAAGTGAAAACTGTTTCTAAGTTCCTAGATGGGATGAAAGGACTCCACCAAAATAAAAATAACAATAATAATATATATATTGATTGATTGATTGACTGAATTTTATTTATACACACAAATAACGTTAAACGTTCTCTATTATATAAATAAATATAAAAATAATAAAATATATAAAAAGAATAATAAATCAGTAGAAAATTATAAATTTAAAAATAGTAATATTAATTTTTACGAATTAATAATAATACATTTGATTTAAAATAAGAATAATTTAAATTATGTCTAATTACACAATCAACGCATTCCATAGATAATCTGGAGCTACACTGAATAGGCGCCACCTACGGCCGTTTAACATATATTGATATCTTGTATTTATTCTTTTGTAATAGCCGAGTGGAAGAATTTCGTATGTATCTCTCTTGTAAACTCTAAATTGAAGAAGTTCATTCTAATAACTCAGAACACAACAATACTCAACATTATTTTTAGGTACCTACATATCTGAAGGCAGATATCTGAGAAATAGTCACCATATAGAACTAAGTGAAATTTGACAGAGCCATGGTCATATAATTATGATCTAACACGTATATCTAAATATATAATATAAGTAGTAGGAAGGTCATGATATAGATAGTAACATATTCGTATCATAACTATTTATTTTATTAACATTTTATATATTCTAAAAGAGTACGAATTTCCTTATTGATCTTATTTTATACAATTGGTAATTAGTTGATGTATATAAATTAGCTATCTTATCTGAGAAACTTAGGTTTAAACGTAATTCTCGAAAATAAATCCAAGGTTGTTAACATTATTGCAAGGAACAATTGTTATAGAATTAATAATTACAGAAGTAAAACTGGTGATGTTATCGATATATATATATATATATATATATATCTAAAATATCTAAATATATTTAGAATTAGAGTTTATTCATATTCAACATTAAGTTATTTTGTAAAAACTAATTTTAGCCATATTAATACAATAAATTATAACTATATCATCAGATGAATTGGATACTATTATAAGCTCAATAAACAATTAAATATCATCAGAAAAAAGTTGATATTTTTCAGAGGGAAAATAAGAGATGGTATGTTTAAGAGGCAAGATATAGGTATATATATATATATTGACATAAATTTAGAAGAATATGGGAATATTTCCTCCTCGACGCTAATGTAGGGAGATTTCATATATATATCACACAGCACTTTAAAAACATTGTTGATTCTCTAATTATTTAGCAGTTATAATAAGCACATGTATGGTTATAGGTACGTCATATTAATTTGTAATGTCTATACAATATTTATATGAATTGTATTAATTACATTTTGTTATTGGATTATATAATTATGTATATGTATTATAAGATTCTAATCTGATTCAAATGTCTATGTTTAGTTGTATTACAAAGCTTACTGAATGGTTTTCTCATAACTCCCTTTCCTTAAATATAACTAAAACTGATACTATCATATTCTCTAGACCCAATCTCCTCTATCAATCACTCATCCTTTTCTACTATCACTTCCAACTTCTCAATCTATAACAACCCTTGGTTTCACTATAAGTTATAGTCTATAACCTATATTACTCTCCACACATTAATAACATGATAGGTAACATGACTAATAACAGCATACGTACGACGTACGTACTGCCAACTATTGTCTATATAATATTAGAAAATCTCGTTATAAGCTTACCTTTGACATAACTAAATGTTTAATTCACTCGAAATTGTTCAAAAAACTGATCTATTGATGTTCATTATTATGTAATTTACCTGTTAACCTGATGTATACACTTGAGCGTATTCAACGTCATGCTATACGTGTAGGATTATTATACAATCTAAAGTGTGTTTCAATAGTTACTATATCTGCTTTAATGCGATCAATAGGCTGGATTATGTTTAGATACATTTTTAAACATAGGTTATGTGTATTACGCATATACGCTATACAACTTGACTTGCATGAATATCTAGCTCAATTTATTATTATTCAGAGTTATAACAGATCTAGTCGGAAGTGCCACGTCATGAAATTGGTGCAACTCACAACATATTTGGCCTACCCTGAATCAGCTTTCTCTGTTATTGCTCCGAAAAGCTGGAATTCACTGCCTTATGATATTCGTTGTACATCATCACTTTCATTGTTTATTAAATGTAAACTGTATGTCCATTTTAAATCATTGTAATTCGTTATATTTTTGTATTTATTTTTGTTTTTCGTTTTTATTATCTAATGACGCCTATAATCACCATGTGAATTTTAAGTCATAATAAACTATATTTTATATATTATATATATTTATATAATAACTGAAGAATATTAATGTAATTATAAAACAAAATATAGCATATATTTTATTATATGTGTACTAATAATTATTTACACAAAACAATATAGAAAGGTATACATGCATATGTACTATATTACACATGCATGCATGTAGTAGAACATATATGTTCTACTATATGTATAATTATAGGTTCAAGCCCCATCCGGACCATTAAAATAGGTTATAAAATAATATTTATAAGTTATCTTATAAAAATTGTATATACAACAATAATGATTGGTTATCGTTAATACCATGAATTCCTTAACATGCTTCGAAATTACATTAGATTGTTACAGGTTAATAAAAACGTCATCAAAGTTACTGGATGGGATGAAATGATTCCACAAAAATAAAAATGTTAAATAATTTTATTAATTACAATTGCCAGTTATAGGTTACTGATGTTCTACAAAAAAAACTGTTAAATGTCCTCTTTCCGGTTTAGAAAATAATTAAATTGTTAAATCTTTAAATCGTTATTGATACAAATATAATGTTAACATTGTCTGTAAATGATATAATTAAACGGAAATTCAGCGATGTATTTTTTAATATTGACTTATTAGTTAAAGTTTAAAAATAGCTATATTTTAACACATAAATGATAGGTAGATAGGTAGCCTATATTATACTATTTGTTTAATTTGATAATTGTATTATAAAATTAAATTAAAAGAAAGTTAAAGTGGCTCAGGTCTCCCCATTTTTTAATTTTATAATTGTTCAATACATATTTTCCAATAAAAGTTAGAAAATTAAATCTATTTATTGATTATAATATACTAAGCATTTTTAATTTTAGTATTTTAAATGTAATATATATATATTACAATTTATATATTACAATATATTACAATTATAATTGTTTGTATAAAGGGGCTCGTCTCCCCACTCGCCCCTAAATATCATTTTTCAGAGAAAACTTATTTAATTCTAATATGAAAGAAGAAAATTATATTACGATAACAGATATATTTAAATGTATGAAATCGTGTAAAAACAAATATTAATATTAAATATTTAAATTATAATCTTTATATAATATTATTAGTTACATAAATTAGAAATAAAGTATTCAATCTAGGCCATGTGATATTTATACTAGTAAAATACCAAACGATATAATTATTTATACAATATTTATATTTTATTTATTTTATACTTGTGTTGTATATATTTTATTTATAAACACGAACGATATGGTCCTGGGATATGGGTATGCATTTTTAGTATTGGGTATTTTACTTTTATAGTCATTAGATAGTCATGTTAAAATAATATTCCAAAAAAAGAACTTTATTATTGATGATGATTTGAGTTCGCGATAAGCATCCGAAAATATCAATAAATTATCCTAGAAATATCTAAATTCAATATCAAAATATAATTTCTATTATTATCTATTTAATTTAATTTAATTGGATCCTGCATATCGGCTGCTTATATTAGTGTATTTATTTGAAAATATAATTATATTTAAAATTTATTATTGTAATTTCAAATTAAATTTGATAGTTTTTAATAATATAATGAAGCTAACATACTATTTCACTCCACGAACATTAGATTATAATAATTTGCCAACGTATTTAGATATATATAAATACTTTTTATTTATAAAAACGACAAATATAAATGATTCTAAAATAATTACACTCGAAAAAATACTTGATATTTGGTATCGAGCCTCATTGCCAACATTCGACAGAAACTATGTGCTCCAAAAGTTAACACATTATATGAATGTAGTTGATAAATTAATAAAGAATATAAATAATGTACACTTTTATAAATCTTTTAAAGATCATGCATTAGAATATAACAAACTTTTTGATATATGTCCGTGCAAATGCGAATATTATTGTATCTGTCCAGAAGGCCAGCATTTGTCATCAGCAAAATTATTGATTTTGAAATATCAAAGAGACATTCATACGGAAATATCCAATGCCTCGTCTACAATTAAAACATCAATACAAAGTCGATACATTCTTTCGCCAAGAGGTCCTACTTCTAGTAATTTCTACGACAAGCATATGCTTGCAAATCGTGATGATTATATTTCTGATGACGAAAATGTACAAAACATACATTCTAGGTAAGTTTGAAATCACAGAGTAGTTTTATATGATAAATATATATTTATATTATTTATTTTCTTTAAAAGGGGTAATTAATACATAATTATCATAATAATAAGTATGTAATATAATTTCGCATACTATTACATGACATAATTATTATGATAATATAAAAGTATATATTAAATTTTACATATAAAGTTTCTATCATAACTATATGTATAACCTATGTTATTATTTTTTGAAATTATCTATATAATTTTAGTTACTAAAATTGTTAGTATTATTATAATACTAATTAATAATAATTATACTAATTATATGTAATATATATTAAATATAATATTTATAAAATATATTTGTATATTTTAATTTCATATTTATCAATATATAATCATTAATATTTTTATACATTTACATTATTCTTATAAATCATTATAATGATTATAAATATATAAAATTGAAATGTTTATATATTTATATGAATTATATCGAAGCAGGACGCCGATTGTTATTATAATAATGTCAGAGTTCAAGGTGGGCATATGCCCAAGTAATATTACTTATATATGCACTACTTCACATTATATGCATTATAAGATATTTTATAGTAACACAATATTCTATAGTCTCACTTGGAGATATAATGCAGCTAAAAAAACAGCAAAATAAAACCAAACCAATGAAATCACTCCAAAATAAAAATTGAACTCTGACATTCTAATAATAATAATCTGCGGCCTGCTTCGAGATTCACGATTTATATAATATATCATATATTATATATATATATATATATATATATTTATATATTTTATACTGCCGAGCAAGCTCGACCTGGTACGGTATATATATATATATATATATTATATATGTGTATATTCAATATAATATTATAATTTAATATTTATCAATATATATAATATATATATAAGTATATATATGTATAAGAAAAATGTATATAATGTATAAGTGTATAACAAATAATAATGAATATATATATTCATTATTATTTGTTATACACTTATACATTATATACATTTTTCTTATACATCATTATAATGATTATAAATTTTGTTAAAAACATAAATTTTAAATGTATTTATCATATTAGAATACTAGGATATATATATATATATATATATATATATATATATATATATATATATATATATATATATATATATATATATGTATAAATATATATATATAAAAATAAGTGGAAAGTTATACTTGCATTTTTAATCCTATAACATTAATTAATTCAAATAAAATTCCATTTAATAATAATTCACAATTTGAGAATACTGCTAAATAATTTAATAATATTCATTTAATAAATGTAATCAATTAATAAATATTCTACAATATAGATAATATATCAGTGAAAATATAAATAATATGTATAACTTTTCATCTAAATTAATAAATCATATTGTTTTCCATGCTTTATATAATAGAAATTATAAATATAATTGCAAAAATTTCAAAAATAAAAATCAAATGATTTATTTCAAATAAATATGGATATCTTGAAAAATAAACCGTATATATATGACTTCTCCTATTCTAGAATATCTGTTTAATCTTATTAATCTCATATTTTTTAGGGATTCCATTATATAAATAACGAGATCAAAGTAACATTATTAATTATAGATACTTTTCTGTAATATCTTGATTTTTAAAAATAATTGAAAAATATTATAAAAATAACAATAATATATTATACAATTATTTAATAAATAAATAAAAATTTGGTTTTCAACAAAATGTAATGGGATACATTATACATTTCACTCATTTCACATTCACATGTTAAAAAATAGCAAATGTATTGCTATGTATGTATATATATATATATATATATATATATATGGCCACTGAACTAAAACAATATTTAATGAATTAAAATAATGTTGTTGTTATAGAAAGTACATTTCTATCTAAACAAATTCTGAAGAGATAATAATAAAAGTGTATATATTACATATATTCAACACCAGTGAGGGTAATCTTTCTTTCCCATATTTGGTGTATAAATAAACCATCCTATCCTATCCTATCCTATATATAACGTTATTGTACAATAGACATTAAAAATAGTTTTTTTTTTGTCAATAGATTTATAGAAAATTATACATTAGTAATTATTTTTAATTATATTAGTGAATTGTGTTTCAGATTATTATACATGCGTATGTAATTTATATATAATAATAGAAATTAACTAGAGAGCTATACTAGTTTTATATGTTAGTAGATTATACATATAGGAATACATAAAAACTAATCCGAGTAATATGTGCTTGAAATGTCAACAATTATAGTTCAATAAATAAATTATAAAGTAATAATTTTATTAATGTATTTAACTAATATAAAATCAATATTATAAAGTAATCATTTTATGTTTCCATAACATGTTATATAATAATGATATGTTCTATAATTTATAAGCTATTATGCAAGTTAATTGAATGAGTTTTCCTAAGGACTAGGATTATAGTCTTTGAATTGGGCAGATTATAATACATAGAAAATAAAACAGCAAAAGAATATATAGTCTATAAAAATTGACACTTAATCAGTCATATTTATTAGTATAGTATGGTAGTGTATTATTAGTGTAATGTTAAGTAATGTATTGTATATTTTGCGAAGAATATTTTTAGATGATTTTGTTTGGTATTATTTATATAAATCTCTATCTATTAGTATACATATATAGTTTTGTATATATATATATATATATATATATATATATATATATATATATATATATATAATTATAAACTATACATAATATAGTAAATCATGATTTCAGAATTGAGTGCTCCACTAAACGGATTAAGGAAACTACAAAACGGTCAGCACCTAATGCTGCGTACTACGAAGACAGTTCTTCTGATGGTTAGTGCTTACCTGGGTATAGCTTAGTGCTTACCTGGGTATAGCTTAGTGCTTACCTGGGTATAGCTTAGTGCTTACCTGGGTATAGCTTAGTGCTTACCTGGGTATAGCTTAGTGCTTACCTGGGTATAGCTTAGTGCTTACCTGGGTATAGCTTAGTGCTTACCTGGGTATAGCTTAGTGCTTACCTGGGTATAGCTTAGTGCTTACCTGGGTATAGCTTAGTGCTTACCTGGGTATAGCTTAGTGCTTACCTGGGTATAGCTTAGTGCTTACCTGGGTATAGCTTAGTGCTTACCTGGGTATAGCTTAGTGCTTACCTGGGTATAGCTTAGTGCTTACCTGGGTATAGCTTAGTGCTTACCTGGGTATAGCTTAGTGCTTACCTGGGTATAGCTTAGTGCTTACCTGGGTATAGCGTAGTGCTTACCTGGGTATAGCTTAGTGCTTACCTGGGTATAGCTTAGTGCTTACCTGGGTATAGCTTAGTGCTTACCTGGGTATAGCTTAGTGCTTACCTGGGTATAGCTTAGTGCTTACCTGGGTATAGCTTAGTGCTTACCTGGGTATAGCTTAGTGCTTACCTGGGTATAGCTTAGTGCTTACCTGGGTATAGCTTAGTGCTTACCTGGGTATAGCTTAGTGCTTACCTGGGTATAGCTTAGTGCTTACCTGGGTATAGCTTAGTGCTTACCTGGGTATAGCTTAGTGCTTACCTGGGTATAGCTTAGTGCTTACCTGGGTATAGCTTAGTGCTTACCTGGGTATAGCTTAGTGCTTACCTGGGTATAGCTTAGTGCTTACCTGGGTATAGCTTAGTGCTTACCTGGGTATAGCTTAGTGCTTACCTGGGTATAGCTTAGTGCTTACCTGGGTATAGCTTAGTGCTTACCTGGGTATAGCTTAGTGCTTACCTGGGTATAGCTTAGTGCTTACCTGGGTATAGCTTAGTGCTTACCTGGGTATAGCTTAGTGCTTACCTGGGTATAGCTTAGTGCTTACCTGGGTATAGCTTAGTGCTTACCTGGGTATAGCTTAGTGCTTACCTGGGTATAGCGTAGTGCTTACCTGGGTATAGCTTAGTGCTTACCTGGGTATAGCTTAGTGCTTACCTGGGTATAGCTTAGTGCTTACCTGGGTATAGCTTAGTGCTTACCTGGGTATAGCTTAGTGCTTACCTGGGTATAGCTTAGTGCTTACCTGGGTATAGCTTAGTGCAGTTAGCCTTGAGTTAACACACATCATGCACACTACCAGACCATCAGATAACACCATCAAGTTAGGTTAAGTGTTCACTCGTTGATAATTATCTCTCATTACTATTACTCTCTATAGCGTATACATAGTCTGCCAACACTCGATGATATAACGATATCAATATTCTTATAGAAGTATATAAACTAATGATGATATAAATATGTTGTTATACATGTTATGTAAAGTTATCTAGTTTAAAGTATAACAAGTTTATTTATAAGATGTACATAACAATGATAGGTAATATATATACGAGATTTAAATGACAATGTGTCGCTATCAATGTTGGCTTATATAGCTTATAGTGTTACGCATGACCAGCCAGTATCATATGATAATCTAGGCACAACGTATCTTTATAATAATAAATCTGTAGAACAATGGCAGTGCAAATGTATTGATTTGCATTATGTGAATACATCATATAATACACATGATAATAATAATACAAACTAAATATGTTATATATGTTGATGTAACTCTTGTAAAAAGTTAGCGATATCGGAGACCTGCCCTGTAGCACCTAGATGTGCACTATATCACCTTCTCTGTTGTAAATAACCCACACGTGTTTAACCCTAATCAATCGTGTGGCGGCATTTGATTAAATGAAACCGAACTTAAATTGGAAGGGGTTAACAGAAATGTAAAGCTTCTCAAAAGTTGATTATAATACTTAGTAATATAAAGCGCTATTTAATTTGCCTAAGGCCTCGCTAATCTATACAAAACTTCTATTTTAATATATTTATTCTTATTCAGTAAGAGGAGTATTGAGTGCGCACTGCTTATGTCCTGGTACATCTATGTATGCATTCGTTAGTTTACGAATATGTGTATATACTGGCCCACTACAATAATAAATATAAACATAGTCTTATGTGCAGTCCTTTAGAAGTTAAAAAATACTGAATATTTTTGTATTATAAACAAAAAAACTTAGAATAAATGGTTATTATATATTTTTTGTATTATATATATGTAGGGTTGTTAAAAAACGCGTTTTTTATTATTGTTTGTTTAAAACATGTTTTAAACGGTTTTTTTCGTTTTTAATTCGTTTTTTATCCGTTTTTTCTGTTACAAAATATAAAATTATTTAAATAAAGTAGATATGTTGTTAAATAATAAAATAATAATAAAGTAAGTACATATTATATGAATAATCAGTAATAATTCAAATAATATATTATCTGTATTATTAGAATTATTAAATCATATTGTAAAACTATACATTAGTATGACAATTATAATAATTATAATATTTATTTTGTTATAACACTGAGTATTTCTGTATTATTTAATTATTTGTTATAGACATGGAGATTGTATCACAATCTATAGATATATGTACATTATATAATTAATATTATAAAAGCTGTATGAACTTTCATATTTATATTATAATAAATTATTATAAATAATAAAGTAAAATTAGATTTCTTTTATGTTCTGATATAATAAATTATATAATAATATATATTATGAACTTTCATATTTCTTTTATATATTATTATTAAAATATATGAAAATTCATACTATTTTTTTATATAATTTTAAACATAATATATATTATTATACAATTTATTATATCAAAACATAAAAGAAATCTAATTTAACTTTTAATAATAATATTATATTTGTATACACATATTTTATACATTTATTAAATATTCATTCATTTTTCAATTATTATACAATTTATTATATCAAAAAAAAGAGCAGATAAATTATTATTTGTCAAATTGAATTTAAATTTAAATTTAAATATTAACAATTAAATAAATATATGTATAAATGTATGTCTCTTGTTTTTTTCTGTTTTTTATTCTATGTTTAAAACGGTTTAAAACGCGTTTAAAACGTGTTTTTTATTAACTCACAACCCTATATATATGTATATTTCACGGCAGACAATAGAAAATATTCTATGTCATTTGAAGCCCTTTAAGAAAAATCATATTGATATTATAAACTAGAAAACATAACAAAAAACAAACAAAATTATTCTATTAATATTATATTTATATATATATAATGCATGAGTTATTATTCACTTAGGCAGCTACATCAGGAAGAGTCCTCGGCTAAGACCTTACAGCAAGAAGTCACCTCAAACATTCATATCATTAGAATGCATGTTGGAGAAAAATACAGACTTTGCTACGGTAAACTAATTTAATTTAGGCATAGATCTAGACATATATGCAGTCATATATATTTAATTTATTTTAAAGACTCTTTGTGCCAGAACAATGAAGCGTCTAAAGTAAAAACAAAAAACAATATAACGGAACATAAATGAAAATAAATAACTAATAACGATCAATAGGAATATAAAAAGTACTCAACATTAATATAAATAGTAAATAAAATTGTAAATAGTTATTAGTATATATGTATATTTAAACATTTTAATTTTGTATATAGAAAGTTATTTTAAATTTAAATATTTAATACATTATTTGATTTAATTATTATATTTTTTTAGAAGCAAGATATACTTAGACTTGAAGAAAAGATTGATGCAAGTTTGTTTTGATATATAAAGATAATGCATAATTTCTATGAAATTGAGTGACTTATGTTTTAAAACTATATTTTAAATATTTTATCCTAGATTGAATGCTATTATATTGTCATTAATTTTCAATATTAACTATATTCAGTTTATATATTATATAACTATTCTCTCGATTTATATTCCCAGTGCAAGATGTAATGCTAAGTAGGCAAGAGAAGTTCACAGAACAAGAGACCTCCCTTTTACCAACTGAGAACCGTCCAGCAAGTAATGACAATGGTATTGGTTATCTATTATATGAACTGATTCATTATTCAGTCACTATTTAAATATTATGCTACATATTAATATTACTAAATATAATAAATATTATATAACATATAAATCATAAAATATTTAATCAAACCAAACTCAACATCAAAAAAATATCTAACATATTTATATATATATCTCTAATTAGTGATACATTTTTGTTGCATTTAAATGTGCAATAAAGATCAAATTAGTATATATAAAGTAGAACTAAAGTATTCAATGTGCTATCTGTACTATTAATATATCAAGTGATGTGATTATATGAGATTTATATTATATCTATGTTTACTCATGTGGTATACATGTTAACTATATATACTCAATTTAATTAAAAAGTTATTAACAAATAATAAACCATCATATATGTAACCTATCTATAATAACCCATCATTTGTGTGTAACCTACCCTATGTGTAATCTAATCTATGTGTAATCTAATCTATATGATAATATCACCAGCTGAAGATAACAACGTAGGTATTTACAAATATCTGAAGAGAAACTTTGCTGGGTTTATGTCATAAACTTTATGATGAGATGAACTAAACGGATATAATTGATGACAACTATAATTGATATGATCTCGAGCTATTCATGTGTCATTTGATAAATATATATATTTTAGTGAATTATGAATAATAAAATAAAATGTATTCAGTATATATTATAATTTATTAAATACACTAATAACAAGTTGTAACCATATTAATAAAAATGTATATAAGTTACTTATAACTATGTTATGGTACTTCTGTTATTGGATATATTCTCTTTAAATAATTATAAAATAATCATATTAATATTTTCTTATATCAATTATAATTAAGAAAATAATTTCCAATATAGATATTACAATATGTTAATATACGATACATTTAAATATATAATATATTTGATATCATTGAAATATATATATTAAAAATAGAATATAAACATTAATCGTGTAGTGATAAGTTAGTTAATTTACATATTTCATAATGTCGTGAATATAATATATGTAAATAACTCAAATAATAATAATTTTAGAGCACTTCTACCTTTATACTTTTGTTGTCACTCCTATCATTTCTACTATATCTATTATATTTTCTAGAATCTGTATAAGGTTTTCTTTTACCATTCCTATTTACATTTGATCCCTGTAATTCCTCATTATATTTATGATCCTCTCTCAAATTAGCTTTAGTTTGATCATCATTTTCTGTCTTAGGATACACTTTCTTATTATCTCTAAGATCTTGTCTATGATATCTATCGGTTCGTCTACTGTTTCTTTCAGTGTTTCGATAATCTGTGGATTCATCATTTCTCTGAAAGCTGTTCAAGGATTTTCTTTCCCTGTTATTTAAATCTGTAATGAATAGATATGTAAATTAAGGGGGGGTCACCTTTTTAATTGTTATTAAAAAATAAATTTAATATAAAATGTTATCAAAATTAATTATAGAACTATTTATCTATTTATTTCATGTACAATGATACCTCAATATGCTACCCCAACGTAAATGCATGACACCTAGTTTGCATATTAAATATAAAATATATATAGAAGTTATATTTGTATATACTTAATAAGTATTACTTATATATAATAAATATTTTACGAAGCAAAGATGTAAGACCCCTATCCGCATTACTTAATTAATAGTGAACAGCTGTTACTGCTGGCAGTAGTATCCCCACTGAAATAGATTTAGGTTTGATGCTATTTTATAAAATATTTATGTTTGATGCTATTTTATTGATATTTTATTAAATTACATGCAATATAAGTTTTACTCACATCATATAAATGTATAATATTTAATATTTCGCTAATATTGAAACCTTATTTTTTCAGTATTTTGATTTTGCTTAATACTATTTTACTAAAATCAAGTTTTTGAAAGTTTTACAATATGTAGATAAAATTCATATTTATATTCTCAAAGTTTGTAATATATATATATATATATATTCTAATTAAAATGTTATAGTAACACTCCATATAATATATAAATATTTATTATATATAGCCTATTGTGTAAATATATATAAATTACCATTTTAAATTGTTATTTATTGTAATTAATTCTATATAAATTATATTTTACTATAATTATAAGATAATCTTTATGAAGGATATCTCTATGGGAATATATAAACATATGTTATTTGTATAATAAAAAAAATTAATAATATAGCTATAATAGTTTTTATAATAATAGCTTTTATACATGCACTGTTAGTGTGAATTCATTATTTATAGAAAACAGCATTTGAATATATATGAATATATTATATATAAACTACTTTTTATGTCATTTCTAAACTGTTTTCATGAATAATTTGTTTACATATATTAAAAAACATATTTTAGAATAGTATACTGTAATAACACAATTTTTAAATAACAAATTATTTTCACCAAAACGAGTTGTGTTTAATGTTCTCTATGTTCTACATGTTGTCGTCTACCTTAACAACATACCTATGTCTGGTAATATATTACAGGGTATATAGAGATATATAATAAAGAGTTGGGTATACTACGATGAAACGCGTGTAAAGGTTAATTTGTTACAGGTCCTATATCAGTAGTTAGATAGTATAGAGACATATCAGCTCTATCGGCTGCATGAAGAAGACGTCTGCACATTTATGTCACTTAACAACAATAATCATAATTTATTTTAAATATAATTTGAAAATGTATTTTACAAATTATAAAATAGCGAGCTTAGCGTATGTTCAATTTATTGTTGAATAGTAATCCTTATTACTTATATGGGTAGTTATTATTAAATAGGTTAAAGCGCATGGTTAGAAAAAGTATCGTAGATAGATGAACAAATAATACGTATACATTTAATAAATGTGTTCAAGAATCTGTAGTGAATTGCACGGCATTATATAATTATAGGCATTTGTTAAATGTCACGGGACCTCTAGTAGCGCCACCTATTAGTAACGAACACTGAATTTGAAATGAGAGTTACTACATGTAAACAAGCTGATTTGCAAGTAAATATTATGATTTCAATGTGAATAAGCTGGTTGCTATGTAAATAAAACGGTTGCTATGTAAATGTACCCGGTGGGTCGTGTGCATTCCTAAACGGTCGAGTTTCTCCTCCAAAACGTAATTGTCCAGACTTTTTGTTGCCTCCGACTCCTCCCCCGAGACGTCTGGGAATCCAACCCCTGGTGGCGAAAGTAGGCGAACATTTAGAATTACTGTATAATCAATGTTTTATATTTATAGCATAATATTAAAATTATGTTTAATTCATATACAGTGAAATTGCGATAAGCTAGTATCGATGGAACTGACGCGATGATAATCGAGGCATTAGTTTATACGGAGGTGGGCGTGTATTGCGTGCATCTACATACAACGTTCTGCTAGGTAAACACTGCCATAGCGTTACACCATGTCTAGCAGTACAGATAGCTCGAGTGAGTTGAGTGTATGTATGTATAATGAATGTCTACATTTACATCGAATGAGAAGTTGTTAGCTTAATGTGCGTAAGTTAACATGCACAAATGGCACTCGACATATCAGCTATCGAATGTAGGCTAGAGTGGATTATGTTAACATTAAAAAGATACGATTGCAACTAGAGAAGTTAGATATGTTAGCTAGTCGTAATTGTTAGTTAAGCGGGTACAATCAACATACCGCTGTATTATCATGCTATAGAAATGATGAAATACACATGTAGACAAATGAAACAAAAGATAAACAATCGTGGTTGCTAAATAACTATTTACATCAATGAAGAGTCAATGAAATTTATAAACTAATAACCTAGTAATCACTCCACCTGTCCCCAACCTCCTCTTCCCTTCGCCACCCCTCCCTACCTCCCCTTCCCCACCCCTCCCTAGCTCCCCTTCGCCACCCCTCCCTAGCTCCCCTTCCCCACCCCTCCCTACCTCCCCTTCGCCACCCCTCCCTACCTCCCCTTTGCCATCCCTCCCTACCTCCCCTTCCCTACCCATCTCTACCACCCCTTCCCCCCCTCCCCTTCGCCACACCTCACTCCACTAACTTCCAGGTACGAGAGCACTCTGCAGCTACATAGATCTGGTAGTCGTGTACTACGGTGTTGTTCAGGTAGCGGCACGCATCCTCCACTGATCTCTCCTCCGCGTACTCGCAGAATGCATACCTAGCGTATAGTAATGACTCGGTATAGTAACGTGTATGTATAGTAATGACTCTGTATAGTAACGTGTATATAGAGTAACGACACTGTATCGCTATCGTTATTGTGAAATCGATGATTTAATTATAATATATGATAAGGATTATTTACACACATGATTTATTTAATATCTCACTAAATTACTCCTTAATGTTTCATATGGTGACAACATTCTATTGATATATACTACTAATATACTATAGATATACTAGAGATACACTAGAGATAAATCAATGATAAACTATAACTGTTATTATTGAAATATACTGAGGAAGAGTTTATCTATTTATAACAAACATTTACTGTAGATTATATAATTGTTTGATAGAAATTAAGCTATGTGAAGTAAAAAATAAGCTGGAATACCTATAGGTAGGTATCTAATTATATATACATACATATATACCTATAGGTAGATAAATAGATATGAACCTTTCAGAATGACATAATTTAAAAATACTATATTATGATCATATATCAATTGATTGTTGATTACCTCCTTATATATTAGTATCACTGATTATTAAATTAATTCGGCGAATGGACGAGGTTTCATTTTTATTAATTACAATCTGCATGTTAATAAATTGGCTAAATGCCGTAGATTAATAATCAGCAGATCATAACTAAGGTGTTTTATTTAAACTAAAACATACTAACAGGTAATCTACTACTTATACACTAATTTAGAGTAAAGCGATCGCTTCGAATCACATTCGAATGTTTCCAAATAATAATTAAGATTTGTTGTTGACAAAGTTGTATTTATAAAAAAATTATAATTTAATTATTAATCTTTACAATTTAAAAGTTAGTTGTAATTAAATTTAATATAAAAATGATAATGATAACTCTATAAAATAATATGAACAAAAGTTGATAATAATATATGTATTTGGTTGCCATAGAAACCTTTACTATTATTAGTAGTTAATATTCAGTACATTTAAATCTAATATTGCGGCTTATTTAAGTGAACATATTCATATCTACTTAACACTGACATATTGGCAGTGTTGAGTAGATTCTTGTCTATCCATAGTAGACCCACATAGAATACAATAGAATGGCAGACGTATAATAATTAATAGTACAATAATTAACGTATAATATATAATCTGAATGCAAATGTAATATATAATATATATTAATGCTAATATAATGTATATCAATGCTAATATATGTATATTAATGCTAATATATTGTAAATTAATGCTAATATATGTATATTAATGCTAATATAATGTATATTAATGCTAATATAATGTATATTGTGAATGCATTAAGCCTGGGCCACACTTGCAATTTGTAAACATTTAACATGTTTGATGTAAATAATGATTAGTAAATAGTGGTGAGTCATTTTTAGTGGTGAGTCATGCTTAGTGGTGAGTCATGCAAGTGTGGCCTCCTCGGATTAATACGAGTGTTTTGTTGAAACATTTTCGATGACTTCGTGACTATATCGATGATCAAAGAGAGGCGAGTGATTTCCCCAAATTCCTGGCAGAGTTTGTATAAACTGTAGTGGCGTGTTAGTCATTAGAAAAATGGAAATTATCTCAATATAACTAGAGTATTTAATATAATTAATTTATATGGAAATATATATATATATATATAAATTAAACGGTAAATTAATATTTACATTATATATAGAATGTATTTATTATTAGAAAGTAATAATTTGAGTATGATCAAATACAAATAATAAGTATTAAATTAAATGATCCTATCCTAAAGAGACCTCTAAATGAAGAGTATTTATAAAAGAAATAATATTATTAAATAAATTACAATAACTGTAAATAATTATATAAATAACTCTAGAATTAGGCTAAAGTTTCTTTCACACCAAAAATAAAGAGCCTGACATCTGGTTGATTTTTATTGTACGATATCGTCGAAAATCAAAATCGGGCAGTTTCTGTATGAACAGATATATAATTACGGCAAAATCGGGCGCATACCTTATGCCGATCTTTATATATAAATTACCTATTGTCAAATTTTAAATCTTTGAATTACCTAATATCTCATAAATATTTTAAAACGAATAATTTAAAGCAGCTGATATCGGGCAGTTGTTTTGGTGTGAAAGCAGCTTTATTTAACAAATCTCATTTTTCCAACAAATTTAATTATTTCATAGATACAAAATTCGCATTAAATCTAAAAGCCATGTTAAAAATGGTTATTCATAATATATATCTTATAATAACTAACATAATATTTGTTGACTATATGTTCTATTATAAATTAACAAACTAAATCATACATGATATTTATACATAACGCTACACATTATGATAGAGAAGTGGAAACACAACTAACTCATCTTCGGTGGTAACTTTATTCATGCGACCAATGAAAATAGTGCATTCGGGTTTACCTTTAGTGGACGGCTTATACTTGGCGGACATCGCTCGAAAGATCGCGTTGTCATGGGGATCCTAGCGAGCGAGTTCAAAGGTCGTAACGGGTGAGATAGCGTAGATTATTTAGTTTGTTATTAGTGGTAACGTCTATCTCAGTAAACATATATGACAGCGGCGGCAGCAGATAATACATTGCAAATGTAGTATATTCGTATGCTCATTCGTATACTGATTAATAGGTGTGCGCAGATGCACGCGTTCGTACAGTGGTGTAGTAAGCTGTTGAAAGGGTATCTTTAGTGTTTAAGGGTATCCTTAGTGTTTAAGGGTATCCTTAGTATAAGCTAAACATAGCTTCTGGGTATCCCTCCGATTATTATAGCCAATATTCGGTAAATTCATTCATTCATTCAATTAAGTACATGGCTAGCAGCGATATCAACATTCATTCGTAACACATGTAACATGTTTGTCCTTAACGCTCCTTAACGTAATATCGGAGGACAGACTCGCCGTGTCCTTATTAACGATGAATCATACCTGGACGCACGACACTGAACATCGAATACTCTTTATACCGTACGATAACTAAGTAACATTAACTACGTAGCATTAACCTGTTTGGAACCATCTCGGGAGCCTGCCAATAACGGATCGTAATCGTGAGCTATCTTCGGCCACACCATGCTGCCTCATCAACGCAGCCTCATCTCGATACTCTGAATGTGTATAGTTGTCATCAATCACTGATAACGAGTGTCATTATCGTTAAGTTTAGTCGTTAAGTTATGGAACGTGTGTGTACACGTGCGATACCTAGGATGTAAGGTAGTCGACCCAACGATAGTAATTGCTAAATTACACTATTGCAGGGATTAACAGGCAATAGACAACGATCAATTACATTATATAATAATAATAATAGAAAGGTTTATATCAATGTAAAAATGTAGAGATGAAAACTAACAGGTGCTATTCACATATAAATGCATGAGATGTTATGTAACTCAGATTTTTGTTGTTAGTCGAAATTATCTGTAAATCAGATTTATTTCATAATAATCACTGTATATAAAATTACTAATGAATAATAATATAATAGTCATTCGTTTATGAAATAATTAAAATTAAAAAATTGTCAAACTTATTTGTCTAGATGGTGAAATTTTAATTGCACTTTTACGAGGTAAAGTTTTTTAATAAAGTACATACAGCCTGTACAGTAAGAGTGATCATTCAGCTGAATATGGGTCCTCCAAAACTTGTTGACTTGGAACTTATAAAATAATATATAAAAATAAGTCAAAACAATTTTTATTAATTTTTGACCATCCTAGCGCTCGCGATAATTCCTAGAAGTTTAACATAGAGAATAAGAAATTTAACATGGGAAATTTTAAAAATTACTAAAAAGTGACTTTTAACCTACTAATAATTTTTTTTGTATTATGAAATTTTAATAGCACATAGATTAAATGTGATATTTATGGAAAATAAAAAAAGTTAAAGTGTTTAATTTTTTTCCTATAAATGAAATGAAATAAATGAAATTTCTAGGATTTTTTTTAAAATTCTAATATATTAACGAATTTTTTTTTTTTTACAATTTATTTATATGTCTATATAATCTAAAAGGTAAAATTAAAAAAAAAATATTTAATTTATAAAAATATAATATTTATACCACTTTTACTATATTTTTTGTGAAAAATCAAGATTTTTTCAAAAAGGTATAAAAAATAAACCAACATTTTTTTTTCACTTTTTATGATATTTTTTAGAAAACAGATATCATATATACTATAATGAGAGCTAGTGATAATTTTTTTTAAAGAATTAAGTTGTATCAACCATTTTCATATATTTTCGTATATTTTGTGTTATAATGTATTTTTCTATAATACTTTTCAATGTAATTTTGTACTAATTTTTAACGGTCTGTCGCGTCGTCAATATAATCTCAAATTGAATAATTTTGTTTGCATGTGTCTTAAAACATATTCCTTTACCTTAGAATCACTGATCAAAAAAAAATGTTATCCAATGATCACTCTTACTGTACACTGTACAGTGTACAGTGTACAGTAGGAGAGCCCGTTTTTAAAAGTGTTTTATCTCGCTCACAGTATGTCATACATGTCATAATAAACATATTTATGAAGTTTCATCAAAAAATATTTAATATTGGTAAAACGAAAACACTTTAATGAAGAAATATTTGCATTTATTTTACAATGTAAATTTCTATAAATAAAATTTTTTTTATATGTATTTTATATATTTTTGCAAGTGTGCGTGGTCATAAAAATAAAATATTTGGCAAATACTTGTATAAATGTATTATAAAATTAATAAAGTATAACATTATTTAAAATTTTCAAATTAATTTAAATTTTTTTTATTTTTTAATTAATGTAATTTATTCGACTATTTTTTTGATAAATTATTTTAATTAAGGATCAAACTTTGTTGTGAGCCTATAATTGATATTTACGAGGTATAATAAAAAAAAATATATTTATTTTTCTAATAAAAAATGTTGACGACTAGTTTACCACAAAATTTATTTTTTGTTAAAATGTTCAATAAAAGTCATTTTTTGAATAAATATATGCTATTTTTATATCAATACTTATAATTGTATATTCATATAATGATGATAGACATATATAATATAATTTTTTTTTTTTATTATTCCATTGATCATTTTTTTTTTCGATTTAGAACAAATTTAAAAATTAAATTAAAATTTCCGTGGATTGATTTAAAAAATTATTTAAAAAAAAAATTTTGTAATATTTATTATGGAGGTTTTATATAAGTGTACTACTGAATTACATGTGCTAAAAGGTAATTTTTACTTGCAAACAATTTTTTATTTCATATATCTGTAATTTAAATTTTTTCATAAATTTGTAATGTAAATTCCTATCTATTTTTAAATATGGTTTCGCTTTCTGAATTTTGTATCATTTTTAAATTATTATTTTTGTATTATATCTACAATGATTAACAGGAGTTATTCCGAGCGAGATGGCACTTTTATATAAACTTTATAATAAAGGGAACTAAAAAAGTACCATCTCGCTCGGATTAACTCCTTTTAATCATAACAGATATAATAAAAAAATAATAATTGTAATCTGACAAAAATTCAGAAAGCGAAACCTAAAATATAATAATTATATCAATATATAATTAGTTATTATATATAATCGTATAAAAACTGTATTATTATGAAATAAATTAAATTTAACAAGTCGTACGAAATTACTCGTACGAGGTTACTGGCTATCTTGAAGAGAACTTCAGTTTATATAGATATTTATTATAACTAATAGTTAAACTATTATAATACATTATTATAATCATTATAATATTATAATCATTATAATATAATATTATATAATATTAAATATTATAATCATTATAATTATTATAATAATATTATAATTATTAAATCATTATAATCATTATATAATATAATATAATTATTATAATAATAATATATTATAATTTATAAGCATTATTATTATAATAATCACTATTAATCATTAATAATGATTATTATAATAATAATGATTATAAATTATAATCTATTATAATAATAAATAATAATTTTTTAATAAATTTAATAAATTAATGTATCATAATTATAATCATTATGTATCATATATTATATGTGTAAATTACTCACCATGTAAATAAATATATATTGCATATAATTATTATATATATTTAATTAATACTATTAATTCAATATTAATAAATTTTAATAAATACTTTTTCAAATATTTGTATATTTATATTCAAATATCTAATTCTAATATCTATGTATACGATCAAAGATTCCAGTCGTTATTAAAATACGAATAATATTAATTTGGGTTTTATATTTTAATAACTTGTATATATATAATATATATATATATTATATATATATATATATATATATATAATATATATTATATATATATATATATATATATTATATATATATATATGTGGATGTTTTATGCGAAAAGACCAGTCACTATTTATTTTTATCAGGATTTTTATTAGGATCATTTGTCTAGTGTAATATTAGGTAATTCCCAATCATTATTCATGGATAAATTTCTAGGTATTATTATTATTATTATTTAATATAATGATATATAATGTATTACTAATACATATAGTTGTTACTATGTATTTAATACAATATAATATAAATAATTATTAGTACTTAATTCTATATATATATATTAGACACTTATTACGTTTAAAATATTAATTAAAATTGAATCAGTCGAACTGAGTTTCTGATTTATTTAAAAACTTTTAAATTTGTTAATGATTATTTAACCAAACATTTAATTTAACAAATGATATAATTATCTTAATTATCATAATAATCATTTATAACTGTTAGTGATCATTTATATAATATTCCACTTAATAAGTGACTTATTAGAATTATATTATAATATAATTATTATAATCGGCGGCCTGATTCGAGATCCACGTAATATTATAATAATATTACGTGGATCTCGAATCAGGCCGCCGATTATAATTAATAGAATGTCAAAGTTCAATTTTTATTTTTGGGTTGTGTTATTTCATTGGTTTAGTTTTATTTTGCTGTTTTTTATCTGCATTATATCCTCAAGTGAGCCTATACAATATTTTGTTACTATAAAATATCTTATAATGCGAATAATGATTATAATAAATTATTAAATAATCATTATGCGTATAATCATTATTATGGTAATGTGCAATAGTGCATATATAAGTACCGCCCACCTTGAACTCTGACATTATTATCCTAATGGATTATTATAATAAAAATCGTCGGCCTGCTTCTAGATAATTCTAATATTATTATAATAATTATATACTTAATTAATAAGTTAATCCTATTTGTTAATATTATTACAAGTAATAGTCGCTATTCAATAGTTAACTAACAAGTATGTATATATAAAATATTATTATAATTATATTTAATATAATATTAAATATAAATTGTATAATACAATATTTCAAAATTTTTCTAGTTTGTTAAATTTTTAGGTATTATTATAATAATTATAATAATTATTATTATAATTATATATATATATATATATATATATATATATAATTGCCTGTATATAAACTGCCTGTGTGGCTCAGTGGCTAAGGCGTCAGACACACAAGCAGTAGGACACGGATTCGACCCTCGTCCGGACCATTAATTAATTTTATAAAATGGGTCTTAAAATATTATTTAGAAGTGATCTTATATAATTATGTATAAATAAATGATCGGCTCTCGTTAAAACCATGGATGCCTTAACATGAGAGCGGCTTCGAAGGGACATTAGAGCCATATATGGTTATAAGTGAAAACTTCATCTAAGTTCCTGGATGGGATGAAAGGACTCCACCAAATAAAAATAACAAATAACAATAACAATATATATATATATATTTAATATAATATAATATTATATAATTTAATCATTATAATAATGCATATAGATACTATATTATATACTCAGTATAAATTATATACTGAGTATAATATATAATAAATTATTATAATTATGGGGAATACGGACGGTAGGCAAAAATTACTATAAATAGCAACGTTAACGAGTGATTCGCAAGGCATGCGTTACGAAAATTTATTATACGCTCTAATGCACATGAATATAAAATCTAAATGAAAACATGTATATATGGAATAATGACTTTATCAAAATATACGTATATACCATTCGTTTTAATTGATTAATTAATATTTTCAGATTGATATTTTGGGTTGTTTGATTTATTTGGTTTAGTTTTATTCTTCAGTTTTTTTAGCTGCTTTATATCCCGAATTGAGCCTATACAAAGTAATTAGTAACTACAAATAATGTATTCGTGCGACGAACGCCTTGAGAGACACACATGAACTTTGTTATTTATAGTTATTTAATTTTTGCCTACCGTCCGTACTATCCATAATTATGATTATAATAATAATTATAATTATATAAATTAATTATTATCATAATAATAATTATTATATTATATTATAATAATTATTATTAATTATTAAAAAATAACATATTATTAACCCAAACTAAGTAACTTACATATAAGAACATTATGTTCAAGTTGGCAAAAAACCTTTTTTTTGGCTCCAGGTTTTTTTCTAGTTTTTTGCTAGTTTTTTGGGTTTTTTCGTGGTTTTTTGGTTTTTTCAAGGTTTATTTATGGTTTTTTGGTTTTTTCATTGAAGAAAATAATTATTTAATAAAATCATAATTATTCAATAATTATACAATAATTTATTGTATAATAAATTATTATTATTAATAATATAAACATTATATTTTGTAATATATGGTCATTTTAATAAAGTATGTAAATACATAATATTTATATATAATAGAATAGCTATTTAATTTATATTTAATCAAAAAACCAAAAAACTAATATTTAAAAAAAAAACTAATCTTAATAATAAAGTTAATTTACTACTAACAAAAATTTTTCTAAGCTTATATCTAACACTCCCTATATAATATATATATATATAGACTATATAATATAGTATATATCCAACATAATATATAAATATATATCCAACATAATTAATAACTACTACTCGCCGCTACTAGCAGTAGTATCGAATCACCTAAATAGATTAGGTAATGCGCGGTTTCCATACAACAATATTTATATAGCACAATTAAATTACATGCAATATAAATTAGAATTTACTCGCTACATAGATATGTATATCATTTAAAATCATATTTAACCCGATATAGGTGGTGCTCTAGATATTTTGTATACAAAATTGAATCACACAGATTTCTCGTAATTTTTATATGATATAAGAGAGCGTTTTTTGTAATATATCAACGTCCGATGGTACATTGGTTTGTCTACGGAAAATGCATTCATAATATATACTATCTTTGGGATGTTGCATTTTTTGTAACATGTCAATGGTCCAATGTCCCAACGCACAATCTGCATTTACATGTATAAGAATACAGATGGGACGTTGGTACATTACAAAAAAAGCTTGTTAACTTGATATGTTGGTATGTTTGTATGTCATAAAAAAACGCACCTAAAACTTACGATAAAATTGTGTGATTCAATTTTATACATATAACTTGTATCTTTCCTTAGAAAAATCTTTGCTACTTAAATAAATAAACTACAAGTATAAACATAATATACTCCAATAATTAAAGTTTAAACATGAATTAAATTTAATACATTTAAATGTATATAATATTATATGAGATTTAATTTATATTTAGACAAAAAACCTTCACAAAAAAAAACAAAGTAAGCTTAATTAATTATTATTTATTTAATAAAATTGATGTTTTAAAATGAATTATTAATTAAAGAGTATATAATTATTATAATAATAAAATAGAATATATCATATATTTAATATATGCTATTTAATTTATATTTTAGCAAAAAACCAAAAAACCTGCATTTTGAAAAAACCAAAAAACCAAAAAATCTCACGATGCCAACTATGTGTTCAACATATATGAAATATATTATACTGAGTATATTAATTATACTGATTATATCATATAGTATCTATATGCATTATATATATATATATAATGCATATAACTAATATATGATATACTAGTAGGTATAATTTTGTAAATAAAACATGCAGAAATTATAGTGAAATTAAATTAAAATTATTTTAATTTATTTTTTATTAATTTATTTTTAAAATAAATCAAATTTCTGTAATGTTTAACGTTATGATAATGTTATTATCATCATGATAATTTATATAAACTATCGGGTAATATGTTATTGATACAAGTACATTCTAACTCAGTTTCCATCAAATCATCCTTACATATATATATATATATATATATATATATATATATATATATAACACAAATATTAATATAAAATTATTATAATAATAGATGTCATATATATAAGTTAACATACTATTTCATAAGTGTCTTGTCTATTATTAGTTAGATATATCTTATAAACTATTTATTTTGTAGGTAATATGGAATTGATAACTAATTTGAAGATATTTATAAGAGAGTTTGTGCACGAGGAGAAAAATGATATAGGAGTACTGGACATAATTATGAAGGACTCAGTCGGATTGAACTCTTCAATTACATTTGGTTTGTATGCCAATTGTATATCTCCTCAATATTGTATATACGATATATGATATCCTATTCGTTGTAAAATTATAATAATAAATATTATACGCAACTATATGATTCTGAATCGTATACAATTTTTTTTTATATGTAATCTAATTTTGATATTTTATATTTATAAATTTATATGGTTATAGTTTAAATAAATCATATATGTATATATGTTATAGATGTTGATAAGCTAATTAGCTCTAACAGTTACTCTGTATAACAACCTACATCTGATAATAATAATAATACAATTTAAATTATTAATTATTATATAAATATTGTTGATCATTACATTATTACAAACATATCACTTGTCTACCACATAAAGATTAGTAACCATTGGTTACCATTAATATACCAGGACTTACATGTCAACAACATATCCATCATGTTTATTTTGTGTATTATCATAATTTCGACTCTGTTCTTGGTTCCATTATTTCAATATAAATTATACATACACATATACACAGACGATGGGCTCAAATATACATATACAAATATATAATACAAATAATAACACAACAAAATTCTACATTATATTTAATTGCCTTTTAATATGATATTTTCTATACATTAATTTATTAATTAAATATTTCTTATTATAAAAAATAAATGTTAAAATAACTTTTATATATTTTTATCATTCATAAATTTACTATATTTAAATATTTATAAAATGTTATCTACACTCTATTCACTAATGTGTTTTATAATAACTCATTGTTAGTGTGTTTACCTATATCTATTTATAAAGCTCACCACCTAAATCACTGTTACTAAATCACCTATAACTTGCCGTTTATGTTCACATATCCCAGAGGATTTCACTATAAACTGAGTATACTATACACTATATAGATTTAGAGAAGTTGTATCTTCAGGTACTCATTACATATCTCATCTATTCTTTTCTCATACTCGATCTCTCGGGTAGCTTAATTCTGCGTTCTACGACCAAGTCAAAATCATATATAAGCCCATATTATAGGTGAACCAAAGTATCTAGATCACGTATGACATTTATTGGGATAAGATCGTGCCATCATTTATATCTCAGGTGACCCAATGTTTTCTGTCAGTATACCGATACTAGAGAATACTCCCTTACTAGCAATCTATGCCCACAAGCTCACACTCACTGCTTAGAAGATCGCGCACTTATTAATAATTGTCGTCGTAGAAGTTTTATCTATATTTTAGTATGAATTGTTATTTTATTTTGTAGATATTTTTCATTTATATACTTTCATCATTTTCTATCTTTTCATTAATTTTAATATCGATTTCTTGTTTTCTTGATCACTACAAGAAATTTTACCTTTGATATACGGCGAAAAAATACGTTTATCTTTAATGTAGTCTTTGTATCAATACATTATAATGATAATAATATCATGGATAGTATTGTTTAATAAATAAAAATAACACCCTCATTTTTTATTATAGTAATAAATTGTATGCCAAGGTATGAACAACGACCGTTGCATGAATGTTACGGAAGCTGGAGAATACATGGTGAAATGTTTAACGTGTCGTAACACAAAGAATTCCCGCATATGTCTGCAGTGTTACATATCACAAGAAGCCGGCCACATAGGTTTACACCCTTTCTTTATGCCTTCTTCTAGTATCTATATATTCTATGTATACTTATCGACTTGTGTATTATGTATACCCTTATGATATAAATTATATCATATTATATCATGTAATATTATTAATTTCCATATGCTATAATAACATGTAGTAATATTTTATCATCCATATTCGATAGATTCCATATTCACATATCTTATCATAATATAGGTCATGATATTGTGATGAAATTGAAAAATTACACAATCAGTTGTGAAGTCGGAAGAAATATACTACTTTTCGAGTTTGTAATGTAACACCCTTTATCTATCATTCATATACCCTTTATCTACCCTTTATCTATAGTTATATGATTTCTAGTTCTTACTCTTTCTTGAACAGATCTGAAAATGAGATTATTTATAGAAGTACATTTATTCTTATAAAAGAATTCATTTCTGAATTTATGAATCAACTCAGGAACAGCTTCAAAGGTTTTATAAAATTTACATTTAAATTATAATTCTTAAATATAACAAATATGTTTTCAATGGAATCCATATGTTATCATAGGAATCCATATATAATCATTAAGAGGGTAGGCGCTTTTCGTTTTTAAAAAAAATAATTTTGATTACAGACTTTTTTTTATTACAAATATCATTAATTAAATTAATTATTTATCATTACATGAAAACATTATTTTTAATTCATTATATAAACATGTACAAATTATGTTTTATAATTCATGTTATATTAAATATATGATATTAAAATAACTTGTATAATAAAATTATATAATATATTTATATATACAATGAATAAATAATCTAATAATGTATGTATATTACTGTATATTCAATTTTATATTTATAGTATTTTCTAAGCTATTCATTCTATCATTTGTAATCCTACTTAAATTAAAAATGTACTTTATCTTGATTTTCTCAGTATATTTTTTTTATGGAACATATATCCACCTAAAAACGCCCACATTATTCTTAATTACGAATATAATAAAACGATTTTCAGAATGTATAGATAATAACTAGTAGTGTTAGAAAATGTCGAATATTTAATTTAAAAGGCATGCATATATTAATACTATATTATATTATTCCCTATTAATCTTTTATTTATTTATTATTGTATTTAGTAACAATAATAATAAATAAATATACAAATATTATACAATAATGAATACTATTTAGTAAATAGTATTTACTTCCTTTTGTACTACCTCGCTCTCTAATTTTAATATGGAATCTATTTCGTAATATACAATAATTTCTGACGATATAATTATCATATAATTCATTATTTTATTTAAAATAATAGAAACTTATCTATTATTATTACTAAATATAATTTTAATTATAATTTAAAATAATAGAAACATCTTTATTATTACATTACTAAATATAATTTAAATAACTATAAATAATTTAATTTAATTAATCGATAAATATTGTTTATTAAATAATGAATAATTGTATATCAATAATTTACTAATATAGTTGATTTCCACTCTATTAAATATAATTTTAAATAACTTTATTTAATTAATTTAAGATAAATAGTGATTGTATATAAATAATGTATGAGCATAATTGATTTCCACTATATTATATTATATTTTAAAATATTTTATAATAAATATTATTCGACATTTTAAAAAAATATATTTTTTTATATTTTTTATATTTTTTTATATTTTTCCGCTAATTTTTCAAATATTATTTTAATATATAATATATAAATATTATATTTTTGATTAAATTTGTAGAACATTTTTTAGAAATATATTTTGTAATATTTTGACATATTTTTGTATTTTTAAATTATTTTTCCACTATTTTTTTTGAAATATAAAAAAAATATTTTTCTACATTTGTTTGTATTTTAGCTCAAATTTATTTTATTTTATATACTAAAAATGTAGAAGCAGGAATAGCTATATTAATAAATAATGATAGGCAAACAATCAAAAAACAGAGCAACGCCGGGTTTGGTACGACTAGTATTTACTATTTAAAGCTTTCAAAATTAATATATTTACTATTTGAAACCTTCGCAATGAATAATTTTTCTATTTGAAAACTTTGAATACTTAATTTAACAAAAATAATACTATTTGAAACCTTCGAAGTGTATTTATTTACTATTGGAAAACTTCGAATGAGTGAAAATTTGAAAATTTCCAACACTAATAACTAGGTCTATACTACCCACGTTTGTTAGAATATGTATATAATTTATATATACTATATATAAATTATACATACAATATTATATACAATTATATTATTAAAAAATCAATAATTTTCACATTAAACTTTATAAACAATATAATAACTGAATGAAATATACATACAAAAATTACGTTTTATAGATCAATATAATTTCGACTCGTTTATATAAAATAGTATTGTGCTACCTATATTGCAATTATAATTAGAGCTATTTATAAATTACTACCCAGTATGCAAGACATCCCTATCAATTTACATGGCACTCGTATTAAATCACATTAGATTTGAAGGTGCCCAAATCCCCTTAAATTTTAATTGGGTTTTATTATTTATCAGTTGTATTTTAAGTTCAGTTTAAAACATATTATATGTACACTGTACACTGTACACTGTACATTGTACAGTGTTAATTTATGAATAAACAATTTAAAATATTAATGTATGATTACTATTCATCATAATTACACTCGTATATATACATATATATATATATAATATATATTATATATTATATATTATATATATATATATATATATATATGTATTTATATTATATAATTATATAATATGGTGATAACAATAGAATATATTTAAATCTTGATTTGAAGACATTTAAAATGAAAAAGATATTAAATCATTTATATTTATTATGCCATTATAAACATAAAATTAGAAATAAATTATTAATATATATATATATATATATATATATATATATATATATATATTATTAATCATTTATTTTAAATTTTATGTTTATAATGTAAAATTTTATAAACATAAAATTAGAAATAAATTATTAATATATATATATATATATATATATATATATATATTATTATTAATCATTTATTTTAAATTTTATGTTTATAATGTAAATAAATATAAATATCAATATTTAAATATGTTATAATATTAATGAAACGTAAGAAGGTATATATAGTTTATTAACAAAAGTAGTATATATTAAGATTAGTATCATTATTACCAGTATTCATGCTATGAAAGCAGTTGAATATATAGTGGATGTTATCATGTTCGAATGGTTTCTATGCACGACGCACGAGGCGGTGGATATGGCTGTATATGGCGTTGATTATCGAATGCATATCCTCTATATCATAACATCCTCCGGTCTTTGTCAAGAGGATTTACCGTACGGGAATGTGCTTCATTCGAGTACACTTTCGGGTGGGAGGAATGGCCTACACACACATATATATATATACATACATATCTACATATATATATATATATATATATATATATATATATATATATATATATATATATATATATATATATATATATATATATATATACATATATACACATATATATATATATATATACATACATATCTACATATATATACCTATTTCAAATTATATTTAATAACATTATTTAGAATCTAATATTATGGATGAAGAAGACAGGATAATGATCTTAAGATGGAAAACTTTGATAAAACAAATGCTACAGTACGGACCAGCGTTTGGCACGATAATGCGTAAGGTTATACTCGATGAACAGATCTACGACAACGTACTCGAATGTAGTTAGTACTTCTACATTGTTATCTGTGATTAAGTTTTGCTTACTGACTTATGTGTGAATGTGTCGATGTCATACATATCTCTCTCGTACATTTCACTTTAGATGATATTCATCAAAGCAAATACTTGGATGCCAAGCAATTAATGTTTGAGCTGCCCCTTCCAGAGCAATTCAATAGTTAGTGTCACCTCATTCACATACGTATCAGTATATATCTTCATTTGTGTTCATTTATTCTTATTATGCAAATGTAAAGCTTTATAACGTTTAAAAATAATAAATAATAACTTCTATTAAATCTGTATTTTATATCAGATAAGTAATGCTCAAATTTCTATTTTTTTAAATATATAATAAAATAATTTATTAATCTCTCTCTCACTCTCTATCTATCTCTCTCTCTCACTCTCTCTCTCACTCTCACTCTCTCCATCTCTCTCTCTCTATCTCTCTCTCACTCTCTCACTCACTTTCTCTCTCTCTCTCTCTCTCTCTCTCTCTCTCTCTCTCTCCCTCTCTCTATCTCTCTCTCTTAATCGTATAATTTGTAGACTTATAATACAACTGTTAATTTTAATTCTTTGGATAGTTATTCACTTGTAAAAATTATTTTATTATTATTTAATCATTTGATTTTATGATAATAATTAATTATTTAAATATAATATATTGCAAAGTAGCCAGCAGTTGTACAGCAGCTACTAGTAAAAATGAATCATGTAGTGTTACACAACTTCAGCACTCTTTAATAGCATGCTGTAATGATAGAAACATTGTAGAGTGGAAGAATATAGAATACACAGAAAAGAATGTATTGGATGAGCTATTCATGTGGGCAGCAATCTATCAGTGCTCTGATATATACATTATCATATGTCTAATATTCCCTAATAAGGTATTCTACTACTACTACTACTACTACTACTACTACTACTACTACTACTACTACTACTACTACTACTACTACTACTACTACTACTACTACTACTACTACTACTACTACTACTACTACTACTACTACTACTACTACTACTACTACTACTACTACTACTACTACTACTACTACTACTACTACTACTACTACTACTACTACTACTACTACTACTACTACTACTACTACTACTACTACTACTACTACTACTACTACTACTACTACTACTACTACTACTACTACTACTACTACTACTACTACTACTACTACTACTACTACTACTACTACTAATCTCCACTACTACTACTACTACTACTACTACTACTACTACTACTACTACTACTACTACTACTACTACTACTACTACTACTACTACTACTACTACTACTACTACTACTACTACTACTACTACTACTACTACTACTACTACTACTACTACTACTACTACTACTACTACTACTACTACTACTACTACTACTACTACTACTACTACTACTACTACTACTACTACTACTACTACTACTACTACTACTACTACTACTACTACTACTACTACTACTACTACTACTACTACTACTACTACTACTACTACTACTACTACTACTACTACTACTACTACTACTACTCTCCACTACTACTAGAAGCCTGTCATCAAGTCCTATGTGAAATACCTACATTGCCATGTTTCAATACTAATGCTAAACAGAGACAATCATCGCGTTGATGAATACTACAACTACTTCGACATGTTCTCCAGAGAGGTATGCTAGTATCTACACACGTGTGTATGTATGTGGTGCGTGTGTATGTACATAAAACACTTAGATAACTTAACACAATTTGAAACTATTAGATAACTTAACCTTGAAAATATCGAATAACTTGACCTTGAAACACTTAGATCACCGCCGATCCGGAGATTGCTCTCATCTTATATGAAGATTATCAGATATTTGATCGTATACTATATGTATTGAACAAGTATGTATACGATAACGAGTGTCTGATACCATCAGTCATGGTTGGTTAGTTAATCATTACCTCCCCTATTGGTTGATTAGTTAATCATAACCTCCCTTATTGGTTGGTTAGTTAAACATCACCTCCCCTATTGGTTGATTAGTTAATCATAACCTTTTTAAAAATATGAAATTATTTATAAATTCGGTTTGAATTGAAAGATGTTTTTCTATATTATTTAAGTAGACATTATAATTTATATAATTTGTATTATATTATATTACAATTTTATAATAATATTGATATATTTATTTAAAAAATAAATTTTTTCATTTATTCATGTATCTATTTAAAATATATACTCCTGGACCATAATGTAATTCTATACAATTATTAAAAAAATTATACAAAAAAACACCCAATAAAAGTTTCATTAATATGCATTAGCATATGTCATTTATTTGTTAATAGATATTAAACGAATTTGTGCATTGATTATACAATATATTAAGAGCTTAAAGTTATTTCAAATTAGAGATTGTTAAATTAAATAATAGTAATTATTGTTATTTATTGTTATTGGTAAGATTCACCTTCATCTGGCCACATGTACAAGATAAGAAAACCAAATATATTTATACTTCTCCAATTTTAAAGATATTGTATATTTTTTAACAATTTTTTAATATATATATATATATATAATAATATATCTCTCTATAACGTAGTCACTCTCTATTTTTACAATAAATAAATAATATATTACATATAAGTTAATTAATTTTCACTTAATAAAAATTAAAGTTATATTATGAAAAATATTAATATAAATTTTTATAATTATCATATTACAAAAATGTGAGTTATACGAATATCAGATTTATCTATGTGTAGTATATATTGAAATGTCACTCAATTATATATACTAATAAAATAGTGTTCCCCTTTATAGAAGAGCAATGTTTATATAAAGTAAAATACTGAACAAATTATTGTAAAAGTTTAGTGACATTTTTATGTTGGTATATCATTTAAAAAAAATATATAAATTAAAAATGTGTATTCAATATATTATACAAAACAACTATATATCAAATACATTTATACTTTTTTATTTATATATTAATATATATTTACACATATATATGTTATATAATATATTGTAAATAAAAATATATACAAATATATTATTACAGTTATTGTTAGTATTACTGACTTAGTAAGTATACATATATAAGTTAGTATACAACTGTTATACCAAACAGGAGTAAAGGACAACATACAAATATACAAATATATATATATATCATAAAATATCATAAATATATAAAAATCTATTTTATAAAAATACTTATAATAATAAGAGGAAATATGGATGTCGTCTCGAAAAAGCTATAATCATTTGCATGCTTTTTCATATACAGTATCATAACTTATAGTGACATCTATACTTTATATAAGTAAATAAATAAGAATAAGCTTACTGTTTACTTTTTTTTAAATTGATATTTAAGAATATAATATGCTTTATCAAAACCATAACATTTAATATCATTCAAAATTATTATTTTTATAAATAGTAGTTATAAAAAATAATTGCTTAATAATTTAATATATTGTATATATAGAACGAATAAGATGCAACATGATGTGAGAGATAAATGTTTAAGACGAATATTTTCTATATACAAAATATATTATTTATTATTAAATGAAAATTATAAAGGTGAATATTCATTCAATAACTATAACTATAAACATAGCATAAATATGAAATATATTAAATATTTTAATATATATATATATATATATATATATATATAGTTATTTAAATGTATGTACGATAAGCAACAATGCTTCTATAATTACCCTGGCATTGCCTAAATCTGATAATAATACTAATAATAATAATAATATATTTAGTAAATATTATTTACCATTAAAAATATATAATTATCCTATTTCTAATAATAATACACCCTCCCATTAACAACCGCCGCTACTACCGCTACTACCGGTACTACCGGTACCGCTACTCTTGCATACGCTTAGCCACGCCCCCTTTCTCCAGTGAACAACATCCGCAGCACTACGGACTGCGTGATGGTGCTTAACTACCGAGACCAGGTTGTCATGGCAACGAGCCGTTGTTACCTAAAGCTGATGCGCTACCTGTGCAGGCATTGGAGCGTGATGTCCGACCTCGTACAGCAAAGCCCACCCGTGTATCTGCAGAACATCGTAGACATTACGGTCAAGTGTACAGGTTACGGTAGTGACCCCCCCCGACCTTGACCTCAATTATCCCCGCCCTATACATAGTGTATGCGACATAGTATATGCTACATAATGTATGCTACATAATGTATGCTAACCGCCATCCACTATTGACATCACTGATATAGTCCACACCATACCATCACCTGTTGTACGCAGCAGAAGCACAATACATACACTACACAGTGAAGTAACTCTCTAGTAATACCTACTGGTTTATAGATAACCCTGTATGATATATAACCTTTATCTCTACTCTCCTATTGTAGATCACTGTTATCTCCAACCCCTAATACTGCTATCTCTAACCCCTTATCACTGCTATCTATAATAACCGCTTATCACTTACAATAACCCTCTACTCCACAGGTATATACACCTATCTGCAAACAGACCCGCGCTGCAACTATATGGTTGGTGGTAACTAGATAGTATCGTTAAACACTTACACCCTTACACCCTTACACCCTTACACCCTAACATAACCTACAGTACCCATAGTGATACTCTCTATTAGCGATGACGAGTGTAATTGTTCTATTTTGTTCGTTATAAAATTATAAAGCGAGAATTGCATTCTATAAAGTTACAATAGTGCACTTATGTCTAGTAACGTAATCTATTTGTGAATAATAAGCGATAATTACTATGCGAACACACTGCACGAGATCAGATTCAACGTATTACCACGGTACCTCACTATATGTGGTGTGATGTATGTGTGTACCCGCATCATTAAATCTCATATGTTTAACAGTTTCAAATGTGTTTCGAACTTGAGAAACAAATTTTCGAAAAAATATACAAGAATTGTGCCATAATAATGACCTCAGAGGTAAGTTCTATTATCATTGTACCATTGCAGCATTAACGTATATAACATCCAAGATAATACAATTATATATTTTCCTGTATATTTTTTTAATCTACATGTATTTTTTTTTGTATTGAAATTGAATAATATATAATAATAGATATGTGGTATAAGGCAATATTTGTAAATAGGGGCTATAAAGTTTATATTGTACTATTAGGGGCAACGAGGGCCTATATTGTGCTATTAGGGACAACGAGGGCCTATATTGTGCTATTAGGGGCAACGAGGGCCTATATTATGATATTAGGTCACTGGATATTGCTCTTTATTTAAATCTTGAATTGATCTTAAAACTCTCGAGTTTAGTCTTTAATGTATACTATTCATTGTGTAGTGTATGTAAATATACTGTTAATGTAACTAATCAGTAACTAATGTACCGTCCACCTGTTTAAGAGACTCCAAGCCCAGATGGCAGCACTGATAGAGGGCATGGTACAACAGTTAATGGACTGGTGTGATTGTCTAAACATGACAGTCAACTCTAAGGTAATTATATAATCGTAATATAGGTGGCTCTGACATGCATGATTAATTATCTTTATTCACGCGTATTTGAAGCTATCGGCTGCATACGATTATTTGCCATTGCCTAAAGCTATTATTACATTTCTAGTACACATTGAACGCATTTGAATGTACAGCAAATTTATTGTTAAAATCATATTTATTCTCTCTGAAAAATTGTGATCCAAATAAACATATACTTATTAACGCAATTTACATAGCTTATATGATTCCTACGGTTACATTATATTACGATATCAATAATCGTAGAATATTTTATTATTTCATTTAAGGGGACGCGATACCATTGATTTTTTCGAAAAAAAATTGAATTTCAAATTTTTTTTTAATGTAAAATTATAATATTTCAAATATTATCTTTAAAATGGTGTTTAAATTATGTTCATTACATTATTAATTTTGTTTATATTATATTATTTGTACCTGTATAATCATATTGTTTATATTCATATATTATATTTGAAACTTGATTTACTCAGAATAATTATTTGTGACCAATCATGCTGACATAACTAGTATTAACTTTTGTACAATTGAATATTTTTTCTTCATATTTTCAATATAACTAGATAAAACCTGTAAGATTAAAGTTATTTGTCAAAATTAACAAATATTTATTTAAAAAATTTTAATTAGCAATTTAGTTGGAAAATTAACATTTTTTATCAGATATTTCAATTATTTTTTTTAGAAACGTATAACATGTGTAAACATCTATAAATTTCAACATATAATATAAAAATATGGAATATTATTAATAGATTAAAAAAAAAAAAGAAAAAAAAGTGAATATTTTTTGAGTTAATAGATTTCTAAAAATAGCATTTTTTGTATCTTTTACATGTAAAGCAAACGATGGTATCGCGTCCCCTTAATGTTTGCATAATAAAGCACTGAGGAAAATGCTGAATTAAATGAAATTCTGTATCAATGAAATTAATTATTAAAGTTATAATACAAGATGTAGGCTTTTGAAACCTGCGTAATTATAGAAGCAAAACCTTATCGAGATACTTAATCTACCTTCTACTTCATTATTAAATATTCGTATTCATTAATTAATTAATTCCATTCATTAATCACATTATTACTATTGTAATAATAAACTAGTCACATTAAAGCGTAACAAATACATGTGACTTTCTCCTACACACACACGCACACACATGCACACACACACACACACACACTACATTATATACTATTATATTCACTATTTGCATCTATATGTGATGTATATATTGTTCGATATACATTATAGAATTATTTTTATTAATAATATTTAAATAAATATTGTCAACAACAACAATACTGCACACACACACACACACACACATATACACACACACATTCGCGCACACATGCACACACACACTATAGTGTATAAAGCGCTGCATTACTAAGCCTAGCTCCTCACACACCAGATGAATCCAATACTGTCATGTATTCACATACCCCTGCTTCATGGTCTTGCTGTAATGATCAGCGCATACATTCAGGGTAAGTGTGCAGTGTGTGTAGTGTGTGTATAGTGTGTGTATGTGTGTGTGTTTGTGTGTGTGTAGTGTGTAGGTGTGTGTGTGTGTGTGCGCATATGTTTGGGTGTATGTGTGTGGGTGTGTGTGTGTATGTATGTGTGGGTATGTGTGTGTATGTGTGATGCTCATGTAAACAGAGCATAATGTATACACATAATATACATTTTATATACATAATACATACATATTATATACATATTTGTATACATATATACATATTATATTTAGTATTGGGCAGAAGTACCTCTCTTTTCTGAGCAGGTGCCACAAACTCCTATATTTATTATTAGATTATAGCTAAACTTTATCAAGGCTATTGTGGGAGGAGCTAATTATGTTTACTTGATCACCACCAGTTTATGTTACAACTATGTGATTCATCTAGAATCTATATTATAGATCAATGCAGTAATTAATATACATGAGCTATATATTGCTTATATTATTACAATCTATTAGTAAATTTAGTAAATAATGTATTATTAGTTAGTCCTATGTACAATGTACAATGTACATGTACTATTAATTGCAATTATTAATTATTTAAATTTTTATTGTATTATTGTAATATGAAAAAATCTTTTTGTATTGATTATTGTATATATTTATATTTATAATAAATTATTATAATAACTAATATTAATAACTATACAATAAATATAGTAATAGTACTATATTCAGTGGTGTGAACCGATCCTTTTTTTCCTGGATCGGCGATCCCGATCCTCTATTTATTCTCTTATGCGATCCTTTTCCCGATCCCGATCCTCAATTCGTTACCCGATCCTTACCGATCCCGATCCCAAGTTTCTTACCCGATCACGATATTATTTATATATTTAATTAATACAATTTTATTTCACAATTCGAAGCAATATATATATAGGTATAATACCTATGTAATATAAATTGTTATTAATTGTAAATAATATTTATTAATAATATATTGTATTATATTTCAATAATAAATAAATTGAATTAAATGCATATATTGAATGTATATCACATAGACTATATGATATATTGAATTAAATATAATTTATTTATATAAATTGATTAAATTCTATTATGGTAAAAATAACAATTATTATTTAAATACTACCTGGTCTTGCAATACCTTAGAAAACATTAAAAAATAATGATCAATACAATATCATATCAATGTAATAATACATTACTAAAATGTTGTTAATATTCTTATAAATAAATATAATAATATTAGAGTATCATATATGCAATGATGGGCACTGCTCCTTTGTTATGGATCGGCGATCCAGATCCTTTTCCTGATCCCGATCCTCCATTAGTTACCTGATCCTTTGCCGAACCAGATCCCCTCTTTCTTACCCGATCCCGATCCTGCCCATCACTGACTATATTCTATATGTGTTCTATATTATTTATGGGTGCATTTTTTGTAACATACCAATGTTCCAAAGTCCCAGCTGTATTCATATACATGTAAATTCTGATGGTACGTTGGTATGTTACAAAAAACACAACGTCCCATCTACACACTGGAATGATAGTATATATTATGGTGCGTTTTTTCTAGATATACAAACGTACCATCTTTATTCATTACATGTATAATGGCGGACGTTTCAGATGGTACATGATTGACTGCTTTTATAATATAATCACCAAATTCTTATTAGATTAAAGAGAATATAATGATACACGTTTAAGAATAATTACCAATATAATTAGTTGTATTGAGTATTCACTGATGAAACATTGTTTACATGCGCTACATCACTTATGTATTACTGTGACCAATAGTGTTGCATGCATTCTATAGAATCAATTCTAAGGAGGTTTTCATTATAAAATAGTACACTGGGAATTAATATATAAGCCATGGGTAGCAGTGGGAGTGGATAAAGAATATAGATATGGAAATGGCGATAGGAGAGGCTGGTTTGTACAGGAGCCTGAGTTGTAAAGAGATAGCAAGTTGGGGAGGGGAATCATTTCCCAATACTAATTCACACATATACACTAAGTTTTCACCTATTCACAACGTGTGTATGAGGAAAAGGCTAACTAAACTCCACACACACACACACACACACACACACACACACACACACACCTACATACATACATACACACACACACCAACACACACACCAACATACACCTACACACACTATAGATACCTGTCACCTAATACAATACATTCACGCAACACAGAATTCCAACACGTTCCCGAGTTAACGGAAGACTACGCTCGTCTCTTCCTCAAGATTCCGGTCATGGCTCAGGTTACAGCAGTGCCTAGCAGTAGTGTTGGTCACCTAGTTAGCATGCGCTGTACAGTGTACAGGTGGTAGTGGTAGTGGTAGTGGTAGTGGTAGTGGTAGTAGTAGTAGTAGTAGTAGTAGTAGTAGTAGTAGTAGTAGTAGTAGTAGTAGTAGTAGTAGTAGTAGTAGTAGTAGTAGTAGTAGTAGTAGTAGTAGTAGTAGTAGTAGTAGTAGTAGTAGTAGTAGTAGTAGTAGTAGTAGTAGTAGTAGTAGTAGTAGTAGTAGTAGTAGTAGTAGTAGTAGTAGTAGTAGTAGTAGTAGTAGTAGTAGTAGTAGTAGTAGTAGTAGTAGTAGTAGTAGTAGTAGTAGTAGTAGTAGTAGTAGTAGTAGTAGTAGTAGTAGTAGTAGTAGTAGTAGTAGTAGTAGTAGTAGTAGTAGTAGTAGTAGTAGTAGTAGTAGTAGTAGTAGTAGTAGTAGTAGTAGTAGTAGTAGTAGTAGTAGTAGTAGTAGTAGTAGTAGTCCTCACTTATACTACATTCATGTTGACCTCTAAGTAACCTCTAGACGGTGTCACGCAGGTAAACCTGGCAGAGCTGCAGTGTGACACGTGGAGCCACACCAGCCATTCATCAGCCATACAAGGCAGCATCATCACTATGCAGTATAACCAATGTATGACTATCTACGACACGTTCCTCCTACAGTACCTGTCATTGTATTGCAGTCCCGACCACTTCCTGTTGGAGCTTATCTTCAGGTGGGTGCAACGGGCGGGGGTTAAAACGGACGCCTCTATAGATAATGTACTCATATAATAATGACAACGTATTATATATAGTAATAGATTTCATAATTCTAACAATACATCAGATGTTCGATATATATATATAATATATTTCATATATATATAATAAATATATATATATATATATATATATATATATATAATAAATTCTGTGGAGAACCTCTCAAGTCTCCTCCTGAATATGGCCCTGTTATATGTATACTACTAAAGCCTCCAATATAGGAGTATATAGGAGCCGTCGTATAGTGTACCTAACCTATATGTATGCATTGTATCCGATGGTATAAACACGTGTTCTATGTCTGTATCCCGACCGCTGCACACCTATGCCCTAGCTGCTGTACGGTAATGTGCCTGTTCAACGTGGCCCCCCCCCCACACAGATTCAGAGTAGTGCCTGAGCTAATGATCAACGAGCTGATGACCATACCAGCATATAATGGCCACAACATGCTGATCAAGTTTGTGCGAACACTGTTACGCCATATCTCCGATGATACCATGTGCGGTACGTAACCTCTAACCCTATCACCGTAACATTGACCTTATTGTAACATTGATATCGTAGTCGCCTTCTCTTGCCCTCATCACTTGAAACCTAATCTATTCACCCACACATACACCTACAAAGTATATAACTCCCATCTCTATAAGAGAATATGGTGCGAATAAAGCCCCTCCCCTCCCCCCGGTTGTTGTGATTACAATTACTGTGTTCAAATCTAACATTCGTTATGTATCGCTATATATTTTAAAATTATAATAACAACTAATTTATATATATATATATATATATCTTATAACGTAATCTACATTTACATTCTTTATATTAGTTTAGCATGTACCCTAGTGTGTGAAATATCAAAATTAGTATTTTAAAGTTGTCCTCTTAAATCATAATCAAAACAAACTGAGGGCATATCCGATATAGACCTCTTTCTAAATGATTTCAATATCTACAGTCCCACATCTAAGGGTCTAATTGCATGTATAGTATATCTTAGACTACTGTTTAATTTCGCATACACTATATATAAATAAGAACGTCATATATTTTATTTAAAATAATATAACGTATAATTATATTTTTTATATGAAATAAATTTTAAAATTTATGAATTTTTGTTTTTCTAATTAAATAAATGTTATATAATAATTATGTATATTTATTTTGCAATGATTTACGATGAAAAGTATCAAATCATCATAGAAATTCATTTCATATTCAAAGAATGCTTTAAAATATCATTACATTCATAACTAAAATATAATGGAAGATATATATATATATATATGATAATATTACATTCGATGTCAAATAATAATTATATTTATAAAATTAATTAATTTATTAAAATATGTTCATATATAAAAATATTTCAAAAAAAGTGTAAAACAACAAGTTCAAATATATAATAAGGGGGGGACACATTGATCATCCCAATGGTTATTAGTATGGCTCTAGGGTTATTAGAGAATGTTCGTGTTATACTAATAGTTGTGTATTATCACTGCGTATATATTAGACGTGATTGAAACCAATGGAGTAGGGAGGTATTCAGTCACTCCATCTACCGGCAGTGTGTGTGTATAACTGTAACCGCCCGATAACAGGGGGCTCCCGTATTAAATTCGAGCGGAAAATTCTGATCGTGGTTCTGGCATCGCTCGAACATAAATTTGATTGGCCCAACACAGAATATTTCTCCAGTATATTCAAATTTCAGAATTTTGACCTTATCTTCTATGAAGTTATTATCAATATATATATTATAATAACTATGCAAGTGTAAATATACATGCACTTGTATTACATAGATATATATATATATATATACTTGAATATTATAAAATTAAATATTCTATAATTATTAATTAGTTTATTTGAATGTTCAAAATGATATTTCTATTACTATTGTTATTATTAAGGGTAGGTACGAACTCTGATATTAAGAAAAAAAAATGTGCTTCAAATTTTGTTATATAATATTATTCAAATCTAAATTATTATTTTTAAAATGATATATAAATCATGTTTTTAAATCAAATATAACTATAAAATAAACACTTTTGAGAGTAGCATTTAAAATAAGCATAAAAAATAAGCATTTTAAATAAATTATATTAATAATTTAAAAAAAATTAATTACATTTAATAATCGTCATAATTTAATTAATATAAGATCATTTTTAGAATTTCAAAAGCTAAAATAAAGAATATTATATATTCATCTTAATAATAAATAATCATAGATGGCCCTTTATTTCTATTAACTTAATCTGATAAATTATCGTCTGTATATATATTTCATACATTTTTCAAAATTATATTGTAAATCCCTAGATCAATTTACTCAAATAATTATTTTGACTAATTTCACCTATTCAATATTAAATCCTTCAATAATGCTTTAAATGTATTGACATTTTCAGACAATTTAGAATATATATAAATACATATTTTTTTTTTAATTTAATAATTTGATTTTGAAATATTCATAATTTTATCTTTTATTTTCAAAGTAATAATAATTTATTAGTTAAACATAATTTATATTAAATATTTTCTTTTATATTCTATAAAAATTGCAATTTTTATAGATCTACATTATATCTATCACAATGTTAAATATTGTATTGAATAAATAAAAATACACAAGGTTAATACACTTTTCCACTATTGTTCCTATTAAATACATATACAAATCTATTTATAGAACAGAGGTTCGCACCTACCATTAACACATTTGATATTGTATTAAAACTAATATAACGCATTCTGCGTAATAAATAGACATTCACTCTTTTACTATATATTCATAATGAATAGTATTCAAATAGATTAATCATTAACGAGAGTATAAGTTAACTTATGCGGTTGTAAAGATACCTCTTTATAGGTATGAAGTTATCTTCTATTGTTAACATGCATTATTGACCCTTGCGATGTGTCTACCCTACCCGCCCTATTGCCCCCCCCTTACAGATTACCTCGAGTACAGACACTAATGAAGGAAAGTCTTACAAACTGAACGATAGCGTACTTCTCAACGAATATGACTTCCTTTTCGCAGAGCAATTCTTAGTTGAAGATAAACTAATTAAGAAATCGCTCGATACATACACCAGGGTGTTAGTTCCATTACAGACCACTAGAAGGTGATACTAGTACTACTCTTGCAATAACACACATTACTACTACTACTACTAACACTACCACACCACATGGATCATATTATACGTCACGTTAAGTGTGTTCCAATAACCACAGAGCTCTCTAAGGTGTATGTGTGAAGGTCATAATAGTGCAGTGTGAAGGTCATAATAATACAGTGTGAAGGTCATAATAGTACAGTGTGAAGGTCATAATAGTGCAGTGTGAAGGTCATAATAGTACAGTGTGATAATACGGATGACATTTAACCTAGATTTGTTATTTTCTTTGTTCAATAAGTTGATAATATTAGAAATAATTATTATTAGACTAGTATATAATATATACATATATATATATATATATACATTTATCATATAATATTATAATGGGAATTTTCTTACTATTAACCTAGATTAAAATTATATTATTAGAACAAACTTCATATTTATTTGCATAATTACATATGTTCCAACCGAACCTTGAACCACGCGCAGAGTGCAAGCACACAGCCAAGGCATGAACATAGGCCCGGTGTGGCCACCCCTTCGTTTCCCCGAACACCGAAGTGCATGTTTCCGGTCTATCCGGAACATTCTTCACTGTCGCACGTTTCACTGCGTACTGTTCGCTCTCCTCTTTAACGTTAGTCACCCGCCAGCAGTACAGTGACAGACAGCGCATGACATCCTCGTATCAGCCTCGCTTATCTATGTAATGCAAGATATCACTGTGGTTTATATAGAATTACATTGAATTGTTAGTATATGTATGTTTGTCTACGGTGTACCGACTATCTAGTGTTGGCGACTATTACTTATTATTATCATAGATATTATCATGCTAAATAACCTATGCTTAATGATGTATCGCTGTATTGATTACATTAGTTACTACGTTGTGTCTGTTACTAAAGTATAGCATCCTTTAGTTGTAGGTAATACACGAACTTATTTCTTTATTTTAAATATTCACATAAAGGTACGATAATGATATGATACTGATTGTACCATACCCGTATTGTTAATAACATGAGGTTGTGATAGTGAGTGATGAACAAATATTACTGCACCTATTACTGCACCTAATACTGCACCTAATAATGCACCTAATACTGCACCTAATACTGCACATATTACTGCACCTAATACTGCACCTAATACTGCACCTAATACTGCACCTAATACTGCACCTAATAATGCACCTAATAATGCACCTAATACTGCACCTAATACTGCACCTATTACTGCACCTAATACTGCACCTAATAATGCACCTAATACTGCACATATTACTGCACCTAATACTGCACCTAATACTGCACCTAATACTGCACCTATTACTGCACCTAATACTGCACCTATTACTGCACCTAATACTGCACCTAATACTGCACCTAATACTGCACCTAATACTGCACCTATTACTACACCTAATACTGCAACTATTACTGCACCTAATACTGCACCTAATACTGCACCTAATACTGCACCTAATACCTACAATCAGGATTACGACGATGAGTTCTTACTACAAAGTGTGATATTTATGCTGGAGATGTGTATACAACTTCCTGCAACCTCTTCCTCGTCCTATACCATAGGCAATGATCAGGTTTGTGCCCCTCCCTCTAACTTTTCCCCTCCCCTAACTCTTCCTCATCCCCTAACTCCATTGCCATTGGTCAGATCAGACATCTCTTGTATTCGCATTACGTAAATACAGATCCGCTGTTGTAACTTCTATGTTTGCATTACAAATTCCATATCTCATACTAACAGAAGTGTATATATTATATGTAATACATTTTTATATTCTGTAAGAATTTTGAATTAGTTATTTGATGTTATTTATGGAATATGAAATATGTGGTATTATATATATATTCACCTAGTGGTGAGAATGGTATCAGATATTGGGAACTCTACCTACTTATAAGATTTATGTATCTGCAATATCTTACTTATATATAAGTGTTCATACAAATTTATAAATGTCGTTTACAAAGATTATAAAAAAAGTTAAAATCATATATTGGTTTGTTAACTTTTCATCCTAAACCTTATCAATATAGGGCATGAGTTTCATTAAAGCAAATTTTTTTAATTTTACAATATAAATATCACTAATATGATTTTTTAAAATGACTAAAACTATGTAGGTTAAGTTATTATTTGTCTTATACCTATACTCTTTAGTCCCGTCATGACTACATTTGTAGATAAATTATTATTCTCATACTTTCAATTGGCTAAATATAATAATAATACTATTTATTTATTGAAATCACATATATATATATATATTGAATACAATAAACATAGTGGATTCAAATCAATAATTGTAAGGAGCCCGAAAAATACTGTAAAAAGAGTAAACAAATATTTCCACTGAGCCATATACCGCAAGCTAATAATGTAAACATTAATACGTACGTATTACTCCAGGATCTGCCGAATGACTTCTTTAATATATACAGCAGCGATGATATATTCAGAAATATACGGACACTTATCATCGAGGTTACACCTGTTTAACACCTGTTTAATACCTACTTAACACCTAATTAACACCTACTTAACACCTACTTGACACCTACTTGACACCTACTTAACACCTACTTAACACCTACTTAACACCTACTTAACACCTGTTTAACACCTACTTAACACCTCACACTCTAAGGTGGTACCTTTACACGGTGCTCTACTGCAGCAGATGCACGACATAGACCTAGCCACCACCCATGGTCAGTACAATGCACTGATGCACGAGCAGCATTACTACACGCTAACGCCATACACAGATATTCAGAGCTACAACACAGAGAACCCAGCATATCGTTGTGAGATTCTACACACCGTAACATACGTACAGGTTTACTTGCTAATCATTACTATGTGTTGTTACTACCTGTTGTACTGTGTGATCATTCATCTGTACTGCTTGTAAGAGGTGATCTAAGCATGGATATCTAGTAGTATGGCTAAGCTGATGTTTACTTTGAGACTTATCTTGCCTTCATTATTAAATGCAGTGTTTTCTATAAAGTCATCATTACCTTATCTTGTATGGGCTTATTTTCAGTTAGTTCATTAACATTTTTTTTAAATTCAAATGCATATTAATTTTGTATTGTACAGTATTTCAATTATATACATCTACACATATTCATTCGTTAAGATTACGTAATATATTTGTATTATATCTTATTGAATACCCTGACACACTATAGGCTGTAGTAATAATAAGTAAGATATGATTGATGTTTTGCGCTCGCTATTCGTACAAAGGTTTACCGTACCCCCCCACATCAGGTGAATACATCAATATTACTGATGTTACTGCAAGTCTATAAGGCACAAGTGAAAGTTGATTACGTTACTATGGAGAGAAGAGCGAGAACAAAGGGGTCACACAGGAGTCACCCAGCTGCCACTGTAGGAGTAGGGGGAGGTGCCGCATTCTACATAGGTACTCGCCACCCCCCTCACATGATGGCGCTACCATTCGTGTATAGTCACTACCGTTTAAGAATAATGTTCGCGTATTTACAACATCAATATTATATATGTGTGTGTGTGTATGTGTGTGTGTGTGTGTGTGTGTGCATGTGTGGGTGTGTGTGTGTGCATGTGTGTGTGTGTGCATATGTGGGTGTTTGTGAATATTCACAGACATCTAATATATTCGATCTAAAAAACAGCGCTATTTCGCGGCCTAAGCTTTACACCGTCGCCTCCTCTCTACGCCCATTCTAAAGGTCCCCCTCTACACCCATTCTAAAGCTCCCCCTCTACGCCCATTCTAAAGCTCCCCCTCTACGCCCATTCTAAAGCTCCCCCTCTACGCCCATTCTAAAGCTCCCCCTCTACGCCCATTCTAAAGCTCCCCCTCATACGCCCACTGCATCATCTCCAGGTAGACTATTAGATAAGATCTGCGCTCTTAGCACCGAATGCTGTGATATAGTGAATAACATGAATCGAGAGAATTGGTCACAACACATGTATAGGTTAGCCTAGTGTATGCGTGTATGTATGTATGTGTGTGTGTGTGTATATATGTATGTATGTGTGTATGTGTGTGTATGTATGTATGTATGTATGTATGTGTGTGTATGTATTTATGTGTGTATGTATGTATGTTGTTGTTGTTGTTGTTGTTGTTGTTTAAGTATTTATTTAAGCACATCATTAATAATTATAATTCTATAATGTGGATCTAACAATATATATCACATATAGATAAAAATAGCGAATGTATACATTATATATATATATAATATTATATATATATATATAATTCGCACGATAATATTACGAATAAACGAACATCAATGTTTGTCGATAAGAAATTTTTTTAATTTCTTTTTAAAGATATTAATTGATATATTTTGATTTCTAAGTTGCGGGGGTAGTTTATTCCATCTAATTGTTGATGAAGAGCTGAATTTTCTCCTTTCGTATTTGATGCAATGGGTAATAGGTTGGTGTAGTTTAGTGGAATTGTTATTACATAAAAGTCTAGTCTTTGGTTTATGTTTTATTTTGTTTCGTAAATTATAGGGTAAGTTATAAGTAATAGTCTTTTTAAGTATTGTAAGTATTTTGTAGTTGATAGAGTCTTCAGTGTTTAGCCAGTTAAGTTTGTTACGTAAGTCAGTAATGCTAGTTTTATAGTCAGTCTTCTGTAGTCGGTATATATTTCTAATTGAGCGGTTAATTATTTTGTCAAGTTTGTCTATTTTCAGTTTTTCAGATCCTGAGAATAGTGAGTTGCAGTATTGTAGTCTTGAAAGTATGAGAGTCTGAGTCAGTAGTTTTGTAGTATTTCTATTTAAGTATGGTCGTATTTTTTTAATATTGAATAGCTGTGCAGTCGTAGATTGAGTAAGTAAGCTGTAATTTTTATCTAGATTAAGTTTATTATTGATGTATGTATGTGTGTATGTGTGTATGTGTGTATGTGTGTGTATGTGTATGTGTGTATGTATGTGTGTGTGTGTATGTATGGGCCTAATATTACCTACATCACCTTGAACAGCAGCGACAGTGAAGACTCCAGTGATGCTACAGTCGATGATATAGCCAGTTTTGAAGTAGCAGCAAATGAAACCATTACCAATAATACGCCATCCGAAGGAACAGATAGCAGCGACATTGAAGGAACAGATGGCAGTGACACCGAAGGAACAGATGGCAGTGACACTGAAGGAACAGATAGCAGTGACACCGAAGGAACAGATAGCAGTGACACCGAAGGAACAGATGGCAGTGACACCGAAGGAACAGATGCCAGTGGTATAGACAATGCTCACGAAGGAATGGGTGATGGTGGTGAACTAGGGGCGGGAGGAGGAGCGACGGGAGGCAATATAGCTGATGTCGTAGCTGTTGTGAACAATGATGCAACGGAGGCACGAGGTCAAGCAAGTGGTGCTAATACACTAGCGGACGATGTGGACGAACCCCTGTGTTGCGTCTGTATGACCATTAATGAGGCAGAACCGATGTGTTTGTTAACACTTAATGAAAATACCGCCAGTTTAGTCACACCGTGTTATGTCCTCTAGAGGACAGGACATCGATGTCCTATATTCAAACTTAGCGATTACTTTAGAAACTAAATCGTGTATTGCAGTATACAAAGGAGGGAGTGACGTTATTATCCCACTAGCCTGTGTGGATATACTCGAGAGCAATAGAGGAATGCTCTCAAGTAAAGTACGCCTATGCAATCTATCATTAGTAATACTAATTTAGTATGTATCTATCAATACTACATGCGTGTATTGCATCATTTCAACCATTACCGATACTACCACCTATTGCAGTAGATAAACAGACCTATCATCGGTGTTCCATCTGATGCGTTACTATAGCGTTACACTTGTGGATTATACATAGCATTATAGCCACATATAGCCATTGTAGCGTTCATAATTATGTGTAGATTATATATAAATTGTATGAATAAATATTGCCATATCACACAATTTAATGATAATGGATGGCCACTCATGCATGCTATTATGTAACCACGTGTAATATACAACTACATCATACAGTACTGAGCAACATTGTTACCGAAGTGAATGAATTCTCACCCGGAACCGTGTACCAAGTAAGTTCAATATTTGTATTCGCACAGCATTCATCGAATGATAACCATTGACGCGTGACGTTATGTAATAACTGCTCCTATTACGGCATTACCCCGCACTTACTTCAACACATGTTTGCATACTTTCTAGGTGTAACTTGTCTAGCGCAGAAACTACAACATTTATTTTCTTTAATATCATTTAATTTCGTTATTTAGTTTTATAAATAATATTCAGGTTAGGATAGGGAGTATATTTCTGATTGGTTGATAACGGTTGATAACGCTTTATTTAAGCAAATACATAGTCGAAAAATGTAATCGAAAGTATAAAGTATAAATATTTGCTAACGATAACATACGTTATAGAAATAAACAAAGAATAATACGAAATTAAAGAAATTAAAACGTTTTACATTTAACGTAACAATGAATGAAATATAATCGAAAATAGAAATTTATATAATAATTATAAAAGTTATATAAATAGTTGTTTGATATCATTATATTTCACAGTTACAAATATAAGATTAAATATAAATATGTTGAACTCTGAATATTTAACTGAATACTGTTTTGTATTGCCTGTTAGTATCATTTTAATATTATATTAAATTAAATTGTATTTATTCTAGTTTTGGAGAGTTTTACATTTCAACACAAAAATTTGAGAAATATATTGTTAATGTGTTCCATTTTAATCAATCTAAGAGTATTGAAAAATGTTAACAAAATAATGATGATAAATTTGTAAAACATTTATAAATAGTTAATTTATAATTTATAATTTTCATATTAAAATAAACTTTTTCTTACAATATTTTGAATAATCAAACCTAGTTGATCAGTATAATGAATTGGTTTGTATGATCAGTAGCTACAGTATCAAATGAGATAGAAAGTGTTGTGGGCGCTTTACATTCAATGCATGCAATCATTACTCAATACATTCATTCACATTCATAATACCATTAACATTGGTAGTATACAATAGATAATAATGTATCTGTAACGTTAAAGACCAGTTGGATATGTAATAAGAGCATGCTAAATGTAGGAGATGTGAGATTTGCCCGTCACATTTTCTCATTTTTATAAATTTGTGTTCAAACTTCGTAGATCGCCTTAATGAATTTACTTTATTTTAAATAAAATACAATTTTTGAATAATAAATAATTAATCATTTATATTTTTTAAATAGTAAATATTAATTATTAATTAACATAAGATATATCCCAATAGTAATTAGTAATAATAAAAATAGATGAAGTTTTTTTCCGACACCATTACCCACTACTACACCTACAACATTACCCATAACTACCCCACTATGTTATAACTACTACATCCACTACTACACCCACACCATCACCAACTACTACGTCTACACCATCACCCACTACTTACCCTCTCACACCTGCGCACCACTATTTACCCTCTGACACCACTACCCCAGTTAGTCAACGATGGTGTAGAGAATAGGCTAAATGCCTATAAAGCTATTACAGTGCAAAGCTGCGGGCACCAGCTGCATTATAGCTGTTTGAAGATGTTTATTTATCATGCCATGAATGTTAGTCCACATAGTAGTAGTAATAGTAGTAGTAGTAGTAGTAGTAGTAGTAGTAGTAGTAGTAGTAGTAGTAGTAGTAGTAGTAGTAGTAGTAGTAGTAGTAGTAGTAGTAGTAGTAGTAGTAGTAGTAGTAGTAGTAGTAGTAGTAGTAGTAGTAGTAGTAGTAGTAGTAGTAGTAGTAGTAGTAGTAGTAGTAGTAGTAGTAGTAGTAGTAGTAGTAGTAGTAGTAGTAGTAGTAGTAGTAGTAGTAGTAGTAGTAGTAGTAGTGTTGCCGCTAGTTTAGTGGTTTCAATACCTAGGTGATTCATTTGTGTAGAGAATATTTTAACTTAAATTAATGTCAATATAAAATTGAAATGATTGCAAACTATTTGTGTTTGGTTACAAAGAGTGCTAGATACCAAAATCTAAACTACGCCGCCAATATATCTGTATACGTGATTTGTAATTATTATCAATTTAATTATTAATTCTTTATTTTCTATATTTAAATTTTATTCAAAAATAATAAGTTATTGTTAATAATTACTATTTATAATGACATTTTTTTTAGTAACAGGACATTTAGGACTATTATAATTTGCTCCATTACAATTATGTTTGCCAATTAAGCTATATAATATCTAGTAACTATTATATTATCAAATATATATATATATATATATATATATATATATAAATTAATGCAGCTTTTAATGATACTAATATCATATTATATTAACTATCACATATCATGAAAGATCACCTACTATTCATTGTAATCGAGTACTATTAACAAGTTATTTCAATTGTTTTATATTGATTTATTTGAATTGTTTGAGAAAATAGAATATATTTTCAAGAATATATATATATATATTGGTATTATAACATTGATATAATAACATTGATGGTTGTAAGGATGCAGGAGCACTGCAAGCACTACACCATCGCGTGTTATTATCCTGTCTGATGTGCCGTCAGAAATTCAATAACTATATAGTGATGAGCAAAGACAACGGTGCCTGGAGAAAGGGAGGCGCCACCGACACCCACGACCTTGACTTCTACATCGCATCTCTGATAGCTGAATCTAAGGTCAGGGGATGACATAACCTGTACCAGCGCTAATAGCACCGCTACCTTACAGAGAAATAGCACCACAGACTTCACAACAGACTTAGGATACGGTATGAAGTTTGGTGGATTAGTGAAAGTGATCAGGTTGGTATGACAGCAGGCGACCACACTCTCAGTTCTATTGTGATGTGGCATTATTACATCCACCACCATCACCACCACAACCACTACCATCACCACTGTCACTACCACCATTGTCACTACCAGCACCATCACCACCACCATCACCACCACCATCACCACCACCATCACCACCAGCATCACATCTACCTAACTAACAGTGTATTTATACCATTTGTTTAGCTACAATCTAGAATTACACGCACTGATAATTCTTCATGGGTTGCCTATGGGAAACAGGGCACATTCATGCATAGGTGAGTCTCAACAGCATGTTACTGCATGTTACTGCATCTCTAGACAACATCCATATGTATTCCACATGAATTCTATATAATATCAATTTTAAATTTATCAATAATAACTTATAAAAATGTCCATTTTATATATTTATTATCAAACAAACATAATATGATTATTATGAAATTGATTATAATCATATAATTATAGAATATAAAACATGATATTTCAATGATTCCTGATTTATTTGATATGTGTACATTCATATATATATATATATATATATATATATATATATATATATATATATATATATATGAATGTATTTATATTTATCCATACATTTATAAATGTTTATTATGAACAATGATCTATTGACAATGAATGATGAACACACACAAACACACACAAATACACACATATATATACGTATATTCACATACTCACATACTCACATACATGCACATACACACAGAAAGAAATTTAAAAAATGTTTTATTGACTAACATTGTTTCGCATCATGATTATTATCATGCGAATTACATACTATTATATTCGCTATATATATATCTATATATGATATATATTGTTTGATAAAATTATAGAATTATTATTATTAATGATATGTTTAAATAAATACTTTCAAGAACACACACACACACTCTCATACACACACACTCACACACACTCATACACACACTCACACACACACACTCACACTCATACTCACACACACACACTCACACTCACACACACTCACACACACACACACACACTCACACACACACACACACTCAACAGTGCCGTTGCTCTTAAGCTGCACTGAGGACATACAACGTTTCTCTAAAAGAAGCTTAACTTACTGGAATGTAATATGTGGACTAAGCGATAGGTCTGTCTGTCTGTATTTATATCTTTATCATCTAATATCAATAATACTAGAAAGAGATATAGAAGATATATCTTCTATATCTTCTATATATATATATATTGGATTTATGTTTATTACATTAATATATGATATGATTTTATAAATATATACTCTAATGTAAATATAGTTTATTATTTTGTAGTTATTAATAAATAGTAAGATTAAATATTGAAACCAATTATATGCATATCAGCGTATAAATACATGTAAAAAAACAGCTATTATATATGTATGTTAGGTTTTCTCATGTATAATAGGTAAACACTACTATCTGATATATAGATATCAGTTTTATGTTGTTAATATTATAAATATACACATACATTTAAATATATATATATATATATATATGTATGTACTAATAGTAACGAGGTATGCTGTATTCACAGTTACATAGATGGAGAGCATGACGTACTGATGAACAGTTCCCTAGAGCATCTGGTACGAGCGATCATCTACTTGAACAGACCCGTAAACCTGGGTCAGTATCTCAGTCTGCTTAGTACGGACACATGGACAGACTACCTACCTACGTATGTAGGTTTGTTGTATCAACTGTCCATCTGACCATCTGTACTGAGCACTACACACATCGCACACCCTCAGCGATCGTGATGGTGTTAATGAGTGGTCATCTCGACCTTTCACCCATGAGTCATGAGTGATATAATTGTGCACTCTGTAGTCTATCTTGGTTATTGAAATAGTGAAATAAACCACTGAAAAGTGTATATGTGTACACAACACAGAATATAACAGATAAAACAGTTGCATCATTGCACTAGATACATGACAGATGTGTTCTGTCCTTGGTAATATTAACAGCCTATATAGTTAGCTATTCACATAGACGCAATGTATAGATTAAGGGTAATAATAACACTATCTACCCCACCTACCCTGACCCCGCCCTCCCCTCACTTAGATGTATATGAACACCTGGTAAAGCGTCTGTTTAGAGTTGATTATATTCAGGCCTTCCTTATATATTTCTGTAATCTGAATCAGCTAGATAAAAAGGCCATCCTTAGTAAACAGGTTAGTTTGCAGATTATATTAGTGACACACTCCTCCTTACCATTGCATATTTACTTGCCTTAGGAGCCTTTAAACTAATACTACACTATACACTACATACTATACATACTACACACTATACACTACACTATACACTATACTACACTACACACTATATACATGTGATAGGTCACTGTAAAGAATGATGAAATGAAGCTATTCAAGTTTCTAATCACTCATTGTAACAGCTTCTCTAATAGGGATGTCAGGAAGTTGGTTAGTAATCATCAACATAGCATCACTATCAGCACCACTATAAGCATCACTATCAGCATCACTATCAGCACCACTATCAGCATCAATATCAGCATTACCTATCTGCATCACTATCAGCACCACTATCAACATCATTATCTGCATCACTATCAGCATCACTATCAGCATCATTATCAGCATTACCTATCTGCATCACTATCAGCACCACTATCAACATCACTATCTGCATCACTATCTGTATCACTATCAGCATCACTATCAGCATCACTATCATCATCAATATCAGCATCAATGTATACATTTATATATACTAAAGTTAGATAATGTTTATAATTGTATTAAACAAAACCTACTGGAAACATATGTTTCAATCAATACACAACATCTAACAACAATGACAGAGACATTGAAGCATACCACACTGATGTCTTATAAGATAATACTTGTAGCGAGTCATGGTGAGTCATGGTGAAACCTACACTGTATAAAAATAGATCATGCACAATACAACTATATAACAATAATAGCAATAAGGTGGCTAGGGATAACCTAAATCAGTTGGGACGTTTAATAATTGTTTTTTTTTTGTATACGTACGCAAAACTGTTTGGAAGGGTATTACAATTTAATGTTATCTCTTTATTTAAGTATCCGTCTCTATTTCTTATTAATGTTGATATACAATAACAGTCAATCACAAAGTTGTGTTTTAGTATCTAATGCTGCGGTTATTTACGAAACTATTTGATACATAGACCACGTGCGGTAGTTGTAATGCATACGGTGAAAGTGAGCCCCACCCCACCCCACCCACTCCACCCCTCATTAGGTAGACAAAGTGGCTGTAGTGCGCACGATGAGGAGATGTGTACGTGATCACTGCACCCCTTTCCTGCGTCACGCAAGTCTACTGAAGTCTTTACTCTACAAAGATGTATCTCCATTGCCTTTAGCGGTTAGTGCTGCAGCTATTCTCTCTAACAGCGCAGTTAGTGCTGCAGCTATTCTCTCTAACAGCGCAGTTAGTGCTGCAGCTATTCTCTGTAACAGCGCAGTTAGTGCTGCAGCTATTCTCTCTAACAGCGCAGTTAGTGCTGCAGCTATTCTCTCTAACAGCGCAGTTAGTGCTGCAGCTATTCTCTCTAACAGCGCAGTTAGTGCTGCAGCTATTCTCTGTAACAGCGCAGTTAGTGCTGCAGCTATTCTCTCTAACAGCGCAGTTAGTGCTGCAGATATTCTCTCTAACAGCGCAGTTAGTGCTGCAGCTATTCTCTCTAACAGCGCAGTTAGTGCTGCAGCTATTCTCTGTAACAGCGCAGTTAGTGCTGCAGCTATTCTCTGTAACAGCGCAGTTAGTGCTGCAGCTATTCTCTGTAACAGCGCAGTTAGTGCTGCAGCTATTCTCTCTAACAGCGCAGTTAGTGCTGCAGCTATTCTCTCTAACAGCGCAGTTAGTGCTGCAGCTATTCTCTCTAACAGCGCAGTTAGTGCTGCAGCTATTCTCTCTAACAGCGCAGTTAGTGCTGCAGCTATTCTCTCTAACAGCGCAGTTAGTGCTGCAGCTATTCTCTCTAACAGCGCAGTTAGTGCTGTTGCTATTCTCTCTAACAGCGCAGTTAGTGCTGCAGCTATTCTCTCTAACAGCGCAGTTAGTGCTGCAGCTATTCTCTCTAACAGCGCAGTTAGTGCTGTTGCTATTCTCTCTAACAGCGCAGTTAGTGCTGCAGCTATTCTCTCTAACAGCGCAGTTAGTGCTGTTGCTATTCTCTCTAACAGCGCAGTTAGTCCTGCAGCTATTATATCTAACAGCGCAGTTAGTGCTGCAGTTATTCTCTCTAACAGCGCAGTTAGTGCTGTTTCTATTCTCTCTAACAGCGCAGTTAGTCCTGTTGCTATTCTCTCTAACAGCGCAGTTAGTGCTGCAGCTATTCTCTCTAACAGCGCAGTTAGTGCTGTTGCTATTCTCTCTAACAGCGCAGTTAGTCCTGCAGCTATTCTCTCTAACAGCGCAGTTAGTGCTGCAGCTATTCTCTCTAACAGCGCAGTTAGTGCTGCAGCTATTCTCTCTAACAGCGCAGTTAGTGCTGCAGCTATTCTCTCTAACAGCGCAGTTAGTGCTGCAGCTATTCTCTCTAACAGCGCAGTTAGTGCTGTTGCTATTCTCTCTAACAGCGCAGTTAGTCATGTTGCTATTCTCTCTAACAGCGCAGTTAGTGCTGCAGCTATTCTCTCTAACAGCGCAGTTAGTGCTGCAGCTATTCTCTCTAACAGCGCAGTTAGTGCTGCAGCTATTCTCTCTAACAGCGCAGTTAGTGCTGTTGCTATTCTCTCTAACAGCGCAGTTAGTGCTGCAGCTATTCTCTCTAACAGCGCAGTTAGTGCTGCAGCTATTCTCTGTAACAGCGCAGTTAGTGCTGCAGCTATTCTCTCTAACAGCGCAGTTAGTGCTGTTGCTATTCTCTCTAACAGCGCAGTTAGTGCTGCAGCTATTCTCTCTAACAGCGCGGTTAGTGCTGTAGCTATTCTCTCTAACAGCGCAGTTAGTGCTGCAGCTATTCTCTCTAACAGCGCAGTTAGTGCTGCAGCTATTCTCTCTAACAGCGCAGTTAGTGCTGCAGCTATTCTCTCTAACAGCGCAGTTAGTGCTGTTGCTATTCTCTCTAACAGCGCAGTTAGTCCTGCAGATATTCTCTCTAACAGCGCAGTTAGTGCTGCAGCTATTCTCTCTAACAGCGCAGTTAGTGCTGCAGCTATTCTCTCTAACAGCGCAGTTAGTGCTGCAGCTATTCTCTCTAACAGCGCAGTTAGTGCTGCAGCTATTCTCTCTAACAGCGCAGTTAGTGCTGCAGCTATTCTCTCTAACAGCGCAGTTAGTGCTGCAGTTATTCTATCTAACAGCGCAGTTAGTGCTGCAGCTATTCTCTATAACAGCGCAGTTAGTGCTGCAGCTATTCTCTCTAACAGCGCAGTTAGTGCTGTTGCTATTCTCTCTAACAGCGCAGTTAGTCATGTTGCTATTCTCTCTAACAGCGCAGTTAGTGCTGCAGCTATTCTCTCTAACAGCGCAGTTAGTGCTGCAGCTATTCTCTCTAACAGCGCAGTTAGTGCTGCAGCTATTCTCTCTAACAGCGCAGTTAGTGCTGCAGCTATTCTCTGTAACAGCGCAGTTAGTGCTGCAGCTATTCTCTCTAACAGCGCAGTTAGTGCTGCAGCTATTCTCTCTAACAGCGCAGTTAGTGCTGTTGCTATTCTCTCTAACAGCGCAGTTAGTCCTGTTGCTATTCTCTCTAACAGCGCAGTTAGTGCTGTTGCTATTCTCTCTAACAGCGCAGTTAGTGCTGCAGCTATTCTCTGTAACAGCGCAGTTAGTGCTGCAGCTATTCTCTCTAACAGCGCAGTTAGTGCTGCAGCTATTCTCTCTAACAGCGCAGTTAGTGCTGCAGCTATTCTCTCTAACAGCGCAGTTAGTGCTGTTTCTATTCTCTCTAACAGCGCAGTTAGTCCTGTTGATATTCTCTCTAACAGCGCAGTTAGTGCTGCAGCTATTCTCTCTAACAGCGCAGTTAGTGCTGCAGCTATTCTCTCTAACAGCGCAGTTAGTGCTGTTGCTATTCTCTCTAACAGCGCAGTTAGTCCTGCAGCTATTCTCTCTAACAGCGCAGTTAGTGCTGCAGCTATTCTCTCTAACAGCGCAGTTAGTGCTGCAGCTATTCTATCTAACAGCGCAGTTAGTGCTGCAGCTATTCTCTATAACAGCGCAGTTAGTGCTGCAGCTATTCTCTCTAACAGCGCAGTTAGTGCTGTTGCTATTCTCTCTAACAGCGCAGTTAGTCATGTTGCTATTCTCTCTAACAGCGCAGTTAGTGCTGCAGCTATTCTCTCTAACAGCGCAGTTAGTGCTGCAGCTATTCTCTCTAACAGCGCAGTTAGTGCTGCAGCTATTCTCTCTAACAGCGCAGTTAGTGCTGTTGCTATTCTCTCTAACAGCGCAGTTAGTGCTGTTGCTATTCTCTCTAACAGCGCAGTTAGTGCTGCAGCTATTCTCTCTAACAGCGCAGTTAGTGCTGCAGCTATTCTCTCTAACAGCGCAGTTAGTGCTGCAGCTATTCTCTGTAACAGCGCAGTTAGTGCTGCAGCTATTCTCTCTAACAGCGCAGTTAGTGCTGCAGCTATTCTCTCTAACAGCGCAGTTAGTGCTGCAGCTATTCTCTCTAACAGCGCAGTTAGTGCTGCAGCTATTCTCTCTAACAGCGCAGTTAGTGCTGCAGCTATTCTCTGTAACAGCGCAGTTAGTGCTGCAGCTATTCTCTCTAACAGCGCAGTTAGTGCTGCAGCTATTCTCTCTAACAGCGCAGTTAGTGCTGCAGCTATTCTCTCTAACAGCGCAGTTAGTGCTGCAGCTATTCTCTCTAACAGCGCAGTTAGTGCTGTTGCTATTCTCTCTAACAGCGCAGTTAGTGCTGCAGCTATTCTCTCTAACAGCGCAGTTAGTGCTGCAGTTATTCTCTGTAACAGCGCAGTTAGTGCTGTTGCTATTCTCTCTAACAGCGCAGTTAGTGCTGCAGCTATTCTCTCTAACAGCGCGGTTAGTGCTGTAGCTATTCTCTCTAACAGCGCAGTTAGTGCTGCAGCTATTCTCTCTAACAGCGCAGTTAGTGATGCAGCTATTCTCTCTAACAGCGCAGTTAGTGCTGCAGCTATTCTCTGTAACAGCGCAGTTAGTGCTGTAGCTATTCTCTCTAACAGCGCAGTTAGTGCTGCAGCTATTCTCTCTAACAGCGCAGTTAGTGCTGCAGCTATTCTCTCTAACAGCGCAGTTAGTGCTGCAGCTATTCTCTCTAACAGCGCAGTTAGTGCTGCAGCTATTCTCTCTAACAGCGCAGTTAGTGCTGCAGCTATTCTCTCTAACAGCGCAGTTAGTGCTGCAGCTATTCTCTGTAACAGCGCAGTTAGTGCTGCAGCTATTCTCTCTAACAGCGCAGTTAGTGCTGCAGCTATTCTCTCTAACAGCGCAGTTAGTGCTGCAGCTATTCTCTGTAACAGCGCAGTTAGTGCTGCAGCTATTCTCTGTAACAGCGCAGTTAGTGCTGTAGCTATTCTCTCTAACAGCGCAGTTAGTGCTGCAGCTATTCTCTCTAACAGCGCAGTTAGTGCTGCAGCTATTCTCTCTAACAGCGCAGTTAGTGCTGCAGCTATTCTCTCTAACAGCGCGGTTAGTGCTGTAGCTATTCTCTCTAACAGCGCAGTTAGTGCTGCAGCTATTCTCTCTAACAGCGCAGTTAGTGATGCAGCTATTCTCTCTAACAGCGCAGTTAGTGCTGCAGCTATTCTCTGTAACAGCGCAGTTAGTGCTGTAGCTATTCTCTCTAACAGCGCAGTTAGTGCTGCAGCTATTCTCTCTAACAGCGCAGTTAGTGATGCAGCTATTCTCTCTAACAGCGCAGTAAGTGCTGCAGCTATTCTCTCTAACAGCGCAGTTAGTGCTGCAGCTATTCTCTGTAACAGCGCAGTTAGTGCTGCAGCTATTCTCTCTAACAGCGCAGTTAGTGCTGCAGCTATTCTCTGTAACAGCGCAGTTAGTGCTGCAGCTATTCTCTCTAACAGCGCAGTTAGTGCTGCATCTATTCTCTCTAACAGCGCAGTTAGTGCTGCAGCTATTCTCTCTAACAGCGCAGTTAGTGCTGCAGCTATTCTCTCTAACAGCGCAGTTAGTGCTGCAGCTATTCTCTGTAACAGCGCAGTTAGTGCTGCAGCTATTCTCTGTAACAGCGCAGTTAGTTCTGCAGCTATTCTCTCTAACAGCGCAGTTAGTGCTGCAGCTATTCTCTCTAACAGCGCAGTTAGTGCTGCAGCTATTCTCTCTAACAGCGCAGTTAGTGCTGCAGCTATTCTCTCTAACAGCGCAGTTAGTGCTGCAGCTATTCTCTGTAACAGCGCAGTTAGTGCTGCAGCTATTCTCTGTAACAGCGCAGTTAGTGCTGCAGCTATTCTCTCTAACAGCGCAGTTAGTGCTGCAGCTATTCTCTCTAACAGCGCAGTTAGTGCTGCAGCTATTCTCTCTAACAGCGCAGTTAGTGCTGCAGCTATTCTCTGTAACAGCGCAGTTAGTCCTGCAGCTATTCTATGTAACAGCGCAGTTAGTGCTGCAGCTATTCTCTCTAACAGCGCAGTTAGTGCTGCAGCTATTCTCTGTAACAGCGCAGTTAGTCCTGCAGCTATTCTCTCTAACAGCGCAGTTAGTGCTGCAGCTATTCTCTCTAACAGCGCAGTTAGTCCTGCAGCTATTCTCTGTAACAGCGCAGTTAGTGCTGCAGCTATTCTCTCTAACAGCGCAGTTAGTGCTGCAGCTATTCTCTCTAACAGCGCAGTTAGTGCTGCAGCTATTCTCTGTAACAGCGCAGTGTTGTATGTAGCTATTCTCTCTAACAGCGCAGTTAGTGCTATTGCTATTCTCTCTAACAGCGCAGTTAGTGCTGCAGCTATTCTCTCTAACAGCGCAGTTAGTGCTGCAGCTATTCTCTCTAACAGCGCAGTTAGTGCTGCTGCTATTCTCTGTAACAGCGCAGTGTTGTATGTAGCTATTCTCTCTAACAGCGCAGTTAGTGCTGCAGCTATTCTCTGTAACAGCGCAGTTAGTGCTATTGCTATTCTCTCTAACAGCGCAGTTAGTGCTATTGCTATTCTCTCTAACAGCGCAGTTAGTGCTGTTACTATTCTCTGTAACAGCGCAGTTAGTGCTGCAGCTATTCTCTCTAACAGCGCAGTTAGTGCTGCAGCTATTCTCTGTAACAGCGCAGTTAGTGCTGCAGCTATTCTCTGTAACAGCGCAGTTAGTGCTGCAGTTATTCTCTCTAACAGCGCAGTTAGTGCTGCAGCTATTCTCTGTAACAGCGCAGTTAGTGCTGCAGCTATTCTCTCTAACAGCGCAGTTAGTGCTGCAGCTATTCTCTCTAACAGCGCAGTTAGTGCTGTTGCTATTCTCTCTAACAGCGCAGTTAGTCCTGCAGCTATTCTCTGTAACAGCGCAGTTAGTGCTGCAGCTATTCTCTGTAACAGCGCAGTTAGTGCTGCAGCTATTCTCTCTAACAGCGCAGTTAGTGCTGCAGCTATTCTCTCTAACAGCGCAGTTAGTGCTGCAGCTATTCTCTCTAACAGCGCAGTTAGTGCTGCAGCTATTCTCTCTAACAGCGCGGTTAGTGCTGCAGCTATTCTCTCTAACAGCGCGGTTAGTGCTGCAGTTATTCTCTCTAACAGCGCAGTTAGTGCTGCAGCTATTCTCTGTAACAGCGCAGTTAGTGCTGCAGCTATTCTCTCTAACAGCGCAGTTAGTGCTGCAGCTATTCTCTGTAACAGCGCAGTTAGTGCTGCAGCTATTCTCTGTAACAGCGCAGTTAGTGCTGCAGCTATTCTCTCTAACAGCGCGGTTAGTGCTGCAGCTATTCTCTCTAACAGCGCAGTTATTGCTGCAGCTATTCTCTGTAACAGCGCAGTTAGTGCTGCAGCTATTCTCTCTAACAGCGCAGTTAGTGCTGCAGCTATTCTCTCTAACAGCGCAGTTAGTGCTGCAGCTATTCTCTGTAACAGCGCAGTTAGTGCTGCAGCTATTCTCTGTAACAGCGCAGTTAGTGCTGCAGCTATTCTCTCTAACAGCGCAGTTAGTGCTGCAGCTATTCTCTCTAACAGCGCAGTTAGTGCTGCAGCTATTCTCTGTAACAGCGCAGTTAGTGCTGCAGCTATTCTCTGTAACAGCGCAGTTAGTGCTGCAGCTATTCTCTGTAACAGCGCAGTTAGTGCTGCAGCTATTCTCTGTAACAGCGCAGTTAGTGCTGCAGCTATTCTCTGTAACAGCGCAGTTAGTGCTGCAGCTATTCTCTGTAACAGCGCAGTTAGTGCTGCAGCTATTCTCTCTAACAGCGCAGTTAGTGCTGCAGCTATTCTCTCTAACAGCGCAGTTAGTGCTGCAGCTATTCTCTGTAACAGCGCAGTGTTGTATGTAGCTATTCTCTCTAACAGCGCAGTTAGTGCTGCAGCTATTCTCTGTAACAGCGCAGTTAGTGCTGCAGCTATTCTCTCTAACAGCGCAGTTAGTGCTGCAGCTATTCTCTCTAACAGCGCAGTTAGTGCTGCAGCTATTCTCTGTAACAGCGCAGTTAGTGCTGCAGCTATTCTCTCTAACAGCGCAGTTAGTGCTGCAGCTATTCTCTGTAACAGCGCAGTTAGTGCTGCAGCTATTCTCTCTAACAGCGCAGTTAGTGCTGCAGCTATTCTCTGTAACAGCGCAGTTAGTGCTGCAGCTATTCTCTGTAACAGCGCAGTTAGTGCTGCAGCTATTCTCTGTAACAGCGCAGTTAGTGCTGCAGCTATTCTCTGTAACAGCGCAGTTAGTGCTGCAGCTATTCTCTGTAACAGCGCAGTTAGTGCGGCAGCTATTCTCTCTAACAGCGCAGTTAGTGCTGCAGCTATTCTCTCTAACAGCGCAGTTAGTGCTGCTGCTATTCTCTGTAACAGCGCAGTGTTGTATGTAGCTATTCTCTCTAACAGCGCAGTTAGTGCTGCAGCTATTCTCTGTAACAGCGCAGTTAGTGCTGCAGTTATTCTCTGTAACAGCGCAGTTAGTCCTGCAGCTATTATATCTAACAGCGCAGTTAGTGCTGCAGCTATTCTCTCTAACAGCGCAGTTAGTGCTGTTGCTATTCTCTCTAACAGCGCAGTTAGTGCTGCAGCTATTCTCTCTAACAGCGCAGTTAGTGCTGCAGCTATTCTCTCTAACAGCGCAGTTAGTGCTGCAGCTATTCTCTCTAACAGCGCAGTTAGTGCTGCAGCTATTCTCTCTAACAGCGCAGTTAGTGCTGCAGCTATTCTCTCTAACAGCGCAGTTAGTGCTGTTGCTATTCTCTCTAACAGCGCAGTTAGTGCTGCAGCTATTCTTTCTAACAGCGCAGTTAGTGCTGCAGCTATTCTCTCTAACAGCGCAGTTAGTGCTGCAGCTATTCTCTCTAACAGCGCAGTTAGTGCTGCAGCTATTCTCTCTAACAGCGCAGTTAGTGCTGCAGCTATTCTCTGTAACAGCGCAGTTAGTGCTGCAGCTATTCTCTCTAACAGCGCAGTTAGTGCTGTAGCTATTCTCTCTAACAGCGCAGTGTTGTATGCAGCTTAGTGATACGCGCTGTGTTAATTTCGCTCAAGGGTAACTCTACTGAATGAGATCAACATTTTATTATTATATACATTATTTGTATACATTTCATTATTCGTACAATCTATGTACTACTGTATACATGACGCGTAGAAGTCGCTTAGAGAGACCAACAGTAACACCTCTATATCATGCATGCATATCATATCATTGTTGTATTACCTGCGGTCACTGTGAATGTGTTATTATCCCCCAGTTATGTTGCTCAAGTGATGTGTAGATGTCTAGTACTAATCAATAATGATGTACGATGTATTCCGTATGATTGTTTTCGCACTAATACACAGTACAATGATGAAAGAGATGTCCTGCTATTCTCCACTTATTTGAACATGTCTGACGATATCTCACTGGAGACGATGCTGGATGAGAAGTTCACGTTTGAGTGTATAACGCAAGTGATTTCCCAGTGCATATCTATATTGGTTAGTGGCACACGCATCAGATATATTCATTATAATCACATACTTGTAAGGTTAGATCGAGTAGAGTTTCAAGCCCCTCAGTTCACTAAGCGAGTAGGGACGACGGAATGTATTTTGTTGACACCCTTTTCCCCCTTATAACCCGCTGACACCAACAACCGTAGTGATAACAAAATAGTGCAACAATAGATAATATTTAAGTGAATTATTTGTTAACTAATTAAATTAATAATTATCCTACTACTTTAAGAAAATAAAGCAATTATAAAATAAAGATTTATATTCAAATTAATATATAGAAAAGTAGTACTACTTAATAGAATTTGGCATATCATATTTTGTATTCGATTAACATATTTAATACTTATTTGAATTTGATAAATGTAATTAACTACATTCCTGATTTCTATTAATAGATAGATAGTATATGTGAACTCAACAATTACAACGTTTTAGCCCAACTTATAGTTTAAATTTCATAATTTATAAAATAAAATATGGATACAAATATATATATATATATATATATATATATATATATACATATATTCAGATTAATTGGTAATATCATTAAATAAATAACAATAACTAAATAAATAGAGGTATCCATACATAAACATGCATATTATATAATGTATGTATGATAAATAAATATGTTTCATAATATTGATATCACAATAATTTAAAAAGAATAAGAATTATTCATAGAGTATTCTAGGTGTAAATACATTTTATGATATTATATATATTTATTCTTAAAATACTATATAACATATACTAAATATAATGTTTATATATATATATGTATATATATGATATATACGTTAATGTTGATAATTACATAGTTAAATTACGTAAATAATATTACTTATTATTCATGCATATTAAAAATTCTTCTAATTTATTAATTTGTAAACTTTATTATAATAATGTTATATTTCCTTTATCACTCTTTAATTTATCATTCCTTATTTGTATTTTTCAGTATATTATATTATGGTTAAATTCATTTTTATTTGATTAATTATGATTGTATTCATAAATAATACTATGCACTATTATTTGTCTGCTATATATTTGATTTAAAATAAATAATACTAATATAGTACAAAACATACACCTATTATACACCACATACATACATATGTATCCTTCATACACATATGTGGATGATCTCCATTACGGAAGTATACCCTCACACTAGCCCCTTTACACCACTGCCCATATTACCCCCTTACCCCTCATCTAGCCTAGAAACACGAACTATGCCCTCCTACCCAAGACTCCCTCGCTGATCCTGCCCACAATCATCAATCTTCCCGATGACTACTTGGAACTTATACTTCGTCACAAGGTTATCAATCACTGTTGCTATAGTAACGTAGTAGGGGGGGGCGTTGTAACAATGAACAATTGTTAGGTAATACCTCCTATTAGCACTTCATACAATCATCATTATCATATAATGCATTTTGTAATCACCGAATATGTTAAATACAATACAGAATATCATATCGTTATTATACATATAGCGTTTACATACATTAGCGAGCTATACTAACTACCCACACACACACACCTCACACAAACATACAACCACACCCACACACACACCTCACACAGAGTTGTGCTTATGACTCAGCTAAGAGGATCAGCACTGTGGTATGCTTAATGTGCGGCGTCTCTCTGTATGTACATCTCAGTGACTACCAGGGCCTCTACATGGTAGTAACGCACGCACGCACACACACATATGCACACACACACGCGCGCACACACACACGCTAGTGATTACCACATCTCTACATGGTAGTAACACACACACACACACACGCACGCGCTAGTGATTACCACAGCACTACCTTATCTCGGTGGAGTGCTTTCATCCCGTCCCGCAAATTAAATGAAGTTTTCACTTATAACCATATGGCTCTAATGTCCCTTCGAAGTCGCTCTCATGTTAATGCATCCGTGGTTTTAGCTATATGAGAGCTGATCATTTTGTACACATACTTATATAAGATCACTTTTAATTATTTTAGTAAGACTTATATTATAGGTCCGGACGGGGTTTGAATCAATCTGTGTATCCGATGTATTCTTGTCTGTTGAGTCTGTTGAGATACCCAGACTGTGTAATCTTGACATCATGTTGCTAATGTCACTGTGTATTTGTATGTTATATTAATAATATCATTGTGGTTACTATGCATAGTTACTGTATACTAACTAAGTTCTACTAATAGTATGGCACATAGAGTGTCTGCCTACTAATATAACTGCAAGCTCTTCTGCTGAAGGTTAAACATCTCGCTTCTATTGCAATTCCGGCTCCTCAGATTTATAATCAATTACCTAATAAACCAAACTTATCTTTCTAACCAATCAACAACACAATAATTATATTAATCAAACTATACAGCGTGGTGTACGCAATGAGAATATAGTTACGATTACATACCACTCTCGCCTATATTAGTATGAATAATTAACCCCCCACCTCGCCCCCGCCCCCCAGCACGGTAAGCTATGCACTAACGGTGTCACCCTGTTTTTGAATCTGAAATCAACGCGCATTCTCTACCTTAACAACGGGCATCTACAACGACTGAACTCCGTATACCTCGATAGCAGGGAGCTCTACGATTATAACCTCGTGTTAGTCATCATTGCTAAGGAAACATATAACAGTAATGTTCTATTTTGTATACAAAACCAACAACGCCACCTATATAGGCTTAATTTTCGGAACTATGTGTTGTTTATAATGTAAATTCGTATCAACTATACACTTTTAAAATGAAAAATAATATCCTTTAAATTATTATTTAATAAATAATATTTATATGATGAAAACTAAGTGTTCATTACTATTATATAACAAAGCAATAGGATATGTTGGTTTTAAATTATATACATATCTATATGACGAGTATAAGCTAATTTATATTGCATATAATTTAATAGAGCAATGAAAATATTGTAGTATACGAATCGTATAGAACTAGAGAGAATAGAGTGGTAAACAAGGTATCTGACATGCGGAAAGTGTGAATACAAATAGGTCTGACCAAGATGGTGGAATTCACCTAGTTTATATTGAACACATTGTTTAATTAATCGAGTAAAATATTATATTTGTCCAATTAATCTTTTATATGATGTATGATGTATATGATATATCAAGTATATTGACTTATATCTCTGTAGATCTATAGGGCGAAGTCAGAGGTATATAATATAATTGACTACAATTATGGGATTCGTTAAGATACATGAGTTATATTCATAAAGCTAGAGAGAATTCACTCTAGATTTATGGTTATATTTATAATCAAGAAAATAATTAAAATATCAAATCCCATATACATAATATGTATATAATTATTTTTATTTGTTATATAACAGTTATTAGCACTGCAAATTGATGGCATCATTAAATATTTGTTCTGACCAAGATTGCTCGATATTTCCACATTGGCTTACACTGCCAGGCTTTGCATATTACCATTCTATTCTCTCTAGCTCTCTGGAAAATCGCCGCAAACCTAAATCTATTTCAGTGTTTTCTAAACAACTGAATGCAGCGGGATGCCTGAATACTAATCACGTTGCGTAGATAGTGAGTGTTATATCTTTGCTGCTACTTTATTATATATATATCTATAAATGTGTAATGTATATTTGTATAGCGAATACTTGTTGTTTTCGCTTACATACAAGATTAAATGTTGGCTTAACCTTCAAGACGTAAATGTAAAAGATAGGCAACAATGGGTCTACGAAAAATGCTATTTTTAGAGATAAATGATCAATGATCAATACTTTTTTTGTAACTCTGTGTAATATTCATATCTAACAGAATAACTACCTTATATGTGATTGTATGATCAATATTTGAGATTAAAAGTGAACTTCATAATTTTAATTAAAATTAATTATAAAATATACAATTATGTTGTGATAACATAATTATATTTTAAATTATTGGTATATATCCTCACCTATATATTAGGCATATATTCTGAATATTGTATAACCATTCATACAAGGGTTAAATTAAATGATCAGCTAAAAAATCAGCTAAAAGAATGATTTAAACAAATAAAATGGAAACAAAAATTTGTAGATGTAATTCCTGTTCTATTTATTTGGTAATATATAATATTATCCTCGCTTATTATATATTATTATGCCTATATATAATATGTACTCGATTAAATATAATCGAATAACAATATTATATTTACTATTAATTATATTTGTATACAATACAATTTATGTAAAAGAAGGTTACGCCGGCCCATGTTATTAAGATTATCAATTCATCTGCGTAAAAATGGTTCACAGTAACAATGGTTCACAGTAACATAGCCACATTACATTAACTGCCAACCTTCCACAGTCGAGGCAGGGCGTTGACTCTAAGTAAAGCAAAGTTACAACCGATACTGAGGAGCTGGATCACTCACGATGTGAGCTACACTGCTAAGAACTTTATTGTAGACGACAACTGAAGATAATGCCACGTTATGTCTACTTTGTCACCTCGATAACTACTTGATTAATCTTGTCTGTGATTTAGATCTATTTTGTAGTCATAGTAACTATTTTTTGAATTCAAAATTCATGTTATTAAATATATTCAAATATATTTAATATATTGAATAAGTATTAAGTAATGAATATGAGGAAAATCAGCTATTACAGTATATAGATTATATTGTAATACTTTATTATCATTTTAATACATATCTATCACTATTTTATATTACTGATATTTTTATAATAAAAATCTGATATAGACGATCTTTAATTCATTGCATTATTTTGTAAATAATAAATATAAATATAAATCACTTCAATATTGTTAAACTTAGTATTTCAGTATTAAACTTTGTATTTTATGTTGTTTAATATTATTATTTGATTACACTATAGAGAATTATTTGTACTATTATTCAAGTGTCTAAATAAACTATTATTAATATTATAATAATAATGGTATATGATTATTATTCTAGATTTGGTTTACTATATTTTAAAAATAGAATAATAATGTTATTATATCTAAATAAGTATAGGTATAATATTAAATGATGTAAATAATTATTTATAATTAATAAAATAGAATTCCTAAACTACTTATTATTATAATGAAATCTATAAATAGAAATTTAGTAATTATTTGATGATGATGGGTGATTACTTTTAGAGAAAATCTAGAACAATACATATAAATAATGTTACCAATTTAAAATTATTTTTAAATAAATTTAATAAATAACAATGATAACAAATATTATATAAGATTAAATTAATTAAATATCAATGTCATGCTTCATTGCATATATACGGTGAGAACAGAAACAGATAATCAGTAAAAGTATGAACTTAGTGATATTATTTAAATTGAGAAACATATCTTAATTTTATATTAAATTTAGTACATACTTTGCTATTGTGGTATATTTAATTTATTCAGTTGCATATAAATATGGTTAAATAATATATTGTGATATAAGGAGGCCTAGTTATGTTGGTCCAAAGCCCAAAATAAAAATCAAAAAACTAAAAATTAGAATTTTGACAAACCCAACATTGTTGGGCCAACAACCTATTTTGGGCTATTTTATTTGTTCTCTTATTTATGCATTTTAACAAATTATATTTAATTTATAAGTATATTAAAAAAAAATGTAACTGGCTAAACTATACAAGTATAAAATATATACGTATATATAAAATATATAAAGATAATATTCAGTATAAATCATGTTATATTAATTGTAAAATCTGTTTTGTGAATTATAATTATTCTTATTATATATTTGTTTCAAACTGAAAATCATTATTATTGCATATTTGTTCATAACATGTTTTTACATAATATTATAATCAATATCTCTCAATTTATAATCACTAAAATGAATAATAAACAAAATGTATGGCATACATACATTTACATTTTTCGGTTTTCGGACTGCGAACTGTGCTTATAAAGCAATCGGCCGTCCATATATATTTTAAGTTAATGTTTCATATTAAATAGGTAGGTTTTCAGTAGTTTCTTGAAGTTGGAGTTGATGGTGTAGTACGGATGGATGTTGGGAGAGTGTTCCACTAGTATGGGACGGATATTGCCCATGCTCGAGTGTTGGTTGAATGTAAGTTGTGTTTAGGAGGAAGTTGAAGTAGAAACGTATTGGTGGAACGTGTAGTGGTAATAGTTGGTAATTTAAGTTTGAGTAGGGATGCTAGGTAGTCAGGAGAGTCATGGTGGATTGCTTTATGAGCCAGTAGTAGAGTTTTATATAGGATTCTATGGCGTACAGGTAGCCAGTGGAGTTTAACTAGGAATGGACCCAGAAAACAGTAAGAGCAGCATAATAGCAGCATAACAGCATATGCTAGAGCCTCAAATGTTTACATTGTGCTATTATGCTGCTATTAAATGTATATTATGCTGCTATTAATTTGTCACGCTATTATGCTGCTGTTATGCTGCTATTGTGTTGCCATTATGCTGCTATTATGCTGATATTAATTTTAAATGTATATTATGCTGCTCTTCTAATAATAGCAGCATAATAGCAGCATAATATACTTTTAAAATTAATAGCAGCATAATAGCAGCATAACAGCAGCATAATAGCGTGACAAATTAATAGCAGCATAATATACATTTAATAGCAGCATAATAGCACAATGTAAACATTTGAGGCTCTAGCATATGCTGTTATGCTTCTATTATGCTGCTCTTACTGTTTGCTGGGGAGATATATGAGTGTGGGAGTATGTTGGTATGTTGAATATACACCTAGCTATATAATTGTGAAGAATTTGGAGTTTAGTAATATACGATGAGGGTGTATTGTAAAGGATAAAATTGCAGTAGTCGAATTGAGGTAGGGTGTAAGCAGAAGTTATAATAGTAGCGGTGGATATTGAATGACGAATAAGGCGTAGTGAATGTATACATTCAACTATAGTTGATAGTTTTGTTATGTGGGACAGTTGTCTGTAAAAATTAAAAGTATTGTCAAATATAATACCAAGATTTTTGACATGGGTTGAGTACATGATGAGCTGTCCATACAAATTATTTATAATTGTATACATATTATTTATATTGAAATATATAAATATATTCATTTAAATTGATGGATACATGGATACGTTGTCATAAAATAACAATTGAAGAGTATCCTCTTATAGGGGAGAATACCCATCTTATCGTGCACCACCTTATCATGGACCATCTTATCGTGCACCATCTAAGCTCAAACACAGAATATCTTTTTTAATATTTAATTTTTAACCAATTTTGTTGTGTATTGTTAATATTATATTAATCTATCATATAATCCAAAGGTTGTCATACAAAATATTATTTATTAAAAAGTTATTAGGATTCATAATAAACTGCCATTATCCCAAAAGTTACCCTATCGTGGACCATTTTAATAATATGCATGTTTTTATTTTGTATTTTATGTATGATTGATATACAATTAATAATGCAATATAATTAAAAAGGTTAAATATAATTTATTATTACTAGAAAAAATATACTATATAATATTAAAATAAAATGATAAAAAATTATGATAAAATATAAAATAGTGATAATATATTATAATATGATTATTATAAATTGATGATATTAAAATATTAAGAACAATTATATGTTGTATAATTCTAAGTATTCAAAAAATCAGCAAAGATTGTTCGACTTTGTAGTATCTTTGACATCAGTTTTCATTTCAACATGCCTAGATGTTACCTTATTTGGTTCATGTATTGGAGCAATCAGTTATATATCTTGAAGTTCATTAGAGAATTCATCTACAACTCTAGGCAAACAGAAATGATTGCGACTAACTACCTACAATCTTCATTCTGATTTGTAACTTCTCCTTTTTTGAATATTATTTAATCTAATATCTAGTTTATTTATATATTATTATGTAAATATAAATAATAGTAATTAAAAGTATAAATTATATATAAATATATTAATTAGAAAAACCTTTGCATTTTTAAGGAAATTATCAAAAAACTTATATTTGAAATAATTATTTACTGATTAATTAAAAAAATATAATCAAATACTATAATAATAGAATATATATTGTATACGTATTATCATTTTTTTCACTTATAAACTAAATTTATTGTATCAAAACATAGCTATAAATATATTAAAACTACAAAAGAAACTTATATTAATATCGGCAGGGAGATTTTAACAATGCACCACAGAATATCAAAGTATTGTAAATATGAAAGTAAAAGTGTTGATAATCTTGATGACAGATTACAAAGTTTGTTACCAAACAATATATCTATAGAGGTCGATTATAAATAAATGATATGAAGCCAGAACTAAGAATATGTTTAAGTAACAATTGCGAAGATGCATGGAAGGATGTTCAATATATTAAATTGAAATAAGTTGTCTGAGCAACCGTTATACCTGGAACATCTAGTGTATAGTAAGATATTTTCTATACTAACATATATAAAAGATAATTCTAAGAATAATTTATGTAACATTAGTCTTGAAGGTATGCTTCATTATAAGTAATACAATCTATTATTATCACTTGTGTAAAGGACAGTAATTATAACAATACTGAATTATTATTACTCATTATTATTTGATCTCACTTTATATATTAAAAATGAAAAATATATTGAAAATTTTTTTTTAATCATATCATTTCTTAAATTAAATAAAGTCTATCAATAACATATAATATACGGTATATATCATGATAGTTGAAAATAATAATATGGTATATATCATGATAGTAATATTGTATATAATATGATAGTTTAAATATATAATATGAATCATACATTATCATGGATATTAACGTAATTTGAAGTTTTAAAAAAAGGCCCAAAATAACTGGGCCTGGATATCAGTAATATGAAATAAATAAATATGTTGAACATGATGTTTATATAATTAATACGTAATAAAATATATTAATTGGAATGCCCCTAGTTAATATTCTATGTGATTAGTGTGCTCTTGGTGATGTATGATTTGCAACTCGTATGGGAAGAACACAATGACTATGTTTATCTAATTGTAGAGTGCAAACCAGCAGACCAGCAGTCATTTTTTCTGATGAGTACAATACATTTATAGAAGAATGTTACTACTCACTAAATATTTAATTATTGACATGTCGCATTTATTATTATTTTAAGTATATACAAGTTTTTAAATTATATTCGAAATATACATAAAAACCACATAGTTATTATAAATTATATAAATATATAATTTAATTATATTTTCTATAAGTTTATAATGTTAGTATTTACAATAATCGGATTTAGATAATATTTTAACATGAGTTTAATAAAATACCTCTATATATTAATATTGTGACAAAAATTTAACATTTTTTAATTTATATAATATTTCAAAATGTGCCCTAATCAAATATAAACCAGATCAACAATTATAGTTAATTAGCTAATAACTTATTATTATTAACTACAGAAGTAAAATAAAAAATAACTACTATTCATAAATAATACTGAATATAATTTTATATGTTTTTTTTGTATATATATATCAATATTACTTAGTTACATTATATTTACAATTGATTATGTTGTAGTATATATATATTTCTATACATTTTCATACATATAAATTTTGTAAGTGTTTTTTTTTAAATACTTAAAAAATAATATATGAAAATTGTATAAATAATGATTTATCTGCATAGCTATAGAGAGAAACACATTTTACTGTAATCATTAATAATCGAACATCTGGTGTTAACATAAACCAGTAGTAGGTATTTATTATGCAATGATTATTGATTTTGAGCAATGATTAGATTGTAGACTTCTTTGACAAACAGTTGAAGTCCGTCATGGATATCATGAAGTGGACCATTGTACATGTAGGCAGGAGAGGTTACCAACTTGTTCTTAATGTCAACGTGAGTACTGTGCAGTGTCAGTTAAGTACATACATATTAATAAACATGTATAGCTAGTCTATTAGATGAAATATACAAATTTATAGTTGCGATAATTTGTAATATGATAATTAGAATAAAAATCTCAATACTTTTCTCATTTATCACTAGCCTTATAATTAAATATAAAATGTATGTATATATTTAATAGAAGTCAGACTGATAGATTTTTACACGTGATTACTAATTTTCGCCTATTATCCATTATTTAATTTAGCTTTTTTAGACATCAGATTATATCATTCAACTATTCAAGCATTCATATAAATGCATATATATACGCGCGGAAACAGACTATGGGCAAAGGATATGAGTTGAGATTTGCTGATGGCCACACCTCCGATGGTATTGATCACCTGACTGGTGCCGGCGTACGGCCACAGATGACCTTCGTCCTTCTCGTCGGCCTTGAGAATCTTTCCCACGGTGACCTCACAACCCGGAATAGCTTTGGCAGCGAGGACAGGAGATATGCAGCACATCCTGTATGTAAGGGGGCGGGGCTTATAATGGGGCGGGGCGTGTAGCAGATTCGTATACGCCCGATAACCTAGTTGATTTGTTTGATTGACATACATTTATGATATCGCTGCATTGATCGTAGCGTGAGAATCGCGTGTTGATGCATATCAGCGCTGAAATAGTATTTACTGAAACTATAAAGCATTCATAAATATATTGGAATAGGAAATGCATCTAAAGTAGATGATTATTGACCAATGGGATGTAAGCTGATGTTAACGACGATGTTTATTCAAGCCAATACGCATCTCGTACATTTCATATTGTAATATCGAATAACGCAAGTGAATATGCAACTTCACGAGTTTAATGTAATAAGTATTCTGTTCAACGTTATTAATGTATTACTATGGCAATCAATGCATACTTCCTAATTAGAAGCGCAGAGTATGTTGAACGTAATAACCCGATTGGCTTAGATTCGGCGTGGAACTCAGTGATCACGCGTAACACGTCGTGGTGCAGAGTAATGCCTTCTTGGGTGGTCGCAAAGTCAGACCTACGTATGATATATCTCATGTTTAGCGTTTAGATACATATCTCTATGTTTACATGTACAAATATTTATACTTTCTTGATAATAAAAATATAATTTGATATATAACTTTATACAGAATGTTAGTGTTATTATTTTGTATTAAAATACGTGTATGTGTAGTAAACATTGTGTACTGAGGTGTAGACTAGTTATTAGTAATCAGAATGTAAATTGTCATAACAAAAGTGGAAAATGAGTATTAACGAATACCTATTATGATTGACAGCGATATGTAATAATATCAGACACTATTAGCTATTAGTAATTATGATTTATTTATTCAATAAAGCTTTTACTTTAAATTTAGCTAAATATTATTCTTAGTGTAAGATGAATGTGACACTTAGCTGTCTTCTGTTGTAAAGAATTACACATTTCATATATTTTATTGGTCTATAATTTGTCAGATAATATATCTTTTTCCTTATATTGAAGAATTTTAGTGAGGTAAGAAAAATGGTTTAAAATACATATATTTACAAGCTCTATGAACGGTACTAACAAGACTTTTGCAGCTCCAAAACCTCCCGGAAATATGACAGCATCATGGTCTATAGGAGTAAACTCTGATAGGGGAGAAATCCTTCCTCTTGATATACGAGCTGACTCAACCATGGCATTTCTGTTAATAGTGATAGCGGTAGTAGTAGTAATGGTAGTAGTAGTAGTAGTAGTAGTAGTAGTAGTAGTAGTAGTAGTAGTAGTAGTAGTAGTAGTAGTAGTAGTAGTAGTAGTAGTAGTAGTAGTAGTAGTAGTAGTAGTAGTAGTAGTAGTAGTAGTAGTAGTAGTAGTAGTAGTAGTAGTAGTAGTAGTAGTAGTAGTAGTAGTAGTAGTAGTAGTAGTAGTAGTAGTAGTAGTAGTAGTAGTAGTAGTAGTAGTAGTAGTAGTAGTAGTAGTAGTAGTAGTAGTAGTAGTAGTAGTAGTAGTAGTAGTAGTAGTAGTAGTAGTAGTAGTAGTAGTAGTAGTAGTAGTAGTAGTAGTAGTAGTAGTAGTAGTAGTAGTAGTAGTAGTAGTAGTAGTAGTAGTAGTAGTAGTAGTAGTAGTAGTAGTAGTAGTAGTAGTAGTAGTAGTAGTAGTAGTAGTAGTAGTAGTAGTAGTAGTAGTAGTAGTAGTAGTAGTAGTAGTAGTAGTAGTAGTAGTAGTAGTAGTAGTAGTAGTAGTAGTAGTAGTAGTAGTAGTAGTAGTAGTAGTAGTAGTAGTAGTAGTAGTAGTAGTAGTAGTAGTAGTAGTAGTAGTAGTAGTAGTAGTAGTAGTAGTAGTAGTAGTAGTAGTAGTAGTAGTAGTAGTAGTAGTAGTAGTAGTAGTAGTAGTAGTAGTAGTAGTAGTAGTAGTAGTTATAGTAGTAGTAGTAGTAGTAGTAGTAGTAGTAGTAGTAGTAGTAGTAGTAGTAGTAGTAGTAGTAGTAGTAGTAGTAGTAGTAGTAGTAGTAGTAGTAGTAGTAGTAGTAGTAGTAGTAGTAGTAGTAGTAGTAGTAGTAGTAGTAGTAGTAGTAGTAGTAGTAGTAGTAGTAGTAGTAGTAGTAGTAGTAGTAGTAGTAGTAGTAGTAGTAGTAGTAGTAGTAGTAGTAGTAGTAGTAGTAGTAGTAGTAGTAGTAGTAGTAGTAGTAGTAGTAGTAGTAGTAGTAGTAGTAGTAGTAGTAGTAGTAGTAGTAGTAGTAGTAGTAGTAGTAGTAGTAGTAGATAACCTTGTACCAGAACTATCACCAGTCACATGATTAACAACTTCAAATTCACTATCAGGGGCGTACACTTTAACACGTACATTTAAACGACTCAATGCCACCATGATGCTGTATTAATGTTGTATGAATTAATAGTGGTTTCATGTAACACATATTATATATCTTTAGTTCAAATATTAATCTAAGAGATCATTAATTTCTATTTAAACCTACTGAAACTTATCTTAAAATTTCATTCAAATCTATATCTGTATTTATAAAAGCATATATAAGATATTAAATTAATAATTTTAATGATATTGAAAATTATACTCATTAAAAAACTATAGTATTATTAAATCATATGATTGAATAAATGTTACATAATTAAATATGATTGAATAACTATTATTTATATAAAGTACAAAAAATACATAAGTCAGCATTTGTTTTCTACTAACGCTGAGGCTTCATGAATTTCTGATCCATCAAATACTCCACAACCAGAAAGTACCTATCAATTATATATATATAAATATAAATATCTATTATTTATTATTGTTATAACATTTTTGGTTCAAACTACGATTAAGATTAAGAATAAATGTAGGTCATTTATGTGATTTACATTCTACATAATATAAGTTATATTTTCTCAAATTAACTATTAGAGTATAGTTAACAACTTTTGTACAGAAGATATTATGGTCACACTAACTTAGATCAGAACATGGTTGATCATCTTAATATTATGACATACTAGTATAAAGTCTACTCTATATAATATTTATTTCAGTGTATGTATATATACAGATATACTGCACACTACTATTAATGCATATATCTTATAATTCAAATTATAAATAATTATGCGCAGATAATATGGTATGTGTCGTTTGTGCGGATTAATAATTTTCAAATAGTTGCGGGTGTTGAGCGCACGAAACTTGCATAAAATTCTAATTTGAACTCGTTCGATAATTAACCGAAAATGCGTATACTATTTTTTAATTAAAATAGTACAGATACAATTTTATAATACCATAATATAGTATTGAATTTACAATTGGAAAATAATAACATCTGTCGATTCAGAATTTTAAAATTAAAATTTATTATTGTTTAATCTGGTATTATCCAAGGCATCTCCGACCTAAGTTGTATATTTGTGTATTACTTTCTTTTAATACATATTAGTTATATGTGGTTAAAATTTGAAGCGATTCATATGTGCATTTAGTGAAATATCATCGATGTTGTAGTCACGTGACAATCGGGACGAATTATTATATGACACCGGCGTCGATATTTCTAAAAATAGCGCGTCACTTTATATCAGGTACTAATCAAAACACCTCACAAAAATGATCGATAATCACTGAATTAGAGAATATTACTATGTACAGTTTATGTAAGTACACATCTCTAAATGTTTATGTCCTTGCCGTCGAACCGTCTACATGATCCCAATAATAACCCACATATTAATATTATCGCCTATAGATATTTATATAGTCTAGAATTATAATACAATATAGGATGGCATATTAGTTATAGAAACGATCACTTAATATATACATATATAAGTAATTACTAATTTTACAACAAAAAAAAACAATTTATGAAAAATGCATCATTATTTTAAATAATATTTAAAATTACTAACTATTCCGACAGTATGTTTATATTCATCTTTATCGAAAAATGTTGCGACCATTCTGCTATTATATAATTGTTTCTTTATTAAAAATGTTGAACTTATTTTTGAAAATTTTAGGATATTAAATAACATAATATCCGAACAATTTAATGAACTTTCCTAGGAAAAATGTATCATCAATTATTTACAAAAACAATATTTTAAGTATAGATGGCGTTATTTTCTGATAATCTTTGATTCGCAATGTGCTATTAATTTTATAATTTTATGTTATTTTTATATTTTTTTTAATAAAACATATATTAAAACACATATTTAAATATATAAAAATTATCAGCATAACATAATTTATATATATAGAATTAATACCTTCTAATAGTTATTTGTTGATAAGCGAGAGTAGTTTTATATTCCAAACATGGTTAGTTTATTTAAAAATTCTTGTAAATATTATTATAATAATTTACAAGAATTTTTTAATATAAAAATTTACAAATTAGAATAAAATTCAATTAATTATTCAATATATATACTAATATATTTATTATAAATATTTTATTCTTAACATCATTATAAACATATAGGTTTCTCATTATTTGTAGCAATACGGTTAATTAAACAAAATGAACCATCAATTAAATTAATATTAAATATTAAATTAAATTAGCCATTAATTAATAAGTAATGGTTACAATTTAACCAGGTTAAATATGTTAATTTTCTAGTGAGAGAAAGATGTATAACACGAAAAACACATTATACAATCTACAATAGTGATAATAGGTGATTTTTTTAAAAGAAAATAAACAAATGGTACCTGGTCAAAATATTCGCGATTTGAACGCCCATAAAATTGTTTATTCGAATTAGTGATTTTATAATTATTATAATAATAGCGTACACGCTCAAATATTATTATCCATTATAATTAGCATATGTATAGACTCATACATGCATGCAACATATTATCAGTAACATATATATATATATATATATATATATATATATATGTATGTGTGTGGTAATTAATATTTGTAGTTTTAGTTATTTTCAGTAGTTTGGTTGGGTTTAGTTTAGATATTTCCAGGTTTTTTTAGCTGCATTACATCCCAAATGAGCCTATACAAATAAATATATACTTGGATGTATCTATAAATAGAAATACGCTATTATAATGGCCGATCATACGCTATTGTAAAATCATTAATTCGAATAAACAATTTTGCGGGCATTCAAATCGCGAAGCTTGTGACTATAATCCAAACAAATTGTGTAAAATATCTATACATTAATTCTGAGCCCAGTTTGTGCCCCACACGAAAAGAATCACCTCTACTTCTATATAAAAATTAATTTAGTATCTGATATATATTTAATAAAATATAATATTTGCTTTCAATCTTAAATTATGTCTAATTAATCTGTGATATATTTACTGTTACTTTCTCATTTATTTACTCATGAACTTAGTATATAGTTCCTCATTTATTATTCTATTTGTATTTCTTTTTTAATTACTATTATATATTAAATATATGTATGAAATTAATAAGAATTAAATTATAATACTCTGATTTAGATAGAATTTTATACATATTCACTTATAATTCTACGGTTTCTATTTTAACTTCAATGACTGATAATGTTGATTCCTAATTCAACATGATTGATATAATCTAAAAATCTAAAAATATATTGTTAAACAAAAAATACATGTTACATATATTATATATATATTTATGATAAACTATACATTTTTACTAATAATATTTACACCTCTAATTTTATGTGTATTATCAAATATCTTAAAACTACCATTGATAGAAAAATACATACATTAATTTTAATTATTTACTTAGCCTAAAAAGAAGAAGTTTATAGACAAAAAGAACTCTGTGTCTTTCCATTTAGTTCATCGAAGTCAACAGGATCCAGAACAATCTGAAAGAGTTTTATTGCCTGATATCGCTACAGCTCAAAGGGTTTTTATAGAACATTATTTCATATTTATAACATCCATTACAATTTGTAAATATTCCTTATATTAATACAATTTTGTTTATCCTATGTAGGCTGTTGATTTAAATACACAACGAACAAAATTTGGTATATATTACGATGATGAGTATGATTACATGAAACATCTGAAATGTCGAGATGATTTTTATGAAACTAATACCATGGCGGAGGATCCTGCTCATGTTGTTATTAAGGTAATCGATATTATACTGAACGCATATCTCAATTTCATAATCTACAACATGTTCACAACCTAAAAATGCATATCGTTTCATACATAATAAAGATAAACTTATTTATAACCATTATCCCTAGAGTACACCCGTAAGACTACCCAGTACAGTATTCGAATCACGTGAGCAGACGGAAGCGGGTCTTCTCAATGAGCAATACAGCGTAAGAGGTAACCCCGGCAATCGCTTTACCACTTATGATACAGACGTATAACTAAGCTTGATTAACAGGTCCACGTCCTGACTGGGATCCCGATATCGTCGCCGCTCTGGATGATGATTTCGACTTCGACAATCCGTCAAACGCCATAGATGACGATTTTATCACAGAAGCAAATGCGCCTATGGAGGGTGATGAAGGAGAAGTATTCAATTACGACACCGGAAATTATTACGCTGCAACCGGCAACGCGGAAGAAAAGTTAGAATTATTACGTAAGATAAATATCATGCCCATCTGCATATATGTATTACTATCGCACTATTAAGGGAGTACGACTCTGATAATGACTCGTGCGGTAACTTCCGAGAAAGCGACGATGAGATGAACTTCTCGGATGAGGAAACTAAGACTCGATTCACCGAATACTCTATGACATCGTCTGTTATGAATAGGAATAAAGGACTCACGCTAATTGATGATAGATTCGAAACTGTTAGTACACATTTTATCAAAGAGAAAATTATTGTAATTAGATTTAACATATTTTATTTCTATTAGCAACGGATTTTTAATTTGTATAAAAATTTTAAGTACTTAATTAATACTTTTAATTTAATATAATTTTGTATACTATTTATATAATGAAATACAATATATTTCTAATTTAATTGAAGTAATTTTAATTAACTATTTTTTAATCATAAAAGTTATATGAACAATATGATGATGAAGAAATTGGAGCCTTAGATCAAGATGATATAGAGGGTAACAACAGAAACACGGAAAACATGTTGCTAGATATTGCCATCGAGGAATACGGTCAACTTAGTACTGTCACGTTGGTATTTCTATTTATTACACCACCTAGTATTGTTATTAGTTAGAAACAATATCTTAATCATAACTATACCATATCAAGTATTATATTATATGTACAATAGTTGCCTCTTACTATGTTGAACTATACTTTAGATTGCTATCATTACTTATCGTTTATATTGTAAATGTGACCTGACAGGAAGTTGAAAGATATTATTCAGACTACGACGAATATAGGACGTCTAAACCTAGATGACAGCGATGATAGTGATGCCCATGTAGAACTCATTGATATGCCAATGGAAGTCGCCAAAGAGAAATGGGACTGCGAATCCATTCTCAGTTAGTGTATTCATTTCTCTTACTCTATGTATGTATATTTAACTCATCACATCTTATCAATAGGTACTTATTCAACGCTGTACAATCATCCCTCAGTGATCTCAGAGAGAATCAAGGTTCATACCTTTATTTTATAATCGTAATAGTAGTAGAAGGATAGTTATATGCTATTAACGTTAACACTACGCACATTTAATATCCAATAATATTAGTATCATACTACTCTTATTTAACGTATTTAAGAACATTTGTAATAGTGCACCTTACTGTTAATTATATAGTTTTTAAATTTAATATCTTAATTTTCACTTCATGTGAAATATTTATAATATTTGTTTAGTATTTCGATCAGTAGCGTATTTTAAAATCTACAGAAATAATATGAAATTAAAAATGTGAATGCGATTTTCTCGATATTAATTTTTCACTGTGTCTTGTGAAAATGTACTGTAATTAAATACTATATATTATATTATACTATAAGTAAAAATATATTCCTAGAATTTTATTATTTTATATATTTATTAAGGGTATCTAATCAGCTCTAGCGGGTATTTGTATGTAAATAGATAGACGACGGTTATCTCATCCTAGAAACTTATTGTAAGTATTAATTAGCTATTTGCAAACATTTCTTTGGTAGTATGTTTATATTATATATATATAAATATATATTTATAAATCGTATCTATCTCAATAAATATAATCCATATTGATATGCGGAAAAAATATATCATTTTGACAGAATTTCATGAATATAATCATTATTTAAAAAATCTATAAAGCAGAATATAATATATTCGGATAAGAACTATTTATTTATATATTCTATAAACATGGTGAATCTGAGAAATTTTTTTAATAAACCTAGGTAGATAAAAATTATAAGTATATAAATAATATAAGTAAAATTCATTTGATTCATCTCTATAAAATATTGTTTTTCTTATCAATATAATTTAAAAATGTCAGAAGTCAGATATATATATTTGAATATTTAATATAATTTTAAAATAATAATTGTTTTCGTAATTAATGTAGAGGTAGATAAATAAAATATTACTCTACAATATAATACTAGTTATTTTGCTTTCAATTAATTCAATAATATGTATATTTTTACCTTACTTTCAAAATTAAATCCATATCCAGTATTTTAAGTTATATATCTGTAAAAAAATACTTAAATATCTATATTAGTTTTTTATCAATATAATTAGGATTATCAGTTTTATTATTTTATGATTACCGATTATTCTAATATATAATTATTTGTATTTTAGATTTATATTTATTTAATATATAAATTTTATAATTAATACAATAATCAAAATCTAGTATTTTTTCGATATAAATATTTCACAAAATTTAATTGTGAACTATAATAATACATATAAATGTTTAATGTAAGCCAATAATTAATATATTAAAATAGTAATAATTTTATATTCTTAAATATAATATATATATAATTCACTTATTATTAATGATGTTTATTTATTTAAATTTATCTGTATTTTAATATTAGATGACTAGTTATTTTTAATATAACTTTTTTATTGTATAAATTTACAGTGATAATATATAACTAATCTATAATTAATCACAGAGGGAACAGAAGGAAAGACCACCGAGAATCGTTGTACCAGCTCCAGATGTACTCACTCACATAGATCATATCGATTTAGATACATATAGACCAAGAGATGAGTCTAAAGAAGATAAGAAACTAAGAAAAACAGCCGTCAAAGAACATAGAAAGGTAATATATTAAATTTTTTTCTTATTTTGGAGTTATATAATTCATTTAATAATAAATATATTTACCATTTTTTATAATAAATAATTATACTGATTAATTCATTTATAGTTAAGACGAACAGAGAAGAAGACTAATAAAAATACTTTCAAGAAAGAAGAATTTAAGTTAATTAGAGAACAGAATCTTCTAAAGAAAAATGAAGCATTTAAAATGAATTAGTTTATATATTAGTTTAAAAAACTATATTAAATAAAAAATAAAAATCACATTTTTTTTTATTTTTAATACAAATAAATAATATATAAGCAGGAAGATTATACTGTGAATAAATATTAGAATGCTAGAACGACCTCTTTTCCAGTCGATCCATACCGACATCATTGTATTCTTGTTTACTAATCATCAATTTCTTGAATGTATCGAGTGAAGCAAGAATTGAACCTCTGTATTATTATAATATTTAATTAGGTTATATAAATATTTATTGTTTATCATGTTTTAATTAGTATTTTAAAAATATCGCAATATCAAGTAACTAATAATCACATTATTCAAATAAAAAAATAATTCATAGAAAAAAGGTTTAATATTAATAATATAAATTTTAAATGATAATTAAAATATAAATAAATTTAAATATGAGTTAAAATATTAATTTTTAATTTAGAAATTACTGAGATTGAATAGATATTTAATGTATATATATATATATATATAATCATCATATTAGATTTATATAATATATATTTTATTGATTTAATATAATAAATATTTTAAACATACTAAATCATGTAATATGAGATTAATATTCTCACAATTTTATAAATATTTCGTAGCATAAAAAGTTAATATAGAAATGTTTATAAAAAATAGGTATCTACAATTTTTATTAATTTTATTAATTATATTAAATACAAAGTTAAATTAGTATTTACAATATAAATATTTTAATTATATAATTATAAATAATGAAATTAATTACAGACAATTACATTAATTATAAATAATTTGTATATTAAATAAAAATACACATAATATTATATTATAATCATTGACTAATCTATTAAGGAGGGGGGACCTTTGTATGATTGCATATATGAAAAACTTACCAATTTTTAATATTTATTATATATTAAATATTTTTACATAATTTTTTCAGTTTTAATAATAATAAATCATTCTATATAACCTCTATTTTTTTATTTATAAATTATATATAATTTAAATTTTTTTTAAATATACTAATTTAAATGTTTGCATTTCTTTTAGAATAATATTGATAACAACTTGATATAAAATTTGAATTAATAAAAATAAATTCTACATATATGTATTAATATCTACTTAAAATTTCAATAATTCATATTAAGGAATAAAAAAGTTCCGGACTAGAGTAATATTCATCAAATTAAAATACTGAGAAAATAGCTTTCAAAGTTTTGTAAAATAATTTGATTGTATTATAATGAATGTGTATTTTTAATAGTAGGTGTTATAAATAATTATATACATTATTTATTAGATACAAAAACTAATATTAATGGAAATAAGAAGGTCACCTATGTAAGTGTAGCGCACAATTATAATTCCAATCATAACTAAATTTTTAAATACACTGATATCTAACCCGATCCAAGTGGCATACAATCTTTCTTGAGGTGCGACAATTTTAACTCGAACATCCTTCGGTATTATCTTCTTAACCTCTGAAAGAAGTCTGTCTCCAAATCCTGGGGGGTTATGGGGTAAAGGAGGTGTGGTATGGGTCAGGGCATGGTGGGATAGAGAAGGATCTAGAAACCTTTAAACAGAGTTGAGCCCCCACTGAGGACAATGTTCTGATAGAGACACCTGCGTAAGTCAATGTCAGACTTCTGCACTGACATCTGTAGCACTCGATGTATACCCACCTGCTCATCCCCGATAAGATCTGGTCTGAAGAGTAGCTCAGGGGCACGGTGTTTAGCTATAGTTACCTAGTAGGGGTGCAGTTAGGTTATAGATCATAGGACAGAACAGTATGATACAATGCAATGTTGCAAATTGTTGTATCTATTATCAGTCTTTGTTTTGTTTGATGCACTCTGAAATATATACTATTCTATAATTTATTTTGATTTTTGAATGATTGTTACAAAAGGATACTAAGTATATATATATAATTGACTTTTAAATTAAAGTAAAATTAAACAAGCGTAAAATAGAAGTTAGCAATATTATTCCTAAGCAGATGTATTTTGTCCAGACTCGTTAGTGAAGGGGATAAAAACCTTGATTTCATTACCATCAGGTAGTTTGTACATCTCAGGAGCTGCTTTAGTTATCGTCATATCATCTTTAGAGTGTATGGATAGACAACAGAATTGCTGAAATACATGGTAGAGGTTGATGTGAGATATGTAGGTTGAGAAATGGAGTGAGGTAAAGATAGATTTACTTCCATTAGGAATGGAGAGATGGGTGGAGAAAGAAAGGGAGGGAGGAATGATGTTACAAACCTCTTTCATTTGACGAATCACCTCAAACTCTGAACTCGAGTTGAAGCGATAACCTTCGAGTCTGAGCAGTTTCTTCAGATATCTAGTGACATCTCGCCCCGCAAGATCTATCCTCATCACAGAGTTCTGTAGAGCAAACCCTTCGTAGATGGGGACTGAGTGAGTGACCCCATCTCCAGAATCTAGTACCACTCCGGTGGTTCGACCAGTCGAATACCTGTGATTGGTCAATGTTAATGTACTACAGTCTAATTATACAATATTTACGAGACGTTATTTTATATTGAAATAAAGGTAGATAAATATTTAGGAAATTAACGATTAATAAATAAAAAGTGAATTTCATTTTTATACTATGTGATAAAAGTTATGATAGCTTATACATGATTATTGAAACAATATATATATATATATAAATCTATCTAAATGACAACATCAAATATTACGTGTTTGTCATACCTTGTGTTTACTCATTTTTAGAAGCAATTTATTAATTACTAACAAAGTAATAGTTGTACATTTAAATTTATATCTAATAATATATATATATTCTGTAAAGTTTAAATAATATATTTGTATATGATACTTAATATATAACTAAAATTCAATTCGTATACAATTGTTCCATAGTTATATAGAGGTATAGACTATATACAAAATTATTGTAATCAAAATGAAAAATTTATTTTAACCATAATAATATATATTGAAAATTTTCATTTTACATTATCAAAAATTACAATTCAATTAATCATAATTTAGTAATGTCTAATTATAATGTAAATAAAAGAGTACACCTATATTAAGTGTTAAGCGCTATTCATGTGAGCGCTATTCCAGGAAATTCGCAATAGAATTCTTAAGAATTCCAGTTTCAAAATCCCCTAGCGGTATAAATTTTAGGGTGTTCACATGAGCAATCTATTTTCGCATTAGAATACTTAACAATACATACATTATATGAATTTATGAACCTGTTCATTATATAATCATAAAGTGGTAATATACATATATTCATAATTTAATAATAATATAAGTAATTTTATATTATAATTATTATTTAAACGATCAATAACTTAATCTTAATCACTTATAATCGTAAAAGATTATAAATAGATTGACCCCTAGAAAGGTAAATGCGTATACATTAATACTCATCAGTATACTTATGCGTGCGTTTATTAACCAATTTCATTAATTGTCACACAAACTAGAATAAATTCGGATTAGAACATTCAGCAATAATCACAGAAAAAACATTGACTTTTACATTTTGGGAATTCTTAAGAATTCTGCTGCGAAATTGCTGGAATAGATTGCTAATGTGTGAAACAGTGTTTAATGGTGTACACTTTAATTATGTATTGTTCATAATCAACATAAATCTATAATTATTGGACGGAACTTAAATGAAATTTCAAGATCATATTTATTATGATTGTCAAATATTAATTAATAGAAAAACGTAAACATAATTTGTATTATATTTTAAATAATAAGGGGATAGGAGCCCTTCGAATATAATAATGTGATTTAATATATAGGGATGATTGATACAATGTCTTATAAAACATGATTTTTGTATTTTTATATAACGAATTAGTGCTAAATTTGTACATAAAATAATAGTTAATTGATTTATGTAATGATAATTTTTGATAAAAAATTATTCTAATAAAAAAGAACGGCACATAGATATAATAATGCATATTACATAATACTCAATATATACTGACTAACAGACTAAGGACAGCTTGAATGGAAACGTAGAGAGCTGGTACGTTGAATGTCTCAAAGAAAATCTCAACCATCTTTCTACGGTTGGGTCGTGGATTTAGCGGGGCTTCGGTCAACAGTACTGGATGCTAGATGGGGTGGTTAGCGGGGGTAATCTAAATTCATGTGTGATTACAATAAGGTTAATAGGCAGTGAAATGTTATTAATCCCTGTTTAAGGGATGATAAATATGTAGGTTAAGGCAGTGATGACCTAGATAATCTAATGATAGTGTATTATTTTGATTCAAATTTGATTTTACGACAATTAACATATAATTCATAATAAAATTACAATCTCTGTTCATTTTTAAATTAATCTAAATATTTTGAAATTGTTTTATATGAATTGTTATCTATATATTAAATAGAAGACATTGCATGACCAACCTCTTCAGACCTAGTTTGAAGTTCTTCAGCGGAGTACAGATACGCCCAAATCTGTTCCATGTCTGCCCAGTTGTCTACTATTCCGTGTTCCATCGGATACTTCAAAGACAATAGACCTCTGTGCTTCTGAGCTCTGTTACCTACAAAAGTGTCGCCCTCTAGCGCCCCAGCCATCACTCGCTTGTGTTTCGGGCGTCCGATACTGTAAAGTGTATAGGGTAGACTAGAGTTCAGTGTAGTTAAATGATACCAATACATATATTCACTTTATGTAACAGATACTAGGTTAAAATTAAATTTACTTATATTTCTATATGTAAAATTATATGGATAGTATATTTCTACTTTATAGTCATACAAAATAGGTTAGTTGTATTGGTTTCTAATGAAATCACTAACCTGTATTAATTATTAGCATATTATTTGATAATAGAAATAGTATAGCCAATATTACTAATTATTATAATATTATTACCAACTAAAATAACGACAGTTTGATAATGGTATTCAATAATTAAATTTATTATTTATAAAATGTATTTTATATATTGTTTAAATTATTATAAAATTAATATATATATATATATATGTATATATTAATTCATAAATAACTGTATACACATATGCATAGATGAATACAAACAGATTTGAGAAATGATGTCTGGGTACTTGGTCACCAGCAAAACCTGCTTTGATCACACCCGAACCCTGTATACAATCATAGGTGATTAGCTGATATTAGCTGTGGTATTTAACCGTTATTATTGATGATAATTGCAAAGTTCAACTTCATTAAGAAATGTCACAATTATTTTAACACAACTTTACTAATCATATATTGTAGGAAAACATATAATACCTTAAATATATATTACTATTTTAGAATAACTAATATAATGATATAGATATTACTGCAATTAATCCGATAAATGTAAATATAATGTTATCTATAATAAAGTTTGATTGAATGATATCATAAGACATAGTTTATAGTATGAACTTTATAGTACTAACATTATCTATAACGACGGGCTGATTGGCAATAATATCATAGGTGTCCATATTACTGGGTCGTTATTAATATCTGTGATGAAGGTTGTTTAGTAAGTATATTAAAATATGAATACATTACATTAATATAAAATTATATTTGAATTATATAGAATTTTCTCAAACTATTACTTTATAAATAGAATTTATCTGAAATACTATACTCTGTAAATTTTATAATTAATGCATTTAATAATTAGTAAATATATAAAATATGTTAATAAACTAGATTATATATCAGGTGTTAAAATTATATATTTTTTTAAATATATATGATATATGAGTATCATAGAATAGGATATATTAAAACAATACATATATACAAAATTCTGAATTTACTATTTCAAATATATGAAATGTAATTAGATGGAGTAGTCAAATCACATAGCAACAATGTATGCCTCATAAGAATAACTATATATCGTCTGAGAGTAACGTATTGATAATGTATAAATATAATGATGTATTTACTTCACATGATATTATGAGTATATAATATCCAGTCGATAGTTATCAATAAAATGTAATTAAAAAAATAAATATAAGGTACATAGACGAAATCGGCATATAGAAACTTAAAATCCATATTATAAATTAAAAATGTGTATAAACGATGCAATTAATATTATTTGCGCGTACTTATTATAATAATATTATTGCCCATTATAATTAATACGATTATTTTATACTATATATTTCAAAATAATGATACAAGTTGTAATACAACTAATAAAATATTCACTATTACAGTGAATATATAATACCTCATATATTGTGTAGGGCATGCTACAAATAAATATTCATAATCTAATTTGTATTGTATGTCATATAGCTATATAATATTAGTTTTAATATATACTACTAAAACGTTGCACTAGTGATATTCAATATATAGAATATAGCTTGTGCAGATTTTAATTTTCAATGTGCGGATTATATACAGTGACCCAATTATAATCTAATATTATATAATTATCATACTATATAATGAGTATATCGTATATAATATAATATATAATAGGGATTACAATCATATGCGGATCCTAGATTTAAATTTTATAAGGGGTGTGTGAATTTAAGTGCGAGCTTTTCAATGCAATGTTAACTATATATATATATATATATATGGTTTTATAGGTTCACTCGGGATGTAATGCAGCCAAAGAAAACCTGGAAATATTAAAACTAAACCAAACCAAATCAAACCCAAAATATGAATTACTATATATAAATAGTATATGGCATCTACTGTTTATTTATATCATTGAAGCATTGAGTTGTAATTCGCGATGTTATATGCGCACACCCCATATAAATTTCAAATGATAGAATGATGATTATCATCATATACTAGATTAATGATTATAATATATAAAAAAATCAAATTACTAATTCAATTAATAAATGATTATAATATGTACTATAATAAAAATGTAAAGTGATTATAATCATGGTATACTATATAATATCAAATTATATTAATCATATATCTAAATTAGATAATCTAATAGATATTTGTATTTGAACATTATTATAATGATTCATTTAAAAATAAATACTCTATTTAATAAAATATTATATATATATATATATATATATATATATATATATTTAATATAATTATTATAATAATATTAGTTGAACTTGAACACATTTCGTCTATATTTAGATTGAATGACTTTTATAATAAAATATCCTAGTTAATATTTAATATTATAATGATATGCATAATGATTATACATAATACAATCATCATGACTATCGTGATACGAATAATAATGTTAAACATACTGATTATGTTAAACATATATTCATTTTATATTGAATTATTAATAATTATTATAATTAAATATAAAAATAAAAATTGGATTGACTTTAATAATGAATTATAATGAATTATTCATTCAATAATTTTAATAATAATTATTATAATATTATTATAATAATATTATATAATTATTATAATATATATTATAATAATATTATTTATATTTAATGTATTTATTAAATAATTTAATATAATATTAATTGATTATAAATTATAAGTCATATATAGTTAAAAATATGTAATGATATTTGTTGATAAATATTTACATTACAAAGCATGCATTAAATTCTTAGCATAACAAAATTTGATAAAATAAAATGTTATGTAATGGTTAATAATTTTGATGAAATCAAGTAGACTTATTTTTTAAATTATTTTAAATTAAATGTTGATACAATTAATAATCAAACTGAAATAAATAATTGAATAACTATTTTATTGTAAAAATAGAGAAATAAAAATTATATTACAAATTAAACCTAGGCGTGTGTCAATATATAAGATGTATATGTACTAGCATATAAATAATTGTTTTAATTATAATTTCATAAAAATTGCTAATTAATTGTTTATAAATTTATGTATACAAATACGGAAGGGTTTAGCAGGTTAAAGATCAAGAAACCTCAAAAACAATAATAATTTTGATCCAAACATAGAACTTAGAATAAATACCATAGACATAGAATTAAGTAGACTGGTATTTGTATTAGTCATAGATTTATAGTTTACATGTAAACTATAAATCTATGGTATTAATCTAGGGTATTAATCTACAATGTATATTTTTTCATCATTTGAATTATCTGCATACAATGAGAATCTATTGAATTACAATATATTGATTCAAATATAATTCAATGATAATTGACAAGTTATAAAGAATTGTACTGAATTATATTTGAATAAACATATTTAATTCAATGATATTCTTTATAATTTGTCAATTGATTTGCAAGATATGTAAATGGTAGTTGTAAATATCTAATTATTATATACATTTAATTTCTAATTTCTAATTATTTAGTAAATTGATATTTAGTCATTAAATAAAAGTATTATTTTTAAATATTTAAAAATAAATATTATATAACATCATTTTTTATTAGGTTTGGCACACTTATTTTATAATTGTATATAATATGTGTTCTTATTTGTATAATTGTAATCATTTGGCTTATTTCAATAGATATATCATTCTTATTAAAGCAATTGCGAGTCATTATAGCAATGTAGGTGAATTTGACTTTTTATTGAAAATATGATGTAAATTACAAACTTGACAAACACAATGGCGTTTTGTCATTCAAATTCATAGATTTGTATTTTACCTATTAAACTATAAATCTATGTTCAAATTGGTGAACAAACTTTATCTCCAATAGCAGTCTACCTAATTATAATGTATATGATAAATACTATAATCACAGATTTTGCAAAGCATTTTATTAAACAAATATTTGCAATAATCCTATAATAACATAGATTTATAGTTTAAAGATATCAATTTACGTAGGATAATAACCAGAGAGAATACAGTTTATTTCTTTCTCTATGCTAATAACCCCTATGACTAAGAAATAAACTCGATTATTTCATAGATTTAAATCTAATTAAGTCTAATTAGACTCTAAATAATAAATATATGGATTATTTCCATCCATTTGAATTATTGAATTATCTGGAAGCAGGCCGCCGTTTGTTATTATAAGAATGTCAGAGTTCAATGTATCTTGTACTTATATATGCACTATTGCACATTATAAGATATTGTATAGTAACACAATATTTTATATGCTCACTTTGGGATATAATGCAGCTAAAAAAAACAGCAAAATAAAACCAAACCAAAGAAATCACACAACCCCAAAATTAAAATTGAACTCTGACATTCTAATAATAATAATCTAGGCCTGCTTTCTGATTCACGCATAGATCCACATAATCTCGATATTTAGGATTTTAATTATTCACTAATTCTTATTGAATACATTATTGTTATAAAATATTATAAAATATTTAGTATTTTCTGAAAGATTAACTTATTTATTTATTTTTTTAAATATTTTATAACCATGGTTACAAATTAGTTACTGCAGTAACAAATTATAATATAAACTTTATCTAGATTTATAACATATTTTTGAAATAATTGATCAATATGATATTGCATTGCAATATCATAATATTCGATTTCATTTTACATTTCAAAATTAGGTCTATGCTCAAATTGGCCGCCGAGTTCAAGATGGGCGTGACTATATATATGTGTGTATGTGTGCTTTTATAGGCTCATTCGGGATGTAATGCATCTAAAAAAACTAGAAATATTTAAATTAAACCCAACCAATCCAAATCAGTGAAAATAATTATTTTAACTAACACCCACAATTTTAATAAGCACGCCCAACTTGAACTTTGAAATATATCGGCGGCCAAAATGGGAATTCACGAAAAATTACATTATTTAGTTTATTTTCCTACATTACTAACCGCTCTGCCTCAGTCAGGATTAATACAAACTCTTCCCCCTCCCGCTCCATAACCCACGGTGTCCCCCAGGGCTCTGTCCTCGGCCCACTCCTCTTCAATGTTTACCTCCTCCCCATGTTTGACATCTTCACTGACATCTCCTTCCATACTTACGCCGATGACCTTCAACTATATCTTAACTGCACAGACTCCCCTACTTATGCCCCTGACCGACTCTCCTCCTGTATCAAGTCCATACACCAATGGTTTACCTCCAATTCCCTAAAACTTAACCCCACTAAAACGGAAACTATTTTTCTCTACTTACCCTACACACCTCCACCCTCCCTGAACCACCCCCATATCACTCGACAATACCTCACTCCCCTACTCTCAACACGTCCGAAACCTTGGCCTCCATCTTGATACCACCCTTTCCCTTGACTCCCATCTTATACATATGCACAAATCCATCCACTACCACCTATACTGCCTCTGCTTAATCCGACGCTCCATTCCTCTCCCCATCGCCATTACCATTGCCTCCTCCTACATCATCCCCCTATTCGACTATTGCAACTCCCTACTCTTTAACCTCCCTGAATACAAACTCATCAAACTACAGCGACTCCAAAACGCTGTAGTTCGCTGCATCCATTTACTTCCCCGTCGTTCTCCTGACTCCATTACACCTATCCTAAAACAACTACACTGGCTGCCACTCCCCTACCGCATAAAGTACAAACTCTACCTAACCATCCACAAAACTATTCACCACAACTCCCCTGACTACCTTGCCTCCCTCCTACATCTACACACACCCATCACTCAACTCCAGATCCGTTCCTCCAACACATTTATCCTTACCACTCCCCATCTACACAAACTCCACTCTTCTTATATATGCTCCTTTGCCCTCTCTGCCCCTTACCACTGAAACTCCCTACCCAATCACCTACTATCAAACACATCAACTCCCTCCTTTAAACGCCACATTAATACTTATTACTTATCCCTTGCCTTCCCTCCCACTCACTAATTCCCTCCCAAAAAAAGTAAGTAAAGTATTTATAATATTATTTTATTATTATAGAAAATTATAATATAATAAAATTTCGATATTAATTTAAGTCGTAGAAAATATATAGGATATTATTTAAAATAGAAAATTGTATAATGATTGCTTTGCAAAATCTATGTAGGTATATATATATATCGTAGGCGTAGTTAGGGGTATGCATATTGTTCATTGCACAACTGGGTATTTGTTTAATCGATCAGCTCAAGTTCTAGTTTATGATAGACGTGAATGAAATAGTGACTACCCATAAGCGGCTAATACTATTTGTTTATTTAATCGATAGCCTGTTTATGTGGCGAGCGTATATTATACTCAACGGTCACTTTAATGTATATCTATCAATGATAGACTATCATCATTCTATTAGCTATCAGTTGTAATAAGACCTACTACAACCTCGAGGTTTTAAGAGGACTTATAAGTATACAACTATAGTTGTATACTACTCCGTGCTAACCGATAAGCATACTGAGCGCATTATCTATACACTGCTATAGTGTATAATATGGGGCCCCTATCATTCGCATGTGGGAAGCCAGCGACGTATAATATAATACAACTTATAACTAGTATACTAGTAAACTAGTATGCTATAGTAATCTATAAATAGATACGCAGTAGACTGCTAATCAAGAAGATACGTATGCCATGCGCAGTGCCCGTCGCGCACCCCATGCCGTACTTATAATGTAACATTCCATATAGGGGAAAGTAATACGGACAGTGCCCGAATACGGTATCTCAGAAACCATAAATCATACAAAAAAATGTTTAAAGAATAAAATATTCATAATTATATAAATAGTCTAAAAAAGTATTTTTTATTTTTTTATTATTCAATATATTGCTGATATAATCCAATAAACTGATTTTTTTATTACGTTTTTAAATTTATGAAACAAAATGTCAACTTAAAACATTCTCAAGAATATACAAATGTATCGATATAAAATATAACAATATATTATTAAAAAATAAAGCATTCTAAAATTATATATATATAATTTTTAAATTTGTTATCAAATATTCATTAAGTTCATTAAGTTATAAGCATATATCTAAAGATCAAATAAGTTCCTAATAAGGACACTCTAGATTTCTTAATACGGACACCCTATAACCAATCAGCGCGCAGCGTATGAACTATTCTAATTTTCATAAAAAATCGCGTGTGTAATAATATTAATACCACCAATAAAGCTAAATATAAATTTTGTATTATTTAGATACTTACAGTGTATTATTAATTAAAAAATAATAAAAATAAATAAATTATTAACTAATTAAATTAGAATAAATTGTTCATACAATTAATTATAAATAATGTAATTGTAATTTGTATGATTGATTCAGTAATATATAGTTTATCTAGTGTATATAGGGTGTCCGTATTATAACACTTGGTGTACGTATTCGGACATGGGTACCGAATACGGACACCCTCGTTATCTATGGAATTAAAAGATTAAATAAAATTTTAAAATAACAATAATATCTATAATCATATAATATTAATATATTGTAATTTTTGATACAAATAATGAGTCATACAATTTTAAGACCATAATACTTTAGAATAATACTTTAGAATGTTACAAACTATATATATATATATATATAATAATATAATAATATAATAATATATAGTTTATTAGGTAAACAAAAAATAAATATATAAACAAAAATAATGAAGACAAAATAGATAAAAATTGAAACCCAAAACGACATGGTACAAAAATTAACAATAGGTTTATAATTAATAAAAAAAACGCCTTGGTTTATTCATGCCGAACATAAGATATATGAATATTATATGCAAATATGAGCATATTATATGAATTAAAATGAAAACAACATAAAAGAATATCAGAACTCTCATCTCCACCATAAAGATAACACCGATTAAGATCGGAGGTCTCGGGTTAGAGGTTGGATAACCCATATGAGGTGGATCAGGCCCCAAGGGTTGGTCATTCCCTTAATGTAGTGGTGTTGACATATCCTGACACCAAAACCAGCATAATCAATACAGTGAATTAGAGAATTCTGTTCATCTAATTATACTACGAATCATTAAGGCTTTAAAAGAAGAAACAGTTTCACATTGTAATATCAGATCGGGTAGTTTGTTCCAATCTGAAGATATTCTATTACCAAAGTAGTTGAATAGTGGTTTGGTCCTTGATTTCATTCTCCTTATCTTTATTGACGGGCCCCTGCTAGATGATACGTATGTACTCATAATGTCCGACACCGGCACATCAACGAATCCTTTGATGAGTTTATAAGCCAGAGTAGGATCGGCAATAGTTCTGCGTTGGGAGAGTGAATGTAAATTTAAGAATTTTAATCGATCAGAATAATTTAAATATGATAAATTACAACGATAAAATAATTTTTTAGTAACATTTCTTTGCACTTTTTCAAGTAAGTCATTATACCCAATATAGTTAGAATGAGGATTCCATACAGAAGAACCATACTCTAGAATTGGTCGTATATATGTTAAGTATGCACATACTAAAGGAGAGTACTGGTTAGTTATGAAAGATCTAAATATCATATTCGATATTCTATATGCTTTAGAACATATCTCAGATATATGAGTATACAATTTTAGATTATCTGTGAATATTATACCAAGATCTTTATAATATGTACAATATTTTAATAAATTATCATTAAGATAATAATTTGATTTGTTGATACAATTACCAATACGCATAACTTTACATTTGGACGTTGCTAGTTCAAGTTGCCAAGTTGACATCCACTTATCAATATTGGCAAGTGTTAGTTGAAGACGTATATCATCAGATGACTGTAGAATATAGCCACTTTATGCATCATCAGCAAATAGACAGGTATATGAAGGTTTCTCCACACAGTCGGGAAGGTCATTAATGTATATTAGAAATATAATTGGTCCTAATACAGAACCTTGTGGAACACCTGCAATTACCTTTTGGGGTTTAGACATATTGTTATCAATTTTAACGCTTTGAATTCTATTAAATAGGTAAGATTTAATCCATTTCAGGACATCTCCTTGTATACCAATATTAAATAGTTTATGGAGTAATAATTTATGCGATACCTTGTCAAAGGCCTTAGCCATATCAATATAGATAATATCCGAAGATTTAGAGTTATCTTTAGCTTTAAATATGTCTCGATAAAATTTTAATAACTGAAGATCAGTTGATTTACCCGAAAGAAAACCGTATTGATTATCATTAATTAGATTATTATCTCGAAGGAAGTAAATTAAATGGTTAGATAGAATTTTTTCAAAGAGTATCAAAGAACTCGGTAAGATACTAATTGGTCTATAATTTTCAGCTAGTGTTGGGTCACCTTTCTTCTATATAGGTGTAATGTAGGAATGTTTCCATAAATCTGGGCAATAGCCTTCCTTAAGGAAACGACTATAAATTATGGATAAAAGTTCACATAACTCAAATGAGAGAATTTTTAATACCCCTTTCGGTAGACCATCTGAAGAATTATTAAACTTGTTAGGTAAAAAACAAAGACATTTTCTAATAGTTTCAGGTGATAAAGGAAATGATTCAAATGTGTTTTTAAAAATTATTGATGGTATATTCGGTACAGGTGATGTATTATTATTAAATACAGAATTAAACTGTAAGGATAAACATTCCAGAATATCAGAGTGATTGGTTATAATAGAACCATCTGAGTTTGATCTGAGAACAGACAAAGGTTTATTCGACTTAAGTTTGGAATTGATATATTTAAAAAAAGAAGATTTATCATTAGAATTAAGAGCATGTTCTTCAGTTTTTATATTATAAAGTTTAATTTCTGAATAAAGTTTAAATTGCAAACTCCGCCATTTTACATAATAAGATGGGATAGATTTAGATAAACTATGAAACTTTTTACATTTATTGATTAGTTTTTTGACATGTAGGGGGTGTATAAACTGACCCCTTTTAGTAATGGGTGTAAATTTTGAAATTATACCATTTACGGTAGAAATAAATATATCAAGTAAAGAGGAACAATTTATTTTATAATTTAACACTACTGACCAGTCAATTGTAGACAGTTCCAATTTTATTAGATCAAAATTAGCCTTGTTAAAATTTAATTTAGGTACAAATTTTTTACAGTTATAATTACTACTAATTTTATTATAGATAATTGATGATGATATTGCTAAATGGTCACTTATAAAGTTATGATATTCTAAAGGATTAATTGCTTGGATATTAGATAAAATCATTTTATTATTAGTAAGTATAATATCTAATAAGTTGAATTGACGAGTATTGAAATTAACAAGTTGGGTTAAGGCATATTTTTGTGAGAAATTTAAAAAATATTTGTCAATTGTTGTTTGAGACGTACGATTAAACCAATCAATTCCCGGGAGATTTAGGTCTCCATAAAAAATAGTTGATTCCGGAGTATCAATAATCCTAGACATTAAATTACATAATAATATTGTATTCTCGTAGTTAATTGATGGCGGTCTGTAGAAAATACATAATCTAAAATGTAATACATTGATACAGATTAATTCAAAAGTGTTATTAGGTAAATTAATTTGATAAGTATTATAAAGCATATTTACATAAACAAGAATTCCACCACCATGGGTATTAGTATTCCTATCTAAGCGGTATAACGTATATTTGTCATTAGGATTTAATAATGAATTGAATATATTTTTATTCAGCCAGGTTTCTGTAAATATTAGGATATCATAAATATTACTATTAAGGAGGGATATGAGCATTGGTAGCTTGTTGCATATACTACGTGCATTACAATAATAAACCTTAATAAATGACGATTCTGTACAGGGTTTTAGTCAATTATTATTACTAGAAGTGAACGAATTTTTCCATTTGGAAAATTCTACTTCTGAATATTTAACTTCACAATCCCAATTAATAGTTGTTTTATCATTATTAATAGTAAATGATCTAAGTTCATATTCAAGATTTCGATTATTAAAAACACATTTTATATTTCCGGGTATAGTTTTGGCACCGGCAATTAGAATTCTACGAGTAAGTCTATCCTCAAAACTTTGATCAGGTCTAATAAAAACGTTCGGGTATTTTTTATATTTATCAACTATATTCGAAAAGTTTTTCATTATAGATTTAACTGTATGAATACTATTAGATATCGAAAGTTTATGAATAGATATATTATCAGAATTGATTTTTGAAAGATTTGCAGATTCATTGAGACCTAAATCATTTAGCAAATTATCTGTGGATTCCTCTAACAGACCAAAAATAACACAAGTTTTATTAGACCTATCAGAAATGGCCATTTGTTTAGTTATTGATTTTGCAAGATCTTTACTATTAAGTGCTTCATCGTATGATTTCACAGATGATAGACTAGTTATATCAGTTTTTAATGATTGGATTAGCTTAGCATTACTCTGAATCATGTCAATACATTTATCAATACCCTTATTTTGATTAGTTGACATAGTACATGGTTTACAAGTAACATTAAAAAAGGTGAATTAAACATCTCAATTAAATATTTCGGAGGAGAATTATTATTTGGAAATTTAGATTTAGTTAACTTAGCATCATGAAAGCATACATAGTGTAATCTATTGTTACATGTAATGCAACTAACATAATTATCAGCACAATTTTTGGTACAATTCAGGCAAAATGACATTGTAATAGAAAATAATATGGTTCTATAATAATTATATATTGAATTCAATGCATGTACATTGTACACCTATAAATATATTTATATATACATATATAAATGTACTAACATACAAGAATATATGGATTTATATGTACTATATGTTGATAAATAAGAATAATTAGAATAATGATAATATATATATATATATATATATATATATATATTTAAATAGTTATTTAATAGTATGTAATAATAGAATATATAAGAATTAAACTATATAGAATTTTTAAATAATTATAAATATATATATATATATATATATAATTTTACATTCATAATATCCATATGGATCTATAGATATCTATCAACATATTGATATATTATATTTATCGAATAGGCTGTATATTTTAAGAAAAATGGTTCTAATTATAAAATAATGTTATATTCTTAAAATTATATTCTATACTTTTCACTATTTTTATGGCATGATTAAATTAAATTGTCTTTGATTCAAATACTTATACTATTGGTTCATTACAATATTTTATTCCAGATTATTACCATAATTTATGTTTCTAGTTGTATTATGGTAGTAAGAATACATATATATATATATATATATATTCATTAATAGAGGTCGAATTTAATATCGGATCCTCTGAATATGATAATAGAATAATTATTTATTCGACATCACCTATAGCTCGATTATCTCCATCGCGTCACGTGTGTATTTACTGACAATCTCGCAGCGAATATTTTGTTGTTTAAAATGTTGTTATATTCATACTTTTAAAAACTAATTTTACCTTAAAACTTAATTTCTAATGCGCTATATAGCTATATTATATAGTATATATATATGATAATAATAGATAATATGTCTTATTTTGCCTATTCTCTTTTACTAATATCTAAACTCTCATCAAAGGCTCTTATCCATATTTATCTTATCCGGCTTTACACATAGTACAAACCTACATGTTCCTCTCTCCATATTTAAATATGTATGTACCTATCATATTTCATATATCCCACAATACTAATTTATAATTATTTTAAGACAGGTTTATAATTACTTTAAAACCCAGTCTCTTATAAACACTATATTAATAATTATTACTCGAATACTCAAAAAGACAACACTTGCATACGTATTCTGGTATACTGATTCGAATCAGTACTGAACAGTACTGATCACTACTAAATCATTATTACTGATACATTGTTGTCCTATAGAGATAGTTTCCATCAATCCCTTATCAAATTTAGAAATATTGTCATTTGTCAAATGTTCAATTAAGTTATCCAAATGAACATCTGAATGTGTCTACTTCAAAATAAATTTCGTTTTTGTTACTTAACCAAAACTGCCTTACTCAATATTATTACCAAATTATATTCCTAACTTACATATTCTACCCAGCAAACAATATATTCGACGCTTTTGGACGCCATGCGCCTAAAAGTTCTGGAATTAATTCGTCACTTTGATGACAATTTGCGCCCAAAAGCGTCGAAAAAGCGACGAATTCAATATGATTGAGAACTGAAGCGCCCAAAATGCGACGAATATATCGATTCGGAATCAAAGATTCCAAAAGCGACGAAAAAGTGACGAATTCAATATGATTCGGAACTGAAGCGCCCAAAAGCGTCGAATTTGCGACGAATTCAATATGATTGAGAACTGAAGCGCCCAAAAGCGTCGAAAAAGCGACAAATATATCGATTCGGAATCAAAGCGTCCAAAAGCGTCGAAAAAGCGCCCATAAATTCTCAAAAGCGCCCAAAAGCGTCGATAAATTGTTTGCTGGGTACCCGCTACCAACTGATACTTTCTGACCTTCTGCCGCTTTTGATAAAATATACTATACGATTTTACTAAACTGACTATATATATTTTTTAAATTTGAGATATATCCCTTTCATGGTTTTTAATCTTATTTATCTGATATCCTTAACTATAAAAATAAACGAACCAATTATCTTCCCCGTCACTTACCATTTGATTTTAACTATTTCTTATATATTGGTCCTTTATTATTTTACATATATATATATATATATATATATATATATATATATATATATATTCAACCATTATCATCAATTATTTAATAATATTATATAAATGATTATCACTTATATTCTGCTGATATATACATCTATATACAACTTGAATCGAATACCAGTAAACTCGGACCAGGTAAACTCGGACCACTTTTGAGGTAAACTCGGACCACTTTTAAAGTAAACTCGGACCACTTTTTAAAAACATAAAGTAAACTCGGACCACTTATTAAAAACATAAAGAAGATTCGGACCACTTTTAAAATAACTATATTTTGTATATTTCTATAATATAATATGCTTTAACTTACTTCCACCTTATATAATTATATTATATCTGTTAAATAAATTATAAAAAGAGTCATTTAATATGATATTTTTGTGGAATTATATACTTAAATAGGTAAACATTTAATTTGAACTCGCACCACTTTTGAAGTAAACTCGGACCACTTATTAAAATAACTTATATATTGTATACTTATATACTTCTATCATAATAAATATAGCTTCTATCGTGGGTCTCGTCGGTGATATACATAGAGCTAGAGAGAAATTTCTCTCTAGCTCTGTGGTGATATACAACAATTTAAATTATATTAAGTTATTAAAGTTATTAAATGATAAATTATGTATTTGTAGTAATATCGGAATACTCGCAATATCAACCTTTGACATTTTAAGTAGTTATATTGGAATTGTTTGTATAATGTATAATGAATAATCTGTAGGATATTGTAATATTGTAATTTTAAAGGATTTTAAATTAAATTTATATTTGTTGTAATAAAATGCGTTTAATAATGTTGAATATATTGAAATAATAATGAATATATTTATGAATTACCATCAGATTACTATGGTGCCTCTTCAAGAGAAAATTCTATATGTGTTAGTTAATTATTATCTTAATAATAATTACCTATTATAGTTTTTTTATACCCTATACTTTTTTCTATAAATTATGTATTAAATTATTTAATAAATACTATGCATAATATTATATTATATACCGTAGTTAACAATTAAATATTCTATATGTGTTAGTTAATTATTATCTTAATAATAATTACATATATATTATATACTTTTTTATGTACTTTAATGTAATCTTCTTTATGTTTTTAATAAGTGGTCCGAGTTTACTTCACAAGTGGTCCGAGTTTACTTCACAAGTGGTCCGAGTTTACTTCAAAAGTGGTGCGAGTTCAAATTAAATGTTTACCTATTTAAATATATAATTCCACAAAAATATCATATTAAATGACTCTTTTTATAATTTATTTAACAGATATAATATAATTATATAAGGTGGAAGTAAGTTAAAGCATATTATATTATAGAAATATACAAAATATAGTTATTTTAATAAGTGGTCCGAGTTTACTTTATGTTTTTAAAAAATGGTCCGAGTTTACTTTAAAAGTGGTCCGAGTTTACCTCAAAAGTGGTCCGAGTTTACTGGTACTCCTTGAATCCAATAGAATTATCAATTAAGTAATTACTTAAAGTAACTCGAGTGATACATTTAATCTTTATTATCTTTTATTTTTGTTAATTTATTCGCGACTAATTTCTCTATGATAATATGTCTTAACTCGTCCAATATTAAATATATCCTCGTCACCTTTCTGGTTACCTCAATTCACACTTAACAACTTAAACATACTTACTTATCTTTATTAGAATGAGAAATTCGTGGAGGGGAACCCGATACCTTTGCGAAAACAACTTTTTCTATTCACATCGATCAACTTTTGTCAGATCTTTTAATTCACCAGTTGATATATCTTAATCCAGACCAATCGTGAATACTGTCCATCCAATATATACTGGAGAGATATATCTTAGTATGACCACTCTTTCTTTTGCCTTCTACACAGCTTTGCAGTATGGTTTTTGTCAAAGTATCATGTCTTAAGATATATCATTACCAACTTAACTTTCTTCTCTTTATGTTCATTATTTTATACTAATAATTTTATTAGATCAGCTACTATAGTCTATAGTATATAAGTTTGTCATTATTTTGTGATATGTTATATTGAAAAGTCTTAGTAATTCTATGCGTATGCTATAAACATCTATGTATATACCATATTGAATCCCTTCTTATAGTCAATGAAGTTATGATATAATGTTGTTTGCTGCTCAATGTGTTTTCCATTAATATATCCTACCATTGAAGATCTATTCTACTCTATATTTTCCACAGCCTGATTATTCTTCTGATAGTATATTTTCTGCTTGCGGATTCAATCATTTAAACATTATCCTTACAATAATCTTACTTGCATGCCTGCTTACGATTAGTGTACGCCGTAAAGGGGGTATGCCACTACAAGTATTTCCGGCATCTTGCCGGAAATATTGTAACTTTAAAACGATTGTGTATCAAGTTTACTACAATAATGTAGTGGGATACCCCTTTACTTTCCAGCAACTTGCCTGAAATATAGTAACTTTATATGGGATATCCCATTACAACTTGATAGAAAATAATTGTAAAGTTATAATATTTCCTTCAAGTTACCGGAAATACTTGTAGTGGGATACCCCCTTTAAATAAATACATACATTTAGTATACTGTAATTAGATAATCTTTCTTTGGTGATGGGATTATCGATGATATTAATATCATTATGAACAATATTGTACCTAATAATGAAAATTCTATTAATTTCCAGATTCAGACACATTTTTGTGAAAATATTAATGGAAGCAGGTGACCTACTATGTGTATTTCTTGTTTTGGAAGTTCACTTACGACAGAATAGTTGGCGGAAGATTTTCTAATTGTTAGCCTATTTATATAAATATCAAGCTGTTCAATTTGTTTATTGATAATATATTGTATTGGTATTGGTTCCGACTGTATACTATACTGAGTGTATAGTATTATCTATTGCTTTATTAAGTATGTGAATATAATATTTGGGCGTGGTGATTATATAGGTCTTCCCAGCAAACAGTAATAGCCGCATAATAGCAGCATATGTTTACATTGTGCTATTATGCCGCTATTAAATGTCTATTATGCTGCTATTAATTTGTCATGTTATTATGCTATTTAAAGTCTATTAATAGCAGCATAATATCACAATGTAAATATTTGAGGCTATAACATATGCTGTTATGCTGCTATTATGCGACTATTACTGTTTGCTGGGTTTGTGTTAACAAACTTTGAAGTAAAGTGGTTCTCAAGTTTACCCATCAGATATATACATAAATACACACACAGATATATGTGTAATACACATTGTGTATATATATATATATATGAATAATAAACTTTCTCCATATAATATATAGGATATAAATAAAAATAACTTTACTATATAATTATATATAATAATATAATATATATATTATATTAATATAAATATATTTATATATACAATGACAAACAATTATATAAAATTATATATAATATATTTATATATACAATGACAAACAATATTAATTCATAATATATATATGTATATATTTACTAGAACAATATAAGCTCTGTTTTCAAGTGGTTTGTGAAATAAGCAATATCTGTATTACTATTACTTTGATCATAGCTATATTATAGACTATAAGTTATAGTTACCCTATTATCTATAATAAGTTTACTAATGTTAACTCTTATTTGTATTATGTTACTCTTTAATAACTAAATATAGCCTTTGTATTGTAAATTATAATTTGAGATATTACATTATTTGTATTATTTATATCAGCTGTTTCATTAAAAATGTATTATTATATTATGAATTTGTAAATTAATTTATATTAACAATTATTTATATGGAATAGATGTACAGTTTGAGATATTACATATTTATATAATAGATATCAATTACATTATGTAATGCTTATTAATTAATACCAATTTGGCAAATGATATTTTAATAGTAGCAGTAGCTTTAAAAAACCTCAGACAGGTATATAAGTGTTTACTATAAGTGAATATATGATTCATAAGTTATGAATCATAACTCCTCCATTTTATAATACAAAGTTATTTATTATTAAAATAATTAAGTTCAACCATATTTATTTATTTAAAAATAATAATACATAATTTGTTCACATATATATATATACATATATATTATATATTTTTAATTGATATAACTGATTATTAATTAATAATTATTAATATTACTATAATTTAGTGTGTAAAATGTAGTTTGTAAAATCTATAAATCATCTTATAAGAATCTAATTATAAACCTATTAATAATAATCAAATGGTAATATATACACACATATATATATATATATATATATATATATATATATATTTATTGCATACCATGGCAAATTAAAACAGTATTATATAGCATGCAGTATGATATGCATTATAAACTTAAATAGAATGTTACATAATTCTCGTAAATAAATTTCGTAATGAACTTTAGCCTCTATTTCTATTTAATTGTTATTTATTATGCCACAGAGATAAATGATCTTAGATGAACGTATTGTTAACGCTAGTTGATTCATCACAGTAGACACATAGTAGCATTGTATACATTGTCTATATTTAAATAATGTTAAGAACCTGCAGGTCATGATTAAGTTTAAACATAGATTCTCGAAAATATTTCTTTATTTGAGAGATGTTATTTTCTTACTAATGCTAGTTGTCAATACCTATGTAGCTAATAGATGGTATTCCACAATCAAGTGGCAACTACATTGTAAATATATACTATATAATACTATATATATAATTTATAACAACATATATATGTTGTATATATACTATGTAAGCGAGGGTATTGTGGATCTTCAACAATATTGTGATATATATCAATGATATTATAATTACACTTAATCTATCACACAACATGTATTGAATTGATGAATACACAATAGATTTATAAGAATATGCATGATTTGAATACATCACAAATTATGTACATGACAAAAGACGGATGAAGTCACATGCAGACATATATCATAATTATACAAACACTTTATTTCATTTATGATTTAAAATCATGATATGAACAAATTGTTTATAATTAATTATTAATAAATACATATATAATATAATTATAATATTATATTATTAAATCTATTGATATGAATTATTTAATATTTTACAACTAAGAAAAACAAACATAAAAACTGAAATTACTGAAAAACTTAAATTATTTCTTAGTCAAAATTAATGATAATTATATTTCATATGTTAATATGTTTATTGGTATATTATTAAATTATACTTCTAAAGTAGATAGACAGATAAACCCTCGTGTCTACCTTACCAACCTTCAGTTGTAACTATTACTCAACAATTTATCAGGTTGACAAGTGGTAGAACACGAAACATCACCGTATCATTAAACATGTGTGAATATTATTAATAGAAAAGTGAAATTATCACAATGAATAATACATCTATAGATATGATATCAATCTAAGTGAAAATCATATATTATAATAGCAGTTTATTGAAAATTATAAAAGTGATAATAATTCTATAATTCAAATTATATGTATTAACCAATGACATTATATATTAATACCTTCACCCCTTAGATGTCTATGGTATTAACATATTAATAATAATTTACAAATATATATAATATATAATTAGTATTATTATGTATGAATATAGTTTATCAATTATTTTTATAATTATGAACAATTGTATGAATTATTGAAATTTATAAAATAATGTTGTTTTTTTATAACTTAAGGGCATTATAACTTGATATTTAATCATCACTTTACTTTAAGAATATGAAAACTAATGTTCAATATAAGTATTTCTTATAAATAAAAGTATATATTTATGAAGTATTCATTTAGTATGCTAAAAAAAATATATTTTATGAATTAATATTTAAAATATAATGAATAGAATATGAATAATATTATTGTAATAATATATACTAAAAATGAAATGAAATTAAAATTGTTATGACGAGTTAGAAGTATATGTACAATTAAAATACACTAACAATCAGATTTGATTATAATCAAAGAAAATATAATAAATAAATAGGAAAAAAAATAAGAAAAACTTTATTTGTAAAAGAAATGGATACATTGAAAATTTGAATAAAAACAAATTGTGAATGTTAGAAATCGTGGTAGATACATTACCTATAGTCGTGAGTCACAACTTGTGACACCTAGTGACACCTGGTGGTATGAACGTGTCAGTCGATCACTCATTCGAATACAGTCGGCAATAGACGCATCACTGTGCCCAAACTGTACGGGAATAACACGATGTTAGCACAAGTTTACTAAACGAGTGAGAAGGACTAACTACATTACATTAATACACACGTGTATTCAACTATAGGAGAGAGATGATGGTGTATGATTATTTAGCGTAGAATATTGCTCGGTTGCCGTGGTAACCTCACGATGATGTAAGATGTTAATAGTACAGAGGTCAATAGTACGGAGGTCATTCAACCAAGGTCGACATTTATCAGATACACGGATATGAATTAAAATTAATAATAGTTAATAAGTGCTAGTTAATACTAATGAATAATAGTTAATCATAATAAGTAATGCTAGATAATCATAATGAATGTTAGTAAAAATCTTGGGCCAAACCGCTTGGCTATAGTATTCGATATAAGCGCATAAACACTCCGATAAACACGAAGGAGGTGGGGGCATGGTACCACCCGCCCCACTAGTACCCCCCTCGCCAACCTTAACGTGGCAACAAGACCAGCAGGCATAAACTTGCCCGAGTTCATCGAACGGAAGCCCATCACTGTCATCAGCACGAAGCTGGTACCTGTGGCAGCAATAGATGTAGTAGAGTAGTGTGGCGTATACATAGTCTATGTACAATGTGTATTACTACTAGTTGTGATGTATATGAATGAAACACAGTTAATGGAGTAGTACGGTTAAATATAAGGTGATACTAGATATTCATATAAGTTTTTGTGGTGTAAGTCTTTTCTCCAAATGGTTACCAGTAAGTATTTGACTTTATATAGGCCACTCACTAATATACAAAATGTATATTACTATTAGTTGTGGCCTATATCTATACACACGATGTATATTCTAAATAGTGATCGATGATTGAATATGTCACTTAATGATAGTATGTAGTAATAGTAAATAAGATTAATTAAGAAGAATACTATAAACATGGATAGCGACAATATGTATTATTTATATTATTTACAAATTATTAAAACATTATTTACATACACATCTTAATTGTTGTGTATCTATCTCACATATAGGATACAACAGACTATAATACCGCACCTGTATATAATCAGCGCTGACATACACGCACACACGCATAGCAAGCGGGGGGGGGGGGGGCACTAACAGAACAACACCATGATATCGTTACTGTTGACGGAGATCTTGTAGGACCCGAACGCAGATAGACCCCCGAACAGGAGTCCCATGCACAGCGAGATTATACTTCCTGTTTAGGTGCGGGCGACAGGGTTAATGGGGTACGTGACATATGCATGTATATGTTTGTATATATATCTGTATGTATATTATTTGTATATATATATATATATATATTTAATATATTTGTTATTATTAAATTATATTTCAATAATGCATATAATACAAGAAAATACAATTAGGAAGAGGATGTCATTTATGATGAAACATGTAATGATAATTACATATAGATTACATATACGTTATATGTATACATATGTATATGTTAATGCTAAAATAACTTGTCAATTTTAACTAATATTTGTAATTCAAGATTATCGCATTCTTTTTGAAATATTATTGTCTACAATAGATACAAATACTCCTGGTTCAACTATAGAGCTAAGAAATGTTATACAACTTCGTATATATAATAATATAATTAAGCTTTAATTGACATATCATTAAAGAAGTAATTCATATTACGTAATTAATGTCCTTTCTTAAAGTTATATCGTGACTGTTGATAACATTTTTTATAAAATAAAATCTATATTCACTGTTTCGTTGGAGTGAGTGTTATTATAATCAAATGTGCTAACTATTTCATTCTAAACTTCAATTGTAAAATTAGGAATGCAAAGTTCCTGAAATAACAATCAATTTTTAATAAATGGCAAGTACAATTTATTATTATAATTAACAATAAAGCGAAATAAATGTACGACTCTATATATTTTATTTAATAATATCAGTTATATGCATAGATTTATAGTTTACATAAAACATAAATCCATGGTTCATACATAAATCTATGGTTATATGCAATGATTAAAATATCTATATACATTTTTATTTTATAAAATTTAAATTAAATTATTTAAATTAAAAATACATGTAAATATGAACTAATACTATAATGTGGATATCGTCATTATGTGTTATATCATCATTAATGTCAGCGCATATATCTTACAGTAAGATTCTTACTCTACTTCTATGTATCTATTTATAACTTTCTTTCTCTAAAATACATATATATCTCTAGACTTAATATTATATATCAATAAATGTGTTTACATTAAATATTATTTTTAGTGAATTATAGAATTTCAATTAAATATATGAATGTATATACAAAATATATATATGAAATTAATATTTTCCAAATATATATGAAATCTATATATATATATATGATATAGGAATACAATGAAAACATTATTCAATCCTATTACATTTCCACTTGGAACACAATAAATAAACATAATACTTCCATTGTGTATATTGAACTTTGATATGGGTACAATTTTGAACAGAAGAAGGTGATTGTTTATAGATACAAATTATATATTATCGTATAAGAAAGCTGTAACAATATAGATAATATATATATATATATATTATAATTAATGGATTATATATATATGTATTACTAGATAAGGTTTGTTTATACGAGTTTTAACTATATTTTTAATTTATGAATATAATTTAATTGTATAATATGTTTATAAAGAATATATATTATTACGGGATGTGGGCCTACCAGAGAAATTAATGAAAAATTGCGGCTTATACATACAATTATCTTTAGTTATATAGATTATTAGATATATATATGAAAAAAATACATTTATTTCTACTTTATATTTGTTGTTATGCATATATGTTTCTTCTTCATATAAAATGTAGTCTTTATCATATTTATAAATATGATTTTAATATATTAATGGATAATATCATATTAATAGATATTATACCTCACTATTATAATTCACTATAAATAGACTAGATGCTATCAAGTAATTATTTTTAATACAAATATATTTATATATATAAATATATTTATAATATAGTTATATTAATCAACATTACAATTCAAATTGATTAAAATACAAAATAATAATATATTATTTTTATATATAATGCATTGAAGCCACATCTACACTTATGAATTATGCATTGTACAGATCTGTTGGCTATAAATATATTTTTTATTAAATATAATTACTTGATAGCATCTAGTCTATTTATAGTGAATTCTATATATATATATATATATATATATATATATATATATATATATATATAGTCATAAATTATGACTCATAATAAAGCTGCAATGTGTAGATCTGCACATTAATTCACAAGTGTAGATCTGCCTTCAATCACAGTTAGAGAAGAGCTAATACAGTAACTTTATTGATAGCGAACACAGAAATGACATGCGTGTAATAAGGCATATCTGTGAAATGTATGTTGTCCCAGAATGTTTAATCTCGCTATTATGTGAAGAGTATACATGCTATAGCATGATTCACAATATTAGTTTATTCAATAGTGCATGAATAGTTAACGTTGATACGTTTACAAGTTTAGCGTACATGTTTAATGAGTGCAACACATTTATTATGCATGTTTTGATAACAGATTACATTTGCTTGTGAAGTGTTTAATTATTTATTAAAAAATAAACCGTTCATTTTATAATATGTTACACAATATTTGTTCGACTATTGATGTAATTATTGATGTCATTATTGTTTGATATTTTAAAATAAAAGCCCGTTTCCATTCGTAAGAGATATATTTTTGTTATTTGTATTATATTAAGGTCCATAATTTAGGGACTATACTAGTTTCAAAAGATTAATTTATAAAATAATATAAATAATTTATATTAGAGGCGCCCTTCGAATCTAATAATGTGATTTAATGCGCGCAATACGTAAATATATAGGGTTTTCTTTCATATTGGGTAGTAAGTATATTGGGTAGTAAGTTATAAATAGCTCTAACTATAATTTACATATAGGTAACACTATAATATATATATATATATATTTCATTCGGTTATAATGTTATTTATAAGGTTTAATGTGAACATTTTTAATTTTTTAATAATATATATTATATTATATTATATAATTGTATATGGTATTGTATTAATAATTTATATATACATTTTCTAAAAAAAAAAATTGGGTATTATAGACCTAGTTATTATCTATGTATTCTGACAATGTTATTATTATATTCATAATATTGAATACTGTGAGCCCTTTTAGCTGTATGTATGTTCCAGAAAAATATACGGAGAAAATCAAGCTCAAAGTACATTATTGATTTACTAGTAGGATTACAAATAATAGAATTAGTAGCTTAGAAAATAATATATATATATATATATATAAAATTACAAATACATACAGGAATATATAGGAATATACATACATAGATATGTATTCTTGGTATATATACAAATATATAAATATATTATTATTATTATTATTATTATTATTATTTATTTGAGTTTATACACTTTTTCAATGATAATTAACAAACGTATTTATAATAACATGGTTATATGAGATAAAAATAAAATATTAATATATGCTCGTGATATATTAAATAATAATAAATACTTTATAAATCATAGGCAATTATAAATAAATGATCTTTAATAATGTCTTGAATGATGATATTGATTCACAAGATCTTAAATAATGTTATTACACCATTTATTTTAATATCATATATTAAATATACCATGTCTAATAAAACATGATTTTTACATGTTTATATATTGAATTAAAAAATAATGTTTACATAATATGATAGATAAATGATTAAATTAATATATTTTTAATAAAAATAAATCTGTATTCAAAATTATTTTATTTAAAAATGATCCGAGCACTAATAACAGTTATTATAAATCATATTATTTGTTATAGATTATACTATCACAATTATACAATAATAATGAACAATATATTAGGAGTGATACGTTACCTACTTTATGTGTATTAGCTTACATTATATATTAGATGTAGATATTGCTACAATGTATATTATAAGTATAAGTATACTCATGGGTTAGCATAATATATAACTGTAAAAGAAAGAGTTGAGGATATATCGCTAGGTCACGTAATACTTTTAGATAGGGATAAGTAACGAGATCAACACTATTGGTAGTGTAAGGGTATATCTAACATTAATATTACATAATTTTGTATGAGTGAAATAATATTCACAAGCCTACGTATTAAATATGTTACTAATTTTGTTCATTTATTAATCTTAACAATTATGATATTTAATATCTAAGTTTTATTTCTACATTTAATTTAGTTTTTTTAAATTTTAAATATTTATGTTAACTATATAATAGATTTTTAAAATAAGTTATATATATATTATTATAATTATGTCGAAGTTTATAAGTTCATATAAAATGACGCCTATTCATATAATACATGAATACAATATATTATCTCAAATATCATATAGTATATAATATAATCATGGTATATAATATATATAAGAACAATCGTATAACAAATGTGTGATATTCATACAGACAGTATGATACGATATTAGGCTATGGTAAGTAATCCGCACAACCTATATTTCATATATTAAATATCACTAGTGCAACTTCTTATTAGTATATATTAAGAATAATATAATATTAGTAATATAATATTAGTAATATAATATTAAATATTATATTACAACGCTATATTAAATATTATATATCTATGATTATTTTACAAATCATTAGTAAAATGTCAAATGCGTTGAAAGACCGATTGATATTTAATAATTATAATATAATAATATTATATTATAATATATTAAATATATTTAATATATTAATAATTATATTATTATAATATTATATTATATTAAATATAATATTAAATATTATAATAATTATGTACAGAGTATTCCATAAAACAAAAAGTATAAAGTAAGTAATGATTAACTCTTTATATACTTTATAAAGTATATACTTATTATAGTATATTATAATAATATTTGTACTATATTAAATATACGAATTAAGGAAAATTAAATTCTTAATTTTAAATTAAATTTAAAAAAGAACTTTTATCTAAAACTTTTATCAAAATCATAATAATTAAAGTTTATTATTTGTCATTATCATAAGGATTATGATTATTAACCAGCTTTTGCATATCCGATAATTCCTCCAGTAGCAACTATAGCAGCATATAAAAATCCAAAATAATCCATTATGTATACACAAGTACTATTCTAATTATAAGTCAATACAAATGATAAATATTAGTTATTCAAATATGAGGTGAAACATTAAAAGTAAATAGGGTATTCCAATTCAGTGATATATTGAAATATACAATCTTTGTTATATTCATTATGGATACTTATTAGAATAAATCCACAGATACATGATTAGGTATTAAACTCAATTATATACAGGACTTCCTATAACCTCGGAGGTTATAGGAGGTCTTGTTATATACCCGTGATTATATTGATCCTATATATGTCTTTAATATTAGCAAAGCCATCTATCTGTGAATTTCCAAAATGAAAATGATTTGCCTTTTATATTATAATGTAATACCAGTGCCCAATAACAATATACGTGAGAATATCTTATCAAGGACTTTATTTTATATTATTATTATTATAGTTTTTTTATATTAAATTAATTAAATATACATACACCCGCCTTTGGGGTTGAATGAACTTTTTAATTTTTTTTTATTAATTGTAATTATGAAATCTTATAAGTATTCCTTATATCTAAAAGTGATATATTAGTTAACTAATATCATATATTATGCAATACAATTTAAATAATTAAGAAAAATGTATTATTACCACAATGATAGCACTTTATACAAAAACATGGTCATACAACCCCACCCTCCCCTACATTAAATAATACGTTTTAGTAAAATGTACGCCGCGAAGAACTCTTTGATTTTAAAATGAAGGAATATAGGTACCAAAGATTTTCCGAAGGAAAGATATAACACTTACGCGAAATCGTGTAATTCGAATTTGTATACAAAATACCCTGGTGCCACCTATAGCGGGTTACTTTTAGGAACTATGTGTTGTTTATAATGTAAATTCGTATTTAACTATAGTTGTATATATACACTTTTAAAATGTTAAATAATATGCTTTAAATTAATATTTATATGATGAAAACTAAGTGTTCATTACTAATATATAACAAACAAATATGATATTTATGTTTTAAATGCTATAAGTATATATTTAGTAAGTAAAAGTTAATTTATATTGCATGTAATTTAATAGAGCAATGAAAACATTGTTGTATGCAAACAGAGCCGAACCTAAATCTATTTCAGTGATTTCGATACTACTGCTAGCAGCGGTTGGGTATATTACTAAATTACGTTGCATGCATAGGGAGTGTTATATCTTTGCTTCGCAAAATCTTTGTAGGTACTATGTATATAGCCTATATAATATAGGTACATATATACATACCTATATAATATAGCCTACTTATTATATACCTATATATAGGTAGTAGTTTAATACGATATACAACTCTTGCAATGGTGTATCTAACTATAGGTATCAGTTAGAATCGGAAATTCGCCAAAAGTAAAGTAAAGCAAGTAACTTACAACCGAGGGAATGTACGTTTTCAACAACGGAGTAACCGTCGTAGAGAACGAAGTAAATGGTGTAGCCGGTGACTTCTGCCCTGAAGGAAACAACTGCGGATTCTTCGACACCAACTGCAGTCAACTCTATAGAGTTGAGAGATAAGAAAAGTATATTTATATATTCTTTTCTTCTCAAACAAATACGACCTTTTACTAAACCTTAAAATTACATTCAAAATGTTATTTATATAACTCTGTTTCATTAATTATTGAGGTAACAAATATTGTAATATAATGTATTATAAATAAAATATATGTATGTCTTCATTTTATATATATATATATATATTTATATATATATATATATATATATATATATATATATATATCTATATATGTATAAATAATCTATATCTTATAAGTCATATATATATATATATATATATATATATGCTTATTATTATATCTCATGATATATTACATTATATCACACTATGTATACATCGATTTAATCATTTAATACTTCTCTTATTTTTAAATACAAATAAAAATGTATAACTTATATACCTATATATCATGTTATATGATAATACAATATGTTCACGATAACAGCAAATATTTTGCGAAGCAGAAATATATTCGTTAGAATAAATCTGATAACATGATAATAAGTAGAATACAGTTTGGAGATTATTACTATATATATTACCTATATCGATTATATAAAACTAAAATTATAATTTAATAGATGTTATGAATACTACAAATTACATATAATCTTAAAAAGACAGTTCAGTAATGGGCCTCGAGTCACTGTCGTCTGTAACTTGTGATGATCCGGGCTACTAGCGAGTTAGAGGACACTAGAGGACATGTCCTTAGTAAGGACTCCTTACTGCTTTGTTGACATCGTACAACGAATTACGTACGCCGTACGGCATAGAGAATGTTTTTTATATAATATATTATATATATATATCTATAGATTAAGTCCCTCTACGTATATTAAGATAGGACCTATAGAAAGTAAAATCCGAAAACAAAAATTAGATCCATGCATTAGTTATTGAGCGCTTTTCCTAGAAAATTAGTATGGGATAGATAGTATCTATTATATACATATGTTAATATGCATGTGGTTTAATAGGAAGTAATTTAAATTATGCATTAATCAGTTTGTATACACAATATTTTAATAAAAACACATACATTGTCTTATCATCATATTTATAAATTATTGTATATCGATAAAAATGTTAAAATAATTTTTTGAATTTTAAGTAAATTATTGATTTTATAATAATTATAATTTATGTATTAAATTCTATCATATTTAATAGTTAATTTTTTTATATTAAATTCCGAATATATATTACATATAATATTAAATGCATTTCTATATCACATAACGCTTTTGAATACTAAATTATGTTACTTTGTATTAATTCCATCTTAATACGCGTGCAATTTCCTTTAAGAATCGTCCAGGGCTTTCCAATTCTAAAAGTCTAGCCAGCTTACGTCGTATACAGCGGCTAACCATTGTTACGGAATTACCTTACCACCACCTGCAGGTCGAGTTCATTACACGTGACCTCCACTCCACTCTATAGCTCATCGCTATCGCTAATTCTTCAATTGTGCACATCGTATCCTTTCTTAATTGTTCTAAATATATTTTCATATGCCTTCCTCGAGAGCGTCGTCCGTGTTGTGGATTCCAGAGTAATACTTCACTGACTACTTCGCTTCTGCCTATAGGCAACAGTGCGCTATTACCACGGACCACGTGGTACGTTGTAGAACGTGCACGGGTTTACTACTGTTGGCATGTCAAGTTAAACCCTAGGGTTAATATATAGGGGAGAGTGGGGTTGTATGAACAGGTGTCTTGCATGAGCCACTGGAGATAACAATTGTTTGCTACAGCAGAAATTTGATTTAACTGAACTAGTAGCATCATCTATAATTAATACAGTTGCGGAAGTATCATTTTTAATAAACAAATAAAAATATAAACATTTTAATCACATTTTTAACTAAAGTACGCTCAAAAGTAAAAATTACAGACAAGGTAATATATGTTATAACTTCTATAACACTGGTCTGCATCATTTTTGTTATCAAGGGTTTCTTAACTGATTATAAGCTACCTTTTGACACTGAATTCAAATCTGAAAACCATTTTACTCAATCAGCTCTAGTTCTTTTTTTATTCAACTTTTTATTTTTATGGAAATATCAGAAATTTCCTAAAGAAAATATAGGATTTCATATAAATTATATAGTATTTTAATCCGTTCATACCTATATATTTAGTTATTTTATTATATAAATGTGTTATTAATATATAAATAGTGTACCAATGGTACGGGAGTTGATTATAATAAACTCCCCTATAGGGGTATTCCCTTAATAAGTTAATTAATATGTAATTACTAAATATTCAGAAATATATTGTATATTAATTTACAATAATTTTCTGACTCTTGAAATTAACATATAAAAATCATTATTTTAAATAATATCATTACATCATACAACTTTAAATAAGTATAACGTATTTTAAACTACATTTACCATGAATAGAAGAACTTGTATTAACAATCCGGATAAGTTGTGTTACATTTGTGGTAAGTTAACATTGTTGAATCATAAGTCAATTATAACGCCAATTATAAAAAAAACCTACAAGGATTATTTCGGAATGCTTTTAGGAGACCAAGAAAAATTATTTGCATAGCATATTTGTTGTAAAACCTGTACTTTTAACGTACATCGTTGGAACAATAAGAAATGAAAATATTTAAATTTCGGAATATCAATGATATGAAGAGAAGGTCAGAATCATGTATCAGATTGTTATTTTTGCATGTTTAACATATATTAAATATATTAAATATTAATGGTTCATATATAGAATACATATGTATACCTTTATACAATATAATTATATATATAGGAAGAAAGAAATACATATGAAGAATAAATCACGTGTTATATATCCTGATATACCTTCAGCTATACGGCATGTACCTCATAATGATGATATTCCGATACCAATACCACCAGACAATCTTGATTCATCATCAGAATCAGATGATTAAAATGAAATTAATGATGATTTATCAAAGGAATACATTCCCATTGAAAATAAAAGAAATCTTGAACCATTTAATCAACATGATCTAAATGAGTTAACAAAAGACAAGCATCTGTTCAACTATTGGGTCTAGATTAGTAGAACGTCAAATGTTATCAAAGAAACAACATAATCTTGGTATCGAAGACGTGACATTGAGTTTAGGAAGTATTTACTACCAATGGAGAACTTGTATATTGTAACAATATTATTGGATTGGTAGAAGGTATGGGTATTGCGTATGCAGATTCAGACTGGAGATTATTTATCGATTCATCAAATAAAAGTCTTAAAGCAGTTTTATTATACAATGGTAATAGAGTCTCTTCAATTCCTGTCGGTTATTCAATTAGTATATCAGAAAATTACAATACTATGATTGTACTTCTTGATTCATTAAATTATAATTTTCACAATTGGATGAGTTTCGGAGACTTGAAGTTAATATATCATAATATATTATAATAATTATAATTATTTAAAATGTTTTATTATTGTAATATATACATTTGTAGATCGTCCCAATACTTTTGGGTATGCAATCTGGGTATACCAAATACCCATGTTTTCTCTGCAAATGGGATTCTAGAGCTGACCGATAACATTATTCAAGATTCATATGGCCAGAATGTAATAATTTACATCCTGGTTCACACAATATAATCTAGAATTCTCTTGTTAATCCCAATAGAATACTATTCCTTTATTCCTCCATTATACATTTTTTAAGATCCCATCTTGATTATATTCCAAGCAGTTGTGGTGATTTTAGCGAAGAACACATGTATTTAAGGAAAGTGCTCCAGGATATTACTATAATGAAAGATAGATATCAAAGAAAATGGGATATAAATATGCTTTCGGACTACAGTTGGTGTTTAAAAAGAGACGATATTAATACAAAACACAAGAGAACCGCTATCAAACAGTCATTTATATAGTATTTAAATATTATTCTATAATATTAATACATATTATTGTTATTGTATATTCCTAATAAATTATATATATCACCTAAATATATTTTTCTTGATAATTTATTTGAAATATTTCTCATAGTTGTTGACAAAATTAAAAGTTGAATAAAAAAAGAACTAGAGCTGATTGAGCAAAACGGTTTTCAGATTTGAATTCAGTGTCAAAAAGTAGCTTTAATCAGTTAAGAAACCCTTGATAACAAACAAAAAAAAATGCAAATGCAGACCAGTGTAATAATTATTTGATTATTTTCATATTATATATATGATTTTAATATATAATTAACTTAATATTAATATACAAATATATTTAAAATTTTAAATAAAATATTTAAATTTTATCAATTAATAATAAAATTTGATATGGGGTTGAGTGAACCACTAAAAATGGGGTTATATGAACATTGTTCAATCAACCAAATATCATATGTTAATATTTATAATATAATATTATAATATTATAATATTTATATTATTATAATATTATAATATATATTCAATGATCCGAATATAAATAAGTAATGATTAAATAGAAATAATATAATTAATTATATATCAATATAATTAATTATATATCAATATAATTAATTAAATTAATTTTAATGAGGGTCAATTACTAATTCATAATAATTATTTAAATATTATTTCTATGAATCTATGAGAAACTATACTCAATAAACTGATAGAATACGTGATAAAACTCTCATGACAAGAGTAATTAAAGAAGTAAAACAGGGTAAAACCCCGGTAAAACCCCGCCTTTGGGGTTGAATGAACTTTTTATTTTTTTTATTAATTGTAATTATGAAATCTTATAAGTATTCCTTAAAAATAAAAGTGATATATTATTTAACTAATATCATATATTATGCAATACAATTTAAATAATTAAGAAAAATGTATTATTACCATAATTATAGCACTTTATACAAAAACATGGTCATACAACCCCACTCTCCCCTACATTGCCATTGCTATATGTATTATATATGTTGTTATATGGGATGTGTTCAATTAAATTGTAAGATGTCATATTTATATTTTTAATGTATCATCAACATCATCATCATCATCATCATCATCACCATCACCATCATCATAATCCTCATCATCATCATCATCATCCTCATTATCAATACCATCATCATCATCATCATTATCCTCACAATATCATCATCATCATTATCATTGTAATATGTCATAAACACCACATCAGTGATAAATCAACACATAATAATGCAATAATGCATTGATACTTATAATTACCAGCTCTATAATATTGTATGTATTTTAATAATATATAATACAAAATAAACATATATGTTTGGAGTATATATTATAAATAAAGTAAATATAGTAAATTAACTGTCGATACTACGGACATGCTGAGTCGGTATGTAGTACTAATTATACACGTTTACATACTATGTACACATGTATAATTAGTGAAAACACCAGTACTAAACCGGCCCAATATCCACCACACAAGAGCTTATCTCCTACATATCATTTATTTATAGATTACGATCCGTCACGCTCTACTGCGTTCCATGATTAGCTACTTCTGATATGTATAAGAAGGGACTCCGTGCCTGCCGCACACTAATGATCAGCGCATATCAAGGTTACGCCGCCATCTAGGTATATACAAGTTTATACTACGTATTACACTATCGGCTTAAAGAATCATGCATACCATTCGATTATAATTAAAGTATACTTTCGTGTATATACACTCGCTATTGTACACTATACGAGGTGTATTCTTTATCTCTGTGTATACAGTGTATACTATGCACACGTGTATACGTGAAACAGCGGCATGGTAATGTATACGTTATAGTATCTAGTAGTAAATCTAGGGGCGGAGAGAAACTAATTGTGAGCGATTACAATACATAAACATAGCGATTGGGCCCGGGGCTTACATCCGTGTCCACAGTTCACATACATAACAACTAAGCACTAAGCACATATCAATAGGTACATAATATAAATGCACGTCGTTTCACGAAAGTATATATTAATAATATATTAATAATAAGACATCTATTCAAATACACATTCAAAGTTATTCAATTAACTGCACTTTTTGTACTATACTAAATACATATACTTAGGGGCGTCGGAACAGGGGGGGCGGGGTGTATCGGACCCCCCCATTCAAAAATATGGGGGGGGCTAAGTATGTTTTGCCCCCCCCATGAAATGTGTATTCATAAATTTTATATATATTAAATCTAGTATATTGTCTTTGTTAATACACATTTTTGCTAAAGAATGTTACTAAACATATGGGGGGGGGGCTAAGTATCGTTTGCCCCCCCCCCAATCCATGAAATATGATAATATTCATGAGAGAATCTCTGAGAGATACTTTTTATCTGGCGATATTAAGAATGAAATTATTCAACTAAATAAATCTGAATTATTAAATATTTGATTATAAGATATTAATGGAACTTTTTCAATTCAATGTGATGGAATTCAAGATATATCCGGAAGTGAGCAGGACATTTTGGTGGATCGATATTTGATATAAAAACTAGAAATTAAAGAAATATGCATATGAATATGCAATATGACTGAGGATACAACTTAGAAAATATAGCAAATTTAATGTTATCTGAACTTGAACATCTTTACTTGCCTATTTCTAAATTAAGAGGACAGTCATATGACGGTGCAGCTAATATGTCTGGTAAATATAATGGTGTAAAGACTATAATAATGAATAGAAAGTCATTAACTTTTTATACACAATGTGGAGCTCATCGCACAAACTTAATAGCATAATCATTAGAATCTAAATAATGATTAGATAATAATATAAATATAAGAAAAGCCTTGAGAGTGGTTCATGATATGGGATTATTATATGAACAAACGATCAAATTCCGGATTGTATATAGTACTAATAATAACAAAGCAAATACATTGAAACCATTATGCACAACAAGATAGACTGCGAAAATCATGTATTAAAATAACATTAGATCAATATAGTGGTATAATCGATGCACTGAAATAATATGAAGAATTAGATTATATTACCAATGACCACAAATATATTATTACAAAATATGAATAAGTCAAATATTTGTTCTATGAATATTTCAAGTTTGATATTTGAAATATTGGATATTAACTTAATATTATGAATGTGAACGATTTCATGATACCAACAAATACTATTGAAGGTAACATTTATAAAAAATATACTTGAAAGCATATATGATTTTAATTATATATATCATAATAAAAATCAATAATAAATAAACATAAAAGATCAGATAATAGTAAAGACGATTCTAATTAAATTGAATAATGATAGAAATAATTTGCACACATTCATTGAATATATAGAAACAAAAGTATTTTAAATTTTATATATACAAGTTTTTATATTGAATCAATGTTAATAAGCTACTTTTATAAACATATTTTATAAACATTTTATAAAATACAAAATAGCTTATAATAAATGTTTATAATAAAATATTATAATAATTTATTTTTATTTTAAATATATCTAATTTAATTTTCTAAGTATATCTAATTCAGAGAATAATAATAAGACATACAGTATAAATTATTATAAATATGTATGAGATGAATAGTAATGAAAGTTCTAAAGACTATGTAAGGTACCTCATCTAGATAAAATAATATAACATTGTTAATGTTATGTTAATATAAGTGTGATTAGATATGATCAGTTAATATGTTAATAAACGTTATCATTAATATTTACAAAATAAAATATACTGAGTTGTTTGATTCCATAATGATGCAAATTAAAACCAAATTGTATACTAAGGAATCATCATTTATACATTCTTATAAATTAAAGGAATCATTATTACAAATAATATAATTCATGAAAAAAGGTTTGTTTTTTTTGATTAATCTTATTAATCCTATTAATTTTCTACACTAAATAGATGTTATTAAAAAATGTATAAAAAATTAATGATTGAAAGATCGAATTTCCCTATAATTAAATCAATCAATAAGTTCAATACCATATGATGAGGATAAACATATACATAATGGAACAATCTCCTAAAATTAAAAAAATATTTTCCGGCATAATAGATTTGATCAAATTTTATTGGTTTTCCCCTCAAGTTCTGTGTCATGTTAGCGTGGATTTAGTAAGCTACGAATAATAAAGACGTTGTTACGATCTACTATGCTAGATATTAGATTCAATGCATTAGTATTGGCAAATTTCAATAAAAAAATAATTCACACATTGAAAACTTCATCTAAGTTCCTGGATGGGATGAAAGGACTCCACCAAATAAAAATAACAAATAACAATAACACAATTGAGATTGATATATTTATATAATAATAAATTATGTAATGTTTATTATTTATTTTCTAATATATTCCTACTTATTGTTATACAAATTAAATATTATTAATTGTATATTAAAGGGTTAACATAGACTAACGAGGTATACGATATTAATAAGATATAATTAGTAATTATATTAGTAATAAATAATAGGATATATAATATAAAATAGAAATAAATAGCCCCCCATACAAAATATCGTTCCGACGCCCCTACATATAATGCTCAAAGTAATCGGGAAATATATATATATATATATATATATATATATATATATATTATATATATATATATATATATATATATATATATATATATATATTATATATATATATATATATATATATATATATATATATATATATAATATATATATATATATATTATATATTATAATTCATATATATAAAAATAGATACACAAATGTATATTAATGTTTTAGATATTACTGTTACAATGACCACATTCATACAGGCGATACCCGGCTCGGCGAGATGTGAACGTTTATACTGTATTTCATTACTCACAAGACGATATACATGGGTGTACCAGGTACACTGTACCTATCTAACATAGTCAATACCATATATAGGTATACATGTGTACCATATAGGTATGTGTACTATATACCACACATCAATGTAGCAGATGCGAGCTAATGAAATTGTCTGTGCTATTTGTATCATCTATAGATGATGTAAACATAATGCATTGCTACACCGGGGTATTGCAATAGTATACCGGATAATTCATGGATTGTATTATAGTGTATTACTTATACATATAATCTTCATTCAGCTATGTTATCATTACAATTGATTACTTTTAAACGTGTATTAATATTTGATAATATCACCGCGTCGTCTATAGAATGCCGTATTTCATTGTAGTCCTGCAGGAAACTTAGAAACATTGGAAACATTTACCCATGAGTTATATGCATAATAAGAATAGGTATTACTTAATTATTAAGAATGGGAAGACATCACTGAAACATGGAAAGGTATAGTAATATACAATATATATAATATAATCTAGCTATTATATATATATAGCAAAGCTATTTATAAGGAAAGATTTAACACTCACGCGAAATTGTGTAATTCGATTTTGTATACAAAAACCAATAGCGCCACCTATATAGGGTCTATTTTGTGTACTATGTGTTGTTTATAATGTCAATTCGTATCAAACTATACATTTTTTAAATGTCTAATAATATGCTTTAATTTATTATTTATATGATGACGTGTTCATTGCTAATATATAACAAAGAAATAGGATATATCCTATACATGTATACATGTATATCCTATACATGTATACAGTATATATATATATATATATATATGTGTGTGTGTGTTAAATGAATGTATGCATACTTTATCCTATACTGCGTACGACTTTATATACACTCTGTGATTGGCTGATCTTACACAGTTAACCTAGTCATTGGTTAAGACATTATACTTTGTTATATATATAATAATAATAATTTAAAAATAATTATTTGTCAGTAAGGTCATGATTACTTATGTAAGTATAAATAATTGACTATAGTGTATTATATGCGTGTAAAATATGCATATTAAATAACCTACGCTATATATATATTATAACTTTCTAATTGATTATTTACTTACGTAACTTTACCTGAATGTACATTTATTCTTAATATATTACTAAATATAACATTATAATAATATGTATAATTATTATATAAATTAAACAAATATATACAGGTAAATTGTTTACCCGATCGTTATGAATTAACTCAGGTATTTAATGTAGTATTTATATATTTAAATAGTAATTTTGTTCTCTGTATTCTTGTGATTTATTATGTTAATATAAAAATAGTTAGAAAATATACATATATATATATATATACACAAATACACACACACATACACACACATATATATATATATAAATATATATTTATATATGAATATATTTACAGAATATATTGCTGAGAATTATTGTTATATCGTGTACAATAGTATGTATAAGCGGTAAACTAAATGCCGATTGGAAGAATATTTCTCAGAAAGAACTTATTGAGCAGTTGCAAAATCACAAGAGAAATGTGCGAGCTAAAAATGTAATCTTATTCATCGGAGACGGTTAGTGATAAAGTGAACTCCTTGACCACCTCCTTGACCACCTCCTTGACCACCTCCTTGACCACCTCCTTGACCAACACCTTGACCACCTCATTGACCACCTCCTTGACCAACACCTTGACCACCTCATTGACCACCTCCTTGACCACCTCCTTGACCAACACCTTGACCACCTCATTGACCACCTCCTTGACCACCTCCTTCACCATCTCCTTGACCACCTCCTTGACCACCTCCTTGACCAACACCTTGACCATCTCCTTAATCATCTCCTTAATCACCTCCTTAATCATCTCCTTAATCATCTCCTTAATCATCTCTTTAATCATATCCTTAAGCATCTCCTTAATCATCTCCTTAATCATCTCCTTAATCATCTCCTTAACCAACACCTTAATCATCTCCTTAATTATCTCCTTAACCAACACCTTAATCATCTCCTTAATCATCTCCTTAATCTCCTCCTTAATCATCTCCTTAATCATCTCCTTAATCTCCTCCTTAATCATCTCCTTAGTCACCTCCTTAATCACCTCCTTAATCATCTCCTTAATCATCTCATTAATCATCTCCTTAATCATCTCCTTAATCATCTCATTAATCATCTCCTTAATCATCTCCTTAATCATCTCCTTAATCATCTCATTAATCATCTCCTTAATCATCTCCTTAATCATCTCCTTAATCATCTCCTTAATCATCTCCTTAATCATCTCCTAGAAGTTTCGCAAGTTCAATCCAAAGTATTGATATGTGAAATATTCATTATTATATGTATATTATATATCATTCATATATAATATAATATAATCATATATATATAATTATGACGCATATATACTAAGTATATTTAGTAGAACATATATGTTATATATTATATATGATATACAATTTAGTGAATTTAATATATACCTATATCACTATCTTAGAATAAATTAATATATTTATTTACACAAATTGAAATCAGTTATTGTGTAGTAAATATGTAAATACGTGAATCTACTTATACAACTACCTATAGGTATCTATATATATATATATATAGATAACGCCCGACATTGTTATTGAGAATGTCACACAGAATTATAATGATATATATATATATATCAGGTTTGACATATCTATTTTAATATTTTCTAAAGAGTCGTACTTTTCGTAATCGTTTTCCAAGAAAACATTGAAGGTAAGTACCTACATATAGTATTATATACATTGTATAATATTGTATACATTGTATAGTATTGTATACATTGTATACATTATATAAACTCGACAATCATAGTCGTGATATTGTATACAATACTATATGAACTAATGATAGATAGTCATACGTTATATACTATGACATGTATACGTCTACTACATATTCAGTAATAATATATTGTGTATATATTATTATGTACTGTATATACAATATTTATATATATATATATATATATATAAAATATGTATTATATATACATATACATATACATATACAGAATTATAAATATATAATAAGCAAATATGATAAGGAACATCTCGTTATAAGGAATTCAATTAGTTAACTGAATCTTTTGACCTATAGGTATATATATTGCATATTTTGTACCATACAATAAACCGTTTCATGACATTTTATATAACGACAATATCTCAACAAGGAAATTATATTCTAATACATATTATATTATATTCTAATTATTTGTTGGGGAAATAATTAAGCTATACAAAATAATGATACAAATAAACTATAACAAATAATGATACATTAATACAATATTTACAATGTACCGAGCTGTGGCAAACTGTAGAACTAGTTGTATTCCGTGTAACACACGTTCACTTTCATTGTAATTATAACAAAGGTATTTCATAAATGGTTTACATCCCTATCTAAGTTATGTAATTATTTTAATATATATAACTATAGTTCTGATACCAATCACTAGATGGATGTATTATTATATAAGTTATATTTACTATTAATAATTCATAAGGTAATTAATCTAATTATTAGACTAATATAATTTTAATATTTAAAAAAATATATTTTCAAATTATGACATATTCACGGTATTGACAGTTTACTTGTAAATAACAATGACTGAATCGATCTACTTTTGATCTATACAAATTCCGTAAAATGTTTATGAATTCATTTTTGATATCTCAAAATAATATTGTTACGGAACACTTACTTTTTGATACTAACTGAATTTATGTATATATCTTAATTTAACATTATAATAGGATATTTTTTTTCGAATTTACACGTAAATAGATACGAAATACAAAAATAGATTTGAGGTCTCCTACCCGTCGCATTTAGTCTATAGACACTATAGTGTCGTTTTTATTTCAATAATTCGGTCGAGTGAACAATCACTAGTTCTACGTGATAAATGTACACATTACGAATGGATGACATGCGTGGTTTAACTAGTAGGTACCCTATTGTCTACCTACATATGTCCACATATACTGTATTACGTTATTACATAACATGACTATGAAACAGCATTTTCATTTTAAAATTTAATATATAAATTATATACATTTATAAATATTTTCTTTTATTTATACAAATCGCAAAATACTACTAAAATGATGAAAATTCCTATAGGTTATATATATATATTCCTATAGGCTATATATTCATATTGGTTATAGGTAATCTGTAAACCTTATATTTGATAATGTATTCAAATGTATTACGAATATAAAATTAATAATTTTTTAATAAATATATATTTAAAATTATTAACTATATAAAGATATAATTATCTGTAAAAATCATATTATTTATAAAATGTTTTTACTGTATGTATACATAATATATATATATATATATATATATATATATAATTAGTGATAACACCATCATTTAAAAAAATATATCTAATAATATATATACAAATTAGAATAAAACTAAAGTCTACGATATATCCTATTACTGATTGGCTATTCATCAGCCAAAACCCCCGCAAAAGAATCGTTAAAATCCCCATATATGAGGAGATATTATTAATCCATAGATGATATATCTTTATTATATTGAAATATTTATTATATCTATACATGTATAGTACTTTTCAACTTCCAACTCGGCCCCTATCGTCGGCCTAAATACGTCACGCTCCACTGATTACGTTTAGGTATGGGCATGACAACAGTGACCGCCGCGAGATTCTTCAAAGCCCGGCGAGATAACGCCACTATAGACAAGACTCATCTCGCATGGGATAAGTTCTCCTCCACGGGACTGTCTAAGGTATACATTCAGTGGTCACCATTATTATGTCCACCACGAATGTCGGCTTATGTAGACATTACGGCGTATGTCGACGAGCGTACGACGCGATTGTACATTAATGACAACTGTCACAATAACAACATATACAAGTGAATGTGCTTGCTATCGAGAACATCGCAAATCTAATATAGTTATATAATATATGTTATAATATTATAATAGATGTTATATATATATACATTCTAATATATATATATATATATATAAATTCTAATATATATATATATATATATATATATATATATATATATACATACATTTGCAGACGTACTCGGCGGACGCGATGACCTCTGACAGTAGTTCGACCGCTACTGCGATCATGACCGGTTTCAAGGTCAACAGTCACACGGTAGGCTGTAATGCCAACACCACGTACCGGAACTGCGCAAGCATGCGCGGCAATACGGTGAAGTCGTTCCTAGAGGAGGCTGAACTAGGTTAACGATGTATATCATAGAGTAAACTGGAATTTATTTCTCACAACTACACATTTTCTTGATTATGTTAACTGATTTTGGTCAGCCAATCGCTGGATCAAAACTAACTAAAAATGAAAAAAATGTGTGTATTTGTTTCATTTCATCTATAGATGTCATTCAAGTCTATTGACTTAGCCTGGAATCACTTCCCAAGCATGTGATTTTGAAAATAATTAAACATAATCACCCTTAACGTACGGCGTATGGCGTACGTGTATGTTCGTATGTTCGTATGGGGTGGAGGTAAATAATCATTACCCAAGTATGTAACGCTATAGCATTCCATTGGTCCTGCTACGAATCGATACAATAACGCAGCCTACAGGTTCGTGTGGTCATCCTCACTACAATAGTGATATTGTACTACCACGTGATTACATCTTTACGTTTAGATTATCATTTTCATATTCTTAAAATTATAGTTTTGGTTTCATTTAATTAATTTGTATGTATTTATATATATATATATATATATATATATATATATATATAATTAACTGCCTGTGTGGCTCAGTGGCTAAGGCGTCAGACACACAAGCAGTCGGACACGGGTTCGAGCCTCGTCCGGACCATTAATTAATTTTATAAAATGGGTCTTAAAATATTATTTAGAAGTGATCTTATATAATTGTGTATAAATAAATGATCGGCTCTCGTTAAAACCATGGATGCCTTAACATGAGAGCGGCTTCGAATGGGACATTAGAGCCATATATGGTTATAATTGAAAACTTCATCTAAGTTCCTGGATGGGATGAAAGGACTCCACCAAATAAAAATAACAATAACAATAACAATAACAATATATATATATATATATATATATATATATATATTATACTATATATATATATAGATATAGATTACATGTAAGATCATTACTGTGTACAGTGAAATGGACCGGAATAGTGACGAACACTAGAGTGACACATGCCACACCCTCTTCTGCGTATGCACATTCTCCAAGTCGTCAATTCGAAACTTGGGCTCCCGCTGATTGTACATACGGTGACATAGCTTCGCAACTTGTCACTTCCGGTCTCAGAGTTAGTGCAATTGCGTACTACCAAATACATTAGAATGTGTTGTACCAACGTTATGGGTTATAAATTATAACTTATAATAATTCTATTATCTATGGTATTACCGGGATTAATCCCCGGTAATAATACGTGAATCCGTATTCAGACCAACATATCTGGCCCGACTTTTACCCAGATTTTTAATATCGGGTAATTAGTTTGAAGCAAATTATAATAATTGAAATACATAATATTAAGTAGCTGTTATCTAGCCATAGTGGACATGAGTGTTTTGGTCAGTGCAGGGGTTTGGTCAGTGCAAAAAAACAGGAAAATGGTTTAAAAAAATGTACATTAATGAAATACTGTTTGTTATAATTGTTAACTTATTGTAATTTATAAATTTCATACAAAATTAAATATTATGGAAAATGATCCATTGTTAGAATAATCGCCAATTGTAGCTAATATTATAAAAAAGGAATAATTTACTTATTATAATTTACTAGAAAATTATTATATTGCGTGCGCCTGTACTTTTATAATATGGAATACTCGTATCTAATAAAATTGAAACAATAGATTTAAATCGCTAATTATTAATTCGAAAATATGTGGTGGCGCCTATCGAGAAAGTTGGAACTAAAGAGATTTATGGGAAAGTAACCTAATATGGACACTTAACTATAAATGGTCTTAACATTTTATGACTCAATTTTGTATTCAAAAATTACTATATATTTATATTATATGATTATAGATATTATTGTGATTTTAACATTTATTTAATATTTTTATTCAATAGATAACGGGGGTGTCCGTATTCGGTACCCATGGCAGAATACGGACACCTATATATATATACCATATATGGTATACCACTAGTATATACTATAGTATATATATAATATATATATATATATATATATATATTATTGATGAATTAATCAAATAAATTAAAATGAAATTACTTGAATATTTATGTGGTATAATTAAATATTAACACGGCTAACTTACTTCAGCTGATATACTATAGTATACACATAGTTTATGAAACAATAGATTTGTAACCATTATAACCATTACAATAACGATATCGTGCGAAGGTGATCTTGGGAGGTGGCCGAGCTGCATTGACTCCGGTAAATAAAGGCGGTTGGAGGAGGGATGGCCGAGACTTGATAGCGGAGTGGCAAGCTGACAGACGCTCACACCACCACTCGTTTAAGTACGCGACCAATAGAGAGCAACTATTGCGGAACTCCGGACAACAGGATTACGTAATGGGGTTGTTCTCCTACAGTCACATGACCTACGTAACGAAGAGAACCCACCTGACGGAGGAACCAACCCTGAGCGAAATGACGCAAGAGGCTATTACAACTCTGAGCAGATCTCCGGACGGATACTTTCTATTGGTAGAGGGTTAGTGCGCTGTAGTCTACATCATGTAGCTTAACATAGGAAATCTGCGTTTTGTCGTGTGAAAACTTTCACCAGGCATGTTTCACGCAGCAAAACGTTGATGCCGCGGCAAACATGTTACGTATCGTGTGAATACCCTATTATCGTAATTAGTGATATCGTATAATCTTTGCACTATATCGAAACTCGATTTCGTCTGCTCTATAAAATTGTGATATTTAATGTAATAATTAATATACAATAATTAGTATGATTAATTAATATAATTAAGTAATATATTGAATTAATATAATTAATTAATATACATAATTAATATATATAATTAATATAAATAATTAATATAATTGAATACTATAATTGGATACTATAATTGTATAATATAATTCAATAATATAATTCAATAATATAATTCAATAATATAATTCAATAATATAATAAACATAAGTAGTAGTTATACCCGTCCTGCACCTTCACCCCTTGAAGGTGGCTTCATAGATCACGGACACCACTCTAACAATGCGAGGCTAGCGTTCGAAGAGACTCTGGAGCTGGACGACGCTGTGAAAACAGCCATGCGCATGACAGACGACAAGGACACACTGGTCATCGTTACGGCTGACCACTCACATGTCATGTCCTTCGGTGCACACCTACCCGTCGAAGCGAGTCCTCTAGGTTTCGTTACTGCAGCATGATCTGTATAATGTGTATAACGTGTATAATGATTAATATATTTAGATATATATATATATATATATACATATATATTATAAGATGTATGTATATAAGTATTCATTGGTAATACACATGCTCACAGCACTGCTATGAAATAATCATCAATTGAAATGTATAATACGTCGTATTATGTACGGTTTTCCAATTTGTTTAATAATGTTCTTATATTTCTAATTTCTTTTACAATAATCTGATATCCACCTATATCCACCTAATAATTGTAACTATTCTGTTTATATTACTGTTGGCGTGGCTCAGTGGCTAAGGCGTCAGACACACTAGCAGTAGGACACGGGTTCGACCCTCGTCCGGACCATTAATTAATTTTATAAAATGGGTCTTAACATATTATTTAGAAGTAATCTTATATAATTGTGTATAAATAAATTATCGGCTCTTATAACCATGGATGCCTTAACATGAGAGCGGCTTCGAAGGGAATTATAGCTATATGGTTATGAGTTAAAACTTCATCTAAGTTCCTGGATGGGATGAAAGGACTCCACCAAATAACAATAACAATAACAATTACAATATATATAACATACATTTATTTTCAATAAAAACTATAATTAAGATTTATGGAATATAGATTAATTTATTTAATATTTAAATTTTTAAATGTATTTGAAATTCCATACAAATATATTAATGATATTTATATAAATAAATATATTATTATTATTATTAAAACTGCAATAATATATAATCAGTTCTATGAACACGATATACTATATACTAGGTATTCGTATCTTATATGCAATATTCATAGAAATTCACTTTTGAATCTGTATCATAATCAGAAAGTGCCTAAGAAGTGTAATGCAATACTTAATGCTATACGTGAATGTTTCACGAACACTATAGTGTATACAGTACACTCCTACACAGTGTGGTAATAGGCAGGGTACGTGTGTTGGTCATACCGTGTTGATGTTGTGTTTTATAGTGAGATAGAAACGTCACTTGTAGGTTTAGGTATAGGTATAGGCATATGTATATGAAAGGTATAGGTATAGGTATATATATATATATAATTATAGTTAAGGTTAGTAAGGAATATAGTTCTTCCATTACAAAATATAAATTAATTCATACATAAAACTATTTAACAACACATATTAAAGTTCTATCTAGTCGTATACGAGAGGGTGAAAG
>OZ025239.1:82520915-82585915 GCA_964019155.1 Osedax fenrisi
TATATATATGAATATTATATTTTATATACTGTAAAAATATAAAAATTATCCTTTAATATCAATTATATTATAAATGAAATTAAACTTAATAACTATTTAGGCCTATTTTTCTCATCATGATTCACTTTGCAAAGTAACATTATTTGTTTATCTATGTGTCATAATATATGCCTCTATAATGATCCATAGTAATATTAGCATAACCTTGTTTGCTTTCGTAACTAATATATGTGAATATTTCATATTTTTAATTTCAAAATAAATATACACTTTTATATATTTATAATAATAATGATATAAATAATGCATACTATAGTATATATAGCATATATGCGTGATTGTATTGCGTGATATACATTGAATAACTTAACAAAATATTTAAGAAAACAACAAATAAAATACACAAATGGTGGTTGAAAATGATGAAATGGAAAAGACGATTCTTTCAGAACAAAAAGGTTATATCAATAGTTATATATTAAATATAACACACACACACACATATATATATATATATATATAGTAATGTACTTGAGTATGTGTTGTGGAATATTAATACAGTGCCATACTTATTATAATGTGTACCATTATGGTAGTATACATGACAATTAGGGGAAAGTCCTATTACATACCTCTTCCTAATATCGACCCCTATCGTTTCTCAGTAACTATAAGAGATACCAAAACATTATATATACATGAACTATTAGTAATTTAATGGTAATTATGAATAAGTATTTTGTTTTTCAAAATATTCAATCCTACAATTGTTATTTGATCAAATGTAATATTCTGGTTTTACATTTTAAAATATGAATAATAACGTTTTTTTAAATCATTGTAAATATTGTATTAATTAAAACAAAACGTAATTCTATTCATAATATTATAGATTTATTTAATTTTCATAAAGAGTACAAATATTATAATTGAATGAATATTAAGTTAATATTATTAAATTATTAAGTTAATAGGGGAAATTAACCGAATACGGACAGTGCCCGAATAAGGACACTCTCGGTATCTCAGAAACCAAAAATCCTACAAAAAAATGTTTAATGAAAAATAAATAAAATATTCATAATTATATAAATAGTCTAAAAAAGTTTTTTTTAATTTTGAATTATTCAAAATATTTCTGATATATCCAATAAATTGAATTTTTGTATTACGTTTTTAAATTTATGAAAAAAAATGTCAACTTAAAACCTTTCAAGAATATACAAATGCATCTATATATAATATAACACTATATTATTAAAAAATAAAGCATTCTAAAATTATATATATAATTTCTATATAATCACTATATTTGTTATCAAATATTCATTAAGTTATAAGCATATATCTAGAGGTCATATAAGTCCTTAATACGGACACTCTATAGAGTGTCCAAGACATCTATAGATGTCTTAATACGGACAGTGTCCGTCGGACAACCTATAATCAATCAGCGCGCACCGTATGAACTATTCTAATTTTCATAAAAATAGCGTGCGCTATAATATTAATACCACCAATAAAGCTAAATCTAATATTTTTATTATTTAGATACTTAATTTGTATTATTAATTAAAAAAATAATTTAAAAAAATAAATTATTAACTAATTAAATTATAATAAATTATTCATAAAATTAATTATAAATAATGTAATTGTAATTTGTCTTATTGATTCATAAATAATATATAGTTTATCTTATGGTGTATATGGTGTCCGTATTATAACCGTATTCGGACATGGGTACCGAATACGGACACCCACGTTATCTATGAAATTAAAAGATTAAATAAAATTAAAAAATCACAATAATTTCTATAATCATATAATATTAATATATTATAATTTTTGAATAAAAATAATAAGTAATAAAATGTTAAGACCATTTATTGTCAAAGTGTCCGTATTAGGTTACTTTCCCCTACTAATAACCAAGATATCTTAATTATAATATCCCATGTTATTTTCCTATTGCCGACCCCTAATTACCCTAATACAAACCCCATGTGATTTATAATATCCAATAAAAATAGATTAGTGTTTTACTTTAAAATTGTTTGTAATTTGTGTGTGTATCATTTTAAGCCGTCAATAATGTATCAGACGGCGTCGTTGATGCTATCCAATAATTATTTAGTTTGTATAGTTATATTCGTAGTAAGTTAGTTTCAAGTTTAATATAGAAATATAAAGTTCAATTATAAATTTAATATGAATATTAAAACTTTAATATAAAGATATATAAATTGCCATGGTTTTGAAAATCATTAAATCAATTTATATATGCTTTTTTGATTGGATACTATAATACCACAGTTAGGTTATTTAACCTATATCCACGGTGCTTATTTTAGGGGGTCGATAATTGGAGAATGGAGTCGTTATTAGGCACATGTATTCCATTACCGACCCTCTGTTTATTTTGTACAATTATATCAACAATTTAAATAACAAAATATTTATTGCCATAATTTTACCCTAATTACAAAATTTCAAATAAATAATAATATTGAATAAGGTATTAGAAATAGTCATTCAGGGGTCGGTAATTATAAACTTTCCCCTATTAATATTTCTATACATGCATTTGAAATATATATATATATATATATATATATATATATATATATATATATATATATATATATATATATATATATAGTAATGACATTATGCAGGAACGATCTAACCGAACATGAAGTTATCAATATTTATGAATAATAAGAATATTATTATATGAATATAAGAATTATATTGTAATACACGTTTATATTAACTCACATATAATTCATAATTTGTAATTAATTATTATATCTATTGTTCTATTAATAATATATACGATATTAACTTCAGATTGTATAACTAACTTTATGCTGCATTCATATTAAAATAATTATGAGTATTATGTAATGTAATATACCTCCATGTACTTCATGTACTAATATATCATTCATTACATTATATAATATTAAAATCAAATTTTACGAATTCTAAAGATATAGTACGAATTAGATTTCAATATAGACATTAAAACATTAAGACATTAATACATTCTATTTAGATAAGTTTTAGTCTAATTTTATACCGAATGAATTCTCAGAAGTATAAGAAAAACATAAAATACATTGATTATGATAACATGTTGAACTATGTGATTCAGAGAGAGAGAGAGAGACTGCATGCTTATAGACTGCTTCGTGAACATAGCTGATGAGATATGCTAGTATATTGAACAGTTGCAATATGCCACTCAGAGGAGGGAACGTGATATCATTATCCATATATGTTATAGTCTTCATACTTTAGTCAATATATATACGAGTCCAGTGATGTTGATGTTAAGCTTAGAATCTTCGATAGTAGCGATACCCTCTCCATTGTATAATGTTAACGCGAATGAGTTACCAGATAAACCTTCCAAATCATTCAAACAATTGTTGCTGATTAAATTAAATTATATAGTATGTATATAATTCACTATTATAAATATATATATATATATTAATTAATAATTTTAAACATATCTTAAATAAATAATTTATGTTCGCTATGTTTTATTATATTATAATAATTCCATTTTCTATAAATAATTCATTACTATATATAGTACAATATTATTGTTAATATTATTCTTATACTACCATATATGGTAGTATACAATATATTTGTATACAATATTGTATACAATATATTATATGTTAATGTCAATGTAATATATTGTATTTTCTATTAAACTTAGTTTACATACTAATAACGTTATAAATATAATATTATTGTCAATAGTACGTTATTAAAATGAATATTTTACAATAATTGCACGTATTTAAAATATATTAATATTTATATATTTTATTGAATTTTAATATACTATATTATTTTATAAAATGAATCAATATATAAATTTTATTTATAATATATTATATTACAATGTTTTTTTTTACCTCGAGTATTGCTGAAACGGAGGTAGATAACATTTTGAATGTAATTTTAAGGTTTGGTAAACGGTTGTAGTTGTTTGAGAAAAATGAAATCTCGAGTTGACTGGCGTCGAAGAATCCGCAGTTGTTTCCTTCAGGGCAGAAGTCACCGGCTACACCATTTACTCCGTTCTCTACGATAGTTACTCTGTTGTTAAAAACGTGCATTCCCTCGGTTGTAAGTTTACCAGCTTCTTCGAAATCGATACAACCAATGAGTGGTTCGTGAGTGACTCTTATAATATTTTATTATTGTTAATATTATAACTAAATAAAAAAGTCATTTAATTGTTAAACTTACATTCTGGGTTAGGGGTTCCAGTGGGTACAGATACAGATACTCTGCAGCTGGTATCAACTTCGATGCATGATAATTTGTTATCATCCCAGAACATACAGTCAGGGCAAGTCATAGAGTGGGCAACGAAACCGTTGTTAGTAGTTGGTATACATGAAGAATTTTTGACAGTTGTTAGGATCCAACATGAATCCGGGAGTAGATTTTGTACGTTTGTAACATAAAGCACATTCATCTGTTATTTTAATAGGTTATTATTTTGTTATTTTATATTATTTATAATTCAAACCATCGAAGTCAATTGTAGTAGCTGGGATAACGGCATCGCAACATTTATCGTTGGGAGATGTGTAGTTAGCGAATGGACTATTTAAAACAAGTGCGGAGTTCATCCATGGGAAACGTGAGTTAGGTTGGCATACCAAACCAGCTGTAAATTGTAATTAAAAATAATAATATTTAATAATTAATAATTGAACATATATAGGTAACATATATAATTTAACCTATATATAAATTAATGTTAGAAATTTATTATAAGAAATACATTTAAAAATAATTAATATATATATATATATATATTAATTTATTATTTTATTATAATCATTGACATGGATCAACGAGCAAAGCTACGAAAACCTTCATAATCTATAATTTTATATTTTAAATAATTTTATAAGAATATATAAATGGTAATAATAATAATAAATAATAATAATATATATATATATAAATATTTAGTTTTAATATAAATAATAATTACTGCATATATCCTACTTAATATTTACGAATATGTAAAATATGTACATAATTTAGATTACGGATTAAACATACATGTATAGACTAGTAGCACTCAATACAATTGTTATAATATTAATAACTTTAATAATAAGAATTTATTAATTATATTATTATATATATACCTAAAATAATAAAATTTATTAAATATAATAAATGTATTTAATTTATATATCGAAATAATATATTGTTGACTACAAATCGGTTTTTTTCAAGTATTCCTAATAGGGATTATAAATATTGATATATAATATATAATATTGTTTATATTATAAAATACTTCATAATTTAATATATATGAATACGATTATTTATAACCTATTTTATATATACAGCTAATTAATGTTACTCTGAGATGAATATATACTTAAAATAAGGATGGACCTAGAACGGATTCATGGGGAATACCGTGGTTAATGGGAGATTTATAGATCTTATAAGAGAATGAGATTTGTCTATCATAATATAGATATTAGCATTTGTAAGATAAGAAATAAAATATTATAAACATGTACTAGATATGTCTAAACAGCGAGATTAATATATTATCGTTGAGGGGTCAAAAGCTGATCAATAATTTTAGCTAGCAACAAAAAAAGGTATTTGAGTTTGACATTATTGTGTCAGAAATACTGATGATATCTTTTTCAGTTGAATGGATTTCCAATTTACTTACCAAAATCTCTTATAAAATGGTATACATGTTATGTATATTTATATGCGAGATACGTTATTTGAAGACAATTCTATCTAGTAGATTTTAGTAGTCATATATTACTTAATGAAGGTATACCCTCTATAGAGAGTAAGTTGTAAAGTTCGTGAGAGGACCAGGGAGAAACATATCGGTTAGTAAGTAATGTAGTTTTTGTAGGTGCTATATGCATGTATAGATTAATAATATTTTAGAGAATGGAGTTTAGGAGAACCGGACTGAGGGAAATAGAAGAGGAAATACAAATATTGATAGGTCGATAGACTTACAATCTCTATACAATTTCGTTTAATCTTCATAGATCTTAGATTTATAAATAATTCCAAAATATAATGATCAGTTAGTAGTTCAATTTGTTGAAATCAGGAATGGTTTATATATTCTATAAGATGGTTAGATAGGGGTGTACATATTATATCATGTTTATTAGCAATTGAATGGCTGGGAAATGATGTATGTTGGCATAATCAAAGAGACTCGGTTAGGAGTTTGAATTCAACATGGGGATGGATAGAAAACTTAAAGTGATAGTTTAGGTCACCGATAATTATCGGTAAAGAGATAGAAGATGAAGGAAGATTATGGATGAAATCATGAAATTTGTTAAAGAAAAAAATAGTTTCTGGTTTTGGGGTACGATAAATTACGGTGATATATAAAGTTAGGAAGCTTAATTGTCAGTAATCACACAATCACTTTAGGACAATGGAGTGGATACAAGGGGCGTATAATTATAAAAAAAATTCAGTTTTTGGGGTACAACAAATAACGGTGATATATAGAGTTAGTCTAGGAAGCTTTATTTTCAGTGAAATACAACCATTTAGGGAAAACTGAGAGCGTAAAATGGATATATAGAATCAATACATATTACAAATCCTACTACACAACCATGACTATAAGGGAAAGTAACCTAATAAGGACACTTTAACAATAAATGACTCAATATTTGTATTCAAAAATTATAATATATTAATATTATATGATTATAGATATTATTGTGATTTTATTTTATTTTATATAATCTTTTTATTCTATAGATAACGTGAGTGTCCGTATTCGGTACCCATGTCCGAATACGGATACCCTGTGTAATAATGCCGACACCCTATATAACACTAGATAATCTATATATTTTCGGTGAACCAATCAGATAAATTACAATTACATTATTTATAATTGATTTGATGATACTTGAATATAATTTAATTAATTTTTATTATTTTATTAATTAATAATACAAGTTAAGTATCTAAAAATAATATTTTTAGATTTAGCTTCGTTGGTGGTATTAATATTATAACTTAGGTGATTTTTATGAAAATCAAAATAGTTCACACGCTGCGCGCTGATTGGTTATAGGATGTCCATATTAAGACATCTAGAGTGTATGTATTAGGGATTTATATGACCTATAGATATATTCTTATAACTTAATTAATATTTGATAACAAATATAGCAATTATGCATATAATGTTTAGAATGCTTTATTTTTTAATAATATAGTGTTGTATATTATATCGATACATTTGTATATTCTTGAGAAGGTTTTAAGTTGAAATTTGTTTTCATAAATTTAAAAAGTAACAACAAAACCAGTTTATTGGATATATCAGTAATATTCATAGACAATGTATATAATTATGAATATGTTATTCATTAAACATATTTTTGTAGGATTTATGGTTTCTGAAATACCGAGATTATCCGTATTCGGTCACTGTCCGTATTCGGTTACTTTCCCCTATTGTCACTATAGTGTGTCATGGCATGAGGGAATATCTTAAGTCCAAGATGTTGGAAATTATGTCTCAGGTATCATTTTAAATCATGTAACAGTCAATACTATGATATTTTGTATGAATACATTGGATGATATTGTATGCATATTTTATTTTTAATCAAATAAATAATAACATTATGTTTTATATTATATATAATATAGTATAATATAATATAGTATACTATATTATACTATATATAAATATGATATTTTATTATTCAAACAATTATTAATTATTACATTAATAGGTTACTACTATTAATATTAAAATTACATATGTATTAAATATATTAATTTATAATTATTTCAAATATTATTCATTGTTTATATGTTATAAATTAAATAAAAAATATTATTAATAATTTATACATAAAAATCTAATCTATAGTATATGTAATCGATAATATAGACTAATATTATAATTATAATAATATCGTTGACAATTTAAACATCATTAAATTTAGTATATAATTATTATATTTTAATAGATATATTTATGTAAAGAAAGTTTATGGAAAGTTTATTTCATCAATATATATATATATATATATATAGTTAATAAATGATATGTTATGTGTAGTTCTAAGTACTCAATGATATCGTATATCTCGTACAATATCGCAACTTCTCGTAATACGATACTAGCTAATACACGTAGTAAGTTATAGCTAATTAATCAACTGTTTCAAGTTACTTCAATAGTATACAAACAGTAAGATCTGTCTCATGGATTCCTTTAATGTCAGGCCGCGAGGCAGAATTTTTATTTTGTTAAATTTTAATTTAGAAGGTACGCTTTATATTGACTTTTTCTATACATTTTGTATTGAATTCATTAAAGAAAATTACAATAATTAATATCTGATAAAGATTAATTTATAATAGATTAACTATTAATTCATCGAAGTAACATACTATATTATATCTTTTTATATGTATTTAGGAAAATAATAATGAATTAGTAATAATATAATTTATGATTAACAATAGAATTGTTTAATAAGATATAAATAAATAAGGATAATAATTGTATTATCATAGAATAATGAACGTGTTGACAATATGTGCAAATTTCATAATGTCTACTAGTTCATCATAATTGTTATTAATATATTATATACCCTTTACCGATATAACATTCTTTTAGTAGGTATATTTAGTAAATTATATTTCATATATAGTTAAGCATAGATTAAATATATCGTAAAACAATTTGTAAAACTAAAATAGAGTATTTGATGGATACACAGATACACATCTATGATTAAGATTATCTTATAAGATTATCCGTAATTAGAAGCATTATTCATCAATGCAACTTAATGTTATATTTACTCATTATAAACAATTGTCAGTCTTCACATTTCTTAGCTCCTTATTATCAACGTAATCAGATATGTAGTACAATGCAGCAGCTATATCTTCATTATTATTTAACATGATATCATCGTGATGAAAATCTTATATATAATTATAATTAACAACATTAATTATATGAATTATATATATATATTATTTTAAAGCCCTTTAGAAGAAAATATTATATAAATATCATTATAATTTAACAGAAAAAAAATTAAAATTCTTCTAATAAATATTATTATTATTATTATTATTATTATTATTATTATTATATATATATATATATATATATATATATTGTTAAATGTACAGTTAAATCAACCATTTTACACTGTAACTTAACTTAGAAATTTTTATTTTCATCGTACTTTGAATGAGCTATACTGAATTACTCGAGATATTAAGGTATTCGAATATTTAGTTACTGTTTGTATATTAGTTTACAATGCTATTCATTTTAACCTCCCTCTCACTATTTATTAAGTAACTTAAGCGATAATAACTATGAATTAATTTCTATAGTAAAGAAAGCACGTATAAATCACTTCAATCTCTTAAACGAAACTATGTATCTCTTGCTTTTATAATTGTCGATGAGACAATAATAACGGGGCTTAAGATATGTATCCGTTAATATAATACACATAGGTTTATACAAATACTTAATATAATTTGGTATATTGCAAATGTTAATAGTAATAAGCGAGATAACTAGGTGTAATGTGGTCACTTTTAGATAATGTTGTATACATTTATAAATATTAGTTCTAATTCGATCATTTTTTCAATATGGATACATCTGTAATGGATATATAAGAGGACTTCCGAATTATTTTTTCATTTTAGCGTATCTAATTGAAAATATTAAGGTGGTCACATTACCCTCCATGGAGGGTATACCTATTCACATAAATCACCAACAAATGTGGAATTAATTCACTAGATGACATTACTTTAAATCAAGTTTAGTCCAATGATATCACATAAAGTATAATCTTAAATAATACACGCAATTGTGATAAATTAATGCTTTTTATTTTAACTTTATAAATGACTATATTCGTTAATTAATAGGCTATATCCAGGATATAATATCCTAGTATATCATTACACTTACTTATCATGTTATTAATATGGAAAAAGCAATTTAATCAGTAAATTACTGTATACAGTATACTGTATACATATATAACAATATGGCGATAAAATACCTAGATAAAATATTAATTTAAAAAGAAACTAATTTATATTATCTGATTTCTATATATATATATATATAATAAAATCATATCATATAAAATAGATACAAATTATTTTTATAATTACATAATATAAGGTACAAAAATAAAATGTAATATACAAATAGATATTTAACAAATATAAATGAAATATATAAAGACGATTATAAAGCACATATAAATTAAATAAATAATATAAAACTAAGTTTATTAAATTATTTAGAAAATCGATATTGAAAGTAAAATGTATTATATAATGTATTAACAGGAAATTGATTTAATTTTTTTCAAACCTAGTTTAATATATCTCATGATAAATATATTAGTATATATAATACATAAAAATATATACAAATAAAATAAAACTGTATATCTACAAAAGCTACGCGCATCGTTAGTTAAAGGTTTAGCAAAATGTGGAATTATGCGACAATCTATAACATAAAATGACGTATTCAATAATATTACTTACTAAAATAATAATAGACATTATAAAAATTAAACATTTCTGACATTTTATAAAAATTCATACTTATCCAGTATAAAAATCATAAAATTGACTATAATATGGATCCGACTTATCCAATCCAACATATCCGACTTATCCGAATAATTTAACATGGATCTAGATACAAATCCAACCAAACCAACTAAATGTGTCCGACTTATAGAGAAGTCCGACTTATCCTTTGTCCGAATTACCGATAGTTGACTGTATATATATATAGTATTATATTGTGTATACTATTATATTAGGTATACATATAGGTACATATATGTATTATATTATATATATACTTATACGTGCTAAAAAATATGTTTAATATATGTTTAAATGCAACTAAATAGGTGATGAATAACAATTATGATATGATAACCTATATATATTATATTAACAATGGAGATTTGTTATATATATATATATATATATGAAATAATATAATATATATGTAATAAATAATATATATATATTGTGTTATACTAAATTAAATTTAAAAGTTTATACCACGATTATAATATGTATTGAAATATATGTGTATGGTTAGGGTATAGTATATGTTTATTCAATCAATGTTTTTATATAATGACACACGCAATTTTATCAATATGTATAAATGTTTATTTCAGATCATATGATTGTCGTGATCATAGTGAAGTGGCCACATAACCCTCTAAAATGTGGTCACATTATCCGCTTTGAGGTATTACGCTATATGCACTATATAATAATGAATATTAAATTCACTAAAATAAATGGCTTACACACTTTGTTGAAATTAAATAGTTCTTTAACATCCAACCTTAATTTTCAATTTATATTATATATTAGTGATTTAATATATGTTTTACTAAACTTTTATTTCAATTTTTTAAAAAGTAAATCGATTATGACGGTTAAAATGAAATGCAATTTTTTAAATATACACACTAAAGTCAATAACTATTCTAATACAAGAATATCAATATGAACTTGTCTAAGGTAAGTTACAATGTAATAAGGCCAACCTAATCAAATGGTATATCTACTACGTATATAATACATATGTATTATATACGTAGTATAACATAATTAATATCATATATTATTTAAATTAAATTATATATATAATATTTTCATCACGATGATATGATGTTAAATAATAATGAAGATATAGCTGCTGCACTGTACTACATATCTGATTACGTTGAAAATATGGAGCTAAGAAATGTGAAGACTGACAATTGTTTATAATGAGTAAATATAACATTAAGTTGCATTGATGAATAATGCTTCTAATTACCGATAATCTTATAAGATAATCTTAATCATATAGGTGTATCAGTGTATACATCGAATACTCTATTTTAGTTTTACAAATTGTTTTACGATATATTTAATCTATGCGTAACTATATATGAAATATAATTTACTAAATATACCTACTAAAAGAATGTTATATCGGTAAAGGGTATATAATATATTAATAACAATTATGATGAACTAGTAGACATTATGAAATGTGCACATATTGTCAACACGTTCATTATTCTATGATAATACAATTATTATCCGTATTTATTTATATCTTATTAAACAATTCTATTGTTAATCATAAATTATATTATTACTAATTAATTATTATTTTCCTAAATACATATAAAAAGATATAATATAGTATGTTACTTCGATGAATTTATAGTTAATCTATTATAAATTAATCTTTATCAGATATTAATTATTGTAATTTTCTTTAATGTATTCAATACAAAATGTATAGAAAAAGTCAATATAAAGCGTACCTTCTAAATTAAAATTTAACAAAATAAAAATTCTGCCTCGCGGCCTGACATTAAAGGAATCCATGATACAGATCTTACTGTTTGTATACTATTGAAGTAACTTGAAACACTTGATTAATTATCTATAACTTACTGCGTGTATTAGCTAGTATCGTATTACGAGAAGTTGCGATATTGTACGAGATATACGATATCATTGAGTACTTAGAACTACACATAACATATCATTTATTAACTATATATATATATATATATATATATATATATATATATATATATTGATGAAATAAACTTTCCATAAACTTTCTTTACTAATACATATATCTATTAAAATATAATAATTATATACTAAATTTAATGACGTTTAAATTGTCAACGATATTATTATAATTATAATATTAGTCTATATTATCGATTACATATACTATAGATTAGATTTTTATGTATAAATTATTAATAATATTTTTTATATAATTTATAACATATAAACAATGAATAATATTTGAAATAATTATAAATTAATATATTTAATACATATGTAATTTTAATATTAATAGTAGTAACCTATTAATGTAATAATTAATAATTCTTTGAATAATAAAATATCATATTTACATATAGTATAATATAGTGTGTTATATATATGGTATATATAATAAGTTATTATTTATTTTATTAAAATAAAAAAAGCTGTATTAAAATATTCATATAATTATCATCCGAAGTATTCATACAAAATATCATCGTATTGACTGAAACCAGGATTTAAAATGATAACTGAGACATATTTTCCTAAATATTGGACTTAAGATATTCCCTCTATTTCATGCCATGACACATTATAGTGACTATAGGGGAAAGTAACCGAATACGGACAGTGCATGAATACGGACCATAAATCCTCAAAAAAACGTGTAATGAATAAAATATTCATAATTATATAAATAGTCTATATACGTATTTTTTATTTTTTAATTACTCAAAATAGTACTTATATATCCAATAAACTAATTTTTTTATTTCGTTTTTAAATTTATGAAAAAAAATGTCAACTTAAAATCTTCTCAAGAATATATAAATGTATCGATATAAAATATAACAATATGTTATTGAAAACTAAAGCATTCTAAATATTATATACATAATTGCTATATTTGTTATCAAATATTGATTAAGATATAAGCATATATCTAGAGGTCATATATCTAATACGGACACCCTATAACTAATCAGTACGCAGCGGTGATCTATTCTGATTTTCATAAAAATCGCCTAAATTATAATAGTAATACCACCAATGAAGCTAAATCAACAAATATTATTATTAAGATACTTAACTTGTATTATTAATTAATAAAATAATAAAAATTAATAATTTAATTACCAATTAAATTATATTAAATTATTCATAAAATGAATAATAAATAATATAATTGTAATTTATCTGATTGGTTCATCAAAAATATATAGTTTATCTAGTGGTATAGGGTGTCCGCATTATTACACAGGGTGTCCGTATTCGGGCATGGGTACCGAATACGGACACCCCCGTTATATATAGAATAAAAAGATTAAATAAAATTAAATAAAATCATAATAATATCTATACTCATATAATATTAATATATTGTAATTTTTGAGTAAAAATATTGAGTCATAAAATGTTAAGACCATTTATTGTTAAATTGTCCGTATTATGTTACTTTCCCTTATATATATTAATTTATTATAATCATTGACATGGATCAACGAGCAAAGCCACGAAAACCTTCATAATCTATAATTTTATATTTTATTAGGTTACTTTCCTCTAGTCATGGTGGTGTAGTAGGATTTGTAAGATGTATTGATTATTTAACTCTATACATCCATTTTACCCCCTAGCTTTTCCCTAAGTGATTGTGTGTTCTCTGACAATTAAGATTCCTAGCCTAACTTTATATATCACCGTTATTTATCGTTCCCCAAAACCTAAAATATATTTTTATTTGATGAATTTCATGATTTCATCCATAATTTTCCCTCATCTTCTACCTCTTTACCGATAATTATCGATAACCTAAGCTATCAGTTTAAGTTTTCTATACATCCCCATATTGACTTCAAACTCCTAGCTGAGTCTTTTCCATATATCATTTCCCAGTCATTCAAGTACTAATAAACTTGATATAATATATACACCCCTATCCAATCATATTATAGAATGTAAAAACACTGCCTGATTTCAACAAATTGAACTACTAACGGATCATTTTATTTTGGAATTATCTATAAATCTAAGATCCGTGATAATTAAACGAAATTCAATTTCATATAGAGGTAAGTCAATTGACCTATCAATATTTTTAATCAACACCAAATATGTACTTTCCTCTTATATTTCCCTCAGTCCGGTTCTCCTAAGCTCCATTCTCTAAAATATTATTAATCTATATTAATCTACCAAAACTACATTACTTACTGACCAATATGTGTTCTCCACGAACTTTACACACTACTCTCTACCCTCATTATATTGATAGAATTGTCTTCAAATAACGTATCGCGAATATAAATAAACCTAATATTTATACCCATTAATAAGCACTTTTGGTTAGGAAATTGGAAAGCCATTCAACTGAAACAGATATCCTCAGTATTTCTGACACATTAATGTCAAACTTAAATAACTTTTTCGTTGCCAGCTAATATTATTTGATATCTGATCTACTTTTGACACCCTCTACTATAATATATTAATCTCGCGGTTTATATGATAGCCATATCTGGTAGAGCATTATGATGGTTTAATTCTTATTTTACGATAACATCCATATTATGATAGACAAGTCTTATTCTCTTTGATCTCCCATTAAACACGGTATTCCCTATATACCAATACATGGTCTGACAGAAATGGAAACAAAGTAAAGATAAACAAGATACAAAAAGAAGATGATATAATTATGAAAAATCTAGATAGAAGACGTGAGCTAATGGAAAATGTATCAACGAAGTACCTAATATATCACTAAAGAATACATTGGTAGCCGTGCAATGTACGCCGTACATATACAATACATATAATAGAGCGAAATATAATAAAGAAAGAATATTTATAGATTTAGATATAAATTCAGGTTTGAGTGATTTTGCTGTAGAATAATTATAAATATATTTATAACTAATAAAAATAAATCTAATGAAGCCATTGAGAAATCAATTGGTGGACACAAATTTAAACTTAATATTAATGGATTTAATTTTAGAATGATGGATAATAAATAATTATTTATAATAATTATAAACAATTATTTTGCTAATCAAAGATATGTCACATATATTTATGTGTAACAAATTGTAATGCTGAATAGTTTGAAATATAGGTGGCATTCTTATCATTTTAAATTATTTCACTAGCGAAATAGCGAACTGTCAACGCATTGTTACATAATATGTATAATTTTACATTTAAAATGGATATATTGATTTATTCAATTTATCGAAAATGGCTGTATATTTTAAAGAAAAATGGTTTTAATAATAAAATAATGTTATATTTGTAAAAAAACACAATAAATTAAATATTTATTGTTTTCTAAAATATAAAAAACTATTCATTGATAATTTTATTATATTTATCAAATAGATATGTAACCAATTATAAACTAACAATATAATTAAAATATATGTTTATCAGTACAGGTGGCGTAATTTTTCATTTATTTCACAATTTTATAAGAGTGACACATATTTCCTTCAAATATTTTGAATAATATTAACAAGATTTCATTTATCCAGAATAAGAATAAATTAAATTAATGATATGAATAATGTATTTTACATAATAATACTGCATTTTTATTTAATTATAATATAGGTATATATATATATACCATCTCATAGAATGTACATTGAATATATATATATATATATATATATATATTCAATGTACATTCTATGAGATGGTTAGATAGTATTGTAATTATTATATCATTTATATTAGCATTGGTATGGCTGATTAATTATGTATGTTGCCATAAGCAAAGAGACTCAGTTAGGAGTTTGAAGTCAACATGAGGATGGATAGGAAACTTAAAGTGATAGTTTAGGTTACCAATATTATCGGTAAAGAGGTAAAAGATGAATGAAGATTATGGATGAAATCATGAAATTTGTCAAAGAAAAAAATAGTTTCTGGTTTTGGGGTACGATAAATAACGGTGATATATAGAGTTAGGCTAGGAAGCTTTATTGTCAGTGAACACACACTCATTTTAGGACAATGGAGTGGATAAAAGGGGCGTATAATTATTACATTAAGTAGGTTACTACTATTAAAATTAAAATCACATATGCATTAAATATATTAATTTATAATTATATCAAATATTATGTATTCAAATTATTATAAATTAAATAACAAATATTATTAAAAGTGTTTATATAAAAATCTAATCTATAGTATATTTGATCGATAATATAGACTAATATTATAATTCTAATAATATCGTTGACAACTTAAACGTCATTAAATTTAGTATATAATTATTATATTTTAATAAATATAGTTATGTAAAGAAAATGTATGGAAAGTTTATTTCATTAATATATATATAGTAAATCAATGATATGTTATGTGTAGTTCTAAGTACTCAATGATATCGTATATTCTCGCAACTTCTCGTAATACGATACTAGATAATACACGTAATAAGTTATAGCTAATTAATCAAGTGTTGCACGTTACTTCAATGGTATATAAACAACTAGACCTGTCTACACCTAAGTATATCTTCATGTCAGAGTAACGTTAGTTATCTATATATGTAGGGGAAAGTAACCTAATACGGACACTTTAATAATAAATGGTCTTAATATGTTATGACTAATTATTTGTATTCAAAAATTATAATATATTAATATTATATGATTATAGATATTATTATCTGATTTTTAAATTTTATATAATCTTTTAATTCCATAGATAACATGGGTGTCCGTATTTGGTACCCATGTCCGAATACGGACACCCTGTGTTATAGGTTCCCATATACCACTAGATAAACTATATATTATTGATGAATCAATGAGACAAATTACAATTAAATTATTTGTAATTAATTTTATGAACAATTTATTCTAAATTAATTAGTTAATAATTTATTTATTTTTATTATTTTTTAATTAATAATACAATTTAAGTATCTAAAGAATACAAATTTTAGATTTAGCTTTATTGGTGGTATTAATACTATAACGCACGCGATTTTTATGAAAATCAGAATAGTTCATAGGCAGCGCGCTGATTGGATATAGAGTGTCCGTATTAAGACACCTATAGTGTCCGTATTAGGAACTTATATGACCTCTTGATATGTGCTTATAACTTAATGAATATTTTATAACAAATATATAAATTATATATATAATTTTAGAATGCTTTATTTTTTAATAATATATTATTATATTTTATATCGATACATTTGTATATTCTTGAGAATGTTTTAAGTTGACATTTTGTTTCATAAATTTAAAAACGTAATAAAAAAATCAGTTTATTGGATATATCAGCAATAATTTGAATAATTAAAAAATAAAAAATACTTTTTTAGACTATTTATATAATTATGAATATTTTATTCAATATATTTTTTTGTAGGATTTATGGTTTCTGAGATACCGAGAGTGTCCGTATTCGGTCACTTCCCCTATATATAACATATATATCAAATATGTTATAAATAATCGTATTCATATATGTATTATATTATGAAATATTTTATAATATAAAAAAATATTATATATTATATATCGATATTTATAATCCCTATTAGGAATACTTGAAAAAAATCGATTTGTAGTCAACAATATATTATTTCTATATATAAATTAAATACATTTATTATATTTAATAAGTGTGTATTATTTATTATAAGTGTATATATATATATATATATAATATCATTCATAAATTATTATTCTTAAAGTTATTAATATTATAACAATTGTATTGAGTGTTACTATTTCTATGTATGTCTAATCCGTAATCTAAATGATGTACATATTTTACATATTGGTAAATATTAAGTAGGATATATGCTGTCATTATTATTTATATTAAAACTATAGTTTTATCTATGATAAAGGATAACACCTATCAATTATATATGTTTATATGTTTATATTTAACAATAATATTATTATATTACCTTATTAAATCAACTTGTAATATACGATAAACAATCTAAATATTGATAAATTGTCAATATAGGAAGTAGAATAAATAGGAAGAATTATCAAACAAGGAAGTAAATAAACAATACCGTTAATTTCAATTTTCGCGCTATACACAATTTCCACAATATCACACTATGCTATGCACCTCTATTTATAGATTTGTAGTAGAAACACTAGATAATATCTAATATCTACTGCGCAATAATATTATATGAAGACTAAACTATCTAATATAGTGTAACTATTTTATAAATATATGTTGATTAAAATATATTAATAACAAGTATATATGTATATATATATACTTGACTATATATATATATATATAATCATATAATTATTAGTTGTTTTACCTAATTATATCTTATATACATATTCCATTATAATAATGTATATTTCAAAACGAATGAACTAGTTAGTTCATTAGAGCATGTGTACTTTAATGTGGGATGTGAAATAAACCACAGAAATATTAAACAGAAATAAGTGTGTACATTAACACTATTAGATAGTCTATATATTTATATATATATATATATATATATATATATATATAAATGTGTGTGTATATGTGTATGTGTGCGTATGTATATATTATACAATTATATTGATAATAATTCTTATTGATTTAAGAGATATATTTTATAAAATATAATATTGCACAATAGATATCGCTGTTGTAATATCCAATGTGTTTATTTGACCTATAAAATATACAAAATTGGAACATATATTGAATACATAAAATAATGATATTCAAAGTGTTTATTTGACCTATAAAATATACAAAATTGGAACATATATTGAATACATAAAATAATTATATCTAAAGTGTTTATTTGACCTATAAAATATACAAAAATGGAACATAAATTGCATAAATAAAATAATTATATCAAAAGTGATATTTGACCTATAATATATATAACATTGTAACGTTGTTATATATTTTACGTTGATGGTCAACGTGTATGGTTGCATGGGTAAATATTTATATATAAATTATTATTATTTATTATTATTATTACCATTTATATATTCTTATAAAATTATTTGAAATATAAAATTATAGATTATGAAGGTTTTCTTTGCTTTGTTCGTTTTAGCTGCTGCTGTCAATGGTTATAATAAATTAATATATATATATATATATGCATTATTTTAAAATGTATTTCTTATAATAAATTTATAAAATTATAGGTTAAATTATACATGTTACATATATATTTTTAATTGTTATAAATAGTATTATTTTTAATTACAATTTACAGCTGGTTTGGTATGCCAACCTAACTCACGTTTCCCATGGATGAACTCCGTACTTGTTTTAAATAGTCCATTAGCTAACTACACATCTCCCAACGATAAATGTTGCGATGCCGTTAACCCAGCTACTCCAATTAACTTCAATGGTTACAATTTATAAATAGTATAAAATAACAAAATAATAACCTATTCAAATAACAGACGAATGTGCTTTATGTTACAAACGTACAAAATCCACTCCCGGATTCATGTTGGACCCTAACAACTGTCAAAAGTTCTTCATGTGTGTACCAACTATTAACAACGGTTTCGTTGCCCACTCTATGACTTGCCCCGGCTGTATGTTCTGGGATGATAACAAATTATCATGCATCGAAGTTGATACCAGCTGCAGAGTATCTGTATCTGTACCCACTGGAACCCCCAACCCAGAATGTAAGTTTAACAATTAAATGACTTTTTTATTTAGTTATAATATTAACAATAATAAAATATTACAATAGTCATACACGAACCACTCATTGGTTGTATCGATTTCGAAGAAGCTGGTAAACTTACAACCGAGGGAATGCACGTTTTAAACAACGGAGTAACCATCGTAAAGAATGGAGTAAACGGTTTAGCCGGTGACTTCTGCCCTGAAGGAAACCAATGCGGATTCTTCGACGCCAGTCAACTCGAGATTCCATTTTTTTCAAACAACTACGTCCGTTTACCAAACCTTAAAATTACATTCAAAATGTTATCTACCTCCGTTTCAGCAATAATCGAGGTAAAAAAAAACATTGTAATATAATGTATTATAAATAAAATTTATATATTGATTTATTTTATAAAATAATATAGTAAATTAAAATTCAATAAAGTATACAAATATTAATATATTTAAAATACGTGCAATTATTGTAAAATATTCATTTTACTAACGTACTTTTGAGAATAATATTATATTTATAACGTTATTAGCATGTGAACTAGTTAACTTAGCTAAGTTTAAATAGAAAATATAATATATTACATTTACATTAACATATAATATATTGTATAGTATTATAAGAATATTATAAACAATAATAATTAATATATTGTAATGAATTATTTATAGCAAATGGAATTATTATAATATAATAAAACGTATCGAACAACAATTATTCATTTGTAATATGTTTAAATTTATTAATTAATATATATATTGATTAAAATGAATTATAAACATATGTTATATATATTATATAATATTATATATTATTATAACATATTATATAATATAAATAATTTAATTTAATTCTCAGGGAGTGATCAGCAACGATTGTTTGAATGATTTGGAAGGTTTATCTGGTAACTCATTCGCTTTAACGGTAGAAAATGGAGAGGGTATTGCTACTATCGAAGATTCTAGTCTTAACACTATCACCACTGCACCCGTAGCAGTTAGTTCATGTATTTACGTATTAAACATTCAAATTGATATTATGATTTGTTAAATAAATAATTAGTCAACTATAAATATTTTATATAAAGTTATTAAATTATAAATACTTTGAATTATATAAAATTATATGTAAATTAATAATTAAATTCAGTTCAACACTGGAGTATGGGTTGATGTTGAAATTAATTTCACTGGAACTCAATTAAATGTGACTATTGACTCTGTTACAGAATCAGTTAACTTAGTTGGTTCGTATATACACGTAGTATATCTAATGTTATATATATATATATATATATATATATTTATATATAGTTTATTGACTTCACAAACACATGGTGATTATAGGCGTCGTTAGATAATAAAAAACAAAAACAAATATAAATAGAAAAAGAATAATAAAATATAACGAATTACAATGACTTAAAATGGACATACAGTTTACGTTTAAACAATGAAAATGATATTACACAACGAATATCATAAGGCAGTGAATTCCAGCTTTTCGGAGCAATAACCGAGAGGGCTGATTCAGAGTATATATATATATATATATATATATATATATATAGATAGATAGATAGATTGATCAAAAGTGTATTGTATTACTGGTAATATATAAAAAAAATAAAAAATACCCTATAATTATATAACATATATATACAAAATATATAAATGTGATAGCTGTAGGACAAAACGATACGGTACAAACAAATAATAATAAACGGAGAAGTAAAATAAAAATAAAACATTGGATTATACGAGCCGTTGGAACAATCTATAGGATCCGATAGTACAAGTTGTCAAACAGAAGGTATCGGGTTGGCAAGGCCCATGTGGGATGGATCAATTTCAGGCCCAGTTATTTTGGGCCAAAGCACAAAATAAAATCAAAAAGCACAAAATAAGAATTTTTAAAAGCACAACATAACTTATTTTGGTCTTTTTTACTTGTTCTCTTATTTTATACATTATAACTAATTATATTTTATTGTTAGTATATTTTTTAAACAATTTAACTTGCTAACACTTTAGAATTATAACATATATAAGGAATATATTATTCAGTATAATATGTATAATATACATCATGTTAACCATTATATTAATTGTAGTATCTGTTTTGTGAATTATAGTTATTTCTTATTATCTATTTGTTTCGAAATGGAAATAATTATTATTGCATATTTTATCAAAACATGTTTGTTACATAAGGAATATATATATATATATATACAATTTTATAATCAATATCTCTCAATTTATAATCATTAAAATGAATAATATAGAAATGTATGGTATACAAATTATTTCTAATTTTCTACATATTATATATAATGAAATATAAGTATTAAAATATATTAATATATTCATTTAAATTATTATATAGATTCTAAATATAAGACTATACACATTTTAACATTTGATATATCTATATACAAGTGATTTAAAGTGATACAATCAATGTACTATCCGTGTACATATAAACAATAGGCGGATCCAAGGATTCCTTTAAAATAATTTCAAAAAAACTACCAAATAAACTACATAAAATAAATAAATTAAAAAAAATATACTACCTATATACTACCTACCCTGTTATTGATATTATATAGTTTTATCAATTATTAATATTTTATATTAATAAGTTAATAATGACATTAGGTAAGTAAAGAAAAGCAACTGAAAATAATTAATATTTTATATCACCATTTAGAACCGATCATTATACTACTACTAATACCTACTACTAATAACAAAAATCAATATAGCTCTATTTATGAAGAATATAAAACTAAAATAATCTGGAAAAAAATAACCTCTTTGATACTTAACCTTTTGCAAGAAATACTATTTGTGGTCATTTTGGTGGAAAGCAACAGATAAAAGATTTTATTATAAATAAAAGAGTAGTGGAGAAATTGTGAGATTATATTTTTAAAAATAGCAGAAAATATTATTTATATTAATTTTAGTGAAACTGAATCAGATGAAGACAATATTGAAGTTCGGATCGTATATGTATGATCATTTGTTTCACTTTGATACTTTTGAATTAAATATATGTTATAAAAATATAGCTATAAATATATTAAAACTACAAAAGAAACTTCTAATAATATTTGCTGAAAGTGATTCTAATAATGTACCACTGAATAGCCAATTTATAATCGACCAACAAAGCATTTTAAATATGAAAGGAAAAGTATTTGTCAATCTTGTCAATAGACATACAGTTTTTTTTACGAAACAATATATCTATGATATAGAGTTAGAGTATATAGAAATGATATAAGAATATGAAAGGGAGCCAGAAAAACTAAGACTATTGTTAAGTAAAAATGTCGAAGATGCGTGGAAGGATATTAAATATATTAAATTCAAAGAATGTGTCTGTGGCATAGCAATAAGTATGTCTGGCACATCTGCTGTAGAATCAGATTTTTCTATACTAAAATATATAAAAAATAATTATACATTAGTATTGTAGGTATGTTTCATTCAAAGAAATAAAATCTATTATTATCATCTGGCGACAGCATAGAAAAGATATTGATCTTAATATGAAGCCCTTTAGAGGAAATAATAACATAGATAATTATATATTTCATACGAAAAAAAATTTACAATTTAAAAATTCTAATAAATATTTATTATTATTATTATTATTACTATTATCACTTTTATTATAACAATAATGCATTAGTATTGCGCATTATTATTTAATCTCATTTTATATAATAAAAATTAAAAATGTATTGATATTTTTTTTTAAATCTTATAATTTTTAATTAAATAAAGTCTGTTGATAACTTATAAAATACACAATAATAGTATGGTGTATATGGAATATAATATGATAGTTATTAAATATATAATATGAATCATACATTATGATGGTAATTAACATATTTTTAAGTTTTTAAAAAAAGGCCCAAAATAACCCAAAATAATGATATCGCAAAGCCCAAAATAAGCTATTTTGGTCCTTTTTCTTTATTTTGGGCTTTCTCCCAAAATAACTAGGCCTGATCATTTCCCAAGGGTGAATAAGTCCCTAATATGTAATTTGGTTGACGTCTCCTGACGTTAAGCTACCGTAAACTGATGACAGCAAGCATAATATCGAATTCTAAAGATTAGTACAATTACTATGGACAAAAATAACATGATTGATACATTTGGTGTGAATTAATTTTTCACGGAAAAGTGTTACGGTTTTACAAGATGTAATTATGATAGGTAACGCGTTCCAGGAAGAACAAACTCTATTTCCAAAATAATTAAGATGAGCGTTTTTTTTACATTTTTCTTTCGTATCTTCACTTTAGGCCCTCTGCAATTGTTACTATATAGATCAAAGATATCAGTTTCATCCACATCGACAAGTCCGTTCACTGTTTTATAAGTCAGGATAAGATCAGCTAATAACTTGCGATGAAATAAATTTGTAATATTGAGAAAATTAATGCTATCTTCTTAAGACCGTTTAGTAAGGTTACATCTATAAAAAAAGTATTTTAGTGAAATAGATTTTAATATTTTCTATGTTCTTAGAATTTCATATGAAATTGTCTCTTATATATAATATGTATTATAACTAATCATAAATCATAGTACCATTCTCTGGAATTCGTCAAAGTCACTGTCCTCTCGTTATTGGATCCCTCATCAAAGAAGCTACCTCCACTTTCTTCCAAGGATACCTTGATAATGTTAGTAAATAGTATTCCATGTAGTCTCATTTAATAATATAATCATGTATTTATAATAATGATTGATTATTTTCAGATTTGCTTCTATATCGATTACGAACAATAGAAACCATTACTTTTTTTTTCCAATAAATGATTTATATCATTATTATGATTTTTATTAAATATATTCATTTATTTATAGATATTATAGTGAATATTATAATCATTATAAACATATTTTAAGATATATCAATAAATAAATAAACATATAACCCTATTAACTTTATATTTGTATGCATATTAAATACATTTATTTTATTACAGTTTATAAAATATAATTAATAATATTAGTTTAGGAATGTATCGAGATGTAAATTCATTCCAGTTAAAAAATAAAAGTGTATTCTTTCTAACTAGTATTACATAATAAAATAAGTATGTATTCTTTTAATAATCTTAATTGACAGCATAATAATAAAGTATTATAAATTATTGATTATTGATTATAATAAGTGATTATTCTCAGGAATACGATTATTAATATGAAATGTGGAAAAGTAGAAAATCCCCTTATATTATTCAATAATTGGAAATTTGATATATCTACCATTTATATATGTATATAAAATATTAAAATAATAACAAGTTTGAATCATTAATCATATAATTATAATAAACTATATTCCTAATATATTATAATTAGTATACACTATAAATACGCATAATATCTATTCATTCAATACACATTGTGTTATACCACATTACTATGTATTAATATGCATGTCAACAGTCACAAATCTATAGTATTAAAAACTTGAGTTAAACTCGAGTTATAATTGAGAAACTTGAGTTAACTCGAGTTTATTGAGTTATTCTCGAGTTTTACTCAAGTATAAAATCTCAAGTTTGTCGGTATGAGTTAATCTCGAGTTTTACTCAAATATAAAATGTTAGGTTTTTTTGTAAGAAGTATTCTAAAGATTCACTCAAGTATACTTGTGTATAGACAATCTCACGTTTGTACGTACAAGTTATACTATAGTTTTACTCAAATACAAAATCTAAACTTTATATGTAAAAGTTATTCTCGAGTTTTAATGGAGCTCGTGAAGGTGATGACGCATCACTTATGACTCATAAATTATGAGTAATATATATATTGAAATCTTAAGTGATACATTGGAAACATTACAACAATTTACAATTATTTCAATCGATCTACTACAAACATTCGATGCACTAGATCATACCATATTGTTAAATAAACGTTATATATATGGAATTAGAAGTATAGATTTTAATTTAATAAAAAGCTATTTAAGCAATTTATCTGAAAGAGAAAAATATGTATCCCAAAATAGTCAAAATTCCAATTATAATAATATTTCATGTGGAGTTCCATAAAGATATGTTCTTGGAACACTTTTATTTATTTTATATATTAACTTACTGAAAATGTCAAATAATTTTAAAGCTATTTTATTCGAGGATGATACTAACTTAATATTTTATGATAACACTATTTTAAATATTAAAGATAAAATCAAACATATATAAATAAATTATTTAAATGGCTTAATATAAATAAATTATCTATAAATATTAATAAAACTAATGTCTTAGCCTACTTTTTAATATCAGAAATAAAAATAAAAATATAAACTTCAATTTATTTATTTATTAATAATATTAAATTAAAACAAGTAAATAATATAAAATTGTTAGGTATATATATATATTGATTATAAGCTTAATTGGAAAAATCAAATAAATTATGTAGCAACAAAACTATGTAGAGTAATCGCTATTTTAAATAAAGTTAAACATAAATTCGATATAAAAACATTAATGTTACTAGGGGAAAGTAACCTAATACCGACACTTTAACAATAAATGGTCTTAACATTTTATGACTCATTATTTTTCTTAACAAATTACAATATATTAATATTATATGATTATAATCTATATCTATAATTATAGATATTATTGTGATTTTAAAATTGTATTTAATCGTTTAATTCCACAGATAACTGTGGTGTCCGTATTTGGTATTCGTAAATCATTTACATATCTGTGGGTTACACTAACAGACAACGCTAATAACAAGTAACGCTAATAACAACAACGAAATAGCAATTCTATCCACTCTTTTGTACGGCTACGAAACATGGACTCTTCTCGATGAATCTAAGAAACCAATGAATTTTGTATCTAAGTTACATAGAATAATGCTAAACATCACATATGGACAATGAAAGACAAATGTATATATCCACGAGGAAATGATATCTAGAATTGGTTCATATGAACGTGTTTTGCAGAATGTGAAAAGGAGATAAATTAGTTGTTTGGCCATGTTTCTAGACATATCATATTGGCAAAACTATTTTACAAGGTCGTGTTGAAGGTACAAGGATAATATGTCGCCCTAAAAGGAATTGGATGGACGATTTCTATGAGTTGACCGGTATGTCTACCCGATTTTTACTTGATGTAACGAAATATATTTGGTATATATATATATATACCGTATACGGTATACTGTTATAGTTGAAAGAAGTTGTGCATGACGCCATATCATGTTCACCCTACGACGACTTTTCATGGGACTAGTTAATTAATTAGTTAGTTATATAATTATGAATATTTAAATATTTACCTAACATTTTGTTGTAGGATTTATAGTTTCTGACACCGAGAGTGTCCTTATTCGGGCACTGTCCGTATTAGGATACTTTTCCCTAATAGTTATTTGTTAAACCTATGATAGCTAATTTACCTATATCGTGTGTTTATTATAAAAGGGATTATATTCTTTTGTAAGTTTGGACATTTGTTAAAATGTAAATTATTAAGTAAGTATATTTGCCTAAATCTAATGTGTATTCAAAAATTATATATATATATATATATATAAATATATCGAATAAAATGTACACAAAACTTACAATTATGAACATTAGATATTTAATGAAATAATTATATTAAATCCTGTTTAATGAGTTTTAAATAAGATGTAATTAAATCATAAAATTCGTAAATATTATAATATTGAAAGTAGGTAAATTATTTATATTTTTAGTAGATATTCAAATTATAATTTATAAAAATTGTTAAATAAGATAGGATATATGCAGAGCTGGGCAGTATCGCCGATACAGTATCTATTAAGGCAAAAAATCAGTATCGTAGATACATTTGTATTTGTATTTGTATCTATTATAAAAATTATAAAAGTATTTGTAATCGTATCTATTAGTCATAAATAGTATCTACGATACGTATCTACTAAGACAATTATTTAAATAGATACATTTTATTAAATAATATATAATTTGGACATCATATGTATTTTGTATCAATATTTTATATTATCATATTATAAATTAATTTTAATATATATAAATCATCAATATATTTTTAATCAAATATCTTTTGTAAATATTAATTCATTGTTAAAAATTATGATATATCAATTATATTGATATTATCAAAAACCATTATATACATTTAATGAAAACAAAGACATTATTTATATAATATATTTTATATACTAATTGATTTATAATTCAAAATTATATATTACTTTGAAAGATAAAATAATTTTAATGAATATGATTAATTTAAATAATAATAATTAATAATATATTAATAATTTATTTTTTGTATATTTGATAATTTACTATATTCGTGTTGAACATTCGAAATTAAAGGTCGCTGATTATTTTGAGTTGAAAAATAGTAATTTTAATAATATAAATTTCTCTATAGTATGTAATGGCTCATAGTATAATTTCAGATGAAATAAACGCTGGTATACCAGCGTGTATACAACCAATGTAGACACTAAAAGATTCATCGTTGGTATCATTAAATGTCATTAAATGTCAATAAATTTATTCTATATCATGTATTGAAGAACACGTTATAAGGTGTAAGTATTTAATATGTCCTTTTAAAAGGGGTATCCCACAACCAGTTTTTCCGGAAATAATGTCCGGAATTGTTTGATAGAAAGTTATTTTCTAGCAAGTTAACTATAATTTTAGTTACTTGTTACCAGTTACCTAATTCGTTTAAGCACTTCCATCAACTTCTTTATGGAAGTTTTATGACGTGCTTTTTAATGTATTTATTGAGAAAACGGCATATTTTTTGATTTAAATTGAGTATTACAGTTGAGTCAATTGACCGGATATGGTGAAGTAGATCATTCCAGATTTTTGGAGCATGAACGGAGAAAGATTTATGTTGGGCAGATGTTAAATATGATAGAACTGGAGTTTTTAATTTGAATTTGTTTATTTTTTTTGCTGTAAATAATTATGTTGGGAGTTAGTAAGTTGTCGAGATAGTCTGGTGTGTTATAGTGAGTAGATAAATGTATGATGAGTGAAATATTATAAATTATACTGGATTTTATTGGCAGCCAATGTAAGTTGGTTCTTAGAGGAGATATATGTTGTCTGGAATGTTTATTTATGTTGACAAATATATAAATCGGATAGTTGTGTTTTGAAGGCGTTGGAGTTTATTTATTAGATTGTGAGGAGGCATATACGTCCCTATAGGGACAGGAATTATAGTATTCAATGTGGGGTAGAATGAGGGATATAGCGAGAAGATTGCAGTATTAAAATTAATGAAGGGTATTATTGTTCGTAAGTTGTGTAGTATGTAGTTAATTGACTGTGATAGTGATTTAGTCGGAATTTGAAATTGTAGTGTTGGGTCGATTATACCAAGGGTTTTTACTTTATTAGCATAATAAATACTCAAATTGTTAATGGTAATTTGTGGTGGAAGGAATATAGTAGTAGATGTTTTAATATGCAATGATTCAGTTTTAAGACAATTTAGGGATAAGGAGTTTTTGGTGAGCCAGTTATGTATATCAGTAATACGGTTTTTAAGTAAATGTATTGCATTGTTAGGGTCTATCAATCTACAGTGTAATATGCCATCTGTATACGAGTGATAGTCGATTATAGATCTATATTGGTGGTAGGTCCTATTTGTCAATAATTTTAAATAAGGGAAGTAGATTGATATTGAATAGGAGTGAACCAAGGACAGACCTTGAGGTACTCCATGAGTAACTTTACGAGGTTTATAAATTAGTGAATTTATGCTAATTTCGTAAACAAATGACCAGTTAGGTATGAGATAAACAAATCGAGTGAAGTACCAGATATTCCGATAGAGGATAGTCCATTTATAAGGATATTATGCTCAAGGGTATAGCAGGCAGCTGATAAATTAAGGAGAATGTAGTGAGTTATCCCATTACTTTCCGACAATTTTCGGGAAATATAGTGACTTAAAAGGGGTCCAACTACAACTTGCTAGAAAATCACTTTCTAGCAAACATTTCGGGATATTATTCCGTGTAATGTACATTGATATGTACTATCAAATTCGACATCGATGAATATATATATATATATATATATATATATATATAGTAGGTATATAGTATATATGATATAATATATATCTATATAATTTATAAATCTATATGTTTATATATATTTTATATAATTATAATGTATTTGTATCTACTAAGATGTATCTACTAAGAAAATTATGTATTTGTAATTGTATCTACTATTATTTTTTTTAAAGTAATTGTAGTTGTATCTATTATAAGAAAAAAGTGTGTAATTGTAATTGTATCTATTATACATTTTTTGAGTATCGTGCCCAGCTCTGGATATATGTCATTATAATATTATAAGGTATATTAGATATATATTATATAATATAATATATATTTATATATATATATATATATTCATCGATGTCGAATTTGATAGTATATATGAAGGTACATTATACGGAAATAATGTCCGGAAATATTTGCTAGAAAGTACCCAAGCAACCAATTCATAAAATATACATGTACGCCGTACGGTAATAGTTATTGTGTACTAATATTAGTAATGGATTTTTGTTAAGTTTCTATAATAGTTACAATGTACATGTACGAAATCAGGATTTCCGTACTATTGTATGTAACTATAGTACATTGTATTAGTACGAAACAGACTTTCCGTACTATTGCCCGTAACCATAATACTATATATATATATATATATATATTACAAAGGTTGAGTAGGTAAATAGAGCATTCAACCTTATTATTTACTTAATTCAACATTTTATTTTTAAAAGTGTTGATGAAGTTTTCATGTATAACCATTTGGCTCTAATGTCCCTTCGAAGCATCTATCATGTTATGGTCATGGTGTTAATGAGAACCGATCATATATTTATACACTTCGAAAGGACTCCACGAAAATAAAATAGCAATATCAATAACATTATATACATATATAGTACCTATACTATAGGTATATAATATTCGAAGATAAATGTATCATATTATATATAGAAAGTTAATTAAATAAATAATATATATCTACTTTTTAATAACATGATATAAACTATATATACATCATATACATGGTTACCGCCGTACTATGATTTGTAACAATATGGTTACTAATCACAGTGCGGATATAACCATATAATTACAGCCGTACTATGGTTTGTAACCTTTCTATTAAAGATCATAAATATGGTCACAGCCGTACTACGGTTTGTAACCATATTGTTACAGCCGTTCTACGGTTTGTAACCTCTGATGGTTACATGAAATGCCATTTTGGTTGCTTGGGTTGTAGTGGGACCCCTTTAAAGTTACTATATTTCCGGAAATTTTTCGAAAAGTAAAAAGTTAACTCACTACATTCTCCTTTATTTATCAGCTGCCTTCGATACCCTTGACCATAATATCCTTATACATCGACTATCCTCTATCGGAATCTCTGGTACTGCACTCGATTGGTTCATCCCATACCTAAATTATCGTTTTTACAAATTAGCATAAATTCACTCATTTCTATACCTCGTAAAGTTACTCATGGAGTACCTCAAGGATCTTTCATTGGTCCACTCCTGTTCAATATATATCTACTTCCCTTATTTAAAATTATTTACAAATACCCCACTATATACTAACACTCGTATGCAGATGACATCCAATTACACTGTAGATTGATAGACCATAACAATGACATAAATGTACTTAACAACTGCATTACTGATATAAATAACTGGCTCACCAACAACTCCTTATCACTAAACTGTCTTAAAACTGAATCACTGCATATTAAAAATATTACTACTATATTCCTTCTACCACAAATTACCATTAACAATTTGTATTTCATTTTCACAAAGTCCAGGGCCGGCTTAAGCATACTATGGGCCCCATTGGATTATGAATAATAATTTCATAACATATTAAATGAGCCATTCTAGCAAAAACTAATATTTATGACTCTTCTATTTTATCATATGTTATCATTATACTAATTATTTTGTAATTTGTTTGTATACTCTAATCACTCATCATAATAATTTATTTTCTCGCATATATATTTAGAGCAGTAGTTCCCAAACTTTTTTCAACGTGACCCTTTTTTTGATAATTCTTAATTAACAAATATAACATGACCCAATGAAAAATTTTATTTTGTTATTATTATTATTAATCATAAAATAATCATATAAACATTAATATACATATATTTAAATATATATCCATCTTAAATTGTTCTCGACCATAATGCCAATTTGCATATAAAAGCATTTATATTCTTTTTTAGAAATTGGCTCATGACCCACAAAAAATACTCAATGACCCAAGTTTGTGTCATGACTCATGATCCATAGGTTGGGAACCACTGATTTAGAGAGTGCATCAATATTTTGTATTACCGCTATTATCAATGTAACCTAATTACAATACTTTTCTGATCGACTTTATTCTACAAAGTAATTAGCTCAACGGTTTTAATAATATTGAAGTCTCAAATTCTTGCATTTTATCGAATAAATACGTTGACTCTAGTAATGTAATTTACGTTATATTTTAACATATATAATATTAGATATAATTTATGTAATTATAGGAAGTCCATAAGAGAGTGCACTAACAGAATCTGCTTGCGATCACCATTTTATATTCGATAATGCTTTTAATAAAAAATATTATATTCTTCTTTAATCTAGATGTTAATATATTCTTTATATAGTTTGGCTAAATAGATTATATTGATTTGGGATGAAGGCAAAGAATATTCCTACACTTATTTAACGGCATTTTGCCCAACCAGATTTAAATTCTAAATTCAATTATAATAGATCGTTAGCTAAATATTTACCAATGTGATAATGAATCTCAATGTACATCAATAAATACCTATATAATAATAGTACCTAACTTGATACATATGACGATGACTGTTAACTTACCTACATGTGATATATCTGGAATTGAGTACACTGATATATAATATAACATTTTGAATTTTGTATTTATTCAATTATTTAGTTATCAGTGATAACTTATCACTGTTCTCCAATAAGAATATCGCCATTGTGTGTATTTAGTTGTAAATAGATAGATGAGGGTGATGTCAACTAAACATTCATTTGTAAGTACTAGGTGGATAATTGCAAAAATGCCTTTAGTATTATATTTATGTTATATATATATTTATAAATAATATCTGTTTCAATAAATATAATATCTTTCTGTAATAATTGTCTGTTGAAAAATATAATAATGTTATGTACACAATTCCCTTTCATCAACTGACATTATTAAAAATACTATAAAGTAGAATAATACTATTTAAATTAAAACTATTTTATATATATATATATATATATATATATATATATATTATTTATACTAATACAATTATAATAATATATACACTATGAGAATATACAAATTTTATTAATACGATCATAAGATATAGAAAATTAATTATTTTGAGAAAAATTATTTTGAAAATATCTATTTTTTTAAATTACTATAACAATTATAAAACTATATAGAATATCGTTTTTTCGTAATTTATAATGAATATAATCCTTTACAAATATCATAAATCATAGTTAAAATATATCTTAATATATATCACATATTTAATTTTAATTAAAAAAAAGTATACTTTTTTTTTGAAAACTAATCATAGAATTATAAATTGTTAAGATTTAACTATGGTTAATATTCCCTTAATACGCGTAAACGCGTTGATCATTTATCACTTTCTAGTTTATCAAACAATTATTTATCAATCCGTTTTATACTATTTTATCTGACAATCAGAGATGTGTGAGAAGATCTATGTTATCACTATTAGCATGTGCTCCAATATCTTCATGTAGCTGTTTCCACCATATCTTCATGTCAATTTAAAAATGTTTGTAAATTCACTCTTCAAGTCGGCCTAAATGACTCATATTTAATTAATATATTATATTATTTTTATTTTTTTAATTAGAATTAATAATATATAAGAAAAATACAGTTAAGAAATTTTATTTTTATATAAATAGCAAAAAAAAAAATTCTCAAATAATTCATGGGCCCCCCAAATGTGGGGCCCGGGCAATTGTCCGATTTGCCCCCCCCCCCCTTAAGCCGGCCCTGACCATACCCCATATTATTAGGTATACATATAGGTAGACCTACTCCCTCATGTATCTAGTTGTTATTATTTGTATGCCTAAAGTATGGAACAAACTCTCATGTATTATTTGAATACAAAATAATGACAAATATGTAAAGAAAGTGATCAACTAATATGCTATAGCAGTATAATGAATACTATGTAATTATTCTATTATGCTTATTAATAACCGGCTTATAGTGTGTATTGTTTCACATCATCACGTGTGTACATTACTATAGTATAGTCAGTTAACTCTATATAGTCAGGTGTATTTAAACTATATATATGACTGGATTATACTTAGTCGCATACTTTGTTATTTCATAGGATATATATCCTATCTATATATACTATCTATATATCAATATATACATTATTTGGATCAATAAAATATAAGTTAAAATCAATCAGATTATATTTTGCAGATTGTTTTTTAAATTATAATTTTATTAAATTAATTAAATTGCAAATTATGATCTACTTTTACAAATTCACCTATAAAAATATGCTACTACTGGTAACGGTAATATAAGCTACCATTTATCAAACATATGTGTGGTAGAATAATATATCTATTAGCATAAATAAAGTCAGATCTACTATTATTGAAGAAATTAAAAGGCAAAGTATAGTGTATAGTAGAATCTGCTCCTGTAATAACATGAACTGACTACTGAACATCAATATTATAATATGTTTGTCAAAATTCGGGCATTGTTGTTAAAATTTGCTTTCATAGTAATTGAATCACACTAGTATATTTATCTTAATAATACTTTAGTAGATATATTAATATTATATGAACAAGATATAAGTAACTGCATGAGGTTAAGTTACGACAATTCCCATCATATATCAGGGAGATATAATGAAATTCAAGGAAATATTAAGTCAAGTAATTCATTATAATATGCTATAGCTATATTTTGTTATGGAGCGATCCATTGAATCTTGATTGAATATGTGCAGTAGAATTATTACTAATGATATTATGTGATTTTATACAGAGATAGTATACCTTTATAACACATAAAGATGGGCACTGTTAACTTGTGTCACGAAAATAACAAAACTTCATGTGAAAAGATTATGCGCTACTAGTTGGTCATACAAAGATATAATAATTTAGAAATTTAGAAATTAATATTATAAATATACTAGCAAAGAATGAATCCAGCTATTTATTTAAGACAATTTATAGAATTAAAACTAGAATATTAGTAAGAGTATGGCATTAAATATAATCCACAATTACAAATAATAATTAATCCATATCCCAATTAACCTAGCCGCCTTTACAAAATTTAATTATACTCTATCCCCCTATATTCTTGATATTATCTTTATTTCCCTAAATTATGATATTTGTCCAACTTCTTTTAAGCATGCTATAAATGTTTGCCCAATAGTCAAAAAACCTTACCTAGATCCTAATATAATTTACTAACTATCGCCCCATATCACAACTTCCGTTGCTCTAAAATTCTGGAACAAGTTGTTGCTATATAATTGAATAGATTTACAACAAATAATATGATATATTTTAAAGTGCATTTAGATGAGATCACTCCACTGAAACTGCGCTACAACAAATATTGAACAATATATACTATACAGTATCTCCATCTATCTCCTGCCAACTTGTATTATTTGACATATCGTGTGCTTTCGATTCCTTAAGCCATTTCATTCTTATCTCAAGATTAGAAATGATTGGTCTACCACATCAATTTCCAGATGTCCACTATCACATTTACTCTGATGATATTCATCTCTCTTCCGTCTTATCTAACTCCTCCAATGTAATACCAGATAACTCATAATTAAGTAAATATGCATCAACTATCAGATCATGGCTTCTCTCTAACAACCTACTATTTAACTCTTCAAAATATTCACTCTTAAATATCCCATCAAACTATCATTATTGTCCTCCTGTTATCATTGACGGTCTCCCTATCATCCCATCCTCATCTGTTCTAAACCTTTGTGTTACTTTGTATGCTAACCTATTCCTTAATTCACATATAGCTAATATATCTAAAGCAGCTAACTATCACTTCTTCAAAATTCGTAACATAAGAAAGGACTTAACTCGCCCTCTTACCACTGTCCTCATAAACGCATTCGTCCTCTCTCGTATCGACTATTGCTCCTCCTAACTCTATCATCTCCATAATACTTCATTATAACCTTTAATTCGTATAATTCGTGCATCTATATATGTATATATATGAACCATTTTCTCCATTAATCGGATTATCATTCCATTACCGACTCCCACCAACTCCAATCCAACTGGTTCCCTTATAAAAAAGTTCCCTCCTACACCTTCTATCACTCGCTCATAAAGCAATATATTATATTTCTCCTCCTTATTTGACTTCCCTACTAAAACTAAACGCCCACTAACTTCCTTACGTTCTAATGCCGACATGTCCCTTATTTACCCTCATGTTTCATACCTGAAATACAATAAATGCGCCATTAGTTATATTGGTCCATCTTTATGGAACTCCTTCCCTGCCTCTATTAGATCAATCCATTCACACCGTCCCGTCCTTTATTACACACATCAAAGCCTACATATCATCAATGTATGCAGGCCTTGGATGTGGCCACACCTATGATAAGTGCTAAGAAACCTTATTATCATCATACAAAATAAGTATACTTAATACTGAAATTAAAATGGTGGAACATTTAAAATACTTCATTAAGATTTAAGAGATTCTTTGGAAAGAGTTGAAGAAGATTCGAGAAATGAATTTCAAATTGAATGTATTATAATTTATTATAATACTTAGATTTATATATATATATATATATATATATATATATATATATATTTAAATGTTTGTATATAATATTATATTCTTATAATATGTTATTTGTATATATTTGATTGAATACTGAATTAGAACATATAATGATGTTCATCACTTATTTAGGTTCTTAGGTTATTAAATCATTAATTATTGATTAATTAACAAGATGAGCAGATAAATTGCTTATATTCTATTTAGTGATAGTCTAGAATATAAATTAATATTAGATTGCTTATTTTAGACAGTGGTATATTGTGATAACTATGTCATCACTACTCGACAATCAGCTGCTGTATTATATTCAAAGCAGACAAATAATAATGTTATTTCATTACAACTTTGTACATTTGAAGCTGTAGTATACTATTCCTATAGGAAGATATCTGAAGAACTTCGAATTTAATATATATATATATATATATATATATATATATATATATATATATATATTACTCAAATTAAACTAATATAGAAGATTTAATAAAACTATAATAATTTACATATATGAATATCACATCTAAAATATGTAACTAACATGAAAGTTAAAATTATAAATATAATTTACTGATTCTTAATTAGTAATTCAAAGTAAAATAAATGTAAGAAAAGTATTAAAGTATTTGTTTTTAATTTACAAAAACTAAAATTTACATAATATTAAATTTTAAATTCATAAAATAAGTGACGAATAACATGTCACGATATTTAAATACAATAGTACAATTTTAAAAGCAACAACGGAGAATAAAGTTAAACTTTGAACTTTAAAATTAATATATTTTTTAAAAGCTTTATATTTATATTGTGTTCATTTTTAATATTATTTTGTAAATTATTCCATAATTGAGACCTATAATATGTTATACAAAAACATGCAATTATACATTTTATGTTTGATAAATATATTGATGGACCTGCATTTATAGGCGATTATTTTTCTAAAAATAAAGTAGCAATCTTATTATGTAAATATAAATTAAACTGTGATGTATGAATATATTTAAGGATACATACCTTAATATTATAATTAAACTTCAATATATTTCATTTTAAATAGAAATAATTAAATGTGAGTATTACAAATTGAGCTTAAGCATTTGTTTTGCAAAATGTAAATTAATTATGTATTACTATTATTTCTTCATATCAATAAGAAATATTAAATGCAATATTATACAATCCAAATTTATTTTTAATAAATTTAACATTATTCTTTAGTAACAAGTGAAAACTAATAACATTCTAATAAATTAATTACGATTTCACTAAATAAAACTGTACCTTTCTTTTATATTTTAAACAGATACTGTATTAAATTATTTTTAAATCTAAAAAAATGGAATCAGGAAGTTATAATTATTTATATTTATATGTATTGTAGAAGATTAAAACCATATTTAAAAATAAAACCATATTTATTTTTAAAATAAATTATACCATTTTTTATAAAATGGTTAATACATATTAGATACTTGAGTTAGAAATAAAATATAATGATTATTATTTATATCATCTATTTTTCTAGTATTTTCCCACATATTAGGATTATATTCAAATCATATTTAAATTACAAGACTCTACTTATAATATGCGCGATAATAACAAATTTAAAATACCTTTAGTTAATACCAATGCAAAAAAGTATAATATAACTTATTATGGACCCATTTGCTGTAATAATCTACCGATAAATATAAAATCATACAATAGTCAAACCACACTTAACCAATTTTGTTCAACAATTAAATATTTAATATCATGTAATCTCTAATCTATATTAAAAATTCATATCTTTTATAATATTTTGTATTTCATGTACATAAGTATTATTATGCGCACTATTATTATTATTATTATTATTATTATTATTATTATTTATTATTATTATTATTAATATGTATATTCGATATAAATATCTTGTATTACACCATTTTTTATAATACCATTACACATATCTTTTATAATATTTTGTATTTTATGTACATAAGTATTATTATGCGCACTATTATTATTATTATTATTATTATTATTATTATTATTATTATTATTATTATTATTATTATTATTATTATTATTTATTATTATTATTATTAATATGTATATTCGATATAAATATCTTGTATTACACCATTTTTATTATATTATTTTCTTATTTCATAATTATTATTATATATTAAATATTTAATATTGTTGTTATACGGATATTCTTAATATAAGCTACGTATAGCTTCTGAATATCCTTCTGTATATTACTTAAATATTCAGTAAATAAATATTCATTCATTCATTCATTCATAATTGCAATTTTAATGTAAACAGAAAGAGTATATGTATTTATTATGTTATTAAAAATTAAACTAAAATCAGAGTATAAACAATGTTGATAATGCATGTTAATACCATATATATATATCTCTATACATTGTTGATTTAATATATCATATATATCATTTTCGTAATTTGTTTCACATACAAATATTAATATTGGTTTTCTTCAAATATTTGTTTAAACTACCACCCTCTACTGAAGGTATAGACATCTTTATATATTATTATTATTTTATTTTGGTGGATTCTTTTCATCCCATACAGGAACTAAGGTGATGTTTTTACTTATAACCAATTGAATATAATTTATATATTTTCAACTAAAATATCAATAACTAAAATAATAGTTATATATTGTATACTTTCTTATATTAGGGATATATAGTTTCGTTTATAAAGATTTATAAAAATATTTGCACATACTATAGTACATATTACTTTGTATACATATATATTTTATTATACAAGCTTTCGATGTATTCATATATTTAGGTTTTTATGATATTTAGTAATATCTACTTAAATTGTAATCAATTAAATCATTTATAAACGTTATATGTACTGAAATTAAAGGAACTAACCATATTTCTAATAATTATTAGCTATAATATTATGTTTCGTGTAATGTTATATGAACAAATATGTCCCTAAATAGATAAGCAATAATCGAGTTGACTTTCATATCTCTATGATATAACTATTTAGATAACTTTGCTATGTGGTCATTTATTTTTTACTTTATTTATAATAGTCATATATATATACATACTTTAGTTCTGATATAAATTATATGATAATTTATGTTGTATGTATATTATCTATATTAACTCTCTATACATATAATATATTACTAGTTATATGCATAACCTATAGGTTATGTAAATACAAGTTATTGTTTATTAGGAATTCCTTATATTATTCCTTATATTATATTATATTATTCCCTATATAACATTACTTCAGTTGTAGCCTAATTTATATGCAACATTAATGTGTGCCTGAAGATCCATTCATTTAGATTACAACCTACATCATTATGAATAGAAGATTGACCACATTTAAATTATTTATTGCTATACATTATGGTGATTTCAACCGCTATAATTATTGATTTTAATCAATGTATAAAAACTGCCTGTGTGGCTCAGTGGCTAAGGCGTCAGACACACAGGCAGTAGGACACGGGTTAGACCCTCGTCAGGACCATTAATTAATTTTATAAAATGGGACTTAAAATATTATTTAGAAGTGATCTTATATAATTGTGTATAAATAAATGATCGGCTCTCGTAAAACTATGAATACCTTAACATGAGAGCGGCTTCGAAGGGACAATAGAGCCATGTATGGTTATAAGTGACAACTTCATCTAAGTTCCTGGATGGGATGAAAGGACTCCACCAAATAACAATAACAATAACAATAACAATAACAACACTATATATATATGTATACTAAGTAACAAAATATACTAATTAATACTGAGTAAAAAATAGATACTAATTAATACTAGTAATGTAATTTGTAATACATTAAATATATATGTTTAAGATTATTTGTATATATATATATATATATATATTATATTATATATAGTATATTTATGAATTCAATTGTATGAATATATATTAATATATAATATATATAGAATCTATATTATAGATATATTTAGTTATATTTATTTATATTTTTAATTAATTATAGTATTTTGTATCATATAAATTACATCCATGAACTGTTAATATAATATGATTATTATTTTCAGAAATTACAACACAGACACATGGTGGAATGCAAGACAAGATAAAAAACTATTCAAGCTCACTTATTACATATTCCATCTTATTTGAAAAGAAAATAACCACCTATAAAGAAACGGAAAGAAACCCGGGAAGATACCCGGGAAGATACCTTACAATCAATTAATGTAGAGTCACAATTGGGAAAAATTAATATAGACGATTTGTATTAAATTATTATATTTATATATACATATATACATATTCTATCTCTAATAATGTTTTTATTATTCTAAATTTGTATATATATCTCAAATAAAAATATGTAATATATTTACAATATGTTATTAATTTGTTTATTTAAAATTGTTACCATATTTTATTAGACTTATCGCTGAAATCATTCATGGATATCTGATATCATCTATTGTTTATTTATACCATGAGTAATTCACATTATTGTCAAAAACCTATGAGTCAATATAAGTAACAGAGTATACTAGTAAATTACTAGTAGTGATATTATTACTAGTATACTAGTTTGTATTTATTATATTTTAGTCTTACAATGTTGTGGGGCCTTGCCCCCTGGTATAAATGTATGGCAACGGGCCTGTATGGCGACATTCATAAATTGAAATAAATTTTAATAAATGCAGTAAATTAAGGTGTGGGTGGATAGTAGGTTAGTAATTAAGTTAGTCGACTATTGATCAGTATGTAAATTTAGTATAGAAAGTTAGTTAAGTTCAAGTAAGTGTCTGTGTAGTTTTGTTTTAAATGTAGTTGATAGTTTATCATTAGTAATGGTATTGGGGAGTTTATTCCATAATGTTGAGTAGTTAGTCGATGGGTTATGTTTCAGGAGGGTACTATTTGATGATCTTAATTTAGTTATTTCTTTAAGTTTAATTGAGTCTCTATTGTATTTAGGAATATTGGTATGTATGGCCTTATGTATAGTATTGAAGGTTTTATAGGTGGATATTTCAAAGATCATCTTTGTTAAAATGTAAGCCAGTTTAGTTTTTTTCGGTATTCTGTGGTGTTTGTTCGTTTAGGTAGTTTAAAAATGAGTCTGTATGGTTATGTTTGGTTTATTATATTGTTAAGTCGTTTTTCTTGTAGTTAGGTAGGTCAGTAAGTATGTTACAATAGCCAAATGTGATATTATAAAAGCGGAGGTTAATATTTTGAGGGATTGATTCAGAAAGTGTTTTATTTGTTTTAATTGATATAGTTTATTATTGCATTGTTTAACAATAGATGATATTTGTGTATTTAGCGTTATGTGTTTATCAAGTATAACACCTAAGGTAGTTATTTTAGTTTTTATTTCAATTTAAGTATTAGCTATTTTAATATTTGTGTATGATAGTGGGATTATAGGTCGTTATTATCCTACGTTTGCAATGACATTTATTTAATTTTAAATAGTTGTTTGTTAAAATATATGTCATGTTCAGTAGTTAATTTATTTACCCCAGTTAGAGTTTCGTTTAGGTTATTGAAAGTAGTTAATGTGTATAGTTGTGTATCATATGATACATGTGGTAATTAATATTATGTGAATTTATTATGCAATTAATGTGTCAGATGTATAAATGTTAAAGAGCAGAGGTCCGAGTACACTTCTTAGAAGAACTCCTATTTCAGGAAATGTTCATGTTTTGCCTGGTTTATTGGATTTTATCTAAAAAAGTTATTCCTGTTAGGTATGTATGTATCGTTGTTTGGTGTATCCCAATGGATGTTAGGTTTTCGTAAACTATTGTATGGTGTATCGCATTAAATGCAGCTGTTATATCGAGTTATATATGTGTTCGTGTATCGGTGTGTATGTGTGTCGGTTTGTTTAACTGTGAACTTAAAAGTTATAAATTATAATTATATATATATATATATAACTATAGTCATTTTAGTATATAGACATATATATGTCAACTTGCTATTGAACATTGGCCTATAGGCCTACACATTGTTGTCTACGTGTTTATATTCGTCTTCATACTACATTAGTCGTAATACCTCTAATCGTGTACTGTTATTAATGTTTGGAAGTTTAACTTAACTAACTATTATTTAGTCGAATTATATAAACGGTGTTGACATCTATGTGATCAGACATTGCTTAACTAACTTATATACGTACTGGTCACAAACACGGTTATACGGTTTACTTATACTCACATACGTACACACGCACATACACACACCTACACACATACCTACACATACACCCATACAAACACACACTTACACAAACACACACACATACACACACTCACATACACATACATACACACACTTACACAAACACACATACTTACTCACACACCTACACATACACGCACACAAACACACACTTACACAAACACACACACATACACACACTCACATACACATACATACACACACTTACACAAACACACATACTTACTCACACACCTACACATACACGCACACACATACACGTACACACATATGCACACACATACGCACATTCACACACACACAGACGCACATACACACACACACAATAGAGATGTTTATATTAAAATAACACTTACGGCTGATAGCAGTATCAAAGATGTAACAATTGTTCATACAGGTATATAGTGAACATAATTATTCTGAGTACAATGAATTATAAACTTACTAATTAGGTTTAATTACTAATAGGCATCTCTATATAATATCGTTTTTCGATAACTTCTATGAATATATTTATCTACAAATTGCAGAACATTAACATGTGTCAGATTAGTAATTAGTAATCATATAAATAAATTCATTTTATTTTATTTTGAATGTTGTGACACTAGCATGTCCTTCTATAGTAAAACTAATGTGTATATATTATTATTATAATATATCTAATTCAATGATTATATTAAATAATAGAAATAACAGAATTAGTTAAAATAATTAATAGGAATAATGTACAGAAATAGTAGTTAGTTTCATTCTAATTATTTCGGATATGTATTAATCTTATACAATTATAATGATTATAATCATATAATATTTACTATATATTTGTATTTTCATAAAATAATTATCCCGGCAAAATGTTCCCGATAGGGATTTCAAATATCGACATAGGATTGCCAATATGATATATATATAATATGAAATTTACATCATTATATAATATCTCATAAGGATTATATAACTTATGTATTGGTTATATATGCACAAGTAGCAGGCTATATATGCACACGTAGGTAACAAACGTCAATGCAGATATAAAGATGTACTTTAGTAGAGCAACATGTCCTGTATTAACTTACATTTTTCTAACCGTGCAAATAGATAAATTATAATGTAATGCGTAGTAAGCGTGTACGCATGTTAAATATCACATTACGACGTGTATGCACATCAAATACAATGCATCATTAGTATATTACAAATATAACATGAGTAATTATTGAAATATGATATCTTATTATCATTAGTATTATTGATTGCTTTCTTGATACATTATATAAGAAAAATATATTCTAAATATAGAGTCGCAAGTATACATATATATATATATATACTTGCTTCGTAATACTTTCTAACGAAAACATACGTTATTGAAATCAACAAATAATAGTACAACATTAATAAAATGAGTAATTTAAACGTTTTATAGTTACTGTAAAGATAAACAAATACAATATAGCTTAAATATCGTAAAAATAAAAATAAAATAATAAAAAATAATAATAAATAATTTTTTTGGCAAATTAGAGCATCAAATATTCTGTTTAATATATATTCTAAATATTCAGTTCATACGCTGCGCGCTGATTGGTTATAGGGTGTCCGTATTAAGACATCTAGAGTGTCCGTATTAGGACATTATATGACCTCTAGATATATGCTTATAACTTAGTTAATATTTGTTACAAAATATAGAAATTATATATATAATTTTTAGAAATCTTTATTTTTTAATAATATAGTGTTATATTATTTATCGATACATTTGTATATTCTTGAGAAAGTTTTAAGTTTACATTTTTTTTCATAAATTTAAAAACGTAATAAAAAAATCAGTTTATTGGATATATCAGCAATATTTTGAATAAATAAAAAATAAAAAATACTTTTTTAGACTATTTATATAATTATGAATATTTTATTCATTAAACATTTTTTTGTAGGATTTATGGTTTCAGAGATACCGAGAGTGTCCGTATTCGGCACTGTCTATATTCAGTTACTTTACCCTATATAGTATTTAATTTAATTGCTTATATATATGCTGAATATGTTGTAAAATGTATATCTTTATATTTACTTGTTAAGGTTAGTTAATTTATTACAGTAAATTAAACTTTATTAAATTAATATCACTTCTGGCTAATTCAAATCATATCATGTCGTTTATATATATATTTATATTTTAACATCTCATATGAGAGACGTTCAAACTATCGAAATATATATTATATATTCTTAGAAACGTATTTAAATTTCTATAAAAAATATCAATAATAAATATATTTAAAAAAATAATTTATTAAAAAAAAGGTATTGTTTCGTTGTTCTCGTACATTCTCTATTGTTCGTAATCGATATGGAAGCAAACCTGAATATAATCAATAATTATTATAAATACATGATTATATTATTAAATGAGACTATATGAAATACTATTTACTAACATTATCAAGGTATCCTTGGAAGAAAGTGGTGGTAGCTTCTTTGATGAGGGATCCAATAACGAGAGGGCAGTGACTTTGACGAATTCCAGAGAATGGTACTATGATTTATGTTTAATTATAATACGTATTATATATATTTATATAATAATATGTATATATATAAATACTAACCGACTAAGTTAACTGATCCAGAATTAGTTGTAGTAGTCAAAGTCAATTGAGTTCCAGTGAAATTAATTTCAACATCAACCCATACTCCAGTGTTGAACTTAATTTAATTATGAATTTATATATAATTAAAAATAGTCTATAATTTGATAACTTTATTATCAAATATATAATTAGTTTACTTGTAGTTTACTAATTATTTATTTTTAAAACGATAATATCAATATGAATGTTTAATACGTAAATAAATGAACTAACTGCTACGGGTCCAGTGGTGTTAGTGTTAAGACTAGAATCTTCGATAGTAGCAACACCCTCTCCATTTGATACGGTGTACACGAATGAATTACTAGATACACCTTCAACATTATTCAAACAATCGTTGCTGATCACTCCCTGTGAATTAAATTAAATACTAACAATATATAAGGATGTACTACATTGTACGTCGATAAATGTATAATATTGTAAACTTAATAATAAAATAACATCTATTTACATTATCCTACTATTCTTTGATATATAAAATATGTTAATTTACTTTAAATATCTTAATTGATATTATGTCTATGCTATTTTCGAAAGGACGATCTAAAATTAAATATCCTATAATAATTTAAAATGTATTTAATTCGTATTTAAAATGATTTATTTTTATTTTACTATCTTATTTTCTACTAATATAATTAATAAATAAAGTGTATGTATTTTACTACTATTTTAAATAATATATCTACTAAATGTTAAGTAATAAATAATACTACAGTATTTTACCTCGATTATTGATGAAACGGAGGTAGATAACATTTTGAATGTAATTTTAAGGTTTGGTAAACGGTTGTAGTTGTTTGAGAAGAATGGAATCTCGAGTTGACTGGCGTTAAAGAATCCGCAGTTGTTTCCTTCAGGGCAGAAGTCACCGGCTACACCATTTACTCCGTTCTCTACGATAGTTACTCTGTTGTTGAAAACGTACATTCCTTTGGAGGAAAGGTCGTTGACGTTCTCGAAATCGATACAACTTACGAGTGGTTCGTGGGTGACTGTTTTAATTTTTTAATATTGTTAATATTATAAATAAATAAACAAGTTATTAAATAGTTAAACTTACATGTTGGGTTAGGGGTTCCAGTGGCTACAGATACAGATACTCTGCAGCTGGTATCAACTTCTACGCAGGATAATTTGTTGTCATCCCAGAACATACAGTCGGGGCAAGTCATAGAATGGGCGATGTAATGGACGTGTTCACCATGAGGTACGCACATGAAGAACTTTTGACAGTTGTTAGGGTCCAACATGAATCCGGGAGTTGATCTAGTACGGCCGTAACATAGCGCACATTCAACTGTTATTTGAATAGGTTATTATTTTGTTATGTTATATTATTTATAAATTCTAACCATTGAAGTCGATTGTAGTATTTGGGTTAACGGCATCGCAACATTTATCGTTGGGAGATGTGTAGTTAGCGAATGGACTGTTTAAAACAAGTGCGGAGTTCATCCATGGGAAACGTGAGTTAGGTTGGCATACCAAACCAGCTTTAACTATTAATTGTTACAATATTAAATTTAATATTACTTTAAAGTAAACATCTTTATATTCATACTAAAGTTATAATATCGAAAATATATGTGCGTATATATATATATATATATATATATATATATATATATATATATATGTGTGTATGTGTTCGCGTATGTATGTGCATGTGCACGTATATTCACCTATGCAAGTTTTAGAATATCACGAATACGATAACTGATTTCAAAAATTCAAATTAATGCGGCTCCCAAGATAGGTTTTAGATATTCCTATATATGTTGAGTATCATTTCGCGTGATATCAAACAAGTTGAAAACTGTAATATTAATGCCATTTTAACAATACACTTTATAAATATGAATGGTGAAATTTTAAATTCGGAGAAAATATATTGGTTACGATTTAATTTGAATTTGAGTTTGGTTTATGTTTTTAATTAGTTTTTAATTTTTTTAGTTTTCGATATTTTTTAATATTTATTATTTATAATATAATTATTATGTAGTATAATATATATATACTGTACACATATGTTAGTTGTAACTAATATTGAAATGTATGTAATGTGTATAATGTGTTGATAATATTTATTTTATGAATGTGAAACATTGGATGTTGACTTTTTACCATTAGTGGTAAGAAGTTGTAACCTATTATCAATGTATATAAATGGCCCATTACTAATATGTCATGTATTAGAAATGGGTTGCAATACAAACTCGTGTATTAATTTGTATTTAATTAAAGATTAAATCTGCTTTTGAATTGGGTTTTGTTTGGTTTTTATATTTTGTTTATATCTGGGTTTGGGTTTGGCTTTGATTTTGATTTTAATTGTAGGGGTTTCATTTTCCGTATCTCTATACTCTATAATTGTATAAAATAAATATGTTTCAACGTAAATTCATATTTTTTTTAATATTGTTAATCGATTTTTGAATTGTTATCGGTTTTCAAATAATTTTTTTATTATATTTGAAAAGAATAAAAGAAGTTATTCTAAATAGATGGAATTTTTGAAAATTATACAAAAATCACTTTATAAGATTTACATAAATGGAATATATTAATCTAATTATTTAATGAATTATAATAAATCTATCTAGCCATTACCATTATAATTGAGTATATATGTATTGGAAATAAAGTGTGTTCACCAATTTGAATGACAACACCATTGTATTTACATAAGTGCATAATTTATATAGTTATAATAATATATATAAAAATAACAATTAACATTCTTTTACATTGCTATAATTAATCGATATTGCTTAAGAAGGGCAGAATCGTTAGTTTTAATTTGTCACAATCAATTATGTTATCGTAAAATATTAAAAAATAATTCGTTATAAAATAATGTATAATATGTCGTTTACAAATAAATATAAGTTACCCATTTATGCATTATAAACATACCCATTTACAATATATATATATATATATATATATATATATATTATATTATTATGTAATATTTATTAAATACACTACTTTAGAACTTAGTCTATGGCAATTGTTATACTTATCTATAGTATAGTAAATATTGCTTTACTTATTAAAAATAATAATAACATATATTATGAAAATAATATTTTAGAATATAAATTAAAAATTAATAAAGATTTAAATGAAGAATACAAATATTTCAAACCATTATCACAGTGCCTTCCAGTATATCCGTCTACACATGTACATGCATGTCCACTTTCAGTAGGATTACAAGTACCTCCATTGGCACATACAACTCCACTGCATGGATCATCTATCGAATAATGAAATATTGTTATTATATTAAGAATATATTATGAGGATAATATTTTAGAATATAAATCGAAAATTAATAAAGATTTATATGAGAAAAATAATAATGTAAACCAATAGTGCAATGTTCTCCACTAAATCCTTTCATACATTCACATTTATGATCACTGCTTCCATCTGGTTTACAGGTACCTCCATTTTCACATACAACTCCTTCACATGGATCGGCATCTATCGAATAATGAAATATTAGTTTACTTAGTAATTAAATAATTATGAAATGTCTGATAAAATAAACCAAATGATTACAGATTGTACAAATAAATACACCTATCATATAATATAAGTATACAAATAAGTAAATAATACGATTATACAAATATATAAATACGATATTATAAAATAAGTATACCAAACCTAGTCAAAAGTGAAGTTATGTAATATCTATTTTTAAATATTTTAAAATAATGTTTTCATTTTATGATTAAATATTAATTGTTATACTTAACATTTAACTATTTAACTACATAATATGCATACATTATAAATGTATTATACGTAGCATATACTTAATGGAGAATACGCCATTTTAAACCAAAATATATTTAATATATTAATATGTTATTAATATTAATTTATTAATATTGATATATTAATATTAATATTTTAATATTTTAATAATTCCAATTAGATATATATTATAATAAAATATTCAAAATTACTATTTACATAATAAAAAATCAAATGACAAATTATAAAAATATTACAGATTTATATATGAATTACATAATTAAATAAATGAATTCTCAATGCAAACAACAATAAATGGCGATCGTTCAAATTCAGAACTATATTACATTGCAAAGTTATGAAAATAACGGTCTAGCCAATGCTATGGATATCTATGGATCTGGCCTATTTCAAAGACACTAACTTAACGGTACGATACATGTTGTGCACAGCTGGCACCACTGGTTTCCGACGTACTCCGAAGGGTTGTATAACATATTCTCCGGACATCTGTACATTTCCTTCTCTTCCTCTACGCAATCGAGTACGGGACACTGTATGCGTGCGTGTGTGCGTGTCGGCGTGTGTATGCGTCGGCGTGTGTTTGCGGGTTGTTTAACAGCTTATGTTTGCAGCTAGCTTATAAGTTATATAACTATAGTCGTTTATAGACACATATATGTCAACTTGCTATTGAACATTGGCCTATAGGCCTACATTTTGTTGTCTACGTGTTTATATTCATCATCAGATCACAAATATCGTAAGTCGTAATACCTCTAATCGTGTACTGTTATTAATGTTTGGAAGTTTAACTTAACTAACTATTATTTGATCGAATTATATAAACGGTGTTGACATCTATGTGATCAGACATTGCTTAACTAACTTATATGCGTACTGGTCACAAACACGGTTATACGGTTTACTTACACTCACGCATACACGCACACATACGCACACGCACGCACACACGCACACATACACGCACATATACGCACACGCACGCACACATACGCACACATAATAAAGGTGTGTATATAACAACTAACCGGAGATGGTGTAGTCAAAGCTGTACAATAAATATGATTATTTGAGAGAGGATTACACACATATTAGAAATTAATAACTTAATTATATATATATAGTAATTACTGGAAACTACTACAATAATATTTAATAAAAGTAAATATGAAAATATCACTTTACCGCTAAAATACAAACTAATACTTTTTATAGATTATTAATCGTCAATGATATTATGCTATTTAGGAAATAAAATGCTTACCTATACTACAATGGAGAAATAAACATAATAAGTATACATTTTTAAAGTGATATATTATGTAATTATAAATTTAACAAATATTAACAAATACGTAGGACCTACGTCGTAGGTTATAGGTTAAAAATAGATAATTATCTATTATAATAGATTAGTATGGTATTATCATGGTATGGAAAAATTATGGAGTAAATTTAACAGAATATTACAGGTTATATTAAACTTAACATTCTATCAAATTTATAATTAGTAATTACCGATGTTAAAAGTTAAATTAAATAAAAGTACTAAATAAGTTATCGTATTTTATATATGTTTAAGTTTTGCATTATTTTACCTATTTAGTTAAAGTGTCAATTTTATACATTTTTATAAATCTTAAAATATTATATATAATAATATTAATACAACCAAAATAATAATATTAAACTTAAAATATTACAAATTACATTTTAAAATATTTAAAATAAATATGTGTATTATATTATAACCATTGACTGCAGCAGTTAAAACGATCAAAGTAGCGAAAACCTTCATAATCTATAAGTGTATATGTCAAATAATAGTATGAATATTATATAAATGGGAAATTATATAAATATATAATTTCATAGTTCCAATACCTAATTTAACAAAATGATACATACAAATATACGCGATCATCAGCATACCGTCTAATGTAGGTCATCGTCACCTACTTCACATAGAATACTGTTGAGTTTAGATAGGAAAATATGAATACAATACTTTCTATTTTAACCAATGACTAGCTGATAGCATTTATTATTAGGCCAATTACCCTACCAACATTATTACTGTTTTATATTTAGATTATATATATATATATATATATATATTACATTAGTAATTAGTCAAATAAATACGCATACAAAATTATACATTTAATATAATATTATACACGTATTATAATACAAAATTAGAAATTATGTAATTATATATAATATTTATATAATATAAAGTAGGGTTAAATAACCAATGTTAAGTAAATCTATAGGGTATAATATTCATTATTTGTTCTGCGGAAAATTTTTAATACAGGTATAAGGAAAATAATTATTCTGAGTAAAATGAATTTGAAAATTACTAATTAGGTTTAATTACTAATAGCATAGATTTATAGTTTACACTTGTAAACTAATTGTAAACTATAAATCTATGACTAATAGACATCTCTATATAATATCGTTTTTCGAAAACTTCTAGGAATATATTTAACTACAAATTGCAGAACATGTGTCAGATTAGTAATTAGTAATCATATAAATAGGTGCATTTTATTTTATTTTGAATGTTGTGACACTATCATGTCCTTCTATAGTAAAACTAATGGATATATGTTATTATTATAATATATCTAATTCAATGATTATATTAAATAATATAAATAACAGAATTAGTTAAATTAATGAATAATAATGTACAGAAATAGGAGTTAGTTTCATTCTAATTATTTCGGATATATATTAATCTTAATCATATAATGTTTACTATAGATTTGTATTTTTATCAATTAAGCAACCAGGCAAGATGTTTTCCGATAAGGATTTAAAATATCGACATAGGATTGTCAATATAAAATATGTATATATATATATATATTATTAAATTTACATTATTATATAATATCTCATAAGTATAACGTATTTGTTTGTTATATGTACAATTCACAGTTATAACTAACGTTAGTCCCGAGATGAAGATGTACTTGGGTGTAGCAACATCTGTTCTTTATATAACATTAAAGCATCGTGCAAATATAGATAAATTATAATTGTGTACGTTTGTTAAATATCATATTACGATGTGTGCATAAAAAATACAATTCATCATTAGTATATTACAAATATAACTATATGAGTAATTATCGAAATATAATACTCTTATTGTTATCATTAGGATATATTAATAAATTACTAGCCTATTACCAAATATATGTTCAAAAAATAAAGTCAAAAGTATAAAGTTGAAATAATTTCTAACTAAAACATACATTATTGAAATAAACAAACAATACTAAACGTTATACATGTATATAATTATCTATATTTCAGTTTTGTATTACAAAATTATTTTTTAATTCTCAGCAAATGAGGGATTACATTTTGTATTTTGTATTTTCATTGGGTAAATTACATATTTCACATATTTGAAATAAAATTTTTTGTAAAAAATGTTATTTAAAAAATATATTTGTACATGTATAATATATGATATGTCAAAATATCATAGGTTAAAACATATATAAAGCATAAAAACGTAATTTTAGAATACTACCTATTACTACCTATTTCTAAAATAATGATTATATTATAACACTGTTTTTCAATAGTTATGATTTATCAATTTGAATTATTTAAAAACTGTGTTATCTTTAACCGGATATAATATCTTTATTGTCATGTCAACTAGCGACACATGTTGGTATTATTTTATAAATGCTATTTATTGCGTTATTCTAGAATAATAACAAAATGTCATTTCATTATAAATAATACAGATATTTTGTAACATCAATTATCACATAATATATGTTTTTATTATGAAATTTACTATTTCTCAGTCAATAATTAACTAAACTGGGACAAATGTTTACATTATGTTTAATATAATACGTATATTGTATCTACTGTGTGATTAATAATCACTGATTATATATATAGTTAATATTATAGATAATAAAATTATAAAAATAAATATTCATTTTGATCAAATTTTTTACTTTTTTTAAAATGCTATATTTTCAAAACTAATATTCTCATCATTTAAACATTCTAAAGAATAATGAATCTAAAATATATTAATGCTATGCAATTTAAATTTTGTAAAAAAAATGTATTATTGATTTTGAATTTTCAAAAAAAAATATCCTATATAATAACATTGACATATAAAGACATGATTTACTCTGGGTAGTCTTTATATATATATATCAATATTGTGTTCTGTATTTGTAAATATTTGTTCAATTTGTTTGTATATATTAATATCTGTTGCATTAAAATATGTATGTATTGATTCAATTACCATATCAATAATTCTATAATAATCTCTTCGATAAAATTCTTCTATATTAATATGTTGATTAATATCCTTTAGCTTTATTTTTCCTGGTAACATCAATTCATTAATATCATTATCATCAATCAATTTGTTAACTCGGTCTATTATGTCATTAATATGATTTCTTCTCTGCATTCTTGTAGTTTTTAGATGACAGATTTTAAAGATGAAATAATTAAACGTACAGTAATAGTTTTGTAGCATTACATAAAATGTCTCCAAAATTGAAATTATTGGAAATACCATAGATATGCAAAGAATAAATAAAGGTGATTTGATATTATATACCAGTCGATTTACCTGAAGCCATACCATATTTACAATACTCAACCAAGTTTTTTATTATATCAGTATAGTTATTGATAATACAGGATACTGCAGGTTCTCTTGTCAAGAATCTGATTGGACACAACGATTTTATAACATTATTTTCATTATTTTAAAATAATTGTTTAAGCTTTCCTGACTGATTATATAATGAACCTAAATATTGAACAGTATTTAGAGAATTTCTAATTATAATTATATATAGTTTATATAGTTTATATATTATATATAACTATATATCAATTATATAATATAATTGATTCATTGGCGGCTGTTGATGCTATTAAATGAGAAACATGAGCTCCATAGTGTATATATAAAGCCACAGGCTGGATATATATATAGAAATGTATATATTATATAATATTTAATACAAATATATATTTATTATTTCATTTGAATTTATTTTTTATTAATTCATTTGAATTGAATTATATAATTATTTGTTTAGCTGCATTATATCACGAAGTGAGCCTATAACATATTTGGCAGAGTACACGATTTTTATTTAATTTAAAATTATGTACCTAATTTAGTGCGATATTAGTACTATCTCTTATATTAAGTTATGCTACCTTGTAAATATATTTCATTATCTTTATGATACTGAATATGAATATGAATATATCTAAGGATTCAATCGAGTTTTACTATTGGTAAGTATAGCACAAATAAAGTTCTAAGAAGTATAAAGTATAAAGTAAATAGATACAATTTAACTTATGTCATTGGCCTTACTATAGTACTATAATACACATATGTAGAAAAGTGCATATATTATATCATAGTTGTTATAATAACTATGTATATGTAATAAATGTACTCTTTCTTGTAACTATATATATGTAAACATTAAAATTACAGAATTATATTTAACACATAGATAAGGGTTAAATAAAAATATTAACTATTGATTATATATTGTAATATTTAAACAAATTCATTAAAAAAGATAAAATGTACATTAGCTGTTAATATATAGCGACATGGATACATAGCGATATGCCTATATATATATATCCGCTTGACTAGAGTTTATAATCATTGTATACATATATTATATTATGATATATATGTATGATTCATAATATACTGATTACCTCCGCTATGGCATATCCTACACGCTGTATCACAAAGTAAGTTGTGCATATATACGTATTGTAATAATATTAGCTAATACATGATATCGATTACATTATTAGGCCTACACAATTATGTAATATTACAATAGATATTATCATCTATAGTATACTATCGTATAATAAAGCCGAGATAGAATGACCCTTCTATTGTTTCGAATACATGACTAAGCATCACTAAATAGATAATGTATATAATAATAATAATAATAGAAAGGTTTAGTGAATCAATGAAAACTATAGACGTTTATTTGCGTCAAGTTGAAATAATAAAACAAATTAAATAAATACACGAATAATAATAAATTTAAAAAGAAGACATTATAATGATAATATATATGAATATAGTCGACATTTTTAAGTAATACATGATGACATGGTCCGTAATTCATCGGGAAGACTGTTCGAGTACTTCGGAGCAGCAATAGTGAAAGCAGCATCTGTATACATGGATGAGACTAACGGATCGGAGTGTTTCATCAGCCCACATTTGCGACTCGGACGAGTAGTTGTTCGAATTATGACTCCCTTTGATAGGTATTCCTGAACTCCCATATATATAGCCTTGTATAGCCTTGTATAGCCTTGTATAGCCTTGTATAGCCTTGTATAGCCTTGTATAGCCTTGTATAGCCTTGTATAGCCTTGTATAGCCTTGTATAGCCTTGTATAGCCTTGTATAGCCTTATATAGCCTTGTATAGCCTTGTATAGCCTTGTATAGCCTTGTATAGCCTTGTATAGCCTTGTATAGCCTTGTATAGCCTTGTATAGCCTTGTATAGCGTTGTATAGCCTTGTATAGCCTTGTATAGCCTTGTATAGCCTTGTATAGCCTTGTATAGCCTTGTATAGACTTGTATAGCCTTGTATAGCCTTGTATAGCCTTGTATAGCCTTGTATAGCCTTGTATATCCTTGTATAGCCTTGTATAGCCTTGTATAGCCTTGTATAGCCTTGTATAGCCTTGTATAGCCGTGTATAGCCTTGTATAGCCTTGTATAGCCTTGTATAGCCGTGTATAGCCTTGTATAGCCGTGTATAGCCTTGTATAGCCTTGTATGTACATAGTATACCCTTATAACGATACTTCGTTATAACGAGACTCACATGCAGCTTATTATATATCTGTATAGTTCGAAATCACCAAATGGACTATCGAACAGATTTTTATTATATAAGAAAAGGAATAAAATGAAAAAAACGATCCAAAAGCATTTGATATCACTTGTATAATTCATAACTCATAATTAATAACTCATAACTTCTAAGTGATAAATAACATGTGCGACATTACGATATAATTAAACAGAACGTGTAATAATGTAGTTACTACTAATGTATACATATATACGTGTATACTATGTATACATACAGTAAATACTTTATAAAGTAACAACATAGTATGTATGATTAATTATGCTTAATAGATAACGCGACTCAGGTTTTATATATATATATTGTTATTGTTATTGTTATTTTTATTTGGTGGAGTCCTTTCATCCCATCCAGGAACTTAGATGAAGTTTTCACTTATAACCATATATGGCTCTAATGTCCCTTCGAAGCCGCTCTCATGTTAAGGCATCTATGGTTTTAACGAGAGCCGATCATTTATGTATACACAATTATATAAGATCACTTCTAAATAATATTTTAAGACCCATTTTATAAAATTAATTAATGGTCCGGACGAGGCTCGAACCCGTGTCCTACTGATTGTGTGTCTGACGCCGTAGCCACTGAGCCACACAGGCATTTTATATATATATATATATATGTCTATGTATTAAAATTTATGAATAAAAAATTATATGAATAATAAATCAATTATGCATAAAAACCTATAATAAGTTGACTTCCTTATTAATTGTATTTAGGCGTGACTTCTTCTTTCTTATGCATACACTCGAGTTAGCATTAATCGCAGTCAGGAAGGCAAGTTGTTAGTAACCACCACGACTTTATGTTATAGAATTAACCTATAAGATTGTATGCTCAGGATTAGCTACTGTTGAGTGATCGAGACATAAGTCAAATATAAATGTTGACAACAAATGTGTTGAGAAATATGCATTCGAAGTTATATCATGTTCATCGAGTGGAAATGGATAACGCAAGATACAATTCCACATGTTTTAGTAATGTCGAGTTATCCAGATTATCGAGTAACTTCGAGTTTTAATTGTATATATATATATATATATATATATATATATATATATGTAGAGAATTGTTTATACTATTAACAACGTGTCTAATTAAACTATTATTATTATAATTTAAGTATATATAATATTTACCTATATTTATATATATACTCTATACTGTTATTAACATATGTTAAACTAAATAACATTTTATTAATGTTAAACATAATCATTTATTATATAGTGTATCCTAAATATATCATATTAAATATAAATGTATTTCAAATATTTTATTGTTGTATCTTATTTTAATGATAAGTTCATTTATAATACATATAATGCTAAGTCAGTTTCCCTCTCTAATGTATATTATAATATATGTTAACAAGACATAATATAGTATAATATCAGTATATATATAACTATATATAATTATAAAAAATATCATTATATATAATCATATTTAATATAATAGTAATATTTATAAAGATCGTATAATATATGTAGGTATATAATTACTATATTTTTATATATGATATTATAAGATATAATTTATATATCGTATTATATATATATATTAATAATTATTAATGAATTATAATTCATAGTATATATTTTCGAAATTTAAAAATTTCATATAATTTAAATATTAAAAACTCTAATTTTCTCTATAATGAATTATGATAGGAATAAATAAAAATCATTTAACAACTTATACAAAATTGTATACCATATTATTATAATAGTTATTTATTAACGATAGTATTTGTAAGATAATTTCAATTTAATCTAACTGGTTTAATCAATTTATAATTTAAATATTAAATTATAAATTAATCGCTAGGTTATATTTTACTCGCTAGGATATTTATTATTTTACTCGCTAGGAGATTTTATTTTAATTTCATTGTTATTATGCTTGTCAACAAATGTTTAAAACGTACGCATTTTTTATTTAGTTTAATATGTCCGAATGTAATAGATATGAACTACTAATTAATAAACATAAAGGTTATATTATATGATATTAAACTATTTATTTAATTGTTCTACAATTTATCATAATAAATGTTAATTTTAACTCGTAAAGGGAGATTTATTTACATTAAATTAAATTCACCGATATTTAATTAAATACAATTAATTTAATATATGTTATTAATTAGTTAATTATTATTCATTGTTGATTTAATTATAATATTCCTTATTATTAATTACTATATAATATTAATAATAATATATTTTTAATTGTTTATTACATTAATACGTATACGTATTAATGTAATGTAATGTAATAATCACTAAAGGTTGGAAAATAACGTAAAGTTAACCTAGATATAGGACATATTTACGATACTAGTTACTATAGTAACTAATGTATACATTAATATTAATTATTACATAACGCATTTCTATAAATAATTGTTAGCATCCGTAAAAGTCTTGTATTTCAGGTTGGTATATATATATGTATACAGTAGCTTAGATATATGTATCAATATTGAATATTTATTGTACGGTATTTATAATATAAGAAATATATATATATATATATATATATATTATATACTAATAAAAAAAGTACCATTACTTATATATTACATTAATGTATTATACAAATTAAATACACACGCATAGATTATTACTATTATATTATTTAAATACAAGGCATACGATTTTATTAACATTGCAATTATTATATATATTAATAATATATTATATATTTTATTATTGATTATATTATTATAATAATTATACATTAATAATATATTAATTTAAAAGAACATTTAATATTAACATACACATATTATTGTCAACCTATTTGAACATGCTTAACACATTACTAGGGAACATCACTTTTGGAACACCTTTATTTAGTTTTAGCTTACAATTATTTTATTTATTAATTTAAAAACGTGGTTTAGAGACTCCTTAAATAATAATATATCCATCATGCGTCATAGAAATATTACAATAATAATAGGTTATTTTAATTGTTATATTGAACGATATAGATCATCAGGAAGTTTGTTCCATCGTTGAGGTGTTGCAGTTGAACATGATGAGTCACCGGACACTGTTGACGGAGAACACAAGCAATTGTTGTAAGGAGGCATGCCTCAATGGAGAGCTGAAGCTAATCGTTAACCTTATCTGTAATACATGCATGTGTACGTCGTGCACATCTACAAGGTATCAGGTTCATTGTAGTAGGGGAAAGTAACCGAATACGGACACACTCGGTATCGCAGAAACCTTAAATCCTACACACAAATATTCATGAATAAAACATTCATAATTATATAAATAGTTTAAATAGTTTAAATAAGATTTTTTATATTTTAATTTATCAAAATAGTGCTAATATATCCAATAAACTAATTTTTGTAACTTTTTTTAATCTATGAACACACATTTCAACATAAAACCTCTTAATAATATACAAATATATCGATATTCATTTGATAAAACAACAATATATTATTAAAAACTAAAACATTCTAAACATTATATATAAACTTTCTATATATGTTATAACATATTAATTTAGTTATAAGCATATATATAGATGTCATATAAATCCATAATACGGAAACTCTAGATGTCTTAATACGGACACCATATAACCAATCAGCGCGCAGTGTGTGAACTATTCTGATTTTCCTAAAAATATTGTATTATTAATTAATAAAATAATAAAAATAAATTAATTACTAATTAAATTATATTAAATTATTTTAAAAAATTAATTATAAATTAGGTAATTGTAATTTATCTGATTGGTTCATCAATAATATATAGTTTATCCTATTGGTATACCATATATGTAGTATGTACGTATTATAACAAAGGGTGTCCGTATTCGGACATGGGTATTTATACCCCCTTTATCTATTTTATAAAAAGATTAAATACAATTTTAAAATCACAATAATATCTATAATCATATAATATTAATATATTTAATTTTTGAATAAAAAGATTAAATAAAATGTTAAGACCATTTATTGTTAAAGTGTCCTCCGTGTTAGGTTACTTTCCCCATATAGCTTTATGCGTTATCATAGCTTATACACAATTATCTGTTAAGCTAGTTGAAAGATAAATCATATTAGTTATTGAGATATGGGAATGACGATGTTTCATGATAATATATCTTAATGAACATCTGCATTTGATTGACTTGCGATTATTAATTGCTCGGTGTTTAATTATTTTCATATATATTATTCTATTATAGCTATTACTGATTCTGTATTGCTAATTTTTAAATGTTGTCCTAGCTAATATCATTAATACGAACTGTATCCGACCCAGAGTTGTTCGTTTTAAAGATTTATGCCAACAATATTTGGTCAAAATACAAAAAATATTTCAACATAATAATAGTAGTAACCGACTATAGTCGGTACGACTATAGTCGGCCTATAGGCGTCGCTATGTTGTTGATTGTTTTCCTATCTATTATTTATTAATTATAGCTATTCATGATTCTACATTGCTATATATATACAATAAAATAATCATTTGCCTATTTTAGCAAAAAATACAAACAAATGTAGAAATATTTTTTACAATTCAAAAATGAGGAAAAATATTTTAAAAATTCAAAAAATATTTCAAAATATTACAAAATTAATTATTATTAATATTTAAAAAATATAAAAAAATATTATAAAATATATTTTTTTTTAAATTGTCGAAAAATATTTTTAAAATATATATAAGATTTCAAAATATTACAAAATATCTTTAATATATATCTTTAATTTATATTAATTTATATTAATTTTTATAATCTTAAAAAATATTTTTTTTAAATATTGACAAATATTTTTTTTAATGTTTACAAAATGTAAAAAAAAAATTATAACATATTTCAAAAAATATCCACAAAATATTTCAAATAAATTTCCAATAAATATTTCAAACAAATTTACACAATTTTTTTTATAAATATTTAAAAAAAGCGTCACGAAAGATTTTATCTGGGTGTTCTCGTACCTTCAGTTATGGCTATGTACTGGTATGGGCTGTCTAATGTATAAGAATAGGGAAAAATGCCCTAATGCTAAAGCCTACTTCTCATTCAATAATTAATGGATCGACCTAAAATAAATTGTAACTTATTTAGTAAATATGGAACTACAAAAATTACTATACAAAATTTCAAATTTTTTTGGGGATAGTCAAATAATTTTTGGTTAAAATTTTTTTAATTTATTTAATTTTTTTTAGTCATTTTTTTTATATTTTTTTTTAATTTAAAAAAAATGTGTATAGTAATTATTATGTATTGGTATATAATATACATTCTCTGAAAAAATTATTGAAATCGGTTAATTATTTACAAAGTAGTAGGAATTTGAATAAAAAAAAAATTATTCTGAGATAATCAACTTTAAAGTTTTTTTTTAAAGCTATTTTTCATTGAAATTTTTAAAGTACGTGTTTTAAAACGCTTTTTTTTAACACTTATACGTAATATTTTCATTCAAAATTTTAAAATCTAATATTTAATATATATTAAATATTCGAATTCAATCATAAAAAAAAAATGATAAATTAATTTATTTTGATACCAGTACATAGCCTTATCCTAACCATTACTTTGGTATAGGAGATCAGTTACCCTCTCGTTATATATCTCCATATAGCTTACGTAAATGTACGCCTTTATATATATATAACTATAAAATATATAAATATAATTATTATAATTATTATTCAAACTATGATATACATCATAATGTATGTACCGAGTATACTGTGTGTATTATAATGTATGTTTAGTTAAATATAGTTATAAAGATAATACATGTTCTACTTTTAATACATCAATATATCTTATATATAATATGTATACATATATTAAATATTATAAATAATATATAATACTATATTAATTAATAATTAATAATACGATATAGGGATTAGTCTCTATAGAGGTTATAGGTATAGTAAAGTGTGTTAGCAAGCCGTATTAAGCTGTTCGCGTATCTTTATATGCGTATCTATATAACTTAACAATATACTGTTAAATAAGCTCTTCTAAACTTTATTGAAGTTATATATATTATATATATACACACCACATATGATGATAATGATGTTGATGATTTATTATACACAAATATAATAGCGATCGCTATTCTCGAATGTGTTTTAAGTAGTATGCTACCTATAACAATAATAACAATAATAATAATAAATAGTACGTGAGTAATAGTATAACGTAGTATAGTATAACATAATGCAAAAATAGAAAAGAGAAGAATAAATACAGCATATTATCGGTAAAAGAATAAAATAAAAACGAAAATAAAATGTATTATAAATTATAATAAATGCGTTAAATAAACATGTTATGTAAGGTGTAACTATTGTAGCGTAAGGAGCTGAAAAGGTTACAGTTTCTTAGTGACCGTATACATATTTTTAAATGTAGTATACTACATTAAATATAGTATACTTAGATGACATATAGGTCAGCTAAGTATGTTGGAGTATTTTAGTAAATAACAGTATGTATTATTTTAGTGAGTCGTGTTTGTAAGTCGTGTTTTAATTCGTAAGTCAATTGTTAACATTTTTAGAGAAGAAATTATCGATGAAATAGAACTATAATTTATTATAATTATATTAATATCATTAATGTAAATTTGTTATGTTAAGTTGACAATCTATGATTACTAACTGATCGTAAATCAATGTTAGTGATCTGTTAATGATTTAGAAGTTTAGTTGGTGTCAAAGCATAGTTTTTTATCAATGATTGTAATCATATTAAGCATAAATAATGACGATTATCACACTATAATCTAACAACTATCACTATTTAATGAGTGATAATTATATATTACAAGTTATATTTATTTTATAAAGTATATAATATATTATATAAATCTGGAAAATTGGATTTTAATTATTATTCGTAATAGTATACTTAATTGATTATAATAATTATAATTAATTATTAATTAAAAATAGAATCATATTTTAATAAATAAATAAATACTCAATAAAATATTATAATATACATATAGATTATAATATATAAAATGTTTATAACATTCTACTTAATTAAATAATAAACTGAAAAAATATTATATATTAATTAATAATTTAATTTATATATTACATTAATATATTTATTTAGTTAAAATTAATCAAGTATTTTCATAATAATTTTTTATAATGTTGTATTTTAACATAATACTCAAAATATAAGATATATATATATATATATATATAAATATATATATATATATATATAATATATAGTTTGTATATATATATAAATATATATATATACATATGTCACCCAGTTTCAGTTGTTACTGTAGCTTTAATAAAACCTTGATCCATCTCTTCGTTTTCGAGAGAGTTTCATTAGTTTCCGTGGGTTAGCTTTGAATATTATCACTTGGAGTTTTAGTTATTCATAATTTAAGGTATTATATTTTACTTTTGTGTTATACACCAATTATGTATTACTATAAATTAGTGTAATAAATGGTTATTTTGCAGGGAAGGTATACTTATATTTAATTAAATGTATGTATTATGCATATATATATATATATAGATATATATAATATATACATTTGTAGTACATACATTTATTACGTTACTTATAATACTGTAATACTATTACAAGTTATAGTTATGCAGTGTAATATATTCTATAAAAGTATTATAAAAAGTAATTTTAATAGTATTTAAAATATATTGTATATATATATATATTGTATATATGAATTATGAATACAATGTATACTATACAGTATACAGTATATAGTATACACTATAAAATATAATATTCATATTATATATATAAATATATTACATATTATATGCACTATAT
>OZ025239.1:82595915-82710915 GCA_964019155.1 Osedax fenrisi
ATATAATGCATAATTAGGTTACCCATAGAAGTTTTCTACTTAATTATAATGTTTATGTTTAAATATTATATGTTTATATAAAGCTAATACTATGAAGGAATGACAAGATTGAGTAGTACATCACTAGTTCAAGTTACAAATGTAGGTGTATTAGTTACCGCTATATCTAATGGCTTAATTATCTGATACCAGTAATCTGGGTAACTGGTGAATGGGTGTTTCATCCCCAATACTACCCCCCTAACCCTCCCACGATGTACCCACCCCGTAGAAACGGCTAGATTGACTCCACCCTCGAGCACACCACCGACACCAGCGTCTCGCTCAGCACCGACATCTTAGACCGGATGTACTACGACGTACGGTACCATAACAAGATGGCCGCTATAGCAGCCGACTACGCCCTCCGTGGTAGGCGTAACCACGACGAAATAGGCCTGCACGTGTACCGCCTAGAACTGCCGCTAGGTTCTACGAATACCTGTACTTGAAAGCGAACAGCGTATGTCGGATGGCCACCCATACACCTATCTGATCACCGAACAGGTGGACACGTGACTGTCATATAAAGTAAATAATATATAATTAGAATCAATAAAATAATATTAAAAACGAATTTTAAAATAGTTATACTTAGATCGATTTAAATTGATTTACGATCGTAAATAAATGAACAAAATTTATAATAACGGCATACTTAATTCAATAAGCCATATTTGTATATTTACACTAAACTCTACTCCACCTATCAAGTATCACTTAAAATAAATGTAAAACTGTTTTTTTTTTGGTTTGTGATATATACATTATTTATATTATTTAAAAAATTTAAACAAACACAAATTACTTTATATAATAGACCTATAATTATGTATTTATAATACAATTATAATCTATAATTTAATATTTTATGTAATATATGTTAAATATGTTGTCATTTTAGGATACCGGAAGAGCTAGCTGATGAAGAGCGTAGGAAATACTTGAGATTGGCATGAATCAAGATTGATAGAGGAAATAGAATTGATCAGTAGAATACAACAGTCGAAGATCATCTTCCCTTCATATCAATGTCATACATATACATACATAGGTATACTGAATCTTCTAGACTCTATTCTAATCCAGATGAAAGAGATAGTTGTGTATTCCACAATTGAGTTAGGTAAACTTATTCCTAACTTTAATAACAAATCTCAGTTTCGTTTCTTATAATTTGTATATACACATAATTATATGTATATATATATATATATATATATATATATATATATTTATTATCAATATATAAATAGAATTACTATATTTATAATATAATAAAATGTATATTTAATAATTTTTTTTTTTATATAAGTTTATATTAAATAACTAATATTAATCATAATATTATACTATAATGAGAGCAAATTTATGATGAAATGAATTATCAATAAAGATTATATAAAAAATATCTTATGTGAAAAATATAATTTAATATAATTGTGTGTCATATATTTATATTCATTTTCTAATATATTCTAATATATACAGGGTAATTAGAGTTATATAACCGTTCAATAGATACAGGGTAATTAGAGTTATATAAACAGTTCAAATTATACAGGGGAATTAGAGTTATATAAACAGTTCAAGTTATACAGGGTAATTAGAGTTATATAAACAGTTTAAGAGATACAGGGTAATTAGAGATACATAAACAGTTCAAGTTGTTACTCAAACAAAAATCACTCGCGCCTTCCTCAATTATAATATTATACCTACAGGTTTCCTATGTATCATTCATACTCGCAATTATTCTGCATACATGTTAAACAAGCTGACTACACATAATTCATTCGAACATAAATATGCACCAATATCAGGGCCGTCTTAAGGGGGGGCAAACCGGGCAATTGCCCGGGGCCCCACATTTTGGGGGGCCCATGAATTATTTGAGAACATTTTTTTTACTATTTATCTAAAAAAAAATTGTCTTAACTGTATTTTTCTTATATATTATTAATTCTAATTAAATAAATAAAAATAATATAATAAATAAATTAAATATGAGTCATTTAGATCGATTTGAAAAGTGAATTTTACAAAAAAATTACAAAAATTTCTATATTTACACGAAGCTATGGTGGAAACATGTTTGTTTGTGCACCTGCAGGTACATGAAGATTTTGGAGCATATGCTAATAGTGATAACCATATATCATATCACACATCTCTGTTTGTCAGATAAAATAGTATGAAACGGATTGATAAATAATTGTTTGTTAAACTAGAAAATGATAAATGATAAACTTATTAACCTTTTTTACCCAATTTAAGGGGATATTAACCATAATTCAATCTTAACAATTTATATTTCTATAATTAGTTTACGAAAATAAAGTATACTTCTTTATATTAAAATTAAATATGAGATATATATTAAGGTATATTTTAACTATGATTTCTGAAAAAGAAAGATATCATTATATACCATAGTCCATTGTCAATATGGATCCCCATATCTGCGCTGTACATTCCTTAAATCTGGTTGGGAAAAATGCCGTTGAATCTTCGACAATTATAGCAATATTGTTTGCTTTCATCCCAAATAAATATAATGTATTTATCCAAACTAAATAAAGAATATATTAACATCTGTATTTAAAAAAGAAGAATATAATTAAATATTATTAAAGAAGAATATAATATGTTTTATTAAAATCATTATCGAATATAATATGGTCATCACAAACAGATTTTATTAGAGCAGTATCTTGTGGATTTCCCAAAATTACATAATTTATATGTGATATTATATATGTTAAATAATATGTTAACATATTACGTAAATTACATTACTAGAGTCAAGGTATTTATTCAATTAAGATGATTAGTATATAGGTAATTTAGATAAGATAATTTAGTATTAAACATATATTATATCATATTGATATACACCTCAAAGGAATGGACTATACAAATATTAATATATATATATATATATATATATATATGATGGGCTAGATATATCCAATTGTAGACATTTTCATCATAATATATTTAATGGTAAATAATTAAACTTGATGGAGAATTCTCTAACTTAAGCTTAAGCTTCTCTAAACTTAAAATTAAATTTGTAAATTATAAAATATTACATTGCAATGATTTTAAGTGGGTATCGTAATAATTATTTAGTCCCATAGCGTGAAGGAGACCCCCTCTATATATTAGATGCATCTTAAAGTGGGTCTCCTTCACATGATACATGTAAATATATATGAAAAACAAAATTTTTTAAAGATTATAAATATGTTTACATAATTTGATAGAATAATAATAGGACCTACATCATTTATATATATATATATATAAATAAATTGTAGTATTATAGATATTTGTTATTTATAGAATAGCTCATTTAATATGTTATGAAATGCGTATGGGGCCCATACGTTTTTTTTTGCCCGGGACCCATAGTATTCTTAAGCCGGCCCTGACCAATGTACACTACATAACATATATATATATATATATATATATATATATATATATATTCATTTATTATATATTTAAATGTGTTATTAAAATAAAAAATAAAAAAGAACTTTGAGAATATTGATTTTAAAATTTATTGCAACTATAGTTGCAATAAATTCTGATCGATATAATAAATATGCCAAGAAATCGGCAATTCTTTTCATTTCAACTAACACCTAAACCCTCTAATTTTTCGATTTATTTAGTAATTCTAATAATGTATCTCTTTTTTCTTTATTGGTTATCTTAATAACCATTTGAGAGATATAAATGTTCGCACCACCTATTTTCCCTATTATTGATACATGTTCCCTATATAATAATAATCTTACAAGAATTGTTGAGCAAGTTTTTGAATCTCTTGTGGAAACGTAGCAATGCATATTAATGTTATTTGATATTATACTACTACTCTTATTTCTACCACGAGTATTATAGTGGGTCGATATTAGGAACATATTACTATGGCAACATGTTACCACCAATTACCGACCCTCCTGAATATTCTTGTCAATGCAATTATATAAAACATTTAAAATAAAATAATTATTTATTGCCATAATATTACTATAATTACAAAATTAAAAATAGACATAAATATATATTAAATATTGAATACGTTATTGCAAATTGTCATTTAGGTGTCGGTAATTGGAGACTTTCCTCTTATGAACCTATCAGATATCAAAAGTAATAATATATAAGAAAAGATATTGTATACATATATATATATATATATATATATATATATATATATATATATATATATATATATGTAACTTATACACTATATCACTATCAATTCAATTATTGATCAGTTTCAAAGTGCTTACTTACCCCCATCGGAGCACTGAATCTTATCATTAATGATCTACTCATATCCCTTGACAACAAATCCCCGTGCTACCTTGTGTTACTTGACCTATCGAGTGCCTTTGACACTCTAAACCATGACATTCTGTACGACTCAATGAAATCGGTATTCATGGTTTCATCAATAATGTAATTTATATAAATTAATAAAATAAATAATTTAAAAAATAATATTATATTATTTGTTATATTAAATCATAGAGCTAGAGAAAAATTTCTCTCGCACTCTATGTTGGATAAAATCTAAATCTCTTAATAATTATAATATAGTTATCAAACAACGTAGCCTATATAGAACCATACTCAATAGTCTAATAAATCGTATACAATAATCTATTATAAGAAGCATCAACTAATTCTAAGAAACTTTTCTCCGTTTCTAACCAGCTACTAGGTAGAATATCACTACGTGTTCTATCAAATGAATCCATAACAATGCTAATAGATACATTTGACCAATATTGCAATAATAAAATCATGAATATAATTAAATTACTCCTTATAGGGAGTGTACACCACTAAATGAACTATATAACTACCTCTATATTCCCTTTCCTCCTTCACATTACCATCAACTACTACCATTGAAATCTCCTCAGTGCAGTAAATACATCTTCCTAACTACATCCAATTCCTCATTCGATATTAAATAAGTACCACATTTATCTAGCATCTTATTACCAAGAAATAATAGAAAACTCACTTACCTCAGGCATTTTTCCAATCTATATGAAAACAGCATATGTTACACCCATAATAAAAAACCAAACCTTGACAAATCAAATCTCTCCAACTACCGACCAATCTCCAACTTATCATCGCTCTTCAAAACCCTAAAACGAGTTGTTGCTCGTCAGTTAAATTCTTATCTCCATAAAAATCATATATTAAACCCATATCAGAGCTCCTATACCAAGCAAAAAAATACTGAAACTTCAATGATATATATCCTTAATAACATTCACTTCTCTTCTGCATCACCACATGGTTCAGTGGTCATTCTCTTTGATTTATCAGCTGCATTCGACACCCTCGACCATAATATCCTTATAAATCGACTAACTTCTATCGGAAACTCTGGTACTGCACTCAATTGGTTCATCTCATACCTAACTGATCGTTTTTACAAAATTAGAATTAACATTATTGACAACTACCCCACTATAGACTATCACTGCAGTGGTAGGTTATGTAGGTAGGTAGGTAGGTACCTATTCTGGTGACATACGGTTACACTATAGATTGATAGACCCTAACAATGACATACATTTACTTGACAACTGCATTACTGATATACATAACTGGCTCACCAACAACTCCTTATCACTAAACTGTTATAAAACTGAATCACTGCATGTTAAAACATCTACCACTATATTCCTTCCACCACAAATTACCATTAACAATCTGAGTATTTAAGTAGGTACTACTTAACTACTTACCTACTTAACATGAGAGCGGCTTCGAATGGACATTAGAGCCATATATGGTTATAATTGAAAACTTCATCTAAGTTCCTGGATGGGATGAAAGGACTCCACCAAATAAAAATAACAATAATAATAACAATTTCTTATGCAATAAAGTAAAATAATCTTGGTATATTAATCGACCCAACACTACAATTTCACATTCAGACCAAATCACTATCACAGTCAATTAATTACATACTACACAACTTACGAACAATAAGACCCTTCATTAATGTTAATACTGCAAAACTTCTCGCTACATCCCTCATTCTTCCCCGCCTTAATTACTGTAATTCATGTCTCTAAGCCTCCTCACAATCTATAATAAACAAACTCCAACGCTTTCAAAACTCATCCATCAGATTTATATCCAACATAGCTATATATCCCCTTTAAGAAACAAATTACATTGACTGCAAATAAAATCCCGTATAATTTATAAAATTACACTCACCATACATTTAGCTACACATCATAACACACCATACTATATCGCCAACTTACTAACTCCCAACACAACTATTTACGAACAAAGACACATAAACAAATTAAACTTAAAAACTCCAGTTCTATCACATTTAACATCTGCCCAACATAAATATTTCTCCATCCATGCTCCAAATATATGGAATGATCTCCCTCACAATATCCGATCAATTGACTCAACTGTAATATTCAAGTCAAAGCTCAAAACATACCTTTTTTCCCAATAATAGATTGAAAGCACGTCCGAAAACTTCAATAAATAAGTTAATGGAAGTGCCTAAACCAATTAGATAACAGGTAACAGGTAATAGGTATGTATTAAATATATTACAATCATAGATATTGAATGGCCCTTCGATCCAATAAATATAAATAAACCCAGAAAAAGTAATAGACTCATAATAGCAGCATATCAGCATATGTAATAGCCTCAAATGTTTTCATTGTGCTATTATGCTGCTATTATTAGAATAACAACATAATAGCAGCATAATATACTTTTAAAATTAATAGTAGCATAATAATAGCATAATAGACATTAAATAGAAACATAACAGTAGCATAATAGTATGACAAATGAATAGCAGCATAATAGAAATGTAATGGCAATATAATAGCAGCATAATAGCTAGGGGCGTAGGAAGGTATATTTCATAAGGGGGTCCACTGGGTTACGATCAAAAAGGACGAGTTGAGGTGCAAATGTTAAATTTTAAATGCGAAATTGTTATAGGCTCACTTTGGGATGTAATGCAGCTAAAAAACCAAACAGGACAAAACTAAACCAATTAAACCAAATAACCCACAAATATCTATACAATATATATATATATATATATATATATATATATATATATATATACTATAACACGTATTTCAAATGTAACCTTTAACCCTCAACTCATCCTTTTTGATCGTCTCCCGGTCCACTAATTTATAATATTTTATTAGTATATATATATATATTGTATTGTATATATAACTATGGATGTTTACATTGTGTGTACATTTTGTTCAAATATGTAATAAATGGTAGGTTTAATGAGATGAAAACAGCTGTTTAGCTAAAACAGCTGTTTACAGAAGCTAGCTTCTATCAACTTTCTGTTTTCTTTACAAATGATTATATAGATGTTTAATTCATCTCTAGTATCACTGTTAATACTACATATCATTCAACTGCAGTTGACTAGACATGTCTAATCACTTTTTCCCATTGAATTTATCAGCAAATTCTTTTCAATGCGTATATTACTAACACTTTTTTAATATTCAACTGAACTTGTTGATCTTAAGACCTGTAATTAAAATGATTAATTTAATAAATAGTTTTACAGTAGAACATATTTTCTCTATATTTTCTAAGATATATATCACTGCTTTCAATGATATTCATAATGTATATGCATTTATTATTTAGATAGATTAGAGGTAATCATCATTTCTATGAATTATTTCATCTAAAGACGAATGCATTTCTTTGTAATATCCGAGATACTTTTATAGAGACCTTTCTTATTTTCCAACGGGTTGAAATTATTCTATTTACAAGATGTAATATTATTTCTAAAAATTATAGAATTATAGTACCATATTCATATTTCATTAACCATAGTTAATATGGATATAATAGACTCCGGTTCGTTAACCTATTGAGCAACTATATTTACTTGATGAGCTGTGCAATGGGTGTAATATTGCAGCGGTTATTCCTTAAATATTAAATCCTGTATAGGTACCATTGTAACTACCATACATAGGGGAGAGCGGGGCAGGTTGACCATAGGGGCAGGTTGACCATAGGGGCAGGTTGAGTCATCTCAATTATTTCTGCTATTAATAAATATCTTAACGTAATTTTTAATACATGTATACACAATTATATTTAGCATTAGTATAACAACTCAAAAATTATTTATTTTAACTAATTAAAATATTATTTAATTATTAATATTTTATGAAAATCTCGTTAGTGGGACAGTAAGTTTAAATTTGATATTATTAATATATTTTGTAATAATATAGTAGTATTAATGGTATATTAATAAAGTATATTTAATATACTATATATTATAAAATAAAAAATTAAAAAATTATCACTCACAAATTAATTAGATTACTTTTATATATACTAGTGATATGGGGCAGGTTGACCATAGTAAAAACGGGGCAGGTTGACCATAGGGTCAATCTACCCCGTGTATCATTAAACATATTTATTCATTAATTTATTTAATTAATTAATGACTTATTTAAATAATAATAATAATCTAATTAATTAAATATATAATTGAGTAATTATTTTAAATAATTAAATAATTGGTTTATATGCTGGATTAAAACATAGAAAATCTAACCTCTCTCCTAATCTAACCTCTCGCCTTAAAAGTTTCATTAGTTTTGATATTAATATTGGTGCATATACTTGTTAATATACTAATAAATATAAATATATAACTTTAACTATGTTTATTTTTTAAATATATCTTTAATTTTGCATTTTTTCTACCCTGCTCAACCTGCCCCATTAGACGGGGCAGGTTGAGCCAATTAAAAAAAAAATTAAAATGTAATTATATAATTAATTATTTATCATTACACTGATTTATGAATGTTTTTAATTGATCATAAACTATATATATCTTATGCACTTTATTTTATTAAAATATATTCATAACATTATAAGATACATGTGTTTTTATAAAAACTGGCTCAACCTGCCCCGCTCTCCCCTATTACTTGCTCCATCATATTAATTAATTCGTAAATTCTCTAGCAGCAAACACAATTTTACTAATGCATATTTTAGCATAATTGCTATAGTTTTTGTATAATATCTTTAATATAACCCACGAATGTAACTGCACGTTTTTCTATGACATGTCGAATATAATTAAATTCTTGTTCGTTTCTGGAAAAGTTTTGTAATATAATTAATTATTACTTTATAATAATTATAATCGTTATATAAAATTGTAATTACTTGAAATGTCCTGTGTGCCGTTACACACAAGACCTCCTATAACCTCGAGGTTATAGGAGGTCTTGTTACACATTATACTGTAAAAGCCATCTATTTCTTTAATAAGTGTTCTTAAGACTGCATGTGAAATAACTCAATAATCTCATTTTGAATTTTCCATGATATTAGATGTATTTTCTTAGTATTACCAGTTACAATATTTAACCATACATCTATTTTGGGAATTGAAACTTCCATTAACATACGATGCATATTAGATTTTCCATAACTAGTAAATCTTTCCATTGCCTTCTTCCATTTTGAATGACTATTAATTATAAATGATGGAATATTATCACGTTTAGTTTTTTTTATAATTTATAATACAAATTGTATTATACAATAGTAACAAAATACTGCTTTCTTTTCACCACACACATTAATCCATTGCAATTTTTTTTTTCCACCAGTTTTTCTGCAATGATACATTTTTATCTTTGCTATTACGAAAATAAACATATTTTGTAATATATCTTACATGTGGCTGGAAGGGTTTATCAAAGTTTTCTATAACCGCTCTTTTAGAGTTTTAAATTATTAATGATTGACTCTTATACGATGCAACGTTAACTTTTAAACGTGCTTTGCAATATTTGTTTCTTCGTTCTAAATACTTTGATAATATGTATTTATTAATTTTAATATAATTAAATGTCCAACTAGATAAATAAAAAAAAAGTATTTAAAACATATGTTATTATATACATACATACATTATAATATTATTAGATTTTGAAATTAATTTTCAACAATATATTTAATATTATTATTAATTATATGAATGAATTAAAACAATAGTCATGTTTTATTTATTATAATTTCCAAAACTTTCATCATTATGTTTATTATTTCAATTCTATAGAATGAACTTAAGTTAAAATGGAGGTATTTTAAAATGGATATCATTATTTTGGTCCATTTTATTAAAAAATATTAGTTGAAATCTAATAAATATTAAATAATATTATGACTACAAATTTAAGATTATAATATGTATTTTACTAATAATCGCTGTCTACTAACATTACACGTTCTCTAAATTATTAACAAATTATTAAAATATTTTTTAAATTTTCGCGAGAATAGGGGGGTCCAAAGATATCCGGACCCCCCTCATTTATAAATGGGGGTGTCCGGATACCCACGATAAGAGTGATTTAATTTTAAAGATCCTAAACCGGCATAGTATATTCTATAGATATGATGCTCATGATACTATTTTATTAAACCATATTCATTTTGGTTCATTATTGGTGGTGCGCCGGAGGTTTTAAAAAACAAAATTATTAAAAAAAAAAAATCTCGAAATGTCGTTATTCCTATGTAATTGTATTGTATATATTTATAAATAAATGTCCTTGAGGACATTTATTTGAATTCTGTACATTTTATTTGTATTGTATTGTAATTGGTATATATATAATAATGAGTACTTTTTTAAATACTATATTCTTCTAATAGATAACATTAATATATAGTAAATATTATCTATAGTATCCCTAATTACAATATTAGTTATTAGATAATTAATTTAAACAATAAAATAAATTTTATATATATACACATTTTCTAAAAAATTAGGCCACTTTGACTATTTATTAAAATTATAAAGAGTTATTTTTTAAAATTTATAATACTTGTACGTTAAAATATAACATCTTAAGATGAAGTAGAAAAAAAAAAAAAAAAAAATCTTAAAATGTGTAAAGGTACCAATCCACAGAAAAAATGGTCATTTTTTGATGATTTTTAACAAAATTAAAGAAATACCAGGGTAGTTATTATTTTTTCGGCCAAATTGTAATATATAGTGATTAATTAATTGTTTTTTTTTGTTATATATAATATAAATTGATAAAATATAACAATTCTGTACACAATTATGAGAGGTCAAAAAAAATTCTGGAAAATCCTATAATTTAAAAAAAAATCCTAGAAATAAAATTAATTTTGTTATGAATTTATAATATTCAAAGGAACTATACACATTACACATATTCTGAAAATGTCATGATTGTAGCTTAATTATAACTGTGAAAAATATACATATTTATGTTTTTTTGGTATTCTCCTATCTATTCCCATGTTAAATGTTGTTAAATTTGACCAGCCTGGCGCATGTACAATATTGACCTAAATTAAAAAAAAAAATGTTGTGTATTCTCTATACTCATATTTTGATGTTCCAAATGCCGGTAAGGAATCGATAACCAATAGCATGTTTAAAATCACTCTTAACCCACTACCCCCCTGTTCCTGCGCCCCTAATAATAGCACAATGTAAACATTTGAGGCTATTACATATGCTGTTATGCTGCTATTATGAGGCTATTACTGTTAACTGGGAATATAGAACAGATTAAATCTATAGTTACTATAATAGTATTATGTCCAATCATGTATTATATCATATATAATTTATATGTATCAGAGTTACACAGATATATAACTAGGCTTATTAGTATACCTAATTATATATATATGTGTAGACTTATTATATTTTAATACTCTTATTAATTTTAATATCCAAAATATTGGTCCATATATTGGTTTAATACTTGGTTTAATATATAAAATAATAAAAGGTTCAAATAAAAAATTCAACATCCAGGTTAGTATATTAATTTAAAAATAGGCGTGTTTAAAGATTGTTTATATACTTCGTATATCTTTGCAAATGTATCTTTTTATTAAATGTCCCTAGTAAATAATTATAAAATACCATCATGGTTATATAAATATCATGTATTATATTAAAATACATATATAAATATATATATATATTCTATAATTATACATATTTAATCGTATATAAAATTTCCCATTATTATAATTTTAAATCTTACAAATTATTTTAAAATATAATATTAAATATTTATATAGATAATAATTATATAGTTTTTTATTGCATATATCATCAATTATATATATATATATATCAATATATAAAGTATATAATTATAATTAAATATAATTCGTAACTTCATAGTTTGATATTATATGTAATATTTATTTATATAAATTGAATAATACATTTCGTTTCACATGTGACGCTTTATTGTTTACATATTCTTCACCAACTATATTTAGTGATCATTTTCAAAAGAAATATTAACCATATGTAATGTAGTATTGCTACATATAAATATAAAAGTTCTTCACATTGTTACAATGATTGTACATATTTCTATAATATATTTCATAATTAAAACTATCATTATTATTATAATAATTATAATAATGTTTATATTATTAATAATAATTATGATAAAATTATGGATTATAAATAAATTAGGCACATCGTAATATTGAAAATTATGAAAAATAATCGGCTTATTTTAAACAATATTTTGAGGGTGTTCACGAATTCGCGTTAATATATTGTTAACAATTTGTTATGTAAAAATCGGTACCTGATCAAAAGTTTCGCGATTGATGCGCGAGTTGAACGCCCGCAAAATTGTTTATTCGAATTAGTGAATCAATAATGTATGTTTGTTTGTACAAATATTGATATGTTTAGTTTTATTTATTTTCACTAGTTTGGTTTGGTTTGGTTGGGTTTAGTTTTAATATAGCACAGTTTTTTTAACTGAATTACATCCCGAGTGAGCCTACAAAACACATATATATATGTTAATGATAAGCCGTTGCATGTATGATAGTCTATAAATAGACATACGCTAATTATAATGGCCAATCATACGCTATTGTAAAATCACTAATTCGAATAAACAAATTTGCGAGTGTTCAAATCGCTAATCAATAGTGACGCGTTTGACCATAATCCTAAACAACAATGTAATTTAACATTACATTGATTCAATAATTTAATGTAACATTGATTTTATTCATACATTATTATCATTAATATTACTTTTATTACTAATTATTTTATAAATTCTTGTATTATTACTAAATAATAATATATATTTATATGACCATTATTATAACGATTATATAATACATTTCTATTTGTAATAGTCATATTCCTATTAACTGTAATAAATAATAAATGACTAGCATGTGCATTGGCTATGTGTAGAGCACATTTGTGAACACCATCCACACATTATTTAAAAGATGATGGTTTATCGACATACGATATTGAATATTTAAATATATTTTTAAAGTTAAACATTTGTGTTATAGAGCATGTCGCATGTGTTTCCTTTTTATTCATGCTTTCATATCGAAATATATTCAAAGTATAGAAATTGTGTTGTTATATTATATATAGGTCTATATTATAGGTTATAGGAGGAATTAGTCGGTACATTTAAAGTTTAAATACACATCATTAGGTTGTAATTAGAACGTTCGCTACAATAAATTATATATATGTGTTTAAATGTGACAACTTTTCATTTTAAGTCAGCCGACTTCCTCCAGTTACATATATATATATATATGTGAGTATATATATATATATATATATATAATGCAATTCGTGCAAATATTGATTAAATATTACCTGCTACATAGTACAAGAACGACAAAAGTACAATGACCTCTATTACTATATTTAATATATATATATATATATATATATATTTACATGAGTTACATAATTTCTATAATAATATAGTTATTTTAATAATATTAACAAAGATTTTGCGAAGCAAAGATATAACACTCCCTATGCATGCAACGTAATTTAGTAATATCCCCTGCCGCTGCTAGCAGTAGTATCGAAATCACTGAAATAGATTTAGGTTCGTCTCTGTTTGCATACAACAATGTTTTCATTACTCTATTAAATTACATGCAATATAAATTAGCTTTTACTTACTAAATATAAACTCATAGCATTTAAAACATAAATATTATATTTGTTTGTTATATATTAGTATTACTAATAATTACTAATTTAGTAATGAACACTTAGTTTTCATCGTATAAATATTAATTTAAAGCATATTATTTAACATTTTAAAAGTGTATAGTTAAATACGAATTTACATTATAAACAACACATAGTTCCTAAAAGTAACCCGCTATAGGTGGCACTGGGGTATTTTGTATACAAATTCGAATTACACGATTTCGCGTAAGTGTTATATCTTTCCTTCGGAAAATCTTTGATATTAATATATTTAATATTAATTATTACGTTTGCTTCATAATATACTTGGATTATTATAATTATCCCTGCAGTGCATATATTATAAATTGAAGTTCAGACATTCTATAATAGATTTTATACTTATGTTATATACTGTTCTGTATGGCATATAATATATTATATTTTGAGAATGCCAATAGCGTACATGTTACTTTTGTATTATCTACTTATTATAAATATATATATAAACTTTATATTATAAAGTGTTTTCCACATACAATTATTTTTTTTAAATCATAGTAAAAATATGTATTTTTTCAAATTAAAACTTGTTCTCTATTTCGAGATAATTGTATGCATTCTAAAGATAAAAAACATGCATCAATATATTTATTAATAATGAATTACCTACGTTATGACCTTGCAATGTCAATTATTAATTATTTAAAGATAAATAATAATATAATGTATTTAAAAAAGATAAATAAACCTGAGATATAACATGATTTTTAATACTAATATGATAGTAATATTGAAATAAATGTTTATAAATGTTATCAACTCAATAGTTTACACTAATAGTTTGCAGGCTAATATCATAGATAGTTTTAAGTTTAGCTCACACCATCATATATATTCTCTGGTCAGATAATCTTCTTTACTCATCTGTATTGCATATTAACATTTCGTAATCATGGTGAAAGTGTAACATTGCACATGTTCATATATAAATTTATATATATATATATTTCGTTATAGAATGAGACTAAGCTAGGAATTATAAATATATCTAAATAAATTATAATAGATTAAAAAAAAATAATTAATATTGCTTTAATATACACATATGTATGTATAATATGATGATGTTTCCCTCCGATTAACTGCGTAACACTCAGGGCAGGCAAACCACCTTCTGGTCTTCATTTGGATGTTGCAAAAGAGAAGAAAATGGTTCAGGTAATTATAGTTTCAAATGATAAAGATTTATTTCTTAATTTAATAGGCTATGTATTTTAATTATTTATTTATTGAATATTTTCTTGATTTATATCCATTTAAATACGATTTGTATTACATAGGAAATTATAAATTTTAATAGAAACTTATATTTCTTAAAAATAACTTATTGTCAAGATTATTCTAGCAATAATTAAATTGTGTTTAAATTAGTGATAAATGTTTAAAAATAATGATTGTATTTCTTTTAAATTATAGATATAAGAAATTATACTAATAATTTAATAACTTTTACAGTTCTGTATTAATAATAAATTCATTAATTTTAATTTCTTTTATTTAAATAATCAAAGTAACTATGTTTGTGCTCATTCCCAATTGTTTACTACAACTGTAGATAATTCTATTTTTAGAACTCATATAACTAATATTTCTTTTGTGTTTGTTCTTTTATTCTTATATATTTTTGTGTGGAATCCTTTCTCGAAAGCATATTTCTATTAAAGGATTCCTTTTTTACTTATATAACTATATTTTATTGTATACATATTCCATGTGTTTTAGTTATTTATTTATAGAATATAAGTCAAACAAATATTATTAATTCATTCATTCATTTGTATACTAGACTAGTATTACTAGTATTTACTATCATTATTCATACATCAGATTTATGTCATTTCTATAACTTAAAATAGATATATTATGATTATAAAGCGTAATGCTTCACTCTACCGGAACTGAAGCGATGACTTAGCGCTCGTAATACAAACATAAACGTACCTTGTGCAGAAGTTAATGATCGATCAAAAGAAATGTTACTTCTTCGGCCGCAACAAGCAGATGTGCGACTTCCACATAGACCACGCCTCCTGCTCACGAGTGCACACCGCCCTCATCTGGCATAAGCATCTCGAGCGGTCTTTCATCGTCGATCTCAACAGCAGTTAGTGTGCGCAAACATCGGCTGAACATCGTATGTGTCAAATAGTACCAGTAATATAACTGCGAAACAATAGAATGCATTGATAATAAAATATTTCGATGCATTGTTGCTAGTATTAATGCATTATTTTGATCACTCTTTCAAATGTTATTTTGATTATCTCATTATCGTTGTATCAGGCCTTCGCATCATTTTGTTATTGTCCTTTTTCTGCAACATCAACATCATTTCTACGTGTGTTATGTCTCGATGGGAGCACAAAGATGAACTTTAACCTACATATACTGTAGCCTATATTATACTTTATAATATAATACATTTGTGACAAACAATTGTTGTTAATAAGTAATCACTAATTCAAATTATCAAAGTATCTACCTATTGTCTCAATTACTATTATAATTGTTATTGAATGGAATATAATGTTTTAATTTCAATTTAAGCAAATATTTCAGCATAATTTAAAGATCATTTGAGAAATCTGTCAATCTATAATTTATAACTATAACTTACATTCACTAATCTAATGCTTATCATCTCTACTAATATTGTTTATAACCTCTAATCACAGAACTACAATATATACATTATGTCCTTCTATGATTATCTCTAAAGAAATTGTTGAATGATTGCATTTTATTAACCTGGCTTATTTATATCTTTCTAACCCCTTATATCATCATTTCTAGCACATGTAAACCTCATTTGTAGCGCATGGAACATATATCGGATCAGTACGTATAGATAGTAATAAGCCGCAACAAGTTCCCATGGACAGCATCATTCATTTCGGAGCTTCTACTAGGACCTACACAATACGGGAACGACCCTTGGTTACATCATCATCACCTTCATCATCCATAGCCTCAGCCTCAGCCTCATTATTAACATCTCTAACCCTGACACCGTAGGCATCACAGATAAACACGAACGTCATGGAAGCGGGTGAATGTGAAGACGGAGAGGGTATCATCACAGGCCTACCAGAGGATGAGAATGAACTGAACGTTTGTATGCACGTCATATGTATTCTATGGTACAGTCGCTTGTGAGTAGTTCCTGCGAAACCAATGCTCTTGAATTGGAAGCTATGTTGAACGGTATCGACGGCGAAATCAACGCATTTATATTATAAATAAAATAATCACATTTGTAAAAATGATATACATTTATTATATAAAGAATGATAATCACCGGAAATATCTCTTATTTGTAGTTATAGTTATCAGATAATGTGTACCTGTATAAGTGATGTTAGTTTGACCATTAATGTGTATTCAATATAACATAGCCTTTAGAATATCATGAAACTATAGTTATACACAAGGACAGCACATCAGCTCATTATCCACTGTAATGATAACCTCTAATCATGTGTATCCATTGCTTATAGGGTGTTCACACGATGCGGGTTTTACTTTTCCGTACAAACAAATGCTGGACTGATATTTTTCGGTGCAGCATTTAAAAAACACGAGTGTTCACACGACGCGGGTTTAAATTGTCGTAGTTACCAATAACTGACAGCGGAAATAAAAAATAGTAAATAAACAAAAATTTCAAATTCAAATAATATTTTTTTATCTATTATAATTACATTTATTATAAAAATGGTTACTTAATTGGATACTTATTTAAATAATTTATTATGTTTAATAACTGGCGAAATTGCACTGGATATTTCGTTAGAAAATAGCAGAACGAGAACTATATGGGCGCATCATTATTTACAACGATTATCGATCTTTAAAGTATTTAATTAAACTACTTTTTATTATATCTTTACTTGAATTATTTAATTAGGTATATTCTATATAATCATGTTTATATTGTATTTTATATTGTGGTAATACGATTAATTATATAAAAATTATTCAGTATAAAATTTTTATAAAATTTTGTAAACATTACCAAAGATAGTAAGATATTTCGGTCCAGCATTTATTTCAGTCCAGGAAAAATTAGGATATTTTCTATTTTTGCTGTACGACGAGAAAAATAGGAATTCGAGTAAATGCTGGACCGAATCTATGATTTTGAAGAATTCTGTCCAGCATTTGTTCATACGACAAGCAAAACACGCATCGTGTGAACACCCTATTATATGTATAATTCAATTATTTATTTGTGTTTTTCAGTGATTGATTACTGACTTGACACCCCATATAAGTATTCATTCAAATCAATGCATTTATGTTATATTATTATTATTACGCACATATAATATTGCCTTACGATGAAATCATTCAACCACCACCAACATTGTCTCGTCAAGTGTAGCTCAACCTAATAGACAACGCCCCGCCCACAGAACCTCACGGAGTTCAACACCGCCCACAACCGTCGCATAGCAACCGTACCCGATAACACCCCGGCGCCGCGCCCCATTAAGAGGCGTAGATCTAACTCACAGAGTTGCAAGCTTCACGTGGATTTCAACGAAGAGGAGCAGATCATCAACCCAGAGGACATCGATCCGTCCATTGGCCGATTCCGTAACCTCGTACATACTGCTGTTGTACCCTCGAAGGTTTCTACTACTACTACTACTACTAATGTTACTTTGCACTCTATAATATTGACCTCGACTATAGTAGGATAGCACTTCTCTGTGTTAATGTATACAAATATTAATATCTATTCTTATATTTTATTTAATATTAGCTAATTTATTTAACTATCAATTTAGTTATAATTGTTCCTACTGCTTATATATATATATATATATATTTAAGCATCAAATAATTATGTGTTGTAAGAAAATCCATTTTTGAACAAATATTATTATACAAAATTTATATTTATATTAAAAAAAAAAATATTAATTTAATATCAAAAATATAGGCGCATCTGCGCAGATTATTCAGCATGTTATATTTAAAATATAGGGAAAAGGGCTATGTTTTAAAAGCCAATAAAACTTTAATATTGATTTTTTTTATAAGATATGATTTTTGGTTATTTTATATCTATATTTGTATGTATAAGTATTGATTGCAATAAAAATGATGTTAGTCGTTACCAACATTATATATATTACATATATCAAAATAGATATATACATATACACTCACACATATATATAAAAGATGAGTAAATTTATGATTTTTATTGGTAACAAAATGCAATTTTTTCATACAATATGTATTTATTTAAAAAATATAAATAATAACTAATAATAATATATATGTTTCTAAATACATTGAAAATGTGAATTACAAATATGATCTTAAATCTAATGAGTGTATGATACTGTATAGTATACAGTGTATACAAAGATTTTTGCTAAGCAAATATATAACACTCCCATCTACCATAGTTAAGGTCAAATACCTATTTGTATTTGTATTTAAATATATTGCTTTGGTATATTTATATTTGTGTTTTATTGCTGTATTTGGTATATTTAATCAAATACACTATCAAACTATATGTATAATTATTAAATAGATAACATATTTATAAAGAATTTTAATTTTAGTTTTAAATCAGTTAGTAAATTTATAAATGCAATAATCAACAGTTTATTAACATTTACATTTTTTTAAATAAAGTAATCGGGGTACAAATAATATTGGATGAGGACATAAGCGAAGTAATTTGTGATGACTTTATTGATAAATAACATTATTTTAAGTAATAATATTATTGATAAATGTATGTTTATATATACTCTTAGTATTTATCAATATAATAATATAAACAACTTAATAGTTGTTTATATTTATATTAATTGATTAGATCTGTAAATGTAAATATAATATGTATTTTATTTTTATAGACGATTATGATGTAATCTGGGACCATTTGTGCAGTAATATTGGTTGACTTTATGTATTAGTTAAGTATCAGTATTTATAGTAGTTACAAAGATTTTCCGAAGGAAAGATATAACACTTACGCAAAATCGTGTAATTCGAATTTGTATACAAAATACCCTGGTGCCACCTATAGCGGGTTACTTTTAGGAACTATGTGTTGTTTATAATGTAAATTCGTATTTAACTATACACTTTTAAAATGTTAAATAATATGCTTTAAATTAATATTTATATGATGAAAACTAAGTGTTCATTACTAATATATAACAAACAAATATGATATGTATGTTTTAAATGCTATAATTATATATTTAGTGAGTAAAAGCTAATTTATATTGCATGTAATTTAATAGAGCAATGAAAACATTGTTGTATGCAAACAGAGCCGAACCTAAATCTATTTCAGTGATTTCGATACTACTGCTAGCAGCGGTTGGGGCTATTACTAAATTACGTTGCATGCATAGGGAGTGTTATATCTTTGCTTCGCAAAATCTTTGGTAGTAATATTATTAATATTCATTTATAGTTTTATTATTATTAACACATACTATCAGAGATGTACGAGATATATTAAGGACCAGGGAAACAGATGATTTTTAAATAAATATATTATTGATTAAATATAATATTAGATAAATATCATAAAATGTTATTTATTTCTCTAAAACGATATACGATGCATAATTATATAATATACTTTGAGAAATATTGATTTAAATCAAAAAAAATATAATTTTTTAGGCTGATTTAAATAATTTGATGTAAATCATTCGAACCCTGATATATACTATAATCATACCTAATACTTGCCTAATATCGTAGGAGTGTAATATTCTTAAACATTTAACATTAATATTTTGTAATATAGCTATTCTTAATTATTATTATCAGATGTAGGCAATGCCAGGGTAATTATAGAAGCAGTATTGAGACAATTACATGAGTATATTTACGTATCATATGCTAATAAATAAGTTTTCATTAAAGTTCTATTTTTGTTGTATTCAATACAAAATTGTATTTAAATAAAATATTATATTATAAAGGTAAGTCGCTAAATCTATGTATACTACATGTAATTTATTGAAATTTCTTATATAGATAACACATATTGATAAAGAAACAATATTTTATATTAACTACAATTTTTAAAATATTTCATTTATCAAAAATAAATAAATGTATTACATAAAGTCATCACAAATTCATGTTTGAGTAGTCCCAGATTACTTCATTATTAATCTAATTTATAAATACTAATAGCATATCATTCTCATTTATTAATAATATTATTACTATAAGTAACTTTGTTAAATATTTTTTAGTGTTCCTAGGTTGCTTCACTATTCATCCCTTTTTCTATCATTCCAAAATATTTCATACCATATTACCTATATTCATATTTTTTATTTGACAGTGTATGTGATTAATGAATTTATTAATGAATTTTAACCCAAACCCTGTTATCTATTCAATTTAATTAATAGCCAATGCTTGCCCCTGTTGGCAGTATTATCGCCACTGATATATATTATAGGTTTGGTGCAGTTTTAATAAAATATTTATAATAATGTTTTCAATGTTAAATTAAATGCAATATAATTTATTAAATATAAGTTAGCTTTTACTCACCTCATAGATATTACTAGCATTTAAAACTAAAATATCATATATGCATGCTTAATATCATGCTTTGTTATATATTAGTAATGAATACTTATTTTACATTATATAAATAATAATTTAAATCCAATGTTTTTACTTTTAAAAGTATATAGTATAGTATATACTACGAATTTATAAACAATAAATTTGTCCGAAATAATATCCTACATGGGTGGCGATATTTATTTTTTTTACACATAATCCAATTTCATGATTTCGAGTAAGTGTTATCTTTTCTTAGAAAAATCGTTCATGTATACTGAATATGAGACTTATAGAATGCAATTAAATATGGATTTTTTTTTTTTCAAAAATGTATTAAAGGTCATCAGTCACTTTTCTCTAAACTATATTCCACTCGTAACCATGTGTTTGTATTATATGAGTCGAGTTAAGTTTACTTGTGTCGACTCAGAATATATTACATTCGTTTTTCTTTTTTTGTATCCATTAACTTAGGTTATTGCAATAATAATGTATATTACATTATATTTGTCTATATATTTTAATAATAAATACATAGATTATATATATATTTATATTAATCATATGCTACTTGCATACATTGTTTTTACTTATCACAAACCAAACAAACCCAGTTTTAAATTAATTTTTACTGAGTGATGGAGTAGATGGAGTGATGGAGTAGAGTTTATAGTAAACTATTGCAAAATATTAATTAAAAGATATTTTGCAATATTTGTTCTTATATAATTATTTTATAAATAGTACATGTTATAAAATGTATATTTTTATGATTTGTTGATCGTTCTAATTTTTTGATATGTTAATAACAAATTTAATAAAATATTTTAAAAATAAAACTATTATATTTTTTTATTTATTAACTAGTAAATTACAAAAGGTTAATAAATTGATTAATGATTTTTATAAAATATAAAATGTTAACAATTCTAGTTATAATATTATTATATTTATAAATTGATATTATTTAAATAAAAATTAATTAATTAATCACAAATTTATTATATTATTCAAATTTTAATAAAAAATATATTTTATAATACACATTTATCACACAGAAGTTAAAACTACTGCCACCACAACCACCGAGACTGATGCAGGCCGCTGATGGATTATTAAACCCCACGCTTAACAATGCCGGTAACATGCAATACCAGGGTACACTTTACTCGGATATGGAAGTTGAGGATGAGTCGACGAAGATGGCAACTGTGACCATGTGCGGACTACGAGCACCTAATCCTGCCCCCGATATCGAGATCATTACGCCTCGTATAAAGATCAAACAGAAGATCATATATGACATCAATGAATTTGATAACCATATAATAGACATCAAGAAAAAGAAATACGCAAAAGAAGCGTGGCCTGGAAAAAAACCACTCAAATCGTAAACTATATCTAGTTAAAAATAGGTAATTTTTTTATTTAATATAAATGTAATCGTCTTTTCTTGTTATCATCATGTACCATATACATACTTTATATACTCATATATATTCATATATACATATACAGTATAAGAATTGTTAATGACTTGTAATTGAACTTTTGGAATATTTCCATCATTTGATTCGATTCTCACATCCAGAGAATTGCGCATCATATCTTTCAAGCATGCATAGTCTGTTGTTATATATCAAAATATTAAATTATTAAATATTAAATGTTCTCTAATGTCCTACCTGTTGCCGATTTATCCCATAGTTTACAAATAAAGGCATAGGCATCATTTCTACAGAACATTGGCTTAATTTCACGTAGCGACTTTACATTAACTTCGCCAGTTTCACAGATGTCAATATATTTAACATTAATAATATCCTCTTTTATTGATATTATCTAATGTTTAATAATAAAGATAATATTTATCTACTATATATTTTTAATGAATTTAAATTAAAATTATTATTTTAGTTGAATTAAGATGAATTAATAAATTTCAATATACTTTAACCTCAACTCTATGCCAAACTTTGTCTTTCAGCGCGATACAAAAATCTCCGCATTCAAAGTAGAACCTCTTTTTAATTTGCGGTATTTTAATAGATTCATAATAATCTATTATATACTTAATCTGTATTCATCACAATGTATCAATGTAAACAAACCTTTCATCATATCCATCAACATTGGGAATGTATCGTCCATTATTTGACAGACAAAAGTATTATTTGCTTCAAAGACTTTAATGATTTTTGCTACAATTCTGTCACCTTTACATAACTTCAAATATTTAATTTTCTAATGATTAAATTACCAGTTAATTAAAATAAATGTAGAAGTGATTGTTTACTAACTACGCACAATTCTAATGAATAATCGTAGCCAAATTTGTATATTGCATTTTTGAACTTTTCTGAAACTGCATACCCTTTGTTAATAAGTTCTTCTGAAAATATATGTCCTTCTCTGATTGGTGAAATTTTTACATTTTGTTATTAAAACTGAATATTCAATTAATATATTATTTTTAGAACAAATTAATGTATTATAGAACTTATTATAAGCTTAACAACAACAAAGTAGCCCGATATCGGCGAACATCAAAATAGATTGATTGTTATGTGAACTGCTATAAATATAGGCCAAGCAGAAAAATAAAATGAATTTTTAGAACAATTCTAAAATATAGCACGATACTTGTGGTATTTCTCAAATATAACGCATCATGATCATAGGTGTATTTAAATGAACTCTTATAAACTATACTTTTACTGATTCTATTCATAAACCTGATAAAGTCAACTATACATATAGACTCGAAGCCACAAACTCTCATCGTAATAAAACCGTCGCAATCGGTATAATCGGCCGTCAACTTCTTATTGATGAACGAAATAGTTCGCTCTGTAACAATCACAGGTATAAACAACAGTTAAACGTACGTTAATACATCGTACAACCTTTCCACTCAATTTGGCCACTTACGATATCGTACAAAATGACCTCGATGGCGCGAGGTGGTAGATCTTTAACCAGGTGTTCATCGGACCGTAACTCTCGTAGATCTGAGAGGTGTACCTTCATTTCTATGTGGTAGTCCACTAGTCGAATGCTGACCGTAGACTCGTTGACCATTAACACTGTGATACGGCACCACACAGAGTCTCGCTCTACTACTAAAACGTCTCCACATTGCACATCGCTATCCACTGTGAAGGTTACGTCGATTACTCCGGATGCGTAGGGTTCAAAGTTTAAACGAACCCACGCTGAACTTCTGTGAATCGTCGAGTTGGGATTGCATTCGCAGAAAGTCTGCTGGATTCTCACTGTAGTAACAGGCTATCTTATCGGGCTTCACGCACCGTACAAACTTCACCTTGTATTCACAGCCTATATACATGGCAGCCATTTTGTAGTTCTTGTAACTCACTATAGGGGGAGGATCTGTGTGTGGGCAGGGTGGTGATTATGGTATTTTGAAAATAAGGAGCTTGCTTGTTTTAGCGCTGAAAATAGGGGTTGGTGATTGTTATGCTAGAAGAATAAGAATAGATTATTAGTGAGGGTAATTACAGGTGGCTATATTTCTAGATAATACATAGTAGTAATGGAAATAGGTATACGATACTATTGATAGTAACTATTCTATCAAATAATTTTAAATAATATAGTTAACTTTTTATTAATTTATAATCAGGTTACAAATTAATTATATATATATGACATTTGTATATTGAGTATCTGCAATAATGCAACCTTAAAATATAGTACTATCTTATTTTACTATATATATATATATATTATTACACTAGACACTAAATATAAATTATCAATCATATTCATAACAATGATTATAGACTATTATATAGTTGTACTAGCCGTGCCCAACCCATTGTTGCTCGGTTTTTGATTATTTGCCTATATATTATTTATAATTATAGTTATTCCTGATTCTGCCTTGCCTTGTTTATACAATAAATAAATGTTAACTAAAATACAAACAAACGTAGACAAGTATTTTTGTTATATTTCAAAAATGAGTAGAAAAAAATACAATAAATATTTAAAGTAGTACAAAATATGTTTTAAAAAAATGAAAACCTAAACCCAAACTGTACCGACACGGTGGGTCTCTGTTTTTGTTTGTTTGCCTTGATCTATTATTATTAATTATAGCTATTCCTGAAAAAATACAATTAAATATATTCTAGCTAAAATACAAATAAATGAAGAAATATATTTTTTTTTATATTTCAAAAATTAGAAGACAAATATTTTAAAAATACAAAATATATTTTAAAAAAATGTTATAAATATATTTTTTTTAAATATAATATTTATATATTTAAATATTATTGGAAAATTAGAAACAAATATTTTTAAAAAATGACGAAAAATATAATTTTTTTTAAATTTCGAAAAATATTTTTAAATAAATAAAAAAAAAAATTCCAAAAAATGTTAACAAAATATTTCAAAAAAGATTTGACATGACAAAAAATCATTGTAATGATAAAAAGTCAATTTTCGGGTTTTTCTTAGTCAAGATGTACGAAATTCAAAAATGTTACCAGACCAAGAACATTCAAGAAATTTATTAAGATTATAACAGATTTTCGCAACGCCCCCCGAGCTAGCTCCACAGATACACACAGATATACATATATAAATAATTAAATAGACTTTCTTTATATAGTAGATTTATAATTAACTAAATATTTTAATTTAAAGTTCTTTTCATATTAAACAACAATATAAGCTTATAGATATAATCATGAAACGAAAACTCTAGAAAAACAACAAACTGCAAAATTGTAAATGTATCTATTGTGAATATATATATATATATATATATATATAATATATAGTAAATATATAGTAAATATGGTAACCGGAAAAAAAATAACAATAAAAAAAAAATGTATTCAATCAATAATAAAAAATGATTACGTTTTCTGAAAGAACTAATTCAGATATTTGTTTAATAATTTTGTACATTGTTGAAATGGTTTAAAATGAATAATAAAAATGTCTGCGATATATGATGTTCTTATATATATATATATGTATATATTACGGATAGATATTTTGGGTTTTTTGGTTTAATTGGTTAATTGGTTTGGTTTTTTGTTACCTGCATAATATCCATAAATGAGCCTTCAAAAGCGTGTACTTATCATAATGTATAATAAGGAAATAATATATTGAATAAATAATATAATAATAACCGTGGATAAATGGGGTACAACAAAATAAATGCTTTAAATTAATAAAATATATACATATCGGATATTTTTTTATTGTTATTTTTTTCCTGTTATTTTTTTTCGTTATTTTTTTTCGTTATTTTTTTTCTGTTATTTTTTTTCCTAGATTCAGTAAATATATTATAATTAATAATTAATAATTAATTAAATTAATATAATTAAATTAAATATAATTAATAATTAAATATATTATAATATACATATAGAAATTTTACATTAATTATAATATGTATATACACTAATATTGCTTTGAGAATGTAGACAACAAAACCTATTCGCTGTGGTCAGTAATAGGTTTGCTGCGAATACCATACACTAACCTGTGGCGCTTGTAACTTCAATCCGATGAAATAATCTAATGCCGAGAATGGGTTCGACTTTAATCGCTCCTAGTGAATACGGGTGAGATGTGATAAGATCGGCGTATAGCGATGACATTCAGCTGACCTTTGATGTGTTCAGTAAGGCATAGACAGATAGTGTTTAAGAATCGCGCGGAGAAGGTTCTCGTATCGTCTACGTCTGTGGTATCGCTGAGTGAAAGTTTGCAATGAATCGCTAGGGCCGGATATAACAGAAAACCTACGCAATGATCATATTTATTTATTTATTTATTTATTTATTAAAGACATTAAAATAACTTTTCGACGTCATAAAAATTAGTTAAGAGTTTACATAAATAAAATAAATAGAAAATATAGAAAATAATAATATAATAATAATAATAATAATATAATAATAATATAATAATATAACATATAAACGAAGATAAAAATAATTGCAAAATACATATTCATTTCACTAAATAATATGCGATAACTTATTACCGATAACTTAGAACAGTGATAAGTGATAATATTGATGATGATAGCGATGTGAAGCTGCTTACCGTTGTCAAGAGATGCCGAGAATATACTCGTCTTCTCTACGATGACCTCTGCCCCCTGATCTATCATGAATACTACAATCTTTGATTCTCGAAAACCCGTTATGATTCCTCTACTCTTCTGCGCTGATTCATATTCCACGATGCAGTAGCTTCCTGATATATGTATGTATGTATGTATGTATGTATAATTAATAAGTAGGGGAAGGAAGGGTATTGTGGAGAGTTTGTGGGTGTAGTGGATAAGACACCTTTATCTTTTTAAATATACCATAATTTGTGTGCACTTAAAATGACTTATCTAATATATGTATATTTATATTTAAAATATATATTATTAAATAGTACTTTTATCGACATACTAAAATATCTAATAATTTTGCTAGGTATTGTGAATAACCTAGTTTTAGTTAATTTTGCCTAAATACACACGCACAATATTCGTTATATAATTTATTGTTATAATCCTTTTATATTTTTTTATCAATTTATAATTTAATAACAAAATATAAACGTAGATATAGAACTTTTATTTATGATAGAGATTTAGAAAGATATTCCATTGAATAATTCTCTGAAGGTAGAATAATATACTGTAAGAAATAAAAATTATATATTATCATATAAGTTATTTATCTTGTTTACATTATTTATTAATGAGTTATTAATATACAATTTTAATATATTATAAAGTTATACATGTATTAACAAAATACATGATTATAAATATATACTTATGATTATGATATATATGTAGTAACTTAATTAAATTGTGATGTCAGATTAATTATTAATTTAATAGCGGTTATTACTAATAGACATATATTAAAATATATAATAATGTTTAACATTATGATAATGTTAGCTCTCTAAATAATGAAATAGGCGATTCTATAGAATATATAGATATATCGCAATGTTGCGTATATATTTTATATGTTAATAATTATTATTCATTAATAATATTATAGAAATGTATTCTTTATATTTTATATTAATTTCTTTATTCAATAATATTTATAAAATATCAAAATAATAACTATGTCACATATTTTATACATATATATATTTACATTGAAATAAAATATTAATTTATATATACAATGTATATATAATATACAATGTATATATAATATACATATACAAAAAATATTTAGAAAATAAATAAAAGTAATTAATTAGTAATAAATAAAAGGAACAAATGAAGTTAGTAGACATCTATAAAATAATAAATAGAATAATAAAATCTGATAAATATATTGGAAGAAAGCAATATCCTGAGAATAAATATTATAAAAAACATCAACCAATAATGGTAATAAGAGTACATGCAATAAGTATGGAAAAGTAATTCAAGTTATGCATAGTCAATAACAATATTTAATAATAATTTTAAAATTATTTGTAATTATTTCATAATTTTAATAAAATTCAAATATCTGATACAAATCAAATAAATTGATTTTTTTTAAATCCTATTTTAATCCAACCCTGATATATATATATATTAAAATTGTGTATCTATTACAATTTTATTATTAATAATTATATGTTGAATTATTTCATGTTTTTGCATTTAAATTAATATTAAAATATAAAATTAATAATATTTGTTACTATTAATACTTTTTTTCCATTAGGTAATAAGAAGGGTTATCATATGCTCGGAATCCATAGACGACAATACTAAGTCTTCTGTTCAGTGCAACGAATGCAAAATATGGTGTCATGAGCTATGCGTTGACATAGATATATTTATAATATGTGATTTATGTATATAATACATTTATATGGAACATTATTTAAATTTCTTTTATTATATATATTAAATAATCAATAAAATGATATATGAACTTCATACATTAGTGAAGCAACATTAAATATAATATTTATATTTTATTATTTAAACATTTCTTAAATTAATATTAATTATTTATAGTATATGATGAAATAAGCTTAGGTTCAGATGAGAATACTTGAGCAAGTCCTACGCCACACTTTTCTGCATTAGAAATTAGAAATCAATAATTTGAAACCATTTGGGATGCTATAGAACAGTAGTTCTCAACCTATGGGTCATGACCCAAATTTGGGTCATTGGGTTTTTGTTGTTGGATCATGATTCATGAGCCAATTTATAAAAATATTTATATATATATATATATATACTGATATATATACTGATAATAATATATATACAAAATTGTTTCTGTTATAATTAAAAAGTTATTTGCATTCTCCACAACTCCCCATTTCCACAATACCCTTCCTTCCCCTATGAATAACATTTTAATGGATAAACTCAATTTAAGTTATAATTACTCAAATGATTATAATTACTAATATTAATGATATGATAAAAAGGTATTATATTCTAATGTTTTACACTATATCTATTTCATATGTACAAATATAAATATGATAAAATAATATGGAGATATAATCTAGAAATTACTGGAGATATAAGATCTTGCAACATGGAAAGGTGGTATATATATATAACCTATATCGTAATTGAAAGCATTCCGAGGATATTTTACGATGCACATAGAATCTGTAATTTTCTTCAACAATACAGAATCGCATTCGGGTAAAATATAGAAACTTTTCTTCGAGTTTATGCAGCAGATATTCGCTTTGAAAGGTTCTTCAATCGATAGAACTTCGCATTTCTTCTCAACTATATATGCGTTAAAGAGATTCATATTTTCAATACAAGGCTTCTATTGAAAATATTACATATTATGTATTACAATGCCTTTTGAATTACTCGTAATTTATTATTTAATTCAACATATAATTAAAATTTGATATACATAAATTAGATTCTTGAAAATCTAACGTTCAACACATTTACTTTCACAAGAATAGAGTTGATCTCTGATCCGATCGTCGTTGATATTCACGTAATACGGGGCAGCATCCGTTGTGAAATACACTTCGAACACACGGTTGATAGACTTCAAGTATTCGCTGACCATAGCGGGCAAACGGCCGGAGACGGGGTGAAGTTTAAGGGTGAACCGACATCGTAGTGCAATCGGGGCGACTAGAAAGGGCGCCGAAGTTTGGCGCGACACTATAATGCTGAGATCGGAAAGCTTGACCGCGTGATATCGGCCGTAATCCACCAGCTGAACAGTCAGCGGTGATTTACTGACCACGATAGCTCTGTAAGACTTCACCACCGACAAAGTAGCTACGCAAACGTCGCCGACTTGGGGCTGTAGGGTTTTACTCCACGGGGATACGTTATCTCCTCCCAGTCGAACCTGTTCGCTGAGCTGGTCGTTGATCGCGGCGAGGGAAGGTAACAGTTGTACGCGTTGAAGATAGATCTCGTCGTACGTCTCGTAGTGAGACAGTCGTACCGGACACGCGCACTCGGGCACTCGGGTGTCTTCGTACCGGTCGAGTTCGTAGAGTTTCTCGCGCGGGTCGAATAGACTGTCGTTGACGAGCACATCCGACATGTACAAGTTGACCGACAGGTGATGTTTGGTGGAGCGCATCACCACCACGCGTACCGCTTTAAGGGCGCAGATCCACGCGAATCCTTCCTGGTCGTCGTGCGTCACTCTGTACAAACTGCAAGCGATAGCGCGGGGCTGCGAGTAGTGTTCGGAAGCGGGGGTGCGACGCAATACCGCATCGTCTACGTGTACGACCCTCGATGTACCCGCGTCCACGTAATACAGACGGACGAGGTGACGCGTTAACCGTTCCACTAGTATCACTCGCCGCCAGATGTCACCACCGGCGGCGTGTAGTAAACACATGCCTAGCTGAAGGTCCTCGACCGGGCCCTCGCAGCTAGGTGGAGTCGGCTCATCGGGGTGGGGTGGTTCGGTTGTATCGGGCAGCACGTGGAAGTGATGAAAGTCCGTTATGTTGGTTATGGTGCCGGAGAATGAGTGGTTGTAGCGTTCGTGTCGCTGCAGATAGCTGTGGTCCCCTCTATAGGAATACTGTGTGATCGATGTACATAGTTATTATTAACGGTGATGTATTAGTTAAGGTGGTTTCAAATTATCATATTTAATTATGTAATATATGTTATTAAATTAATAATATTAATACTTTATTATTAACGCTGATTTAATACTTTTAATTGTTAATATGATGTAATTATGATATATATATATATATATATACATATAATGAATTAAAATAATTTAGCTTTATTACCTATTATAAATAATATTCATATAATATATTTTATAAATTACCATACATATATCATAAGCAACTTTGATTACAAATTTAAAATATATCAAAAATATTATGTTTGTATATTAAAAAGTAATTAAATAATAAATGAATACATAATTACAAACCTGCATCGCTAACATTACCATATTGAAACCAATATCTTCATATTTATCATTTGTAACCTTTACAATATACTTCTCATTCGTGTGTTCAATAAATGTAATCACAAACTGACTGGTTCTACACAGACTATTACGAATAGAGTTATTCCACAGTTTGTGCGAATATGAATTCAGCATACAATGAATAGCCTACATATAATGATGTCCTTTAAACAAATTATAGGTTTTATATTAATATTTTATTAAATTTAGTAAATTTTATATTAAGGCACATATTTTATATTAGGGAACAGGGTTATAATAATAATGTAAAAATTAATTCTGGTATTTTTTTATTATAATTTATAAAATTTGAAATATTATCTTTAAAATGGTACATAAATGGTGTGTTTATGTAAAATAAAATTCATAAAAAGAAGCATTTTAAAACAACTATAAAATGTAAATACAAATATTTATAATAAATATAATATTTATACTATATATCTATTCTATAACTATAATCAGTGATGGGCACGATCACGATCGTCGATCCCGATCGCGATCGTGATCTTGATCGCGATCGACGATCGTTTGAAAATGATCGAATAAAATGATCGACGATCGACGATCATTATAAAATGATCGAGTAAAATGATCGACGATCGTCAGCAACTGATCGCGATCGACGATCGTGAAAAAAAATTAAACATAATTTATATATAATCAAGAAATAACAAAATAGTGGATATAATAATAACTTTTATTTATGAAAATGTTGAAATACGATCAAATTACTAATAAAATAATATTAATATAATGAATTTGCTTTCAATAGAACTAACAATTCAAAGTTAGTAGGTATATTTATACCTATCATTTAGTTTATTGCATTTCGGTTTATTTATATTGATAGCAATACTAAACATTCTTTCCACGGCGCGGATGATGGGAGTATAGAATTGTATTTTATGAATAACATGGTTATAATAGGATAATTATTTAGCATATCTAAATTAGTATTTTTACTATTTATATAATTAAGTATTTCTATTTCTACCGTTGATTTAGAAGTGGGTGGTCCGTTATCATCAATAAAATAAAAAATATTACGATTACATTAGTAAAAAAGATACATTGGTATATATATATATATATATATATATATATATATATATATAAATATATTTATATGACGGCTTGAATTGGTGAGTACTTCCTACTGCGTGGATCATTAGTGGTTCATGCAGCAGCCCGGAATGCATACGCGTATATAACAATACGATCGAGATCCACGATCGGCGATCGATGATCGAGATCGCGATCGACGATCAAAATAATTACACGATCGACGATCGACGATCGTTAAAAAATGATCGAGTAAAAAGATAGACGATCGACGATCGTTAGAAAATGATCGACGAAATTGATCGACGATCGGCGATCGTGAAAAGTCGTGATCGTGCCCATCACTGACTATAATAATATATATATATATAATTTATACTCATTAAATATTCTTAAATTATACACTCATATGCATTAATTTATATATATCAGTCATTTATTTTAAATATATCAATACAATTTAATTAAAAACTTTAAACTCGATTTACACAAAATAATTATTTTTACGTTTCACTATAATTATAACTCATTTAGTAATACTGCATTATTTTATTTAAAATTGTTACTATATATTCATAACATATGTTTACTTATATTGCTTAATTTTTATATTAATACAAATTTATAATTATTTTTAAAATATTGTTTTTGTAATTTTTTATGGACTTTTTTAAATACTTTTTTTTGGTCGTATAAATATATATTCAAACCATATAAAAAATTAAAAATAATAACGCATATTACAATTATCAGATTAATTATTATAAAAATAAAAAAAAAAAAATAATTTAATAAATATAAATTAGTTAATTGATTTTGAAAAGTATTCCTTTTTGTATCTTTCACATGTATCTGAATCATCTGCGATAGAAATATAATAAATTATTTTTTAATAAATACATTTAATCTGTATTATATGTTTATAAAAACAATTTTTATATATAATTAAATTTTATATTAATAATTATAAATTAAAATATACTCTATTGAATAAATATTATGATTCAAAACTGATTTATAAATAGATAATGCTTCAATAAATATTTTGTGAAATATATGAACAAATCATAAGAATATCCACAATGTATATACTATATTGAATATAAAACTTATTAAGCTTATGGTAAATGTTGATGGGAATTTGAAAATTTGAATTTATTTATTTAAGTCAGTGTTCTATAGGTTAATACGGCCTATGGTAATAACCGCGGTAATAACCGGTAATAACCTGTCTGGTAAAAACCTAGTGTTGTCTATATAATTAAATATAATATTATCTATAATATTAAACCTACTATTGTCTATATAATTTATAATTATATATTAATTTTAGATTTTATATGTAATAGATAATATACAATTATAAAGTTAAACAATACTACATTAAAATCATAATTATAAGAATTTTTATATTTTTTTAAAAACAACCTTTATTAATTTTGACTTTATATAAAGAAAATTTTTTTTAATAAATAATATGATATTGAAATTTAAATAAATGATTAAATATTATAATAATATATATATATTTATATATAAAATATTGAATAGAATAATATATTTATTTTTGAATTAGTAAAAGGTAATATCCATGGTAATATCAAAGATTTTCCGAAGGAAAGATATAACACTTACGCGAAATCGTGTAATTCGAATTTGTATACAAAATACCCTGGTGCCACCTATAGCGGGTTACTTTTAGGAACTATGTGTTGTTTATAATGTAAATTCGTATTTAACTATACACTTTTAAAATGTTAAATAATATGCTTTAAATTAATATTTATATGATGAAAACTAAGTGTTCATTACTAATATATAACAAACAAATATGATATGTATGTTTTAAATGCTATAAGTATATATTTAGTGAGTACATTTATATTGCATGTAATTTAATACAGCAATGAAAACATTGTTGTATGCAAACATAGCCGAACCTAAATCTATTTCAGTGATTTCGATACTACTGCTAGCAGCGGTCGTGTTTTAATAAATCACGCTACAATTACGATTACGATATAGGATATAAATAAATAACGCAATATTAATCATAATTCGATGAATGGCGAAATGCAGCTCGGCCCAAAAATCCTTTAAGGGCGGGTGGGAGTGGGGGAGGGCGGGCGGGGTAGTCGTGTTTTTACTATTTGTACCATTTATTCTTCGTATTAATTATATCTATATATAGGTCAACTATCGTGTCCTCGATGCAGACACACGACCCGCCTATTGTTAGCAACACCAAATTATATTACTAAATTACGTTGCATGCATAGGGAGTGTTATATCTTTGCTTCGCAAAATCTTTGGTAATATTATAAAAAAAAAATATATATATATATATTAAACAATAGAACTAATAATATTTTCATTGAGAAATTATTTGAATGTATTCATTATTTGATATTTAATTAAATATATTAAATATATCTATAGATATTGTTAATTATATATATATATTTTATAAATATAAATGCTGAATAGAATATTTATATATATTTATAAATATTTTACATATATGAAATTAAATATAGTTAAAAAAACATTTTTTACAATACTGTTATACAAACTATTTAGTAATATTTTCATTGTGTAATTTTATGAATAAATAGCACAGTATGATTTTATTTCATTTATAAAATGTATCAAATTATTGTATTATTAAATTGTATCAACTTGTTAATTTTACAATATGAATAGGTGTGGCAGACCTCAAAATCCAGTATAGATTTTTTTTAATAAATTTACTATAAATGGCATAATTAAAGCAGAGTGATAAAATGTTTGGTCAAATTTTCAAATAAAACTAGATTAATTAGCCATAACATTTATATATAAATGAATCAATATTACTTTAAATTTCAATATAAAATTTTTTTAAAGCTATTATATTTGTTACGGTAAAAACAGGTTTTTACCAAAAATAATGGAACCCTGATTTAAGTAATACGATTCTAAAAGATATTAAACTGAGAATATTGACAAACTAATTATTCATGCATTATCTATTCTATTTTTAATTGCAAATTATAACAAAGTTAATCATTCCAAGTTTAAATTATACAAATTTAGATACGATATTTTTAAGAACATTTTATTTTGTAATATATTTATATATAATTAATCGAAATAATTATGATTCATCAAATTATCAATTTATATAATATATCTATAGTATACTGCTAGTATATTAATAATAAACCTGTTTCGGAGTGACGTTGAGATCTGGATGAATAGGATGCATTTGTCTGTATTTGGTGTGGTAATATTGACCGGTGTCAATCAACTCTACTAGGATATCGTCGAGCAATTCGATGTCAACGATCTGACACCGATACCAGAGCCCATCCTTACAGAGCACCACGCACAGTGAACCCGCTGTCGGTAACGTAGCGAATTCATTCAGAGTCTGCACGTTTCCATAGTATCTGCGGAGGTGTGATGATGATGATGACCTTGAAACCTTAATTCACTGATCTCCAATCTCAGAATATAATATATATACGATATATAACAATCATTAAGATTTTATAATAGTGGATAACATATATTAAATTAAATATATATAGAGAAATGATGAGATAAATTAAACTGTAGGTTGCTATATTGTCCATATTATTAATATTTATACAAATTAATAAGATAATATGAGTTCAGTATAGTAAGTTAACATGTTATTTATTTTATAAATATTTTAAATTTGATAAATAACATTTATTTTAATCAACTATCATATTCGAAATATTGACGGAGCAATATATTGTAGAGAAAATATCAATAATATAACAATGATTTTATTTAAACCATTTATTTTATTTCACTTGGAATTAGTTGTTATTACTATAAAAAGAATATCAAATAGAATTTAATTATTATATATAAATAATTTCCATCAATAGAAATTCTAATATTATAAAAAATGAATAACATTATTTAATAAAAAATATAAACTATTACAAAAATTTATATATATATATATAACTATTTTATTTATATTAGTTACGAATAATTTAAATTTTATCATATATATATACTATAAAATAAATATATATAAACTAAAGTATTATTTTAGTGTATTTTATAAATAGATATTATTATAATGAATAACATGTGGCGGTATTATAAATAAGTAATGATAACTTTGCGAGCAAATCCTGTACGTATCGAAAATCTTCCGAATGCCTGTTTAAATTCACATAGAAATCTTCGGGAGATAGAACGCAGGTGACGTATCCTCTATAGGAAGTATCGTCACAGGTCACCGGATACTCGGCGAACCGTTCACTAGTGGTGACATCGAGCTGTCCGTAACTGTGGCATATGACGGCATGACCCCCGCACCCATCAGCTCTCAGATTCACTCGTTCCAGTCGTTCCGGTATCTTTATACGCAAACGCACCGAATTCGAGCCGTCGGAGAATCGGCTGCGTATCTCGATCAAGACGTCGCTGTCGTCGCGGACCCGCAGCAGCTGCCCGAACTCAGCGATCGTGGCCCGGGTCCACGCACGCGCTCCTATCATAGATGAGGTATCGTGCGGCGTGAGTTCTAGTCCGCAGCGGAACGCCAACGGGGCGGTGTTCCGGTATATCGCGAGTCTGCGGACCGACCCGATTGCGACGCGCAGCCGCAGCCCGGTCTCGGCGCACCATATGTCTACGTCGCGGCCTTCGTGCACCGAGCGCATTACGTAGCCGCGCATCCAGACACCGTTGCGTAACACCGCGACTAGGTCGGCGACTAGGGGCCGGCTCGGCTGACGGAATAGTAGGCCGTCGCTGTCCGTACTGTAGAGAGCTTTCAACGCCGCGCCTATTTCCTGTAGGATACGCGATCGCGGTGACGCGGTTATTTATATCGGACGTCGCTATTCGATGGTACGCGCGAATAGAATAATATTTAAATAGTTCAAACTTTAGCTTTTTGTTGAAATTCGCGACCGATGCAGTAGAATTCACTGGGGCTTACTATGGACACGACTTGACAATAGAATTGAGTGACTCCTTCGAAGGAGCCGATTCTCTGGTCGCTTACTACCTCGTTTCGTGTTATCGACTTAGAATTCACTTTTGGAATCATTTCTAGAGCTCTACGAAAGATGTAATAAATTATTATTAATTAATTATTAAATCGAATAAAAGAGTTTGCTGTTTATGTAATTAATATACTAATCGACACTAAAATATGGAAACCAATATTATGTTATAAATAGACTAGATACAAACAATATTATTTAATAAATTACATAAAATATATATACTTGTTATTAATTATATATATTTATACTTTGTAAATATTATATAACTTGGTTTATTCTGAAGAATAATATTATATCGCATAGGTATAGATTTTAATATTCAAATTTAAGACTATAATGAGATTGATTTTAAAAAATAATATTTCCTGTATATTTCCTCGTTTGCGGTTTAACCTATTCAATAAATAAATTTTTTTTAATTATTGTGTCCATCAAAAAACTATTATAAATAAAATATAAAAAATAATTAAAACAATATTTATTAGCAATACAAATTGTAATATGTAAACCTACAAAATGTATATAATCAGAGCTGAGCACGATACTCGAAAAATGTATAATAGATACAATTACAATTACACACTTTTTTCTAATAATAGATACTACTACAATTACTTTTTAAAAAATCATAGTAGATACAATTACAAATACATAATTTTCTTAGTAGATACATCTTAGTAGATACAAATAAATTATAATTATATACAATGTATATAGTATATAGATATAAATTATATTTATATATATATATTCATCGATGTCGATTTGAAAGTACATATCAAGGAACATTAAGGGGGTATCCCACTACAAGTATTTTAACTTTAAAACTATTTTCTATAAAGCTAACTGTAATTTTACTGGGAAACCCCCTTACTTTCCGGCAACTTGCCTGAAATATAATAACTTTATAGGGTATCCCATTACAACTTGATAACAAATCGTTTTAAAGTTACAATATTTCCGGTAAGTTGCCGGAAAATCTTGTAGTGGGATACCCCCTTTATACGGAAATAATGTCCGGAAATGTTTTATAGAAAGTAATTTTCTAGCAATTTGAATTGGGATACCCCCTTTAAAGTTACTATTTTTCCGGAAAGTTGCCGGAAAGTAAGAGGGTAACTCACTAAAATTGTAGTTAAATTGCTAGAAAATAACTTTCTACAAATATTTCAGGACATTATTTCCGGAAATACTGCTAGTGGGATACCTCCTTTAAAATTACATATTACATATTTACACCTTATAACGTGTTATTCAATAGATGATATAGAATACATTTGTTTATATTTATTGACTTTTAATGATGCCCACGATGAATCTTTTAGTGTACCAGCGTTTATTTCATCTGAAATTATACTATGAGCCATTACAGACTATAGAGAAATATACATTATTACAATATACTATTTTTCAACTAAAAATAATCAGCGAACTTTACTTTCGAATGTTAAACATGAATATAGTAAATTATCAAATATATAACAAATAAATTATTAATATATTATTAATTATTATTATTTAGAATTATCATATTTATTAAAATGATTTTTTAAGATGATCTTTCTATATAATATATAATTTTGAATTATAAATCAATTATTATATAAAATATATTATCAAAATAATGTCTTTGTTTTCAATAAATGTATATAATGGTTTTTGAGAATAAATCAATATAATTGATATATCATAATTTTATTAACAATGAATTAATTTCAATATTTACAAAAGATATTTTATTAAAAACTATATATATAATCCATATAATGTATATATATATTAAAATTAATTTATAAAATGATATTATAAAATATTGATATAAAATAAATATAATGACCAAATGATATATTATTTAATAAAATGTATCTGTTTAAATAATTGTCTTATTTAGTAGATACGTATCGTAGATACTATTTATGACTAATAGATACGATTACAAATACTTTTGTAATTTTTATAATAGATACAAATACAAATACAAATGTATCTACGATACTGGTTTTTTGCCTTAATAGATACTGTATCGGCGATACTGCCCAGCTCTGTATATAATACATTGTAATGGTATCAAGGACATGTCCGTAATGTTATCAAGGACATGTACTTGATGTTATTGTATGAGTATGATCACTTGATTGGTTGATTGGCACAAGAGCAATAAGTAGGTCATAGAGAGTGTCACCCACATTCCTCGAATGCACCGATGTACATCAATGCATTGAGTTAATCAGCTAGTATACTATCCTATACTAGCCTATAGTTATCTACCGATTAAAATATATAACTTGAAATTATCTTATTTCTTAACTATCATAAACGTAGTATTTAACGTGATGGGGGTTGTGGGCTATACATGTTTGGTTATATCAAAGTATTTGATAATGTTCATATTTTATTAACATAATTATAGAATTAATATATTTTATGTAGAAAGTCACCAATCTAAGAATTAGAGCTAGCTATAGTGTGTTGGACAATAGACCATAGCACCATAGGCTTTTGTATGTGTGATGTTTATTTTGAATAAGAATTCATTGATAAATATATCTATTCCGCCACAATACAACTAGCTAATATTTAAATCAATGCTAGTCTTCATATGCTCCTAAAATAAATATATTAAAATATAGAATATAGTTAAATATAATATAATAACAAACTATTGTACTTTTGAATAATCTATTATTATAAGTAGGTATCCCACTCATTTATTGGAATATTATTAGAAGAATATTATGAAAATTAATTATTTTTATGATGTTCATTTAGTGATACTAAAGATTTTGTGAAGCAAAGATATAACACTCCCTATCTACGCAACGTGATTAGTATTCATACATCCACCTGCTAGCAGCAGTATCTAAATCAATTAGGTTTGCCGCGATTTGCATACTACAATGTTTTCATTACTCTATTAAATTACATGCAATATAAATTAGCTTTTACTCACTACATAGATCTTTATAGAATTTAAAACCAACATATCCTATTGCTTTGTTATATATTAGTATTGAACACTTAGTTTGCATAATATAAATAATAATTTAAAGCATATTATATTTCATTTTGAAAGTGCATAGTTTGATTCGAATTTACATTATAAACAACACATAGTTCTGAAAATTGACCCTATATAGGTGGCGCTGTTGGTTTTTATATACAAAATAGAATTACATGATTTCGTGTGAGTGTTATATCTTTCCTTAGAAAAATCTTTGGTGATACCATTAACTTTTAAACTATTAATAAGTAATACATTTATTATTATTATTACTATTATAATAATTATTTTTAAATTTCCTTTTCAATAATATATTATTTGTATTTCTTACTATTAGAATAGATTATTGAAAAGATAATTATTCAAATTATCAGATTTAAATTATAATTATTATTATTTTTAATTATTTATTTTGATAATAAATTAATTATAAATATTTTATATATATAATATAATACTGAGGTTACACCTACCAAAGGTAAGAATTCATATAGTTCAAATATAGGAGGGGATAATCAATGTGAAATTAGTATTATACTAAGTATATCATTATATTACTAAGTATAATATTTACTAACAATCTAAGAAATTTACATATTATACTTTGTATATTAAGTTTATAATAAACTAATTTATTATTCAATGTAAATACACTAAGTTTTTTACATTTTTATATAGGTGCAAAGATTCATATTCTATATTAAACTATAATCATTTACTCTATATTCCAATATATTTCCCAAACATTATCACTCCCTATCTCGTAATGGTAATACGGAAATAATGTAAACAAACACACTAAAATGTAAATATTAAAAGTTGAGCTGTTAAAATAATAATCCAGCTATATATTATTATTTACAAGTGTAAATACAATTTAATGTATCTACTATAAATTAAATATAATTTATTATTATAATTTTATAAAGTACTATTATTAAATACAATTTTCCATTAAATTTATAAAATAATGATATATAATGAAATAATTAATTATTTTTATGACAACATTATTTTTTAAATAAAATGTTTTTACTTTATTTTAGTTATTATATAATATATAAATGCATCTATATGTTATAAATTAATATAAACATAACTATATAATATTATGTATATACCAAATCAAGTATAAAGCATAATTATGAAGTTGTAGGAGCCTAATAAAGCGACAGATTCCTACTTAGGACACATCGGTGAGTGATCCTCCTTTATTAAGTTAAATAAAAAATAATTGAAACTATGAATATGATTTTGTATTATTATGATTATATATGATTAAGTTTGAGTAATTTCCTAGATATTTGTTTTCCATTTTTGAATACAGAAATGCTATACAGAATTAAGACAGCGACATACATAAATAACAAATAATAGGATTAACAATATCACAGTAATCAAAATTCACATTGTTAACAGATACAATTTTAATAAATAATTTACATAGATTGTCTTTATATATTATATCATTTCGATAATGGTTAAACAACATGTATAATTAATGGATATAATTTATAAATGAAGTAGATGACTGTATATGGTATGTATGAAGGTAGGTAGGTACTTAAGTAGTTAGGTAAGTAGGTAGTTAGGTAGGTAGGTAGATAGATACTTAGGTAGGTATATAGATATGTAGGTAGGAAGGTATTTATGTAGGTAAATATGTAGGTAGGTAGTTAGATATGTAGGTAGGAAGGTAAATATAAGTAGGTAGGTAGGTAGGTAGAGTTTCATAGATAATCAAGTAACACTGTTAGAAAATATTGATGTCAAAAATGTCACTAATCGAAGATTTTTATATCTACATTTTTGAAATTTCAACTATTCTAAGATTTCGACATCATAAATTTCACTATTTGAAGATATCGACATCTAATATATTCATCAATTTTTATATCACTAGATAGAATATCAAATAGTAGAGAATTACTATAATTATATATATATATTATATATATTTATATATATATATATATATATATATATATATATATATATATACACATATAAATATAATTATAATTGTATATATATATATATATATATATATATATATATATATATATATATATATAATTATACTGATAACAGAACATATAATTCCTTTAGACATTTAATGTCACATTATGATATTTGAATTTAACAGCTCAACTTTCTTTGTTTACATTCTGTCATATTTTACGAATTCTCTATTTCATGAGAGTTGTAGCGCTTTATTAGCGATTATTTCAATATCATTAGCCCCCTCTATTGTTAAACTATTCATAATATTGTTTACAAAGTTGTGGCTTTAGTTAGGTACATCCAATAATGAAGTACTTTTAATTTGAATGTTTGAATTAAATATAATATTTAAAAATTATATATTTTAATATTGTCCTCTATTCAATACATGTTACATCACAAGTAGCATTTTGTATGTAATATTATATTATTGTAATAGTAAGTATTATTAAATACTTACTATGTAAGTAATATTAATATCCCACCTAACAGTAAGAGCAGCATAATAGCAGCATAACAGCATATGCTAGAGCCTCAAATGTTACATTGTGCTATTATGCTGCCATTATGCTGCTATTAAATGTCTATTATGCAGCAATTATGCTAATATTATGCTGCTATTAATTTTAAAAGTATATTATGCTGCTATTCTAATAATAGCAGCATAATAGCAGCATAATATACTTTTAAAATTAATAGCAGCATAATATTAACATAATAGCATGACAAATTAATAGCAGCATAATAGACATTTAATAGCAGCATAATGTCAGCATAATAGCACAATGTAAACATTTGAGGCTCTAGCATATGCTGTTATGCTGCTATTATGGTGCTCTTACTGTTAGCTGGGATCAATTTATTCAAAATAATAAAAAAATATATTTCAAATGTTACTATATTAACTTTAAATAAAAACTTTAATTAATTACCAAATTATATCAATTTAATAAATATAGTAACTGATTAGTAGTTGTTACAAAAAAATATGTTATAATATTAGGAAAGTTTAGTGTATTAATTTATTTAATATAAATGTATTTAAAATTATAAAAAAATCTTTTTCAAATTTTTTTTCAAATTATTTTCAAATTTTTAAAATTATTTTACTATTTAAACTTTATATACAAATTTAATTAATTACTAAATTAAATCTATTTAATAAATATATTAACCAATTAGTAGCTGTTACAAAAAAAATATGTTGTACTATTAGGAAAGTTTAGGGTATTTTTAAAAGAATGTTTTGTTATTTTCCGGAGTATGCTGTGGTGAACATGATGCAATATTTTTTAATTGGATAGATATAAGCCACGCCTCCATATACATCCCAACCCTGGATCCCAACCTCAGCGCGACAAAATTGTATATCCGAGATTGCGTGTGCACGAAATATACGCTGCAGTTCAGAAAAAAATGACCTATACGCATAGACATTAGAGTGAGGACCTCACTCAATATCTATGCCTATACCCTAATACCTTATATACCCGATACCCTAATACCCTATACCCTAATACCCTGGGCCTATACAAGACCTCCTATAACCTCGAGGTTATAGGAGGTCTTGGCCTATACGTCAATAAAAATAAGCCTCGCCCATAAAATAAGTACATTTGTCAATAATAATAATACATTTTCCTAAATCAGTGTTTTTTTGAAATTTTGAATTCAAAATTTAAAATTAACAAACTTTTATAATTATTATATAATAATATAATGTCAAACAAATCTATTTATAATACAAATATACATATTATAATAATATTAGTATAATTATATTCACAAATTTATCAAGTTAAGATAATAAATACGTGGAGATATTATAGTATCACATCAAAATAATGATTTTAATATAAACCAAAATTATTTTGAAAATAAATATTTAAAAAATGTTCAATTGAATTTATTATAAATTTATAATAATCTATTATTATTATAATTACTATATATATATATATTATACTATAATAACATTATTATAGTAACCATAGATTTGTATGTTACCTACTAAACCGATAAAACTATAAATTTATAATATTAAATATAAAAACTGATAAATTAAATTATTATTATTAGAATAGCAGCATAATATACTTTTAAAATGAATAGCAGAATAATTATTATGATAATAATAGCACAATAGACTTTTAATGGAAACATACCAGCATCATAATAGCACAATGTCAACATGTGAGGCTATTAGACATGCTATTATGCTGCTATTATCATAATAAATATGAGGCTATTACTGCTTGCTGGGAGTATTTCATATAATTATACTAATTCCTTCTAATAATGTATGTATATTTTATATAATTTATTATTAATAAATTATATAGTTTTTTATGTATTGTTAATACAATACATTTTTAGACATGAGGGGGCTAAGCCCCCTTTAAAATCAGCAGAGAATTTATATACAAAATGAAATGGTTATTTCAGAGATAATTATCTCTGTAATATTATTATCACCATATCAACTTTAGTTTTACTATAGCTATAGATATAGTCTATAGCTTATAGATATGCTAGCATATATTTATGTATCTATTAGCATAGAGATTTCCTTCGTACTCGAGTGCCAACGATCTTTCCATTAGTTAATGTTACAACGAGATATTTAAATATATTTACTCTTTCTAGAGGTTTATCGCAATCATTAATAATATTTTCAGGGTATTTACGATGATCTGACTTTTTCATGGTTTAATTACATCACATATTTTGATTTTAGTTATATTGCAGTTCGTATATTAGACAATTTTGTTCATGCGTTGAACATGATATTTGGTATATATCATCAGATGATTGAAGTTACCTGCCTTCCTCTATTTATATGGCTGGGATATATCCAATTCTATGAATTGTTACCGCGTCCTACATATTTAATTCTATAGAATATATTCTTTCCGTACACCAACTGTTGTTGGGATTAGGGTCCAATTAGGTTTTTCAATAGTAAATAACTATGAGATGGTTGGTAAAAGTATCTTAAGATACTTATCATTGTGGTTATGTATTTTCTTATTATGAAGGATGACATGATTTAGCATAGTTCTTCACGTTGGTCAAAATCCTTTTTGAAATCGATGGCATTGTGACATAGTCAATTTTATTGATCGATCTGTTTTTACACCAACAATCTACAATTAAGAATTTTTTAGTAGTGCTTCTATTGTTACTAAAGCTTGCTTGTGCAAGTATACCTGTATACCATTTGCTTGTGTATACAAGCAATAGTATACAGACTATTGTCAGCTTTTTCAAAAGTATTATCATAAGGAGCTTATAAGCTATATGCTATAAGTATACTAGAGTAATTAGTAATGTATAGTTCAATAGTTGAAGAATTTCTTCAAGTCGCATTTCTTCAAGTCGCATTTCTTTCACAATAAAATAACTGGATATGTTGTCCATGATTTGGGACTCTCGAGAGTTAAAGATCTTTAATCATCCATGTTTGTCGATAAAGTAAACTACAACCAAATCGAAATCTAATACACCTATTCTGGTTTATTGGGATCGTACTCATTGCTTGGAAATATATATACAGGGCCGGCTTAAGCATACTATGGGCCCCGGGCAAAAAAAACGTATGGGCCCCATAATAATTTAATAACATATTAAATGGGCCATTTTGGCAAAAACTAATATTTATAACTCTTCAATTTTATCATATGTTATCATTATACTAATTCTTTTGTAATTTGTTTGTATACTTTAATCAACTCCTCATAATAATTTCTTTTCTCGCATATATATTTAGAGCAGTGGTTCCCAACCTTGTTTCACCGTGACCATTTTTTTTATAATTCTTAATTAAAAAATATACCATGACCCAATTACAAACTTTATTTTATTATTATTATACTTTAATCATAAAATAATCATATACAAATTAATATACATATATTTAAATATATATTTCCATCTTAAATTTTTCGCGACCATAAATCAAATTTGCATATAAAAGCATTTATATTATTTTTTAGAAATTGGATCAGGACCTACACAAAATACTCAATGACCCATAGGTTGGGAACCACTGATTTATAGAGTGCATCAATATTTTGTATTACCGCTATTATCTCAATGTAGCCTAATTGCTATACTTTTCTGATCGAATTTATTCTACAAAGTAATTAGCTCCACGGTTTTCATAATATCGAAGTCTCAAATTCTAAAATTGCATAAATACGTTGACTCTAGTAATGTAATTTAAGTTATATTTTAACATATATAATATCAGATATAAATTATGTAATTATAAGAAGTCCTCAAGAGACTGCACTAACAGAATCTGCTTGCGATCACCATTTTATATTCGATAATGCTTTTAATAAAAATATTATATTCTTCTTTAATCTAGATGTTAATATATTCTTTATATAGCTTGGCTAAATAAATTATATTGATTTGGGATGAAGGCAAAGAATATTGCTACACTTGTCTAAGATTTAACGGCATTTTGCCCAACCAGATTTAAGGAATACACAGTGTAGATATGTGAATCCATATTGACAATGGACTATGGTTATTATAATATATTTCATGTCATTGAATCTTCCAGACATATGCTGGCATTTTCATAACTTTGAGCTCTATAATCTATTATAATTATATTATTATTGAAAAAATTCTAATAGATCGGTAGCTAAATATTGACAAATGTAATAAATTATAACTGATAAATTATCAGTGATAATGAATCTCAACGTACAATCGTACGTCGTAAATCAATAAATACCTATATAATAATAGTAGGCTATAATACCTACCTAACTTGATATAAATAACGATAATATATATCGATGTGATATATATGGAATTGAGTACACTGATATATAATATAATATTTTGAATTTTGTATTTCTTCAATTATGTAGTTATCAGTGATAACTTATCACCTATTCTCCAATAAGAATATCGCCATTGTGTGTATTTATTTGTAAATAGATAGATGAGGGTGATGTCAATCTAAACATTCATTTGCAAGTAATAGGTGGATAATTGCAAAAATGCCTTTAGTATTATATGTATGTTATATATATATATATATATATATATATATATATATATATATATATATATATATATATATATATTTATAAATAATATCTGTTTCAATAAATATAATATCTTTCTGTAATGATAGTATGTTGAAAAAGATAATAATTTTATGTACATAATTCCCTTTCATCAATAGCCATTATTAACAATACTATAGGAATAACCTAAAGCAGAATAATCCTATTTAAATTAAAACTATTATATATATATATTATGTATACTAATACAACTATAATAATATATACACTATGAGAATATACACATTTGATTAATACGAGCATAAGATAGAGAAAGTTAATTATTTTGAGAAAATTATTTTGAAAATATCTATTTTTTAATTACTATAACAATTATAAATCTATATAGAATATCGTTTTTTTCGTAATTTATAATCAATATAATCCTTTACAAATATCAGAAATCATAGTTAAAATATATCTTATAAAATATATTTAATTTTAATAAAAAAAAGTATACTTTTTGTTTTGTAAACTAATTATAGAATTATAAATTGTTAAGATTTAACTATGGTTAATAATACCTTACTACGTTTATCATTTATCACCTTCTAGTTTATCATACAATTATTTATCAATCGGTTTCATGCTATTTGATTTAACAATCAGAGATGTGTGAGAAGATCTATGTTATCACTATTAGCATGTGCTCCAAAATCTTCATGTAGCTGTTTCCACCATATCTTCGTGTCAATTTAGAAATTTTTGTAAAATTCACTCTTCAAATCGGCCTAAATGACTCATATTTAATTAATTTATTATATTATTTTTATTTTTTTAATTAGAATTAATAATATATAAGAAAAATAGTTAAGAAAATTTTTTTTTTCATATAAATAGTAACAAAAAAATGTCTCAAATAATTCATGGGCCCCCCAAAATTTGGGGCCCCGGGCAATTGCCCGATTTTCCCCCCCCTTAAGCCGGCCCTGTATATATATATGTGTATATGTGTAAATATATTTGTATAATTGTGATATTCATAAATGAATGAATGAATAATTTATGTTACTTATATATTATAAATAAATATATTTATTATAATTAATACATAGGGTGGGATATAACTATAATCGATATAGTCCTGATTTACACTGATATATATAGCTGAAGATAATTGAAGTTAACTTAAAAAAGCAATTGCTTTTTTCTCCTTATGATGAATACAACTCCTTGTTGATTATATTAATGTTTTCCACTGTATAGTATTGTGCATCATTCATAATGATTCATTCTACAGTTAGTAATTCGCCAGAGTCTTTCCATCATACTACGGATAAACCAATAATTTCCAAACGGTATCGGTTTAGTTCTCTTGTTAATTCAAATAACTGGCATACTCTTCTGAGTATACGGACGACGTTCTAGGTTCTTATGATCGTAACAGTTATGGCTAGTTTAATGAATTATGGGGGTAACTTCGAGTGTGGGCATGTTGTTATAGGTGTGTTTTGTTGTGATGTGATTTTTATATTTGTTATTATTTTCTTTAATAAGAAGTCTTTATTTGAGTTTTTGAACAAATATATTATTTACATATCCACCCGGATCGGAAACAATGGAATTCGCAGTCGTTGTTTTTCCGGGCCCAGGCATATCCGGTAGGTTATTTATTATATTATTAGTATTTATTATGTGTTCTTTGAGTACATTTGTAGGTTTAGCTACGTCTATCTCCTATCACAACAACAAATTGCAGCCGGATCCACTGTAACATAATAATTCACCTACAAAATTGGGAATGTTACCGTTGGAGAATACAATAATTAACTCATCCGTTTTGACATTGGTAATAACCATATACTAGTATACTATTACCTCTTACTACCATGAAGAGTGAAAGTACCACCCACCAATAACTTGCAAGTACCCCCACCCGGATGGCTATTGCATTAAACCACTCTAGTAAGTGGTTATAAGTCGGGGCGCTGCAACAAGGGGACGGGGGGGATATATATCCCCCCTCACTTTAAAATCTAGGGGGACCACCTATGTATTGGTCCCTCCCCCCCCCCACTTTAAAATCTAGGGGTACCTCCTATGTTTTGGTACCCCCCCCCCCCACTTTAAAATCTAAGGGGACCTCCTATGTATTGGCCCCCCCCCCCCCACTTTAAAATCTAGGGGTACCTCCTATGTATTGGTACCCCCCCCCCCTCACTTTAAAATCTAGGGGGACCACCTATATATTGGTCCCTCCCCCCCACACTTTAAAATCTAGGGGGACCACCTATGTATTGGTCCTCTCCCCACTTTAAAATCTAGGGGGACCTCCTATGTATTGGTCCCCCCCCCCACTTTAAAATCTAGGGGGACCTCCTATGTATTGGTCCCCCCCCCACTTTAAAATCTAGGGGTACCTTCTATGTATTGGTCCCCCCCACTTTAAAATCTAGGGGGACCTCCTATGTATTGGTCCCCCCCCCACTTTAAAATCTAGGGGGACCTCCTATGTATTGGTCCCCCCCACTTTAAAATCTAGGGGGACCTCCTATGTATTGGTCCCCCCCCACTTTAAAATCTAGGGGTACCTCCTATGTATTGGTCCCCCCCCCCCACTTTAAAATCTAGGGGTTCCTCCTATGTATTGGTCCCCCCCCTACTTTAAAATCTAGGGGTACCTCCTATGTATTGGTCCCCCCCCCACTATGACCACAACATTTATTTTGATTGGTTGGTCTCCCCTACATACAACATCGTTCCAGCGTCTCTAGCAATAAGAGAGTGGCACGTGTAGCGACAATGGCGGTTAAAAGTGGGGCATAGGTTTGACTACCTAACCTTTTTACTTTGAGGAATGCAGTAGTTAGCAAGTAAGTTGTACCAATCTCCTCACCCCTCTCCGTATATATATATACAAACTTTATTCTCTCAAAGTAATCCGAAATATCATTACAATATATACTGCCATTACCATTTCCTCAGTATATACTCTTACATTTTTTGAAACTTAAGTTACAATTGTAACTTTCTATTATTTGATCTGAACTCATCACTATTTCCTAGATCAAAATATAAAAATATCTATCATAAGATGTATGCAACATATTGAAATCTATTCTATTCTCTAATATCAGTATTACCACATTATTAATGAATCTACACTGACTACCAACACAAGTTTACAAATCCCCACTTGTTAAACAAGCCATTCATTAATGTATTAATTACTATTCACATGACTACTTAGCAAACATTACATCTCCCTTAAATCACCAAACTATCGAGTACATCATTTTTACAACAATTCCCATCTAAATCAAAATTCTACATCACAAATATAAGTGATTAGGTCTCTTAAAAACTCCCTTAAAACTCTTAGAAATATCAATTCACTCAAAATTTAGGAATTACTAAAAAAATACTTATTTCGAAAATCATTAAATTTATAATCGCGTATACATGGACTGATTTATGCACATTATAGTCCATACAACTAAAAATAAAACTAAGCATATATATATATATATATATATATGCTCAATATGTATATAAAAGTTATATAAAGAAAGTTAATTTACATTGATGGTATATAATTATAATAGATAAAACATAAAATAACAATATATTATTTTGATCAGCATACATAATATATTAAGTAAAAGATAATAATCAGAAATAGGTGATATTACAAACAAATAATTCCATGTTTTTTACATCATGAGGTATTTATAAATTAATATTATTTATTAATTAAATTTTATTGAAAACGAAAGATTTATTTCATAATAAATTTATTTTCAAAAAGGCATAATATCCGCAATTAAATTAAAATATATCATCATACAAATTACTTTAGGAAAGATTACTCCATCTAAATATTTTATAAAATTATTAAAATAGAAACCTTACTTTTTATAGATTTAGAAATAATGTTGAAGAATATATGTTTATTAAAAAATATATTTAATCTATTTGTATAAAAACGCTATATTTTCTACAATATTTTCTAGAGAATTATTAAATGCACATACAATTATACACCACTTTTAGAATATGCATGGCAAAATTTTGCCATGGTCACCTTTTAAAAGGTTAGTTAATTTTATAATCATACTTAGAATATTAACAGGTCAAATATAGATTAATAAGTAGTATTAATAAGAATAAGTAGAGATTATTTACAAGATGTATGCTCATATTAATAACATATTGATTATAAATTCTACAATATAGATATTTTTATTAGAATCATCTTGAATGTTAAAAATAGATATACCACTATTTTTAAGTGTACAAAAATAATCATATACAGATATAATAATATCTGATTTTTTGAACATTTCAAATTATTGAAATAGAGATACTTGTAAAAAAAATAAATAATCATTATAATTTAATTAAACTCTATTTATGTATAATATACATACAAATATAATATAATGGTTAATATATTGGATACATTGGAGAAATAAATTGTAAAATATGTTATTGTTATATTCTTTAATAATATAATAAAATAAATATGTTTTGACAAATGTATTATATCAACAGAAATTAATAAATTAAAAATTTTGTATACTTTGTAATATGTTTTGTACTAAGTATCAATTTTTAAATTTTATAAAGTAATTAGTACTAAACTGCAAATATTTCTTGGAGATTTAAGATTACAGAGCTTGATGATATTACAATATTACTAATTACAAAAATAAATCATATAACCTTCAATTGAGGTGTAATAAAAAAATAAGTTTAAAAATAACGAACACAATTATGAATGGTTATATTTAATTATATTCTCACTCTTTTTTTCGGTTATTAGTTTCCTGTTATTATTTATCCCATATTCGAAATTGCATAAATACTGAAATACATCAGATTACCTTCTCTAATTTAGTTCTTTAATAATTGATTTCATAATTATGTTTAACCAGAATTTACTTATAATATACTACATATATAAATAACAATCTGATTAAACTAATAAATAAACTTTCTAAAAAAAGAAATAAATTTTAACTATACTAATATTTTTAAATATTAAAAAATCATATTTTTAATATTAATATGATGTTGAACATTGCGTATATATATATAATTTTATATTAATAAAACAGGTAACAAAATAATAAAATAAAACATAAAAATCATTAATTTATTAAAAATACATTTGATATCAAAGTTAATGATTAAAATATCACGCCGTATTTCATATTTCTTAGGCAATCATAATAGAAGATTATTGCATAATAATAGATCAATGATGTAATCGGGTTGCTAAACAAGTCTTTACTATCTTCATGAGGGCTGCACACTGGTGGTATCAGAGGTTATATGGTTATTAGTAGCTCATTATATACAGTCTACCAGCATTACTTGTGCTCTACAACAGGGAAATAAGCTTTTAAATAAATATAAGAGGCATTGAATAATCTCTAAATAAAGTTATTATTATATTATTTAAATATAGGTATTGTAATTTATAAAAATAATAGAAATTGATTAACTAAAAAAATTCTATTAATTAAAGATTATAAAATAATCATATATTATATATAATAGAACAGTAATTATTAATTTTTAACATATTTTAAAAGGATAAAATTGAATAAATATTTTACTACTACTACCACCACCACCACTACTACTACCACTACCGCCACCACTACCACCACTACCACCAGCACTACCACTACCAGCACTACTACCAGTACCACAATGATAACCTGATCATCTTCATGTTGAGGCATGTCAGCCAGCTGATAAACAGCTATGTGTCCATCACTATCACCGACTACTATGCACTGCAGTGTATGTGGGGATGGGGGGGGTTAGTAATAATGGGGATGGGGGGGAGCTAGTAATGATGGGTAGGGATGAACTTTTCATTCAAAGCAAATGGTCAATTTGTAATGAAATAAATGGTATGAACGTAGATGATTAGTTTCACAGTGGGATGTGACCTTGATACATCAGAGATATGCTATTGATATGCTATACCCTGCTAGAATATCAGTAATGTCGGTAGAGGTAGTATCAGATAACTAATTTAGTAATCTCGGATACATTTTTAAGTAATCTTAAATGATTTATTTTATTTTATTATTATTTAGTTATCATATGAACGAATAACGAAACATAATATATACTTGTAGGTGTATAAATAATGACTATTGTGGAGACATTTAAAGAAGTTAAGATAACATTGAAAGCTATAATATCGATGTTTATATATAATAATTATGAGATAAATAAATAAGTAATTAATAAGTTAATATTAAATAATATTTGTTTATGAATTATATTTATTTTACTTATATAATAAGGTTAAATAATAAGTAATAAAGGAGCTGTTTAATAATGAGATTCTTTCGAGAAAGTAATCTGATATTACCAGTTCCGTTATTACCTGTTACCCATAGCTAAGGTAGACATAATACATAGGAATAGAACACGAATTAGCCAGCTATACAGATCTTTATTCATTTTCAGAAAAGATATTATGTAATTATTACTAATTTAAATACATTTTTAATTAATTGGTGTATTTTTTTTACACATAAATTATCACATTAAAATCATATGATATAATACTATTAATAGATTTTACATACATTAGAGTACAGCTCTAAATATATAAGGAATGTAGATACGAAAGAATGCAGATAAGGAATGTGTGTACGCTGGAGGAATGTAGCCTATAGGGTAGCGTGGACAATGTGAAACCTGAGTCTGTGGACAGAACGAGACGGTGCTGAGGGTAGCGGATGTAGGGGGGGCATTCACCACCACCGGATCTAGTCTGCAATGGGGGGCGGGGGTTATGTTAGCGTGTTATCTCAGGATGAGTGTGAGGTGTAAGGGTATGGGACTTGGAGCATGATTCATCACACTGATTAGGAGAACAGTGCGCTCGCGTTGTAGAGCTGTTTATGTCTATCTTTACCGTACACTAGTGTAACACTATGCTTTACACGTGCTTTAACTGTGCTTCGCATGCGATGGTGTTTGTCATCTTTCACCGGGTTAACGTGCGCGATACACACTACACACCGCACACTGGTATACTAACATGCTGAGACTAAAGTCCCACACTTCTATAGCTCCTTCGTTGACGCACACGAACACAGTCGCGCATGTTGTCGACCACGTTATGTCTGGAACACCTCTCTGATGGGGTGGGGGTGATAGTGATGTGGGGGTGTGGTGGGGGTGATGTGTGGATAGTAATAGTTAGGTAATAGTTGTGTACTATACACTGTGTAGTAATACTAGTGAATCTGTTGTCTATCTAGAACAATGGTTTTAGACAACGTTTTAGACAAATTTCATTCCGTTACCTTCATATCGTTATACATACTCCTACACCACACATCACATCACACACGTACGATACTGGCGGCCCATAAAGTAATAAGATAAACATGTTCAAGTGTGGGGGTTAGCAACGTGGTCTGCTGATTAAACATTGCCGTGTATAGGTGCAAGTATATCAGATGAATTATAGCATCTGATGTCTGTAACGCTTAATACATCACTGAGGTGCATAGTTTAGGCATGTACTTGCCTTTAGTTTCTAGTAAGTCATGTATTTGTTATCGTAAATTTCACATCAAATATAATATACATTTATAGTATTAGGTTTTTATGATTTATTTTTATGAAATCTAGGAGAATATGTTAAATAGAATCAGTGCCATTGTGGCTAATTTTAATGCAAAAACATAAGTCTAGTATATATGAATTGATAATATTCAATTTTAATACATCGTACGTATATATTTTTAAGTCATTTTCATTAATACAAAGTTAAATTCATTGATTTAGAATATGACTGAATGCTAAGGTAAACTTTAAAGCAAATGTTGTGACATCATTTAGATTATATCAGTTTCCTAAATTCATATGCAGTGATATTTTACTATATCTAGACCGGTATAATTAATTAAAATATTAACTTAAATAAAATAACTAAAACTAAAACTTTTAAATAAAATATCGTTATTTTGATATGTAGATGGTTAAGATAGCTATGACAGGACTAAGATAGGGCTAAGATAGGGTTAATATAGCTATGATATAATGGTACTGGTGTGAGATAACTATGTCAGTGAACCGTGGACGAGAGGAGAGTGATGATTGGCTCCGAGTAGTCCTGATGCCAGAGACGAATACTCCAGTCTCCGCTGCAACTCAGGAACAGTTCGGGACAAAACGGCGACCAGACAATCTTGTACACGGGTCCCTGTGTCATGAGGTGGGGCGGCGGTGATAGCAATAGATAACAATAGTAGATCACACGGAAATACAGCTAATAAACGTCTAATAACTGATTACTGATTAATTACTGAATCAAATTAAATAACTGTAACGATTATATATGATTTATATAAATATATAATATATAAATATATGTTATATATATCTATATTACCATGATATATAACAGTGTATATCGACATGCTAATTTATATGAATACTACATATGAAATACATAAATTATAATGAATGGTAATAAACAATAATTGTAAATTATTAACATTATTATTTTTGAATAGTATTATCATTATCATTATTTCAATAACGTAAGTTATAGTTATCAATATTATTTCAACTCGATATTTTCACAATAATTGGGTGCTTACAAAGGAAAGCTATGAACAAAAGGTTGTAGTCAATGACAACAACATAGTGATACGAACCGTGTGCCCAAAGTAGCTGTCCAGATATTGCTCATTGTAACTGCACGAACAACGATGGATGTGTCCTTCTTCTGTCCCCACTAAATATCTGCAAGTGTGATAGCGAGTGTGAGTGTATGTACTGTATGACCTCGTGTGTGTGTGTGTATATGTGTGTGTATGTGTGCCTTTAGATACGAGAGACGTGTATATTGCCTAAAGAGATTAGTTCTTGGAAAACTGATGAAGATTTCAACATACAATAATTATCTTATAACTAAGCATTATGCTTTATGCATTAATTATTTTTATGAGATTAAATCCTGGGGACATTGCCCCCCCCCTTTTTACCCTATATATAGATATGTATTCACACTATACCGATAACAACACAAGCACCATCAGCACCATCACTAGCACCACTGCCCCTACTGTACACCACCACCAGCTCCCCACCACTACTAACATGTTAGTATCAGTAGGAGTGAAGGCGAAACAGAGACCCCCGGCGTATCGCGAGATGAAAGCCTCGGCCTTCTTAGTCTTCATCTGACCGGGTTGCTTCTGTATCATCTTCTTCAGCTTCATCAGGTCTACGGGGGTGGGGGGGGTGAGGGGTAGGGGTAGAGCATCAGTAACGCATGGGTACACGCGCATACAGTCATGTATACGTGTTGGTACATTGTAATGTGTAGTCAGTATTTATCAAAGATTCGCAGAATCAATACTTAACATTATTACTATATTAGTAATACTAAAAACAGACATCCTAAATTTTAGTATCTATAATTTTAAATATTCATATTGTATGTATTAATACATTATATGAATAAATATATGTGTATACTTATATTTAAAAATATTCTAAAACTGTTAATGATTAATAGCATTAACAATGTCACCATCAATATATAAATATGCATGGAAACATTAAGGATAAACAATTTTAATATTCAAATTGTGATCGCTTATCTAAGTTATCTAAATGTTATTAATGTTATATAACAGGTACACAATAATTAAGTAGACATCCTCAAAATATAAGTGTTTAAAAACACATTTAATTTATAGTTTAATAAATAGGACATTAGCTAAAATTATAAAAAAGTAAATTAATAAATCATAAGATATTACTAATTGAAAATTTTAATTATATAATGTACCACAAAAATATCTAATAATAATAATTATAAATAACTATAAAGCTATTATTACATTTATACCTAATATAATAGATTTCCACTTCTATATATAAATATAAAAAATATGCAGAATCTGCATAATTATTTATAATGCAACATATACACAATAAATAACTACCTCTACTACAACAACACCAGTACCAGCAGCACTACAACGACTACTAGCGCCAGCACACAGCTAACCGTAACACTCGAAGCCCTTACGTATAGACCACTGGCTAACTCTGCCATCAGTGGAGATAGAGACCAGAACTTCAGGCTTATCGTCTCCCGTACCTCTGTCCTTCTCTATCCAGCACAGCTGCCAGACGGGGTCTATGTGCTTGTTCAGAGAGTCGCTACGTATGGGGGCGGGGGCGTTAGGGGTGTACTGGGGGCGTTAGGGGGAGTTAGGGGTGTACTGGGGGTGGGGCGTTAGGGGTGTTAGGGGTGTACTGGGGGCTGAGCTGGGGCGGCGGGGGTATTAGAGGTGTACTGGGGGTGGGGCGGGGGCGTTAGGGGTGTACTAGGGGTGGGACGGGGGCGTTAGGGGTGTACTGGGGGCAGGACGGGGGCGTTAGGGGTGTACTGGGGGCGGGGCGGGGGCGTTAGGGGTGTACTGGGGGCGGGGCAGTGGTACCAACAGACTGTCCAGGATAGATTCTCCACCTGGTGTACGAACGTTGTAGATAGATATTGTTCCGTTGTACAGACCTGCCTGTTGTAGACATGTATGATTCACTCGTGTGCATTATGTCTTAACTCTTTATATACCGATTATATATATATTATTTATATTTATATAGATATATATATATATATATATATATATATATATATATATATATATATATCATTTATATAAATAATATAATGATATTAATAATAAGAATAATATATTAATAATGCATATTCCCTGTTAAACCTACTAGGGTGAATATATATATTAATGTACACATTAATGTATTAACATTTGTTTACTTTATTAAACGTATTGTTATTATTGAGTGTATGTATTGTGTCAATAATATTGGATTTTCTTCATCGTGTAATTGTTTCCCGGGGAATGATAAGAGGATGAGACATGTATGATTGGTTGACATTCTATAATCAATGATTTTCTACATTATATGTCATAGTAAACCTTCCTTCATTCGTTTATCCCCTCCATCACTCATAATACGTAGGTATTAAATGCTAATTTACAATATTTATAATTGTAATATATATGTTATTAATATAATATGCATATGGAAATGTTATTGTGGAACACCTCTCAAGTTTAAACTACCTATATTGTTTGTCTATTTATTTTTAATTGTTACAATTAGAAAAATAAAATTTATCTTATATTTTATATATATATAGATTATAATAATTCACGTTTCATTCAAGTTTATCGATTCACTTTTTCGATTTAATTTAATTTAAATTATTTATATTAGCGATAAAATTATACTTTTAAATTAGTAGATACAATCTTCTAAGTAGAATATATACTACACTATCGTATATTTAGATAGCACACACATACACACACACATATACACACACACACACATCTCTATAACTGTGATGAACTTACGGCCAGAAGATTATGATGTTTGTTGCTCCACGCTACTGAAGTAACTCCACATCTCGTGTGATAGATTCTCTCCGGAAACTGGGGATAAGGTGATTATGTAGAGATAACGGAAGAGGAGGAGGAAGAGGAGGAGGATATATATCACCATGGAGACAGGGTAACTTAAGCATAACTAGGTATATGATGTACATAGGTAGGTTGTATTAATAGTCGTACGGCTAGTTATTATGTTCTAGATTCTAGAGTCTAGAACATTCTGCTATGGTAATTTATTCAAACATGTATGACCTATTAATCTATATATATACATAGGTTAATTGAAAATAAAAGATGTAAACTGATTACAATTGAATGCACAATAAATATATTCTATTCTATTTATTCTATATATATATATATATATATATATATACATATATACAACTGTTTGTATAGCTCAGGTGGCTAAGGCGTCAGATACACAAGCAGTAGTACGCGGGTTAAAACCCCATCCGGACCATTAATATAAGTCTTAAAATAATATTTAGAAGTGATCTTAAATGACGTTAAAAAAGAGGTTAACACCATAGATGCCTTAAAACGAAATCGTTTTCGAAGGGACATTTGAACTATATTGTTATAAGTTAAAACTTCATCTAAGTTCCTGGATGGGTTGAAAGGACTCCACCAAATAACAGTAACAATATATGTATATATATATATATATATATATATGATGATGATAACGCAGCTATTCTCAGACACATTACATGCACAGAAGGTCACACCGATGCTATACATATGCTTTGTTGATATAATAGTTAATAATAAAACAATATATAGAGAGAATGATATATATAGATTTATATATTTGCATTAGCGTCGATTATTTGATCAGTGAATGCATAGACTCTGCCAACAAAATAAGCTATAATCTAAATATACCATAGTATTATTCTGGTATTGAGGACAAATGTGCTTAAAGACAATGCTTTATCATTCTATATCACCTATAGTATATGACTACTATTGTTCAAGGTTTAATGTATATTCATGTAGTGTATTATAATTGTAATATTTAAAGGTGTTACTTATATACTATACAAAATCTATATATATATATATTATTATTATTATCATAATATACATCTACAGTCTTACAGGAGAAGTACAGCCTGCGCGAGCTTACATGTTGAAGATATGAAAACAACGTTTATAAAACTCTCCAACTTGAAATATTTTAAATCTTTTTTGCGCAGATGTAATAATAATACTTCATTCTATCACAATTATATTTTTAAGTTATAATAACCATCACATTTAAAAATATAAAAATATTTCAATTATTTTAAACTATTTTTTTTACATAATTTTTAAATAAATTATATTAATAAAATGCCAATAATATTATGAAGTATGATAATATTTATTGAATACAAAAAAAAATTACTTCATTATCTTCATTAGTTTTTTATCCTTAGAATTTTAGCTAGAGTTAAAATTAACATGGTAATCCTAACGCCAGCTTTCACCCTTACATTGTGAAGGTAGTGCTTCCCCTTAACCCTATAGGCTATATGTACTATTAATGTATGTAAGGAAACCAATATCACATGGTGAATCATTAATTAGCTAATACGGTATGCATGTTTCTATAAATACCTCGGGATTCTTCAACGACCAACAACAAATGATGCCTCGTTTTTGTTTAGAGAAGTCATATTGACCATAGCACACAGCCAGAAGATCCTGCAAGTAGACGTGTAACGGTGATTGTGGCTTAAGCGTATCGTATAAGAGGGGGTTATGAAAAGGGGGTTATGTTTACGATATAATATTTAAACCCTTTTAGCGTAATAGTTATTTGAATAAGTATTGGAAAACACTTGTTTGGGTAACAATTAAAAAAAATATTAAGTTCTATATAAAACATATGTATTACTAATTAATATTATTTATTACTAGTAATATCAACTAACTAATATATAATATCTATTATTTAATATCTCATATATCATATCTACTATCTGTCACTCAATCACTCATTAGCAGTACTCGCGCAGTGGACGAGCAACGACCTTAACGAGGGACAAACCGGATTAGACTTGTTCCACGAGATGCAGCTGACGTTACGTCCCTTAGTAATGGAACAATGGTAGGACCACAAGCGGTCAAGACTGGCCACTCTCTGCATGGCGTTAGCCGCCGCCTTCTTCTTCTGTTGTTGTTGTTGTTGTTGTTGTTCAGAGTTCAGCGAAGATAGAATCTGGTCGTTCAATATCGACGTCTTGTTGTCCTGTTGAAGCCATGCATTGTTACTTCATACGTTACGTATCTTTCTCGTCATCAGAAGTGTATTCATTAATATAGTATGTTATATGAATATTATTAGTTTTTAAATATGATATTTTACATGAAATATTTCATACTATTAGGTGAACAAACTATTTGAAATATACAATGTCTATACACTGGTACTGAACACTGCAGTGTAGACAATCAGCTTTCATTAGGATAAAGACACACTTTACGTAACGTAATCGTATAATCGCGAATGTTTGGAAAACTATCGAATTTACACTTCTATTATTTTGAAATTATATATATGTATATTTTAATATATATATATTATATATAAACGCGATGATATAGACGCGATGATACTTTGCCCTAGTGAAGCGCATGGTTCACAAGAGCCGCTAGATAGCCTAGATAACCATCGGTGCGAAGCTGTGCTTCTTCTTGTTGGACTGCGAGTGCGAGTCATTAGAGATGGAGGTGTCGACCGGAGCCCCCAACACCCCTGCGGCGCCCTTATTGGTCATTGTACTGGTCAGCAGCGATTGTTCGTCTTCGTCTTCTTCGGTCGCATAGTTCTTGTCTATGTCTGAGGGTTAGTAGTTGTCACGGTTACCACGCGCTACCTCTCACGGTAATCAATGCACCTCTGTGTAACTGATATCAGTTTTATTTAATATAAAAATAATCAACATTAAGGTAACTGATTGTAATGTACTCTGCTTACAATGTACTCTGATTAGAATGTTTCCTATATATTCTCCAGGCAGACTAGTGATAACAACCGTAGATAATGGGAAAGTTCCGGAAGCTAGCGAGCTTCTGTTGATAGGTGTTCAGATTGATAACGCGGTCCATGATCACCAGGTGCTGTCGGAACTGTTCGCTCTGTAGGGGTCGTAGTGGGCGTATTAACCTATCGCTCTCTACGTGTGTGTGTGTACGCGAGGTATAGGATGGGTGGGGTCATAGGTTAGGGGCCATCGGTTCAAACTTAACAAATAATACAGGAGTGAAGGTTAAAAGGTCATTGAGGATAGATTAAGTTTACAGTAATGTAGACCTATACTGTGAGGGTAAGGTGTACTTATCTCAAAATAGTACTGAAATGCTATATTGAATATACTCAGATATTTATATAGGTTATAAGTTTCATGTGTATAACTAATTTTTAATATTATAGTTATTAATTATGGATGTTATTTATAGATATTACATCATATATAACTATATACGAGTGTGATATTATTTTATTATATAACTATAACTAACACATTTATTTATTATATTAAATATCATATTATACATGTATTTCTTATATTATTAATTTAAATGTTATACAGCGTTTATATCATATTTGATTTGTGAATATTAAACTGAAATATAGACTAGATTTCAATATATCTAGATGAATGTTACAAATATATTTATTTTAACGAGTATAGTTCAGTTTTATCTTAGAGATTAATTACGTTCACAAATAATAACAATCATTTATTGAATTACATGATTTTCCAAAAAATAAAAATATATAAAGGGCAAGCAGTGTGCTATAATAATGTTAATATTAAGAGTACTATAAGATAATGTATCAGCGATCTGACCTTGAGTATTTTACTCTCCCCTGTGATCATCTCTGACCGACCTCTAGATTTAGTCTGCGTATCGGATTCATGGGTCGTTGAGTTTATTGAAAACTGCGTGTCTTGACTGTTATCTGTGAGAAATAGACGTAATGATATTTGAACTTGAAATATATTCGTTTTTGACACGTTGCACACTTATCTGTACTTATTATTACATTTATTTATTGTTTTTTATATATTATTATTGTCACACTATAAGAATTTTATAATTGAATTAGTGTTTAAATAAATCATCATCATCATCATCATCATCATCATCATAATGCATACTAGGCATACTAGGCAGTGTATCACTCACTAACTAATAGATGTTCTCTAGTTACTATTATTATGATACACGTATCTTGCCGCATTCACTAGCGTTATAAACGAGTCGATTAAAGTAGACTAAAGTACAGTATGAGTAGGCACGATACGAAGGGTTTACGCTAAACACATTTAGTAATGTGCGTAACGAACGCATCACGTTACCATGACTACAAGTGATAGTGCATAACCATCACTACCACTACCGCTCGCATCATAACTACTACCACTACTACCACTACTACTATACCGTACGAACATGTTTTCTTGTTGTTGGACATGGTGGTGTTGGAGTGGTCGCTAAGATTGTGAGTGGCGCCGCTATTGTCGAGGTCAGCGTTGGACTTGACCTTACTCTTGACCTCCGTGAGCTCCACGATGTCCCCGTCGCTCTGCTCCAGAGTGTCGGTGGTGGTCGTCGTGGTGATGACGATCTGGTCCTTAGAGGTGCTGGCTGCTGCCGCCGCGGCAATAGCCTCTGTGGGAGAGGGAAGGTCGACTCAAGGTTAAAGGGGAGAGTGAACGTACGGGTTATTGTTAAGTATATGTATGCTATCACTAGTTATCATCAGCGTTGATTAGTTGTAGTGTTGTGATGATTTAACTATGTAATTAGTGATGATGTAACTATGTAATTAGTGATGATGTAACTATGTAATTAGTGATGATGTAACGATGTAATTAGTGATGATGTAACAATGTAATTAGTGATGATGTAACAATGTAATTAGTGATGACGTAACTATGTAATTAGTGATGATGTAACTATGTCATTAGTGATGATGTAACTATGTAATTAGTGATGACGTAACTATGTAATTAGTGATGATGTAACTATGTAATTAGTGATGATGTAACTATGTAATTAGTGATGATGTAACTATGTAATTAGTGATGACGTAACTATGTAATTAGTGATGATGTAACTATGTAATTAGTGATGATGTAACTATGTAATTAGTGATGACGTAACTATGTAATTAGTGATGATGTAACTATGTCATTAGTGATGATGTAACTATGTAATTAGTGATGATGTAACTATGTAATTAGTGATGATGTAACTATGTAATTAGTGATGATGTAACAATGTAATTAGTGATGATGTAACTATGTAATTAGTGATGATGTAACTATGTAATTAAGTATGTAATTATGAATTATAATAGCGATTATGTAGTGATGATTATAATAGCAATAATTTTATATTTACTATTTGAATATTATCCCTATGGATTCTATTTAACTATTTATATTATTCACCTGTATAATGAAATGTTTTTATCACTATTAATTGTTTAAAGATGTTTAATAATTATTAATCCATAGTATTGATAGTATTAACTGCTAGTTATTGGCTTTACCATATGTCATAGGTAACAAATAATAATAATAGAAAAACATATCAATATAAAAATAGCGCAAGGTAGTTATTATTCTTATCAATAACTTAAGAAATGAAAGTGCAATAAAATCAAGAAGAAATGTCATGTATTTATATAATACTCTATCCTTTATTTATATATATATATATATGAATAACCAAGTATTCACATAAAAGTAGGCGCATATGTCTCATGTGGCAGGCGTAAAGGTAACTAGGCCAATGGAGCCTACTCTAGCCACTGGACACAACTCTAGCTACTGTACATTACTGACCTGCTTGTTCTGTCTTCTTGAGGGCTTCGTAGCTATCGTACATGTCCCAGTTAGTACACATGGTGCCGTGTTCCTAAGGGTGGGGGGGTGGGGGTGATCAGGTAAACCAACGAGTTCACCAATGTACGATGTAAAGAGGTGATCTATGATGGGAATATTACCCCCCCCTGTAATGAAGCTGCACATTTACATCTCACGTAGACATAGAGAGGACAACATTTGAAAATGTGATTTCAAATTAATATTGTAACGAGAAAATGGTTTATCTTTAAATTTGATACGTATATATTATCAACTATAATAATTTCAATATTCGATAATTTAAGTATTTAGTATATTAGAGTATATTTAGATTACACATACGTCCATCACATGGATACAAAGGGACATAGCGAGGACACAGCGAGGACATAGAGAAGACATGCACCACTAACCATGTTGGACACGCTCTCAGTTTGAATAGACTTGCACTTGGGCAGCTGATTGAAGGTGTTCATTCCCCTCTCCACATAGCGATCATTACCGAGTCTAGACTTCAGTAACTGTTTAGTGTTGTAGGTATGTACCTTACAGCTACATTCGCTTAGTGTATTAGCGCACCACTCGTGTTATAAGTAGGGATACATATTAATATATATATAATGATATGATAATATTGAGCTGCAAATATTTAATTGAAATTATTTTACTTCTGTAAATTTCACAAAAATGTAATTAACTGTTAAATAGAAGTTGTGTGTAGATAGGTCATGTAGATATGTAGTTACATGAAGCAATAGTAGTGATAACCCCACCATCGCCATACTTGTAGGGCGCCTATCCTCGTGGATACTACCAGATTACTCTATACGCATGTAAACTCTATTCTCCCCTTAGTGCCCATGTGCCCACTAGATGTGAGTGTAATGCACATCTGTCTACTCTAGAAGTATAAGGGTATGGTGTGTGTAGCACGGACAGGTGTACAGATGGACACGCTAGCGTTGTATCAACTGGGTGTCCATCTGTCCTGCTACAGTGTGTACACCTGTACAGGTGCTAACCTCATTAGAAACTCAACAAGTATATGGCTGAGGTTCTACAAGAGTAGAATCGGGTTGAGAGGCGGGCGTATTTTACATTAGAAATGTTAACTGCGGCGCGATAAAACTCTGTACAAAATGTATAATGTAAAGATAGGTGGCGTACACCTCTGAACTTGAGTGTAGAAGTACTTAACTAAAGCACACATACCGCTGTACACAGGCGCTGCTGTTACTAACCTCCTTGTAGGCTTCATTAGAGACGGTGATGTTAGCGTATTCGTCTGCACTCTCGTTGCTCACCACTGTGCCCACTATGTCCAGTAGCCATATGGTAGTGGTCTCACTGAGGGTGATCTCCACCTGTTGGTTAAGCTGGCTGGGGCTCAGGTCCAACCCGTTCTCCTCGGTGCTGCGGTGGTATAGGGGCTGGTGACCTGTAGTGACAGTGGGGGGGGGTAGTGGGGTGTAGTGCGGGGTAGTGAGGTGTGATGGTGGGGGGTAGTGGGGGGTAGTGCGGGGGTAGTGATAGTGGGGGGGTAGTGAGGCGTGATGGTGGGGGTACAGGGACTGGTGACCTGTACGGGGTCAACGGACATTAGAGGTCGTATTTAATTATTTAATACAAATTATTAAAAAAAAACAGTTTATATTCATAAACTGTTACTTTGTTACTTTATATTCATAAACATATGATATATAATATTAAAATTTGTATTTTTAAAATATTAATAATTAAAATGTTCTCTTTTTTCCACAAAAAAATATAAATTGTAATAATCTCATGAAAAAACTTCATATACAAAAATATCTTATACATTATAATAGGATATTAATTATTTAATTATATTTATATATATTAATCAAATTTAAAAAATAATGTGGTTTATTCAGAAGTATATATTTTTCTATTTGAAATTGTTGCCTATCTATTCCCTGTTAAATTGTTATTCTCCTATCTTGTATATTGTAGGTATCTTAGGAGATATTGCAATATGTAATATTAAAACGTGACTTTACTTATAATAATGTAGGCGTTTCTTGTTTGTACCAACTGATTATTTAACTATATAATGAAATCGATCCGCCTTTTTATGTAATAGAGGTCAGTGTAGCAATAGTGGGGTAGGGTGGGAAATGCATATAGCTAAGAATGCAGGAGGGTATTTGTTAGTGGGGGTTCATTATTTAAAAATATTAATATGTATTTATTATATATTATTATTAATTAATATTATTAATATAAAATTTATATATTTATATATATATATATATATATATATATATATAGATTTTAATATAGTATAGTTATATTATTATTATTATACTATATTAATATTTTATTCTGAAGGAGAAATACTTGGGTGTTTAATCACCTAAAACATTAGGGGATAGTTTGAACCCCCCCGACCCTAATACCATTTCTTGCATCTATACCTATGACACTAGGCTGGCATTATATAGAGAGGTGGCGTTATATGCTGGGGTGGCATTATATGCAGGGTTCGGTGTGAATGTCTAACTAGCGATTTGGTTCCAGTTGCACATCACGTGAGTATCGGACACTGACTGATTGTCATCTGCTACTGAGTCCTGGGCTGCTGATCTTCCCGATTGTGAACTGAACACGGACCTTAGGAGAGGTGTGGGAGGTGTGTGAGTAGGAGGAGGAGGTGTGGGAGGAGGAGTAGGAGGAGGAGGAGTAGGAGGAGGAGGAGTAGGAGGAGTAGGAGGAGGTGTGGGAGGAGGCGTGTGAGGAGGAGGAGGGGGAGAAGAATATGAATACTTAAAGACAGAATATTTATCTACTACACAAATTCACAATGTTACCATTGAAATTTTAATTAATCAATTATTAATATATCATGAACATGTGTATAAATCACTATACCACTATGTATACTTATGATGAATATGAACCTAGTAAAAGGGCCACCGTAGCTTTTCTTATTTCCGTTTTGATAGATAGTGCTTGTTGCCATAAAATCATTCGACTATAAGAGTATGTTTGATACGATTATTATGTTCGTAATGATACTATAGGATACGCCTCTTACCTCTTACCTTTACTCTTATGGCACAGTAATAACGTCACATGTAATACACATTTATTGAAATCACTCCTCTATTTTAATAACTGATAACGTACATAAAAGTTAATATTAATTTCATAAAAAGAATCTATTTTAATTTGGGGTATATCAAATAGGGTATTTTAAATAGAGTGGATACATAAGGGGTACAGTAGGGGGTAGACCTACGTAGAATAGGAAATGGAACATTCCGGAACTAACCGTCATTGTTTTGCCATCGATGGCATTAGCACGACGAGACTGATAGTGTATGACATCTGGTTCCACGAGGGGTATAGGGGTGACATCTTTACCACCGAGGAATACCTAATCAGGTCAAGGTCACATGATTTAAGGTCACATTTAACATAACATTATATATTTGTAATTGAAATGTACAATTAATGTATCGATTAAAATGTTTCGCTATTGAATATATTCAAATAGAAATTACAAACCATATCATTATTTAAATATAAAACTTTGTGAAATAAATAATTTAGGTTTAACTAGTATGTATATATAAATAACGTATTAGGAAATATAGCTATATTATTAATGACAATACTTATCTATATACAACTTTAAATATTAACTATACATTAATCATTTCTATGAAGTTATGTGATATGTTTGGTAGTATTCGCTTCAATGAAAAGCTTGCATCTTATGGAAGGGAAAACAATGAAATAAATAACATTGATAAACAAATTATATAAATGAAATAATGTCAACTATATAAGTAGAGCGCACATAATAATTCATGACATTAACATACATGTTGTCATGGCTTGATAGTGGTTCTCTTATGAAAGTAAGTGAATCGTTAGGTTGCATCATTATTTAATGATTCATCGCGGTAATGAAGTGACTATGTTTCGGTAACAAATCATTAATATTATATTCGATTATGATGCTTTTTGAAAATGAATAAAGAAAATTACAAATTAATCCTAAAAGAAAAAGCAGTGAAATTAAATCATTCCAGTTAACTATTTCTATTCTATTCTATAATTAAATTTCAATACTAAATGTAATACATTATTATTCAATATACGTATAAATGCATGCGCGCGTACGTGTGTGTGTGTGAATATGGTTAGAGTGGAGAACCTGTATGATTGGCTTAGAGGTGGGTAACATCTTCTCGGAGGTGGTGTTCGTAGTGGTACGGGTGTTACGACTCAGCGTACTGTCGACTCCGCCCCCTTTAGAGCTAGTACCGCCCACAGCTACTGCGGTACCGCCCCCCCCAGCCCCACCCGTACTCTTCTCATTGATTTGTTTACGCGACGATTTCGATACCATCGTGGAACCGCTGTGCGTGAGAGAGTGTTGCTTTACTTAGTGTAGGTATTGCTTTACTTAGTGTAATGTATCGCTGTACTTAGTGTAAGGTATCGCTGTACTTAGTGTAATGTATTTATTTACTTAGTGTAATGTATCGCTGTACTTAGTGTAAGGTATCGCTGTACTTAGTGTAAGGATCGCTGTACTTAGTCTAATGTATTTCTTTACTTAGTGTAATGTATTGCTTTACTTAGTGTAATGTATCGCTTTACTTAGTGTAATGTATCGCTGTACTTAGTGTAATGTATCGCTGTACTTAGTGTAAGGTATCGCTGTACTTAGTGTAAGGTATCGCTGTACTTAGTCTAATGTATTTCTTTACTTAGTGTAATGTATCGCTGTACTTAGTGTAATGTATCGCTGTACTTAGTGTAAGGTATCGCTGTACTTAGTGTAATGTATTGCTTTACTTAGTGTAGGTATTGCTTTACTTAGTGTAATGTATTGCTGTACTTAGTGTAATGTATCGCTGTACTTATTGTAATGTATTGATGTATATTTTAAAATATGATACTTTACTTATTTGTGATGAGTTAGAGAGTGATTTTTGAAGCATGCAAAGTAGGTGAGATGAACAGATAGAGAGGCGTGTGGACTGTTTCAACTGACCACCTGTACAGTGTACACCTATCCATACGACCACCTTAACTGCTACAATAACCACACTCTTACTTATTTGAATGAATAACTTTACTCAATTGTAATATACGAATTCACTTAATGTAAGTGAAACACTTCCGTAATATCGATATAATCTATATAGTTTTTAATATAAATTGAGTGATCGACTATTTTGTAATTATAGTTCTCGTATAAGTATATATATATATATATATATATTTGTTGGGAAAGTGAACTTTCTAGAGATCATTTGATATCTAATGAGAACCAACTAACTATAATACTTCAAATTATATTTTCGATTGAAAACAAATTTAAATTCAATCTAAATCAGATTAGTATTTATAAGTATTTTTAGTTTAAAAGTTTATTTATTAAATATATAAATTGTATTTATTTTAATAATGTAATAATGTATTCATTTAAATGTTATATTTATTATATAATTTATATTTAACATAATTACTAGTAGTTACATATTTTATAAATTAAAAAAAAAATAATTGGATCAAGAATTATAATTGTCTAACTTTATTTCAAACTAAACTTGTATAATTAGTTCAACAAAAATGTATATGAAATTATCAATAATATTTTCTTACACACTTTTAATGCCTATTCCTATTTACTTCTAAGTTATATAGCCCAATGTCGGATACTTATGAGATATTTTCTTATTTACTTAAATTTATTAAATATGTAAAATATATATACATATATGTATAAACTAATCTTACAAATTTGGCTTACTCGAGTTGATAATAAACATGAAAGTATATCTATACATTTAAAGGTATTGTCACATACTGATTAGGATTAAGATAATTTAATATAATTTTATTTTCATAAATATATTCTGAGATATATCATATATCTACGTGTGTGTGTTAAAATTTGTGATAGATTCCTTCTAAATTCATTAGTTCACTAAATAGTAAGTCCAAAAATTGAGAAGTCATAGGTAAAAATCTACAATTGCTACTCGTAATATAATAATAAATGAATAATTGTATATATATATATAGAGTAATGATAACTATTAATGATATATCAGGTTATTAAAGGTTATATAATCAGTCCTATATGATTTGTAGCAATATTCAGTATATAAAGGTATCATGAAAGTTATAAGAAGTTGGTGAAGTGTGTTCACAAACAAGGTTACAAGGTTAAGCTAACAAATGTAATCTTTATATTATTGATACATGTCTTACTGCTGCTCCCTGTATTAACTTGTATTATTCGTAGGTATAATAATGATTTATACCTATTTACATATGCAATTGCGAATAATATTCTTACAATTGCTATTCTATATAAAAGTTCATTACGCATTATCTACTAGATTTTGCATAATTTAAAATAAAATCCTTAATATATCAATTGTAACCATTTTTTAAATTATTTATAATCATCTTTTATCACTACATATTTGATAATTGTGAATTCACAGTATATTTGTAAATAAAACAATTTATTTGATGTCCAAAGCATATCCTTTTATGCAATAAAATGTATGGTTACTGTAAAAAATCAATCCATCAATTAATCAATACAAATCAAATGTAACATCGAGGAGACCTGATCATATTAATGTGCTTCGTAATCATTGATTATGTAATGACATTATTCATTTTCGATTATTTAGATATCAAATAAATATTGATAATAAATCACGATAATAACATAAACATAAACGATAACAGCCTTATTAACTAGTATATTTCATATTATAAAGTATTAATAATTAAATAGTAAGTTTGTATGATAATTTACACAGTGCATACAATAATCAATATTAAATATTAACACAAATATTATTAGTGAAAGGTATTACGTTTACTAAATGTTTAGCAGGATATTCTACTCTAATATTTAACCTTTTATTATCATTATTAGTAAAAATATCTAAATTACTCACTGAGTGAATACATTTTACAAGTATGTATACATAACTAACTATATATTGACTTAAGATGAGAGTATACCGTAAAAGTAGACTAACAAATGGTTAATCATACACGTCCAATGGGATCGACCAGGAGTTCATCTTAATATTGTTTGGGGTTTAACTCTTATGATACTAATCTGTATGAAATAGTTGTTACTGTATACTTAGTGATAATTACTCTTGCGATGATGTCTGTATTGTACTGGTGATATGAAATGTACAATGTACATTGTACATCAAATACTAAATAAATAAATTAATATTAATATTCGATATCTGGATTGATATTTTATGACTACATGACTATGAAATACCGTAATTATATATTTATAAATAGAACACATATGAGTGTCAGATATAAAATTGATAATTATAGATTTAGGTAACTGAATTTTAATTGTATATATCTAAAAATAATCCATATATATGTTACATATGTATATTTATAAAATATAAAATATCATTATATTTAATAATCTTATCTTTGATAAACATATTTTATTTAATACTGGTATAAATTAAATAATTTAAAAATAATAATATAATTATTATAATATATTTGTATTGTATATTATTTATATCAATATATATATATATATATATATATATATATATATATATTATATATTATATATAATATATGTATTAATTTACGGACGACCGAATGCTCACGCACAGCAGTAGTCCTTAAACTGATAAAAGTAAAAGTAAAGTAAAGTAATTATAAAATTATTATGAATCATAATTATTATGATAATATGATATTTAGTTACGAAATAATGTATATATTATATATATTATATATATATTAATATTATTACTACATATAATATATTATATAATAATACAAATACGACGTTTTATAAATTTGTAAATAATATTTAAATTTATATTTAAAAAATTTTAAATTATTTTAAAAATATTATTAATTTATGTCTATCTTCAGTAAAAAATACACCTAAAAAAGAAAAAATTATGAATTATTAGTAATAGTTTATTATTTAGTACCCAGGTCCAACTGTTCCTCTTTTTTTCGATGGAATACTCATTTTTGCACTTATAATATATAAATTTATAAAAATAGTAATTTATTATGAGTATTAAATCACTATTGTTTACAGTAGTTACTAAGATTTGTATGAATTCCATTGGTTAATTTAATTTTAATAAATTTAAAATCAAATAAAATAAAATTTATTTATTAAATGTATGACTTAATATAAGTTACTATATATAAACACAAATTTTAGAAGAAGTTTATATATTTATTTTTATATAAATGAATACATATTTTAATATATCAAACTAAAATAAATAATATATTAATTTTAAATAATTTTTAATTGTATATAAATACAGCCTCAATTTGGATAATATTACATCCCATAATATTATCAAAAATGGCCGACGTTAGTTTTCCATATTTAATATACATCTTTTAATCCTCAATTTTATGTTTTATTTTTAAAAGCACATTTTACTTTTATTTTATTTTATTAAACAAATTTAATATTTTGTATATTATTATAGTATATTAATTTTTGAATAAACCTATAATCGTTTAAATTAATTTTTTAAATTGAATTTATGCGCCAAAGAAAACCGGAAATTTTGGTAAATAATGTCAACAAAATTTCGCATAAAATACCATATATAATGTAAATATACTATAATTTATTAATAATAATATATATTATAATACTTATAAACAATGTATAAATAAATATATTGTATTTAATTAGATTTTTAATTAAATACAATTGCTACAAAATATATTCAAATTAGCGTCTTCTTTAATAATTTCTATTAATTTTACATGTATATTTCATCACTTTTTATTAATAATTTATAATATTTATAATATAATAGATAATAATAAGTACTTCTTGAATATTAAATATGTAATATTCATAATATTACTAATGAAACATAAACTTTAACAATTACATATATTAAATTATCAATAATTTAATTTGAATTAATTTCTTTGTTTAACACATATTTAATTTAAATAATTAAATCTAAAATGAAGATGAATTAATATAATTTAATTGTATTAATATATTTAATTTATTTTTATTAATGTATTTAACTTATGAAGCTTTACTATAATAAAATTTCAAATATAACATTTGTTTATTTTTTAAATAATTTTAAATATTGTAACATTTTAAAATTTATACTATCTTCATTTAAATATTCTTTATATTATTACACTATTATTCTAATATGTATTATTTAATAATAATTAATACTATATTAATATTTATAAAATATAAATAATGCGTCTTAGTATTATATAGTGGAATTAATATTAGATATCTATATGATATACAATATTATATTAAATATATGATATCAATATTTATTTGTATCGTGACTTGTGCCATATATAATGCATTATATAGTGAATAATATATATATTATTTTTATCATTAGTTTGAAATATAATGTAAAGTATAATGATATTATTTATGTGGATTTTTAATTTTCAATATTCAAATTTAATCCTGATACATTTCGTACTTGTATATATTTAATATAGAATATAATATTATTTTCTGAGCATAATAATTATTACATATTTTTTTTACATTTAGTTATATATGATATACTAATCTTTCTCCATTTTTGAGCTATGATTTTTGTTGTTTTAAATATATTAAATATAGATCTATAAAATCATGTAATATTAATATATTTATTTTTAATAATCATCTTCTGTAATTCATTTATATAATTACTCAATTAATCTATATAAATAGTTATACAAAATTTAGTATACTTCTTTTAAACTTGGTTTATCATGTGAAGGGAATAAATGAGCATATCATTTGAATGTAGGAATGAAGTATGTACTTTAATTTTATATATTTAAATGTAGCTTTTTATTGTGTAAATAATATACACACATTTTTAATATAACTTACATTTTGTATATGCGATTATACCTTCAAAATTTATCCTTCCATAGTATTCAAAAAATGATCTCCTAGTTTATAATAAACTATGATACAATTTCATATAAAGACTTCAAAAATTAAATGTATAATTATATAATATATCATCACATCAATATTTCATCAAATTTAAATGTGTTAAATTCTATTTTCTAGGTAAAAGTTGATACAAAAGAAAAGCGTGTACCAGGTTATAATACATTATTTAATAAGTAAATGAATATATTTTCATAAATGTTATACTAATTTATAAATTAACCCATGATAGAAATAAAAACTGCATTCAGAAATTAATATTATTGTAAATATATATATATATATATATAGTTTTAATAATAATACTTATTAATAACTAATGTTTTCAGTTATTGATAATGACTATGATCCGAGCATGCTTGATATCGATGATGAACAGACACTTGATGATGAAGAAGCATTGAGTAATGACAGTTGTAATGAAATAGATGATCTACAAAAAGTAAGTTCCGTCTATATAAACTTTGTAAAAATTTTAATGTTTTTGATTTATTTATAATATAGTAAACTGCAACTAGATCAAACATTCATTAGTAAATGTAACTTCCTAAACATTCATAAGTCATATGGTTATGAATCATAACCATATATATTCAAAAGCTAAATTAAATAGACAATTTTATGAGTTCCAAAAAAATATTATATTATTCAAAGAATATTTATAATATAGCATTTAAATATTAATGGAATCCTAGTGTTACTAAATATAATACATTTTTTACATGTAAATAGATAGTATGTTCACTATCTTCTCATTCAATATTTGGCTGATTGTCAAAAAAAAATTCTATATATATATATGTAAAGTTTTTTTTTTAATATAATTATATATTTAGTCATTGTTGAAATTAGAAATAATTTTAAAATTAATAATATTAATTTTTTTCTAATTTTATATAGCAAATCAAATTTTGGCAATTAGATAAATGTATTTATAGTGGAAATACTGTTTTCTTATCTATTTACATGTAAACGTACACTCAATTTTGTGATACTAGGATGTCCTTAACCAATGTTAACTCATTGTTCAGACTAATAATGTTTGCTTCTAATATAAATGCAGGTATTATATAATTCCATATACATTAATAATAAAATTCTCTAAATTCTTTACTTAATTTGATAAAATTAAGAAATTTCTAATAAATTAATATGTTAAAAATTCTGCTTACAAATTGCATTATGTTAATGGGTGTACACATGAGGAACACAAGCGAGCAAATTACTGGCATCGAGTGCCGGTGTCGTATAATAATTCGTCCCAGATGGTCATGTGTAGGGTTGTGAGTTAATAAAAAACACGTTTTAAACAGACGTTTTAAACCGTTTTAAACATAGAATAAAAAACAGAAAAAAACAAGAGACATACATTTATACATATATTTATTTAATTGTTAATATTTAAATTTAAATTTAAATTCAATTTGACAAATAATAATTTATCTGCTCTTTTTTTTGATATAATAAATTGTATAATAATTGAAAAATGAATGAATATTTAATAAATGTATAAAATATGTGTAATTGTATTATTATTATTAAAAGTTAAATTAGATTTCTTTTATGTTTTGATATAATAAATTGTATAATAATATATATTATGTTTAAAATTATATAAAAAAATAGTATGAATTTTCATATTTTTTTAATAATATATTAATATATAAAAGAAATATGAAAGTTCATAATATATATTATTATATAATTTATTATATCAGAACATAAAAGAAATATAATTGTACTTTATTATTTATAATAATTTATTATAATATAAATATGAAAGTTCATACAGCTTTTATAATATTAATTATATAATGTACATATATCTATAGATTGTGATACAATCTCCATGTCTATAACAAATAATTAAATAATACAGAAATACTCAGTGTTATAACAAAATAAATATTATAATTATTATAATTGTCATACTAATGTATATAGTTTGACAATATGATTTAATAATGCTAATAATACAGATAATATATTATTTGAATTATTACTGATTATTCATATAATATGTACTTACTTTATTATTATTTTATTATTTAACAACATATCTACTTTATTTAAATAATTTTATATTTTGTAACAGAAAAAAACGGATAAAAAACGAATTAAAAACGAAAAAAACCGTTTAAAACATGTTTTAAACAAACAATAATAAAAAACGCGTTTTTTAACAACCCTAGTCATGTGACTACAAAATCGATGATATTTCACTAAATACACATACCAATAGCTACAAATTTAAACCACATATAACTAATGTGTATATACACAAATTTGGAAAAACCAACTTATGCATTAGAAGAAAGTAATACACAAATATATGACGTAGGTCGGAGATGCCTTTTATAATACAAGATTAAACGATAATAAATTAATATTTTAAAATTCTGAATCCACAGAAGTTATTATTATTCAATTGTAGGTATGATACTATAATAACGTATTCTAAAATTGCCTCTGTACCATTTTATTTAAAAAACATACGCATTTATATTTGTGAATATAAACATATACTCTATTTATAACTTTCTGCGGGTGTCGAGTGCGCGACACTCGCATCAAATTCAAATTCCAACTCGTTCAATAATTAACTGAAAATTCGTATACTGTTTTTTAATTAAAATGGTACATAGAGAAAATTTTAATATACCATATTATAGCATTATAACTAGAATAGAAAAATAATAACTTCTGTCGATTCAGAATTTTAAAATATTAATTTATTATCGTTTAATCTGATATTATCAAGGGCATCTCCGACCTACGTTATATATTTGTGTATTACTTTCTTCTAATGTATTATTAGAAGTTGGTTTTTTCCAAATTTGTGTATTTAGTGAAATATCATCGATTTTTGTAGTCGCGTGACTATCGAGGACGATTTTGAGAATGGGGACTAATTATTATATGACACCGGTACTCGTTGCTCGGTAAAATACTTGAAAAGTTTTATGTACCAGTGCCCGGGTGCGTGTACTGTTGCTCGCGGTGTGTACACCTAAAATACTAGCACAAGTGCGGAACTCAGTACCACCTAAATTCAACAGGTTCTATTTTGCAGTACTCATTACCGGAATTGTAAACAAGGCATTTCATTAGGGTAGTGACATACACACACATTTATATATATATATAACGAATCTCCATAATTGTATTATAATATATTATATACACACATACACATATATATAATATATTATAATACAACTATCGAGATTCTTTATATATAAATATGTATGTATCTAAACACAGATAACTTTTTAATTATAAATAACTTTACCCGGCATCAAGTCATTGTACTCGATGCACGCAGTGTGTACTCCTTAAATAATGTGTACTGAGCACAAGCCCGGCAACTAGTATGGCATCGAGTTCCGACACTCTTTGATCTTGATGTATATCCCCTTTAGATATTATCATTTATATCATTTATGATATAAATATTAAATATATATATATATACAGCAGAATACAATTATCTAACATTCACTAAATCATAAAATATTGATAGCTGATGCAGGTTGTGGTGTCAATATTATTTGTATATGTGTCAATTTATGTATATCAATATTATTTTGAAATATAATCTATATAGTTGATATTATCAACTTGATAATGTTCTTTATTTAATAATTTTAAATTTTGTACAATTAATTATTTATAAATGTATAAATATATATTTAGTTAATTGTAAATATATGTTTATTTAATTGTAAATATGTTTATCTCATCATGGTAATTTAATGTTGAATATATATATATATATATAATGTATTCTCTAAAATATGATATCGAAAGTTTACACATTTTTGTTAACTAATGCAAGTTTTATTAAAATTAAAAAGATACATTAAAAAATTCATACAAAATATTTAGAAAATAATAGCATGATTGTGATGTGATGTTTATCGGGATTAATCTATATATATATATATATATATATATATATATATATACATTTTATACATCATATTATTTAATGATGAATTAATATTTTACATTCTTCTATTTATTAATTTTATTCTTAATATATATTATTATTAATAATGATTTTTATTGATAATAAATAGGAAAGTGAAATGCCTATAGAAGAATTGCTAGCAGCCTATGGTAGAGTGTCACCTTCACCTAGTTATTCTGATCTCAATGTATCTCTTAGTAGTGAAGATGACATTCTGAGCAATGAAGATCTCACATTAGATAAGGATGAAATAGGTTTGTTTGTTTTATAAATATTTAACAAGGATTTAAACTATTTCAAATGTGTGAAGATATATGCCCTAATAATAGTGTTATTTCTAAAAGTGATATATTTATAATAGTAAGTATAATATAGTAAGATATGTGTCCTTATCATTTAATAAATATATAGAATTATATAAAATACTGCTTTTCTGTTATATTTAAATTATTGTTTTTTATCCATTGTTACTATGTTATTACTATTCTTGTTTTAATTACCTTATTAGTTTATCATAATATAATATTATATGATATATATTAATCTCAATTGTTTGAAATCAAATAAAATCATAAATTTTATTATTTTCTATTGTTTAGATATACTATCTTGTATAAATATATCTTTCATATGAATATATATATGATATATTTTTATAATTTATATTTCTGCTTTGACTTTTTATTCAAAAAATAAGTGGAATTTACTTTTTTAATAGTTTATCTATGTATAATGATATTAAAATATATATATTTACTCAATGTATTATTTTTTTGTACAATTGATAACAATAACACAATATTTCTTATAATACAGTTTTATATATATATATCCTAATGTGGTCATTTTGTGAGAGGCTCCAATCAGATTATTATATAGTATTCTGATTGGATGTCTGTCACAGACAGAGTTGGTAATAACCCCACAAATCTAAGAAATATGTGTGAGGTTTTTCTCTGGTTTTCTTTTTCTTAAATTTAAAAATAAAAAAAATCAATGGGAAAAATATTTGTATTTGTGGGAAAAATATATATATTATAATAATAATATAATTATATAAATTATATAATATAATAGTGTGGTAATATATATTAATATAATACTATAAAGTTTAATGACAACGTAAATTGTAAAATGGCAAGTATTCTAATAAATGATTTATATTATTATATATAAATATAAATAATTAATATATATTTGAAATATAAGTGTATATAATAATAATATTTATTTATTGAATCACATATAATAATAGCAGATATAAATAGCAAATATAAAGACTCCTATATAATATATAATAATCAATATAAATATATATATATATTAATCATTATTAACTTACTTGTAAATTAATTGAAATGTGATAATTAAAAAAATAATAATTAATTATATACTAAAACCCAGAAATAATAATGAAAACAAAAATGAAAAACCCAAAAACCCCAAAAATTATCAAAAGGTTTAAACCCAAAAAACCTACCTCTGCCAACCCTGGTCACAGATGCATCGTTAAAACTACAACCTTCATGAATAAAATTTAAATAATATTACTATTTATATATTATAAAATAAATAGATAGTTTTAATTATATTTGAATAATAATTATTATGTGTAAATTGACTGAAGATTATAAAATATATATAAAATACTTTTACATATTAGTGTACTTCATATTATGTTATACTGTTATACTTTTTATTAAAATATTTTATAAAATGCTTTATAAAAATTAAGTAAAATTTCTAAATATTATACTATAATATATAGTAACAAAAATACAAGTTTAGCAGATGTAAACTAATCGTATAAGTTATAAAATAAATTCATTAATCTATTTTTTTTTGTATATGATTATAATTATATTAAAATATGACTATTACAATAATATGTAAATGCAAAAAAATATTACCATTGTCATGTATACTTTCGCAGATATTCGCAGATTTAAATACTCATTTGTAATGTGTTTTATATAAAAAATATTAATCACATACTTTTAATTAAATACTATTAATTTAATAATAATAACACTATTGAATTTTTTAGTTTAAAATAATTTTTTATTATTAATATCATTGGTACAACATAGATATTTTATATAATTATATTATGTTATTTATATATATATATATATAGTTAATTTTTTATAAAGTATATTAGAAGTAATAAATTTATAAAAAACACGTTGTTAGGTCGTGATCTATTAATATCAGAAGATAAAGATACAGAGAGACCCACAAGTGCTGATGATCTGATGCGATGCGTTGATGTTTCTCCGGCTAGAACAGATAAATCTGAATTAACCCCATTATTAAGTAGACCACTCCGCCAAGCTCTATTAAGCTCTTCTGTTTGTTAGTTATTCAATATATCATTATATATAAATGTTTTATAGTTTCCTGATATATATATATAAAAATAATATCACTTGTAAAATATTTTCCAGGTGATAATTTTATATTTAAAATTATTATAATTATTTAAAATTTGCATACAAATAATTTCTTTTATGCTAGTATATACAATAAAATAAATGTTAGTTACAAATTTTAACTGGGTGAGGCTCCCATTCATCTAAACAATGTTATTTTAGCTCTATCTACAAACTCTTAGGATAAATAACTATTGAGGATAATTACTTAATTTTTTTTTATTCAATAGATACTTTCCTCCATCATATAGGATCTTTCTTTATATAAATGTAGTTAATTTAAATTGGTGTAAAATAGTCTCAATTAGTTAAATATTTATTTTTTCATTCAAATGCAAGTTTATCATCATATATTTAATTAATATAAAATATAATAATAATTCCAACAGGATTCATATGTTATACATTTACAGTAACAATTTCAGATTCAAATAATAAAAATCAAAAAAGTAGTAGATTTATGTGGTGAAAAAGTAAAAACTTGATAAAATGGCATTCAAAGTTTAATATATAAAATTTAAGTAAATATAATATATAATACATACAATTTCATATCAATTTCAAATAATTATTATATCGATTACATTCATAAAACACTTTATATTGATAGTAAGGGCACGCTGCACAGGTTTTTCGTTTACATGTAAAAGATACAAAAAGGACTATTTTTCAAAACTAAATTCACTAAGTAATATTTATTAAAATTATTACCTTTTATTACCTGTTTTACTAGTTTTTTTTTTTTAAATAATTTAGAATATGTATATGTACAAAAATACTATTTTAAAAATAATTATAAATTCTAATTAATACAACAAACTAGAATAATAAATCTACATATGATATGGATATAATGCAACAAAAATAAAATAAAATAAAGCAATATTACTAAATGAATTGAAATTATAGTGAACGTACTTGGTCAAAATAATTATTTTGTATAATTCAAGTTTTAAATTAAATTTTATTGATATATTACAAATAAATGAAATATATATATAAATTAATACATATCTAAGTATATCTATGTATATTGAATGTGTGTAAATGTAATATATATATATATATATATATATTTATAAAATATTTATAACATACATAAAAAACACAAAATAAATATAAATTAAGGAAATCACCTATCTATACTATACCTTTTACAAAAAAAAGTCAACTAATAAATAGTATCCTAACCACCGCACCTAAGTTATAGAATGATCTAAATAGAGATAACCACATTATAAAAAAAATCAACTCATTGAGAAAAATACAAAAAAAAATTAAAACAATTAAAAATTAAAAAAAAAAAGTAAATAAGTTAAACATAAACTTATATTTAATGCATATTTTATGATACAAGGATTAATTTGTTTGTAAATAAGTATTTTTAACTCTACCTTAATATTATTATATTTTATTTTATTATTATTTTTTTTTTTTTAAATAAAAATAAAATATCTTAAATATAATATAATATCATAAAGCATAAGAAGAAAACGAAATGAAAAAGTAATTCAACAAAAAAACGTTTCGGTGATGGTGATTCGGGCGACAGCATAGAAAAGATATTGATCTTAATCTGAAGCCCTTTAGAGTAAATAATAACATCAATAATTATGAAAAAAAAATGTACAATTTAAAACTTCTAATAAATATTTATTATTATTATTATTATATATATATATATAAGTATAGTTAGAGAAAATTAATAGATATATATTGTAGAATTTATATAATATATACAAATAATAAACAGTTATAAATAGTATAGAATCATTATAAATAATACATCATATTATTATTTTTTCTTTAGAGTTTTAAAATTCTACTTTTTATCAGTTTTATTTTATGTAAACAAACCATTTATGAACCATTTTAAAGATGATATTTCTAATTTTATAAATAAGTAGTACTAAAATAATACAAAAAACATTTTTTTTCATGATTTTAAAAAAAAAAATTCACAAAATAATAATTTTAAAATTTATAAAAAAAAATATTAATCATAATTTAATTCGCTTTTTAAAATATAAATATGTAGACAAATATTTATTTTTAATATTTCAAAAATTACTGGAAAAATATTTCAAAATATATTACAATATTACAATAACAACAAATTGTAAATGTCGAAAACCTAAACTGTACCTGACCCCGTTGCTCGGTTTTTGATTGTTTGCCTATCTATTGTAAATAATTATTTATTAATTATAACTATTCCTGATTCTACATTGCTAGTATATAAAATAAAATAAATTAGTCACGAAATTCAAAAAAGTTGCTAGGCCCAGACCATTCAGGCGATAATTCATTTAGATCGGGTATAAGTTTAAAAGTATAAAAATCTGTTATATCGTATAACAGATTTTTGCAACGTTTTTGCACCCGGTTCTCGAGTTTAAAATAATATACATACATTTTTTAATATGAAATTTGCATTCAAATTAATTATATTTATAATCTAAAGGTAAAAAGATCATCGATGCAGATTCTGATGATGATTCTAGTGATGCAGACTATGTGCCAATAGAAAATCCCATTATACCTGAAGAATTATGGAAGAAAACCATTTCTGTTGGTTCTGATTTCCAAGCAACTCTTCCATGTATATCAAGTCATTATGACCGTTAGTAATATCACTTATATATATATATAATAATATGCATTATATTTTAATATTTTAATATTTTAGCACAAGAAACAGATGATGAATTAATGTGGGATCCAAATTCTATAGAAAATGATGAATGTTTGTATATATTATTAACCCAAATTATTTCACATTATAATACTAAATTTCTCCAGCTATCGTTTGCTATCTGAATCAAGTAGAAAGAATACGAGATGAAAGTCCAACAGATGTTGGAGATATATTATTCGATGGAATCAATGCTAAAGATGATGAAGTGGTTTGTTTTACGATACCATTAATTAATTAATGAAGATTTGTAACAATATTTCTATTGTACAGGCTCTTAAAATATTAATGGACCGAGGAGATAAAGAAGTAGCTTTAGATACATTGTATGTGGCAATTAATGAAAAACAACTCCATACGCTTAGTTAGATTTTTGACATATTTTATATAATTCTTATAATATATTTCATTCCTGTTTTATTATGATTTAGAAAGTCGAGTTGATTGGGCTATATCCGAATGCATCAAATTTGAAGAAGCATTTTATCATCATGGAAAAAATTTCTTTAAAATGAAGATTGAATCTGTAAGTAATATTATACTTTCATTTATTAAAAATAATATTATCTAATATAATTTAATATAAAATAGATGAATCATAGAACTGTTAGTGAACTTGTGGAATTTTACTACAATTGGAAAAAAACTGAGAGATATGATAATTATCTTACTCAACATAAAAGAAGACCATTATTTATGTTTGATCCAAATTCTTCGTTAGTAGTTTTATTAATAGATGATAATTATTATTTTATTAATATTATTATTATTTTATATTTATTATAATATATGTCTGGTATATAACGAAGTATATCACGAATTATTTATAAATATAAAATGAATCACTAACAATTTTAATTAATAATTATTCATAGGATAATGTTATTTTAGTGCTTATACATATATTTTATATATGTATCTTTTTTACAGTGATTTTGTAGAACGGTATAAGGAAATATACAATGATTCAAATGAAGATGATATTGAAGTCTATGCAGAAAAGTTACCTAATATTACTTGCACTGCAGAAGAACTAGCGTATTCTTCCAGTTCTGAAATCGATATAAACATCGATGAAACGTATAGCAATACTGGGTCCTCAATTAGTGACCTACATTATAGTACTCCAGAACCTACCCTGGCAATTAATCCGGCGCTCGTTGTGAAACTTAACGAAACCGACGGAGTCTCTCCAAATAACAACTGTAAACGAACATTTGAATTCTCAATAGATCCGTGTCCATCTGTTAATAAAAGGCCACGAAAGGAAGACGATTACATACTCTCAGTAGGATGTAGTGAAGCATCTCTAATGGCCATATCTCAATCTGCAGTGTCCGCTGAATAAATATCAAATATTATTGTATATAGAAATTATATTTTATATTTAGCTTAGATATAATCAAACGCAGGCGTTAGGTTTTGTATATCAATTATATATATATATATTTTATTATCCATTGAGTATTTGAATTTGTACATATAAGAAATTTACTATTAATTACATTTAATTGTATTGATACTAATTTAAGCTTTTATATTTATACTAGTGTTAATTAAATGAATAATGATAGCATGGAATTTATACATGTCTGTTATTATTTGTTTTATATATAATATATATATACAACTTTATAGTAAAACCCACACCTTATTTATTAGTTGTAAACGAATTTTGTTATAGTTTATTATATTGTGAGTTTTGGGGTCTCGGCCAATTATTTATTTCATATTGATAAAATAAAACTATAGCATTTATTAAATAATATTATTTAATCATTTATAATACATATTTATCTATGTGCATTTGTTTTTAATATACAACTGATTAATTAAATATATTTTGTATAACAATTATATATTCATCATCATCAATTATTTTAATAAATATTTATATATATAATATAATACAATTATTTTAAGTTTCAAATTAATAAATTCATTTATATTATGTGTAATTAAATATATAACATGACAACAAATCTAAGCTAATATTATATAGGTTCACTTAAACTATTGTGGTCATTGTATTTAAACAATGTGAAATGTAACTTAATTAAACTTTATAAAATATAATGCTATATTACAATAAGAACATATATTTCTAATTTTTTAAACATTTAAATATTAAATTAAGATTCATATCTATATAAGTCATAATTATGATTTATATCTTTTAATATTAGGAAATAATATTGAATTTTTATAATATATTGGTAAATTTCCAGAAAAGATAAATATTCTCATGAATGTTATAAAGAGTTCATAATTAGTACTAACAATAAGTAAAGATTAATTTTCCTGTTAATTTTATATAATTATTTAACTAAATTAACCATGTATTTCATAATATCGTAATATTAGCAAAGCTATTTTATGGTTTTGGGCTTTTATATTAGTATGAAATAATTATTTCCTAATTATTAATAGATTTGGATAATATTTTAATTTTGTTATAAATTACTTTATTTGATTGTATTATATAAATTGTTAATGCAATAGACATATTTCTAATATAAACCATTGATCATATTATTATATCTACTTACCACGTGTATGATTTGTGTTAGCAGAATTATGACGTAATTAAGTGTTCACCTATATAGGAATATAATATATATTCTACAATGTAAATATTATCTATAGGTTACCTACATCAAGATTTAAAATTATATCAAAGATTGTTCCCTAATAACAGAGCTAAAGAGAAATGTCTATCTAGCTCTGCCTAATAAGGACAATTCTACCGTTATAGTATCAAGTTAATTGTATATTATATTAATATATATATATATTACTATTGTAATATATCCATGGAATTTACATGCATGTAAATTCCTGTTATATCTTTGAACAAATGGTGTATAAAAGATACTTTCTAAAGACGAATAACGTTTGAATCCTTGTAATACGATATTACAAGTTAATTACAATTTTTGTGTTAGAAAGGTGTCCATGAAGCCTGCAGGCTTGAAAATCCAGCAATATTGTAACTCTGTAAGATTATCGGAATAAATATAGGATAGTCTATGACCTAACATGATGTTAAACATCATGATATTCATATTGCAAACTGATAGGTATCTATACTACATTTTCTTAAATAATTTATTTAGTTTCTATATTTTCTAAATTATAGTAGTTTAGTATTGTTCATAATTTACATATAATGAGAACTTAGCGAACTTCGCTATTATTTAAATTACCCAACTATTAACCCGTTATTAGATTTATAATAATCAGTATTATAATTATAATGTGTATTCCGTAATATTTAAATAATATTCAATGGGCCATTTTGAAATAGCACAATATTTGTTTTTATAAGATTTATATATAACTGTTATAATAATTTTTATAACAACATGGACTATTATATAATATAATATACGAAGTTCCCTTAAAACTATAATTATAATTATTATCAAGGATTTTATAGTCAATGATCTCGATTTAGTTATCTTATATAGAGTAGGAACTAAATAGCCTACATCTTATTTATTATTTAATAGGAACACGTTCATAACCGGCGCCAAAAATATATGACTAATAGTTTATTAGATATCTGAGCGCGCGCTTTCGGAATTGTGACTCCCGACTCTAGATATAGGCGTGTCATAATATATATACTCCGCCTATATATATACCAAGGACACGTATTTCCTTGTATTTACTACGTGTACACGTAATATACTCAAATATTTTGCGAACCTTAGAAAAATATTTGATATATATAAGTATATTACGTGTACACGTAGTATATACAAGGAAATACGTGTCCTTGGTATATATATAGGCGGAGTATATATATTATGACACGCCTATATCTAGAGTCGGGAGTCACAATTCCGAAAGCGCGCGCTCAGATATCTAATAAACTATTAGTTATAGATTTTTGGCGCCGGTTATGAACCACAACCATTTAATACATATATATAAATATATATATTTATATATATTAATATATATATATATTAATATATATTTATATAGGCGAGTAGAATATAACCATAACAACGTCGGGGTATACGAACTGTATTATACAGTGTATAGCTAAACACAAACCCAACCAAAAACCCAACCCAATACGTTTGTATAACGATAAAAACACGACTACCCCGCCCGCCCTCCCCCACTCCCACCCGCCCTTAAAGGATTTTTGGGCCGAGCTGCATTTCGCCATTCATCGAATATATATATATATATATATATATATATATAAATATATATATATATATATATATATATATATATATATATATCGGATATATCCGATATGGTCTAGTGGTGAGGATTTCTGCCTCTCACGCAGAAGGCCCGGGTTCGATTCCCGGTGTCGGAGTATTTTTTAAATTTAATACTTACAATATTTATTATATAAACATGTAATATAAATAATTTATATATATATATATCATCGATGTATATAAAAGCCCTTTTATTTACTAATTGACTTTAAATTATACTATTTATCCCAATTCCTGTTTTCCAATTTATTTTTAATTGGCGCTTATTAATAAATGGCTATACCCAGAAAACAGTAATAGCCGCATAATAGCAGCATATGCTATAGACTCAAATGTTTACATTGTGCTATTAATAATCTATTCTGCTATTTATAATTATCAGGTAGCCCTAATAATAAAACTCATAGTTCATATATATGTTGTGGTGGTTTATAGAAAACTAAGCCTACTTAACATAAGAATACGGGAGATACTAAGTAGGATCATTTACATACGTATATAATTTTAATAATAATGTTTTACGTAGGGGAAAGTCTCCGATCACCTACCCCTAAATGATTATTTGTAATAAATTATACAATATTAAATATATTTATTTGAAATTTTTTAATTTGGGTAATATTATGGCAATGAATAATGTGGCTATTTTAAATTTTTGATATAATTATATTTACAAGAATAACCATGGGGTCGGTAATCGGATACATGTGCCTAATACCGACCCCCTTCTCCTATTACCGACCCCCTAAAATAATCGTGATATAAATAATTGTAGTATTATAATATCCAATAGGGGAGGGAAGGGGGTAGTGGCCGATAATTAATATGCCTCAGAAGATTTCTAATATATCGACAAATACTGAATTTTAGGCTCTTATTTTTTTGAATTAACTAGAATACTGTGATTTCACTTTTATATATAAAGTGTTTATCCTAATAATATAAACGTTTGGTTAGACATTACAAAAAGCACTATAATAATGCAAGGCTCTAGTAGTGGCCGCTAGTACCAGAAAATGCGATAGGTGTCTCGTAATATATTCGATTTATATTTTTTTAATTATGTAATATTAAATAATTATATTTATGATGCATACGCACCTTATTTGATTCAATGATTTAATTATATATACACATACTCTTACATATAAATAAGCATAAATATATATAATCATTTTTTTGGTCACAATTTGACAAAAAATGATTATATAATAAATTAGAGTAATTAATTAATTATTAAAAAAAAAAAGTTACTATATATTATAGATATTTGGATTAACTAAATATTGTATATAGAACTTTTTATCCTATCAAGCACCATTTAAGCGTTAATTAAAACGGCCACTACTCCCTCCTCGGCCACTACCCCCTTCCCTCCCCTACAAATAGTAGATATACATAAATATAATTAATGATAACATTCACGCAATTTAGTTTGTCTTGAATTTATGTTTTAATAGTAATATAAAATTTAAATTTAAACTTTATAGTAATTATATTAAAATAGTGTATATTATTATTTAATATTTAGTTATTAATCAGTATGTATATAATCGAATCATGAATCCTTAATCTATATCAATGATACACAGACAACCTACGACATATATTAAAGTAAAATACTGATCTATTTTGATTGGATATTATAAATCACATGGGGTCGGTATTAGGGTAATTTAGGGGGTCGGTAATAGGAAAATCGTATGGGTTGCTATAATTAAGATATATTGGTTAATATTTATTCAAATTAAATTATTTTTATAATAGTTATACAAATTGTATCGATCTACAATATTTTGTGCAGTATTACGTTTTCTTTTAATTAATAAAGTATTTACAATTATTTAAAAAAAGTTATTATTCAAATATTTAAAAAGTAAAAACAGAATATATCATTTTATCAAATAACAATTGTAGGATTAAATATTTTTTAAAACAAAATACTTATTTATATTTATCATTAAATTACTAACAGTTCGTGTATATAATATTTTTTTATATCTCTTATAGTTACTGAGATACGAGAGGGGTCGCTATTAGGAGGGGGTCGGTAATCGGGGACTTTCCCCTAAGTATATTTACAAAGTAAATAATGACCAGTATAAAGTTGATTTCTATATATTTTACTATCATTTTGTGTATATGTCTATTATAATTTACAATAATTATTGTTTCGTATGATGTGTTAACACAATAATAATTATTATAATATAGCCTATTGAAATATATTCGTATTATATACGGAATAATCTTCCAGACGATATACGGAAATCAACCATAAATCAACCTATATCGAAGAAGCGATATACTTAGACATTACATTACGTAATATGTTTATTTAACTTATAATTCATAACACATTTTATTTTCGTTTTTAATTTATTATGTTTTATTCTTTTTATCGAGAGAATATTCTGTATATATCCTTTTTATTGTTATACTATTAACTACGCACTATTTATTATTATTATTATTATTGTTATATACCTATAGGTAACATAGGGGAGAGCGGGGCAGGTTGAACCGGTTTTTATAAAAACACATTTATCTAATAATGTTATGAATATATTTTAATAAAATAAAATGCATAAGATAAATATAGTTTATGATCAATAAAATCAGTGTAATGATAAATAATTGAATATATAATTACATTATAATATTTTTTTAATTTGGCCAGGTAGAAAAAATGCAAAATTAAAGATATATTTAAAAAATAAACATAGTTAAAATTATATATTTATATTTATTAGTATATTAACAAGTATATGTACCAATATTAATATCAAAACTAATGAAACTTTTAAGGCGAGAGGTTAGATTAGGAGTGAGGTTAGATGCTCTATATTTTAATCCAGCATATAAACCAATTATTCAATTATTTAAAATAATAACTCAATTATATATTTAGGTTATTACTAATTAATTAGATTATTATTATTATTTAAATAAGTCATTAATTAATTATATAAATTAATAAATAAATATGTTTAATGATAAACGGGGCAGATTGACCCTATGGTCAACCTGCCCCTTTTTACTATGGTCAACCTGCCCCATATCACCTATATATAAATGTAATCTAATTAATTTATGAATGATAATTTTTGAATTTTTTATTTTATAATATATAGTATATTAAATATACTTTATTTATATACCATTAATAATGCTATGTTATTACAAAATATATTAATAATATCAAATTTAAACTAACTGTCCCACCAACGAGTTTTTCATAAAATATTAATAATTAAATAATATTTTAAATAGTTAAAATAAATAATTTTTGAGTTGTTATAATAATACTAAATATAGGTGTGTACATGTATTACAAATTACATTAGGATATTTATTAATAGCAGAAATAAGTGAGATGGCTCAACCTGCCCATATGGTCAACCTGCCCCGCTCTCCCCTACTACTTAAATCACATTCGAGAATAGCGCTCGCTATTATATTTGTGTATAATAAATCATTATCATCATCATCATCATATATGATTGTTATATTTTTATTTCCTATATTAAGAACTTCGATTTGAGAATTTCCGTTCTGATTATCAACTATCGATATACTATTATTATATTACCAATATATTAACCAAAGAAAACTTTCTTTACATGGATGTTATCAACGAGTATATACAATGTTATTTTTCTGCTAACTTTTCATTATTATATGTTTCCACCATATGTATTCGATTAATTAATTTGTAAACAAAATTAATATTATAAAATATTATATTTACGTTATTATATATGTGTTAACTTTTTATCTTTTAAATGAATTTTCAATATATTTGCAATATATACATCTATAGATGTTCTACTCTTTACCGACAACATTATTTTTCAAAGTATATATACATACTACGTAAGTATATATATATACTTGATATCGAGATTATAGGGATAATAGGGTAAAATAATGTTGTATTACTATATAAATAATTATATAAATCATAATCCGATAATTTTTTCAATATAAATACATATTATTGTAAGTAGCAAAACCGAATAATTTTTTCATTTTAGTTGCCATTATTAGGGTGGTCATATTACCCTATATGACGGGTAATAGCGCCATACATCAATCCACTAGGTGGCGTTACTTTAAATAAAGTCGTGTATAATAATATCACAGCAAGCATAATCTAAAATAATTCAATCAATTGCGATACATTAATTATTTTTAATTTAATTAAAAAAATTACTACCATTAAACCTACTTAGGATATTTTTAATAAGGAAAGCAATTTCACTAGTAAATTAAAGACGGTATTTCAACGAATATGGCATACAAAATATACAAAATATACAAAATATTCGGATAAAAGAGACATTTTGAAAGATAGACTAATTTATATTATATTATGTAGGCATATATATATATATATATATATATATATATAGGCGTCGGAAGGGGCGGGGGTATCGGACCCCCCCATTCAAAAATATGGGGGGGGCTACTGTTTTGCCCCCCCCCCATAAAATATGTTATAATACATTGTATATATATATATATATATATATATATATATATATTACATATAGTATATTGTCTTTGTTAATATACATTTTTATTAAAGAATTTTACTAAAAAATATGGGGGGGGGGACTAACAATTGTTTGCCTCTCCCCTCCATGAAATATGATAATATTTATGAGAAATACTTGTTATCTGGCGATATTCAGAATGACATTATTCAACTATATAAAACTGAATTATAAAATATGTTATTGAAAGAAATTAATAGGACTTTCTCAATTCAATGTGATAGAATTCAATATATACCCGGAAGTGAGCAGGACATTTAGGTTCGTTATTTGACATAAGAAATTAAAGACATATGCATAGTAATGTGTAATATGACTGAGGATACAACTTGGGAAAATATAGCAAATTTAATTTTATCTTAACTTGAACATCTTAACTAGCATATTTCTAAATTAAGAGGATAGGTATTCATATGATGGGGCAGCTAATATGTCTGGTGAATGTAATGGTGTAAAGACTATAATAGTGACTAGATAGCAATTAACTTTTTATACACACGTGGAGCTCATCGCACAAATTTAATAGTATATTCATTAGATAACAATATAAATATAGAAAAGCCTCGAGAGTGGTTCATGATTTGGGATTATTATATGAACAAACTATCAAATTCCGGAATATATACAATACTGATAATAACAAAGAAAATACATCGAAACCAATATGCCCAACAAGATGGACTGCGGAAATCATGTATTAAAACAATACTAGATCAATATAGTGGTATAATCTATGCACTGAAAGAATAAGTCAAATATTTTAACTTTGATATTTGAAAGCTTGGCTTTACTTACTTACTTAGTCCCTTGGCCGGTAAATCGTATACATATAGGGGTGATATGAATCGCTGCAACACAAGTTATTCTCCATCCGTCACGATTCGTATAGGCTCTAGTAGTGGGTCAGATACATTTCTGAGCCCGCCCATTCCACTATTTTATCCATCCAGTTTTGTCATGGTCGTCCTCTTCTTCTTCTACCAACACCGCAAACTTGTATCACAGTTTTATTTAGACTATCATGACGCATTGTGCGACCAACATATGATATATTTCTTCTCTTTACTGTTGATAGAAGATGCTTAACTTGATATATGCACTCACAAATTATGTGGTATACATATTCATTTGTTTTTCGTTCTTTGTAGGTAATCCCCAGGATTATTATATAGGCTTTATGCTCAAATGCGGTAATTCTTTTTCCAGTCTTTCTGTTAGTTTCGCAGCCATAAAGTAGTATAGACAATATTAGTGATTTGTACAGTAGTATTTTAGTATGTAGTGATATGTTTCGACTCTTCCATATAGTGATTAAGCGAACTAACGCAACGGTTGCTGTCACCATTCATATATTTATCTCTGTTTCACTTTTTCCATATTTCATTAGAGTCATATCCAAGTATTTTAATTTATCTACTACTTCAAGAGGTTCATCGTTAATGGTTATCGTTATCACTTCAGATGTCTCATTATTCTCGGCTATTGTGTTGTAATGGTCTTCTAGCGGATCTTGCATGATATTTTCTAGGAAGATGTTAAAGAATGTTGTTGGTAAAAGGCATCATTGTCGTACTTCTACCGACGTATTAAAGAAGGTCATTATTTTGTTGTTAACTAAAACGGCACTGTTTATTTAAAAAAAATAAAATTGTTCGATTATTGCAATAATATTTTCATCTATATTGAAGTGTCTCATTACTTTCCATAATCCTTCATGCCAGACTCGGTCAAATGCTTTTTTGAAGTCAACATAGTTATGGTATAATTTTATTCCATGTTCAATATGTTTCTCTGCCATAATTCTGCAGTTTAATATCTGTTCGATCGTGCTTTTTTTCTTTCTGAAACCTGCTTTCTCTTCCGATAGGATATTTTCTGATATTGGATTTAATCGATTTAAAATAATTCTCAGCATGATCTTGCTTGGGTGTGATATAAGGCTAATAGATTTATAATTATTGCACTTTCTTAGGTCACCTTTCTTTGGTATTGGAATAATTAATGAGTGTGCTTATGCATAGGGCCATTCTTTTTTATCCCATATTTTTTGACAAAGTTAAGTCATTGTTATTATCATTTGTCGTTTCTAATTATCTTACTTGGGATGGTATCTATACCTGTTGATTTTCCCTTCTGTAGACTTCGTATTACATGTTCCACTTCTGATTTTAAAATCGGAAAGTTCTCTTCTACGCATGCACCTCGATCATCATTAAGTATATTTTCATCTGGATTTATTGAGTAGTTATAGAGTTCTTTGCAATATTCTGTCCATATTTGGACTATTTCTGATTCCTCTGTTAAAATATTGCCATTTATATTTTCCACAAATATACTTTCAAAAACTTGTATTAGTTTGCCCATCAAGTTCTATGTCGTCGTAGAATGGATTTAGTTAGCTAAGAACTATAAAAAACGTGGTTGCGGTCTAATATGCTAGAAAGTAGATTAAATGCATTAATATTGGCAAATATCCACCAAGAAACAATTCAAACAATTGAGATGGATATATTTGCAAACACAAATAATTGGAGAAAATATATATTTATATAATAATAAATTGTGTAATTTTTTATATTTATTTTCTAATATAATAGATTACTTAATTATTATTATAAAAATTAAATATTATTAATTGCATATTAACATAGACCAACGAGGTATCCTATATTAATAAAATATTGATTAGTAATTATATTAATACATAATAGGATATATAATATAAAATAGAAATAAATAGTCCCCCCATACAAATATCATTCCGACGCCCTTATATATATATATATATATATATATATATAGGTAGGAATATCAATATATAAACATATACATATATACATAGAACCATTTATATATACCATGTTATATATATACATACATGCACGTTACAAGTAATTTTAGCTTGGGTGGGCAGGCCCCACTATATTTAAAAAACGATATATTTTCTAAACTTGAAGTTTATAAAAACATATTTTTACTAATTTTAAGTTTTATTAATATTATATCATATGATACATATACTTATAATATAACTATTGTATATTTAAAAAGTCAAAAAATAATTTTATTCAGCATGTGTTTAATGAGTATTCTTAATATTATAATTTATAATTTATTCATTTAATTCAATAGGGTTACAATGCAAATATCGGTCTTTAGTAATATATATATATATATATATATATATACCTATATTAGGGGAAAGTAACCGAATACGGACAGTGCCCGAATACGGATACTGTCCGTATTCGGGCACTGTCCGTATTCACTGGACACTCTCGGTATCTCAGAAACCATAAATCTTACACAAAAATATGTTATAAATAAAATATTCATAATTATATAAATAGTCAAAATAAGTATTTTTATTTTTTAATTATTCAAAATATTGCTGATATATCCAATAAACTGATTTTTTTATTACGTTTTTAAATTTATGAAAACAAATGTCAACTAAAAACCTTCTCAAGAATATACAAATGTATCGATATAAAATATAACACTATATTATTAAAAAATAAAGTATTCTAAAAATTATATATATAATTTCTATATTTGTTATCAAATATTCATTAAGATATAAGCATATATCTATAGGTCATATAAGTCCCTAACACGGATACACTAGATGTCTTAACACGGACACCCTATAACCAACCAGCGTGCAGCGTATGAACTATTCTGATTTTCATAAATATCGCGTGCGTTATAATATTAATACCACCAATAAAGCTAAATCAAATTTTTTATTATTTAGATACATAAATTGTATTATTAATTAAAAAATAATAAAAATAAATAAATTATTAACTAATTAAATTAGAATAAATTATTCATAAAATTAATTATAAATAATGTAATTTTAATTTGTCTGATTGATTCATCAATAATATATGGGTAATCTAGTGGTATTTAGGGTGTCCTTATTATAATTATTAATATTATAACACAGGGTGTCCGTATTCGGACATGTGTACCGAATACAGACACCCCTGTTATCTATGGAATTAAAATATTAAATAAAATTTTAAAATCACAATAATATCTATAATCATATAATATTAATATATTGTAATTTTTGAATACAAATAATGAGTCATAAAATTGTAAGACCATTTATTGTTAAAGTGTCCGTATTAGGTTACTTTCCCCTACTTGAAAATATGTTCTTATACCACAATATATTTTAATATGTTGTTAATTTAATTATACTTGTTATATTCGAGTAGTATTTTAACTAATGGAATTTATTTTGTCAAAAAGTCAATACCAATTATTTTAAAGAGAGAGATATCGATTGATTCACACATGGAATATCTAAAAGTACATGATACCGTTTGTATATATTTTATTGAAGATAATACTTATTCATCACAAACACTCATGGTACCTTCCTCATATATTCTTCACCATACCCTCCCTCATTATCAAACATTATCTTATCACTCATATCATTAAAAACCTTTTCTTGATCCCTCAACCTTTAATAACTATAGTTCCTATATAACCCTTAATAACTATAGGTGTATATGTAAACCTTATGTCCCATATACTTATTTAAATTCTGTCCATACTTTATAAAACCGTAGAAAGAGTCGTTTCTAAGTAACTCTCTTCTTTCCTGACTACTAATAATATACTTGTATATTTCCAAAGTACTTATATAACAACTACATCGACTGAAATAGCGTAACAATAGGTTAAACCTACATCTACTATAAACCTACATCTACTATAAACCTACATCTACTATAAACCTACACCTACTATAAACCTACATCTACTATAAACCTACATTTACTATAAACCTACACCTACTACAAACCTACATCTACTATAAACCTATATCTACTATAAACCTATATCTACTATAAACCCAAACCTACATCTAAAACTACATCTATTAACCTCCATTAACTTAAATTTACATACATTAACCTTAATCAATATGGAACAATTCTTGTTCTACTTGCTATAAGTGCTGAGTTGTATACTATTGAACGGTCAAGACTATGGCCGTAGTATTCTCATATCACGCTCGGATAATATAGGTATCGGAGGTAATTACCTGCACTTAAATGGATTACGTCATACATTTCTGACCGTACTTTTTCCATTCTTATCAATTGGCACCTATCATCAAAATATACTTTACGGAGTAACCCAAGTTTCTTTATTAGGTCTGATTATTTTCAATATGTTTCTACTTCGATTTTTAATATAATTTACCCTTATCTCACTCATATGCGGATGGTATATAAATATTCAAAAATATTATATTGGCTACCAACATTCCGAGTAATATTTAAAATACTTTTATAAAATCACATATATCTTCACCACAACCAACCTGAATATCTATCTTCCTTAATTTAAATTCCCACTTTAAATATATCTCCGTTCTACTAATTCTTACCTTCTACATCTACCTTCCATCTACATTCCACTAATATTCGTGCATGGCATATATCGGCCCCAATCTATGGAATACATTACCATATAAGCTACGCTTTACTCAATCAACTAACTCATTTAAATCTATATTAACATCTATTTACCGTTGCATATCCCTGAACAATTTGTATCACTATTTTATCAATATTTATAATCATATATGATATATGATATATATATATAATATACTCTATTTAGTTCAATTACAAGAGATATTATATCTTATATTCTATTATTCTCTATATATCTTTAACACTAAAAAGTCCTCAAACTTAACATATTTTCTGATTATTTTTTAATGTTGTTCTTCATTTATAATTAGTTCTTTAATTTAATTTTCTATTATAATATACAATTTTGAATTTATTTTGTTTCTTTATTTTGATTAACATTATTTTGTATTAAATCATAACCCTCTGATGATAGGTTTACTTATTTGGTTGAAGTTGTATTTCAATTGGCATTCAAATATATAAAATGTCATACAACACCTACAAATAACGCTTTATTTAATCTTTATTCAATATCTAAGTTAATTTAACTTTAATTTTTGTTATTTTGTATTTTCTATTCGTTTGTTTTTATTATTTTTCGTTATTGTTATACACCAGAGAGGGCACCAGCTATATTGGTGTTTAAATAAACAAGTCAATTCAATTAAATGTATTTATATCTTTAATAATAGTTTCATTTAGGTCCCTATTGTATTATATTTATTAATTCATTTTGTATTGTTGTTTTGTATTGTTGTTGATATTTGTATTTAGCATTTAAGGTATCCTTTTGGCTATTTTTGATAACTCAGTATCTACATATATATATATATATATGTATTGCAATACTAAGAATCCTCTCTACTGGCGCAAATAATGGTAATATTGCAATACATTTAACAAATATTGATTTTATTTTGTTATAATTATTCAATATATCAATATTAGTAGAAGGGTTATTTATATAGTTTACAGTAGATGAAAGTAACACATAGGTTATAATACGGACACTTTAACAATAAATGTTCTTAACATTTTATTACACAATATTTTTATTCAAAAATTACAATATATTTATATTATATGATTATAGATATTGTTGTGATTTTAAAATTGTATTTTATCTTTTTATCCAATAGATAATGGGGGGTATCCATATTCGGTACCCATGTTCGAATACGGACACCCTGTGTTATAATTTGGACACCCTATATACCACTAGAATACACTATATAGTATTGAACCAATCAGATAAATTACAATTATATTATTTATAATTAATTTTATGAATAATTTAATATAATTTAATTAGTTTATTAATTTTAATTATTTTATTAATTGCAAGTGAATTATCTAAATAATAAGCATACAACGTATACATACAGTTATGGTATTATTATAACGCACGTGATTTGTATGAACATTAGAATAGTTCACACGCTGCGCGCTGATTGGTTATAGGGTATCATACGAACACTGTCCGTCATATTAAGACATCAATAGTATCTGTATTAGGGATTTATATGACATCTGCTAATATCATAATATATATGCTTATAACTTAATAAACTTTATTAATTTGATCAAAAATATAGCAATTATGCATATAATGTTTAGAATGCTTTAGTTATTAATAATATATTATTAATAATATATTATTATATTTTATAATAATACATTTTTATATGATTTAAGGTTTTAAGCTGACTTTTTTTTCTTACATTTAAAAACGTAATAAAAAATCAGTATTTTGGATATATCCGCATTATTTTAACTAATTATATAATTATGAATATTTTATTCATCAAACATATTTTTTGTTGGATTTATGGTTTCTGAGGTACCGAGAGTGTCCGTATTCGGTTACTTTCCCAAATATACCCACATCAATCTATTGGGCATGAAACTAATAACTAAAATGCAACTAGAGATTAATTATTTTACATTGTACATTGTACATTGTACATTGTACACTGTACAGTGTACAGTGTACACTGTACACTGTACATTGTACAATGTACACACTATGCTATATTGTCAAGTTCACTTATTATCACTTGATTGTCACCTTAGATTATTAAAAGTGATCGTCATCATCGATCATTATATTTCGATAATGATCGTGATTGTGATCGAGTTCATCGTAGTGATTGTTAACGCTAAAGTAGATGATCTTTAGATGAATAACGGATTGTAATCAAAAGAATCGTGAACTTCAGAATTTTGATTGACGGTAAAAAGATCGCGATCGTGATTGTGATCTGAGATCATGAACAAATGATCTATATATAGATAGGGCAGGGCCGGCTTAAGCATACTATGGGCCCCGGGCAAAAAAAACGTACGGGCCCCATAGGAATTTCATAACATATTAAATAGACCATTCTAGAAATAAAAAATATCTATAACACTTCAATTTATTTGTATACAAATATATATATATATATATATATATATATAAATGATGTATTATTATTCTATTATGCGTGATCAAATTATGTAAAAATATTTATAATCTTTAAACATTTTTGTTTTTTCATATATATTTACATGTATCATGTGAAGGAGACCCACTTTAAGATGCCTATAATATATAGAGGGGGTCTTATTCACGCTATTGATGTAAATAGATATTACGGTACTCACTTACAATCATTGTAATGTAATATTTTATAATTTATAATTATAATTTTAAGTTTAGAGAAGCTTCTCTCTCAAGTTTAATTATTTACCATTAAATATATTAGGATGAAAATGTCTACAATTTGATATATCTAGCCCATCATATATATAATAATAATAATAATTAGAGTTTGGGCATTAGCCTGGATGAACAAAAAGCAGAGCTTATCAAGTCGTTCACCCAATGTGATTGTGGGGGGAAAAATTATGTATAAAATTAAAATAATATTAAATAAAATATTAGATTATAATATAAATTTATATCCAGGATATCAGTAAAAAAATAGTCATAAAAAAATGTACCTAGAATACTTTATATCGATTGCCAATGAAAGTCGATAAAGGTGTATCAACTTGGAGGATTTGGGGTTTCTATATCCAATGCCTTAAGGAACTCACTTTCGCCAAGAGTAAGAGCACTGGCAACAATTGCCCCCACACAACAATTGCATCCTCATCCCCGACACGAACCATTACCAGCAACACAAATAATCAATACAAAGTACTCGTGAATATCTTATATTTAATATTTAATATATATATATATATATATATATATATATTAATATTTGTATAGTCCATTCCTTTGAGGTGTATAGGTCATCCTACCAATCAATATGATATAATATATGTTTAATAATAAATTATCTTATATACTAATCATCTTAATTGAATAAATACCTTTACTCTAGTAATGTAGTATGTTAATTAACATGTTATTAACATATATTTAACATATATAATATCAGATATAAATTATGTAATTTTTGGAAATCCACAAGATACTGCTATAATAAAATCTGCTTGTGATGACAATATTATATTCGATAATACTTTTAATAAAACATATTATATTCTTCTTTAATATAGATGTTAATATATTCTTTATTTAGTTTGGATAAATAAATTATATTTATTTTGGATAAAAGCAAATAATATTGCTACAATTCGAAGATTGAACGGCATTTTGCCCAACCAAATTTAATGAATGTACAGCGCAGATATGGCCCATGTCATATGAGATCCATATTGACAATGGACTATGGTATATTATGATATCGTTCATTTTATTGAATCTTCCATACATATTGCCGGATTTTTCATAACTTTGAGCTCTATAATCTATTATATTTATATTAGTATTTAAACAAATTCTAAGAAATCAATTTCTACATATTGACCAATGTGATAATGAATTTTAAGTTAAGATTCTTAACGTACATAAATAAATAACTATATAATAATAATACCTTACTTGGTTTATATGACGATGACTATTAACGTACATACATGTGATATATCTGGAATTGAGTACACTGATAAATAATATTATATTTTTAATTTTATATTTCTTCAATTATTAAGTTATCAGTGATAACTTATCACCTGTTCTCAAATAAGAATATCCTCATTGTGTGTATTTATATTTAAATATATAGATTAGGGTGGTGTAAATCTAAACATTCAGTTGTAAGTACTAGTTGAATAATTGCAAAAATTCCTTTAGTATTATATTTAGATTATATATATATATATATATATATATATATATATATATATATATATATATATATATTTATAAATAATATCTGTTTCAATAAATATAAATATAATTTCTTTCTCAAACAATAGTCTGTTTAAAATGTTATGTACTGAGTTCCCTTTATTCAATAATCATCATTAAATATACTATAAAGCAGAATATTCCTATTTAAATTAAAACTATTTTATATATATATATATACACTATGAGAAGATACACATTTTATTAATACGAGAAGTAGATATAGTAGATATAGTAGATATAATTAATTATTTTAAGAAAAATTATTTTGAAAATATCTAATTAGTTTTAATTACTATAAAAATTATAAATCTATATAGAATATAGTTTTTTTTCGTAATTTATAATTAATATAATCCTCTACAAATATCAGAAATCATAGTTAAAATATATCTTAATATATATTTAATTTTAATATAAAGAAGTATACTTTTTTTTTCGTAAACTAATTATAGAAATATAAATTGTTGAGATTGAACTATGGTTAATATTCCCTTAAATTGGGTAAAAAAGGTTAATACGTTTATAATTTACCACTTTCTAGTTTATTAGCATATGCTCCAACATCTTCATGTACCTGTTTCCACCATATCTTCTTGTAAATTTAGAAATTTTTGTAAAATTCACTTTTCAAATCGGCCTAAATGACTCATATTTAATTAATTTATTATATTATTTTTATTTATTTAATTAGAATTAATAATATATAAGAAAATATAGTTAAGAAATTTTTTTTTTATATAAATAGTAAAAAAAATGTTTCCTAAATAATTCATGGGCCCCCCAAAATGTGGGGCCCCGGGCAATTGCCCGGTTTGCCCCCCCCTTAAGCCGGCCCTGAGATAGGGTATATATAGGGTGGTATACCCATCACTGATTAGATTGTGATCGATGTTTATTCATACAATGTTTTCATATAATGACGCATGTAATTTTAGCAATATATACAAATATTTATTTAAAATCATATCTTTAAGATTGGATCAATAATCGTGAGTTGGCCGCATTACCCGCTTGAAGCTGTCCGCATTACCCGCTTCTATGTATCACGTTATATACTTTATATGATAAAGAATATTATTCACTAAAAATATATTACACACTTCATTATAATTAAATAGTTCTTTAATATCTTAAAAATTTCTTAATATCCAACTTTAATTTTCAATTTATATTATATATTAGTTTTACTAAGCTTATATTTCAATTTATAAAAAAATTAAATTGATTTTTTGTTGTTAATAGAAGATGTAGATATATAGGTATATATAGTATAATATATACATATACATTATTTTTAATAAAGCTTACAAATGAGCATATTTCACGTATACTTTTTTTTATTGGATTTATAGTTTATGAGATACGCCAGCTGGCCACCTTACCTTCCGGTCATATTACCTATACAGTATATATATATATATATATATATATATATATACTAGGCCTATAGGATATACTGCTCTATTACCCATCTTTCCCCAAAGATTTATATTTAATTTAAAATATATTTTATACATAGAAAACTCCTAAATATATTATATGTTGGAAAGTAGTATTATATAATGTATATAGGTCCAACATATATAGGGAATAAATATATATCCAAAATATATATACAAACTATACATTATAATCTATACTATTATATATTATATTATATGTATATGAATCATATCATATATAATATATTATATATAGTATAATATAATCAGGTTTTATACTAGTATACACGAAATCGTTAAAGACCCTGGTCGTAGGTTATTCCACATGAACGTAAATTCAATCACGTATCATGAATTAAGATAAGGAGATCATCGAAACCGGGGGGGCGTGTCTTGTCTATAGATACGTTCTCGTGTTTAACGATTTGCGGGCGTCGCCACCGGCCGCCCAGCCGATAACGGGTACGCCCACCTATAACGGGCACGCCCATAACGACAACGACGATGCGACGCTGCTGCTGCCGGTTCTACTGCTAACTGCGCATGCGTAGAACTAGCCCTATTATGGCGCCGTGTAATGGACTACGATAACGTAACGAAGGACATCGCATATAGGACACGACATCTGGTAGGACGCCACTATCGAAACACACTGCCACGGAGAGAGCGAGAGAGAAGAAAAGGGAGGGATATACATACATACATATGAAGACATAACAGGAAGACATAGTAAGATACATAGATAGTGAGATAGAGAAATACATAGAGATATATAGATATAAATAGAGATAGATATAAATAGAGAGAGATAAAAAGAGAGGAAATATAGAAAGTGGTATATATATACAGATAGGTAGGAGATAGTGATCGCGATATGAATAATCTGACGGTAGACCTAGCCGCGGCCCCCATGGTGGCAGCCCTACCGACACCGGTACCAGCAGCAGACGTGCCGGTCGCGGAGTTCATGCACAGCGAGCCTTGTCCCGAGCAGATATGGCCCTTGATGCTAATCCACACCGTACTGGTCATCATCGCCGCGGTCACTCTATTGTCCGTAATTCTGTTCGTTATCAACGTTAGTAGTACGAGCGCGCCTTCACATGCGCCTTCACACGCGCACACACACGCGCGCCTACTGATGCAGATATCACTGCTCGCGCTGCATATCGTGATGCCTACCCTGTCATCGATGCCTACCCTGTCATCGATTAGCGTATATACGTGTGTACTGCAGTGTACGCTAGAATATGCAATATATATATATATATATATATATATATATATATATATATATAGTATACTGTGTTTTATAGAGAGTGTATATTTTTTATATTACAGTCTATTCGTAATCAGTTATTGTTGAAAATAAAATTTGTATATTTCTATAATATATACATATAAAATATATGATTTGAATGATTATTATAAGCATTATTCATATTATAAAACTATTAAGGGCCTTCGATTTTATTTAAAAAATTAAAATATTAAAATGTAATTCCTTATCTTCATAATGATGATATATCGTTATAATCATAATGACGTATACGTACAATATCGTACCTGTAAACAAATGTAAAATACAAATATTAGATATTTAATTTAATTTCCAAAATGTATTCGATAAATTATTGTATCCTATTTTTATCTCATTTTATCCAGCTGAAATGTTTGGTGTGAGCGCATCTTTAAGTCTATTATTATTATTATTATTATTATTATTATTATTATTATTATTATTATTATTATTATTATTATTATTATTATTATTATTATTATTATTATTATTATTATTATTATTATTATTATTATTATTATTATTATTATTATTATTATTATTATTATTATTATTATTATTATTATTATTATTATTATTATTATTATTATTATATTTTCTATCTATAGATATATTAAAAAAGTATGCAAAATAAATAAATGTTATTAATATTTTAGAAATGGGTATCTAAATTCATGAAAAACGTACACCTTTCATAGTTTTTCAATAATCTAGGATGTTATAAAGTAACTCCTTATATAGAGTTATTTATAAATATAAATGTAATATAAATTGTAAATTATGTTAAATTCTTTGATGGTTCTGAATCTTCATAAGTTGTTCAGTAAATCTATCCCTCGCTTCACTATATGAATATTTCCTTAATACTATTAAAAATAGTAATATATTAAAATAATAACAATATTATAAATATTAAATGTAAACTTATATTACTATAGTAACAAGTATATATACTTGTATTAAAGTATGCGATAGAGTACTATAGTACTATATCGTATACTGCAATATACTATATAAAGTATACTTTATAAAATATATTTCAAGTATTTATACTTTCTACTATATATATATATCAAGTACATATATTTATACTATAAAAATACAAGTATATATACTGTTACTGTTACTTGTACTACACATAGGAATATTAGCTAATATAATCGCTAAAACGGCTGATATTTCAGGTACTCGCTACTATACAACTAGTAAAAGTGATTGTGCCGCACAACTAGTTAACTAGGTATTACTGGGTAGTCACGTGTGGCTGTCAGCTGACAACTACTACTAGCAGTAACCTATATGTTACAACATATGTGTCACGTGGGTAATATAGAGAAGTAGTCACGTGATGTGTAAGATAGGCGACATGTAGGCTATGTATACACACAGTAGCGTAACATCTAGATACATGTACACAACTGTGTTCACGTCGCTTAGCTATGCGTACACACGTACGCATGCACACAGTGATAGCATTACACATACCACTGAATACATACACTAGGGCGGGCGGTGATTTAAAATTAAAATTAAATCAACAAAAACACGTTTTTAGTCGTTTAAATTAAAAGTAGATATATATCTATTGGTATACTTATATATTAGGTATACCTAACGTATACTACTTACTAATTATTACCTGTGTACAGTACATGTACTGTATGTACTAACATACTACTGCGTATACACGTACTTCAAATAAATGTACTATAAACCTAGAAATATATCTCAGATTGTTAATCGATATAGGTAATTATGACTGTGAACCACGTGCGATGTGTACCCCGTGTGTACAGGAGGAGTGCTGATATCACGAGTAGGTACACACGTAATACCACGTGGTGTATCATATATCACGTGGACATATTCACAGTTATGCATATCACAGTATTACGACTACATCAGTATTAACATCGTACGGGGATAGAAATCATTCTTTATTAACTCTGGTTAATAACCTGTATATACACTGGTGTATATGTATATACATATATCTATAGTATATATTATATGATGATATTCGTTTATTACATGCATAGATTTATAGTTTACCAAATACAAATATATGATTATATGATATTCATTCTCTATTAATAACCTATATATATACTATAGTATATATTATATAATATTATTAATTTTGTATTGATTTTATAAACGCGTATAAGTTTATATTTACAGATCACGTCTTACGTAATATCACATATATTACACGATATATGTATTATGTTAGTGAAGCGAATTGTCCAAGTATCTCTCATAAATGTCACGTGATAGTCATGTGATAGTCTATAATTAGTTCACGTGAACCCCGCATGCGTTTGTATAACTCACGCGTTTTTATAGTTATAGTTATATATATATATATATATATATATATATATCTATAAATACACGTATAGTATGAAGGTGGCAGCACACATATCTCTACTGTAAGTAGCTGTATACAATGTCGCGTTATTGAAATTATGTATGCCGCTATTATATTAGCACTATTATATTACAATTATTATGTATATCAACGATTTTGCGAAGATCATTAGACACATCTGTCTGCATATACACCATAGATATATATTATATATATATATATATATATATATATATATGTTACCGGTAATATAATAGTTAACATACAAATCTATGATATACAAATATATAACATATACTGTACTGTACTAGCTTACATTGTATTAACTATTCGGCAACGTGTACGTTTAATCATATATGATTAAATATAAATCAACTATTTATTTGATTTTACATGAGTAACTTGATTTTATTGATTACACTTGAGTATAATAGTAGTTTATCAGTACGTATACGTAATAAGTACTCACGTACTATACAAAAGTAATTCAATTGAATAACTTATGTTATTACAACTTATATTTATTATATGTTTATTTGGATTGTTTGAGTAACTATGGGTAACAGCTTTCGTTGATTACCCTAATATCGTATTACAAAATATATTTGATCGAGAGATACATTTCTATATAAAATGTACATATATAGTATATATTAAATAATTATGTTAATATATTTTCATATAAAAATAAATAAACCAAAATATATATTATTTATTAATAATAATTTAAATAAATATATAGATATATTCAAAAATAATACAGGTAAATATAATCACTTTATTTGTACATATTTATATTATCGTATGTATTTCTATATGAAATTTAGTTCTTACATAACATATAGGTTATTCTAAATATTACTCAGGTGTAATACATATTAGATATATAGGTATATAGGTATATAGGTATATATATATATTATTTATTTATATATATATATATTAATTATTTATATAGTTTATTGACTTCAGAAACACATGGTGATTATAGGCGTCATTAGATAATAAAAAACAAACCAAAAATAAATTAAAAAATGTATAACAAAATAGACGAATTACAATAATTAAAATATAAAAACAGTTTACGTTTAAACAATGAAAGTTGTGTTACACAACGCATATCATATGGCAGTGAATTCCAGCTTTTCGGAGCAATAACCGAGAAAGCTGATTCAGAGTATGCCAACGATGTAGATCGTTGCTCCAACTTCATGATGTGGCACTTCCGACTGGATCTATTCGAACTCTGAATAGTAATGGATTGAGCTAAGTATTCAGGAAATCCGCGGTGTATAGCCTTATGTGTTATACATAATAGCTTATGTAAACAAATATATCTAAACTTAAGCCAGCCTAATGATCTCATTAAATCAGATATAGAAACAATTGAAGCAAAATTTAGTTTATATAATACACGTATAGCACGACGTTGAATACGCTCAAGTTTGTACATAAGGTTGACAGGTAAATTACACAATAATGAACAGTAATATATAAGTCTACTGAATACTAGCGAGTGTATTCAACATTTATTAGGCGTCATGGCGAAGGTAATCTTATAACGAGATTTTCTAATATTATATAGAAAATAGTTAGCAGTGCGAATCCTATTATTAATATGTGGAGAGTAGTCTAGATGAGAGGTTATAGTGAAACCGATGGTAGTTATAGATTCAGAAGTTGGAAGATATAGTAAAAAGGATGAGTGATTGATATAGAACTGTGTCTAGAAAATATGATAGTATCAGTTTTAGTCATATTTAAGGAGAGAGAGTTATGAGAGAACCATTCAGTGAGATCAGTAATACAATTAAACATAGACATTTGAATCAGAGTAGAATCACTAGAACTAGGAAATGACGTATATATCTGTAGATCATCGGCATAAAGATGATAGTGAATATAAGATATTTGTGAAAAATTGATTTAATAGGAAGAATATAAATAATGAATAATATGGGCCCAAGAACAGAGCCTTGTGGCACACCATGTGTGTTAACATAAGGAGGAGACAACGATGAGTTAATATTCACCGTAGATGTTATATATGAACAAAAGACATAAACCAACTGTGGAATTGACCGTATATATAATTTCTTTAAGTCTAATGAAACAAATATTGTGATCGAGAGTATCAAAAGTACTATATAAGTCGAGTAGTACGAGATAGCATGGGGATTATTTATTATCAAGATATATGAGAATATCATTAATGATTAAAGTAAGGGCAGTTTAGGTACTACGATGAGGAAGTTACGCACATTGATATTTATCAACAATAGCATTTGACGTACTTTAATTAATAAGTTGAGTGGACACAACTCGTTCTAAAGTCTTAGATATTGATGATAACTGGGATATTGGACGATAACTTGATAAATTAGATTGGTCAAGAGTAGTTTTTTTTTAAATCGGAATAATATATGAATATTTCATGGAGTGTGGAACAATAGATGATATAAGAGATCTATGAATGATTTCAGTGATAAGTCCAATAAAATATGGTGATAATGAATGAAGTAGATTGAGTGGAATTGGATCCAGTGGGTAATTAGTTTTCAAGGATGTCATCAGAGAAAGTACAATGTCATGTGTGGGAAGCGTAAAAATCGTAAAATATGACCAATGATTCAGATTGGATGTTAAATTGAAATTGCGTCGTGCCGAGTTGATGTTTGGAAGTATATTGATAATACTAGAAATTTGTTGTTGGAAGAAATTGGCAAACAAGGAACAAATAACTGAACCAGGTTGGTCAGGAAGATGCTTGGTCTGGGTTTTACCTATTAAGGTGAAAGATAATTTGTAAACTTGCTTAGAAGAGATTCCATGACTATAGTCTAGGTATACCGATCATATCAGTGAATTTATATAGGCGTAGTTATAGGCGTGGTTATAGGCGTGGTTATAGGCGTGCTACAAGTCCTTTATATAATTAAATTAATTATTCTGATTACTCTATTTATTAAAGAGATTTATTTATGATTTCTGTTGGGTTATTAGTAATAACTTGTTACTATAGTAGTATCATAATAGTATCAGTAGTATACTACCGATACTATTACTGATACTACTAATGATACCTCTTTTACTGTCACTGTAACTGGCATGCAATTTATCCGTATACGATATAAATATACCATATCGAGATCGATGTTGATGTAGGGGAAAGATGGGTAATGTGGCCACTTTTAGATAATTTTGTGTAACTTTATAAATATTAGTTATAATTCGATATTGTGTTCAATATGGATATATCTTATGATATACAAGAGGACTGCCGAATCATGTTTTCATTTTAGCGTATCTAATTGAAATTATTAAAGTGGCCACATTACCCATCTTTCCCCTAGGAAAGAGAGTTTCATAATATATATGATGTTTACATACAGCCGCGCAAAATATATAGAAAATATACCTCAATGGATTTATATATATAATATATAAATAAAGTTAAATATGAGTTCGTCATTTGCGCATTATCATATATAAACAGTACTTTTATAATAATAACAATTTATTATTAATAATTACATTATACTATAACAATTACCATCTTAAGTTACGAATCGTAACATTTATAATTGATATTTGCATTATAGGATATATACTATAAGTAGAAATATACTATATATATAGTATAATTATTACAATTAATACATGTGTTATTATTCAGAATGTGAACAGTGTTCGCATACGTATACATGTATGCTATTTTCTCATTACATCTCCCGAAATACACACTCACGCATACACTCACGCACACACTAACGCACACACGCACACACTCACGCACACACTCACGAACACACTCACGGACCACGTCCTGCGTCCGACGTCACGTCCGTCGTCCGTCGTCCGTATAAACAAGCTCGTACTGACGCATGCGTAAATATGATCATCCCAGAATATATATATATAAATATATATATATATATATCACGATACCAGTATACTGATGCGTTCATACTACCGCATGTACATACATGCGCCCACATTTATGGGAACGAGAGAGCGCACGAATGCATATACGGACGCACAAATAAACGCATGAACGAACGCATGAACGAACGCATGAACGAACGGTGTACACAATACAGTGGTTTCTACACGTGCGGCGCTTATTATTAAATCGGTGCAGCAGTTATCGATTAACGCCGCCTAATTATATTACGTAATTATACGTAACGATGAAAACACAGAACACGTGACTTTACTGAACACGTGACTCTCTCCTAAAGCTTATTATTATTATTATTATTATTATTATTATTATTATTATTATTATTATCCTAGTATTATTAAATATCTCCTCACTTATGTCTGCAGTAATCGTACCTACATACACAAACAATATGATATCGAACCATAGTTATACCAGTTATACACCTAGTTATACCCCTAATTATACCCATAGTTATAGCCTTCCCTGGTCATACCCATGTATACACAGGGGAAAGTCTCCGATTACCGACCCCTAAATGATTATTTGTGATATTTCATTCAATATTCAATATATTTATTTTATATTTTGTAATTAGGGTAATATTATGGCAATAAATAATTTTTTTATTTTATATATTAGATAAAATTGCCTTGACAAGAATAAACTAAAGGGGTTGGATACATTGGTGCCTAATACCGACCCCATACTCCTATATAGGTATTATATAATATTACCTACCCCATTTTCCTAATACCGACCCTATTCTCCTATTACCGACCTCATTCTCCTATTACCGACCCTCTAAAATAACCGTGATAGAAATATTTGTAGTAATATAATATCCAATCAAAATAGCAGAAATAAATGTAATGAAGAATTAATGAATTATAAAAAGCATGACATTTATTTATTATTGAATTTAAGTTTAATACTTATATTAATTTTTATCTAAATGTTATATATTTATATTAAAATAGTGTACATTATTATTTAAAATTATTTATTAAACCATATGTGTATAAACGAATGTACTCATGAATTCGTATTGTATATCAATGATACACATATGATACACTCAATCATACATCTTATCGTATGTAGTACAGTGTACATCGTACAGTGTATCATTTAAACTGTATACAGCAGAGTTTTTTTGTTTTAAAAAACTGAAAGAAATACTGTTTTGTATATATATATATATATATATATATATATATATATATATATTAATTCTATTTAGCATGCTAAATATAATTTGTTTATATATATATATATATCGTTATCAACAACACATCGGTATTATTCAAGCTTAATAACAACTATTTACTTGTTAGCTAACAGAGTGTAAATACATGTTGAACTATTAAATAATTGTATACTAATTCAAAATCTTGTATATTACTTAATTTAGGTTTCAATATCTATCAATATTCAAATTATTCTGATTATTTAATTAATGAATTAATTATGTAGATAGCATGGTCAATAAATACATAGAAACTTATCATTAGAAAGCATATAAAGCAGATTTAACACATATATGCGATATTGTATACAACTTATAAGTATACTTATACTTATAAATAGCGTGGTAATATTATGTGTTGCTTTAAAAAACTATCATATTTATATTATTTGAAATTATATCAAACACTTTTATCACGACAGATTATGATAGTTTATAATTAAGTTTATAAATATAATTTATAAATAAGTGGTAGACATTACCTAATCTAAACTTGAATTATTATGTATTGACATACAATTAATTCAATTGCAATTATTATATTGATTTAAAACAAAAGTAGCTACAGTTATGGTTACCTTATAAGGTTAAAGTATACTATTTGTAAAAGACCGCAGTGCACTACATGCATGATATATCTAGATATAGCTAGATATATATCTATAGCCTATAGGGAGATATACAGGTCTATAGACCTCTCTACAGAGAAAGGGTTCACTTCTTGTTCTAAAGTATTAATAATATAACTTTATTATCACAAATACATTTTTCAAATAATTTAATTATAGATTTAGTTATATAGAATACTCGTATTGACAGGTTATCTCCGATTGTATCCACGTCAAATAGTCAGACACTACAAGCCGTTCACTCCTCAATACACGTATTTCCGTACAATAAAATAAGCGATAACTTTTTTAAAACTGTCATTTTAATAATAATTATATATAAATAAAAATATAAATATAAATACAATTCGTAAATAAGGAAAGGAATCTAGGTAAATTCATTCGATCAATTACAGATACAAATAGGAGCATTATTGTCGTATATTTTACTTCAAACATAAACATGTTTATTAATATTTATCGCCTAGAAATTATACATTATAAGTTTATACGTGATCGGTTAATTACACGCACACATACATACATACATATATAGATGTTAAGCACAAATATTACAATGCGTGCCTGGATGACAAGTTCCCTTGGGACATAAACCTATACATCTATTAACGTGTATAGACGTGTATGTGTAGGTTGATGGGGAAGATGAGAAAGGGGAGGAGCAATGTTAGGTTAGGTTA
>OZ025239.1:82715915-82910915 GCA_964019155.1 Osedax fenrisi
CATTTGTTCGTACGACAATCAAAATACGCATCGTGTGAACATCCTATTAGACATAGTAAAATTTCTAATCATATAATAATAATAATAATAATTCAGTAGAAGACATTTTTGTTTGTTTTGTTTTGTTTTATTGTGTATTGTATTATTATTATTGATGTCCCTCCTAAATTGCTTCACAACAATAACATTGCACACATCGTTGTCGCCCGTTATACATGTTAATAACAAATAGTATAATTAATGAGATTTAAAAAATACAATTTATTATAGAAAATATTTTCTTTTTTTACTAGCACTTTATCAATACCATCTTCAAAATGAATATCTTCTAATATATATATATAATGTTCTATTGATACTATTGTTAGATCGTAAAGTTTATTTGACTAAGTGAATTTTTAAATTATATTTGACCAATTGAATTTCTTAAATTATTTGTTGTCCAACATAATTATTGAAAACTATGCTACTATCCACTTTGGAAACTTCTTATATTTAATATAAATAAATAATTAATCAACATGAAATATATATAAAATATGATTTCGTTATTAGGAATAAGTCATACATATTTATGAATTGTAAATTCATATAATCAGGGACCTCGGGCAACAACAACATTATTGTCCTAATATTATATTGTATAATATTGCATTCATTAGGTCATTCTAATACTAACTAATATATATATATATATATATATATATATAACTATTCAATGTATATCTTATACATATATATATTGTTATTTTTATTTGGTGGAGTCCTTTCATCCCATCCGGGAACTTAGATGAAGTTTTCACTTATAACCATATATGGCTCTAATGTCCCTTCGAAGCCGCTCTCATGTTAAGGCATCCATGGTTTTAACGAGACCATCATTTATTTATACACAATTATATAAGATCACTTCTAAATAATATTTTAAGACCCATTTTATAAAATTAATTTATGGTCCGGACGAGGGTCGAACCCGTGTCCTACTGCTTGTGCGTCTGACGCCTTAGCCACTGAGCCACACAGGCAGTTATATATATATATATATATATATATATATATATATATATATATACATATATCTATACATAATAACCGTTTCAATAAATATAAATATAATTGATATCCGTAATATCTGTTGAAAAGGGTAATCTTTGTTTATTTTTTTTACAGAATTTCTCCAATATAATCATTATTAAAAAAAACTATAAAGTAGAATACTCCTATTTGAATACGAACTATTTATGTATGTATATATATATATATACACTAGACAAAATATAATAAAATATACACTATGAGAAGATAAACATTTAACAAAAATGCGCATATGCCTACAGGGAATGATAGATCTATACATATATGTGACACATATATGTGACACATATATGTGACACTATAGTGAACGAAGTCACTTCGTTCTCTATAGAGTGCATGTATAAAATCGTTTTCATGTAATTTATGATAAATGTAATACTTTAAAATTTTTAAAAGTTATAGGTATAATATATCTGAATGATATTTAATCATAATACAAATACGTATTAAATAATTTTTTCGTGATTTATATTGGTAAAGATTCCATTAATACTTAATACGTTTCTCATTTATCTGTTATCGCTTTCTAGTTTATCAATACATTATTTATTAATTAATTTCATACTATTTGATCTTAGAATTAGATATATCTAAGGTAGTCTAACGTGATCACTATTAGCATGTGTTCCAAAATGTTCATGTAGGGGACGGAATGGGGTAGTGGTCGTTTTAATTAACGCTTCAATGGTGCTAACTATAGTTATCCTATAGGATACACATTTCTATATACAATATTTAGATGATCAGAATTTCTATAATATAAATTACATTTTTCTAAAATAATTAATTAATTACTCTAATTTATTACATAATCATTTTTTGTCAAATTTAACAAAATCATGATTATATATATTTATGCTTATTTATGTGTATGAGTGTGTGTGTATTAATTAAATCATTTAATCAAATAAGGTGCATATGCATCATACATATAATTATTTAATATTATATAATTAAAAAATATAAATCGAATACATAACGAGATACCTATTGCATATTCTGATACTATCGGCCATTACCCCGGACTTGCCTTATTTTAATGCTTTTGTATGCATTTTCTAATGCCTAATAAATCGTTAATAATATTCAGTAATATATAAAAGTGAAATCACAGTATTCTAAACCTATATGATTTATAGAAAATTCAAAAAAAAATAAGATATTAAAATTCAGTATTTATCGATATATTAGAAGTATGCTGAGGCATATACATAATCGGCCACTACTCCGTTCTCTCCCCTACGTGTTTCCATAATATCTTCGTGTAAATTTCGAAATGTTTGTAAAATTCTCTTTTCTTATCCACGTAAATGACTCATAATTACTTAATTTATTATTTTTACTTTTTTAATTAACATTAATAATATATAAGAAAATAGAATGTATAAGGAAAATACAGTTAAGAAAAATAAATTTATTTATATAAATAGTAAAATAAAAAAATAAAAATTCATGGGCCCTTCAAAATATTGGGATCCGGTTAATTGGCCGCCCCTGGATTAATCCGGCCCTGGGTATATGCTGTACCTTTATACATATATCATTACACATAGATACGATACGTTTTGTTAATGGTAGTTCAACCTGTGCATGTTTAACTACACAATGTACACTTGCAACAACCGACTAGTTAGTTATGTCTCATACGTTATGTCCTCTGCGTAGGCTTAGTAATACACGGGCATATCGCGCCCTGTCAGAATAACATATGCGAGTATATTTTATATTTGTGTAGCTCTTCTATAGAAGATATAAAATAATATATTATTATTTTTAATTAAATCTAAATAGTAGAAAAAGTAAAAATTAAATGATAATAACAATTGTTATAATGGAAATGGATATATAATTTTATATATATATATATACAATATATTAGACAATTTTAGCGATATAAAATAATCATTTTACTGTAAATATACTTATTAATCCATCTACACATATTTCACGAGTGACCGCATGCATGTATTTCGAGAGCGTTGAATACGGGTACAGTATACAGTATACAGTGTACAGTGTACACTATACACTATCACGGGTGAATGATGAAAATGCTTATGTAATTGTTTTCTCTTAATTGTATCTATGCTATCGTGCTTCTGTATGGACACATTCATATTAATATAATATTAATAGGGTTATTGTAGTACGAGTTATTTATAATTGACTGAATACAACACTGATACGTTTTATAACTCTTTATATCTTTAAGATTTTAAATTGTAATGTTATTTATAAAATTAATACAATATTAACTGTGTATTTGTAAATACTAAATAAAAACTCCATATACATATTTATATGTTAAAAAAAAAATTATAGTCAAAGAATTCAAAATAAATTTATAAAACCGTTATATAGGTTACTATATAGATTACAAATTAATATATTAATTACAATCTATAGATTACAAATTAGTTTATTTTATAATGGACCTATATTGTAGAATAATTTAGATAATTCAGTTTTAAATTGTTTATTGAAATTAATTTAATTATTAAAAACGTAATTAAAAATATATATATATATATATAATAAGCTATAGCTTAATGAGAGGTTATTTATTATTGGCAGGCTACTGTTGGTGAGTGTTACTTTATCGTATGACGTAATTAAATACATTACATCATATTTATCAATAACATATATTATTCTAATTTTTATAATCTGTTCAAATATTTTTATTTTATATTTATTTTTGAAATTTTCGACTATACTTATAATCTATCATGTGTTAATTAATTAATTAAGCAAGAATAAATATATATTATTATTTATTTATTATTTAATTTAGATGGAAAGTCATATATATATATATATATATATATATATATATATATATATATATGTATATTATTATAATTTCATTGTTAATATCATATGTTCCTATATATTAGTGTACCATATTATATAATATTATATAATATATAAATATAGTATATATTCCGAACATAATACCACAAAATTAATCGTTTGCATAATATTATAATTATCCTTCACGCGATACGTTTTCTTGTAAAAAAATGCCCGGATGCTATATCGTTATTACGTAATGATTATGCGAGTTTTACCGAGTTTTACCGAACCGAGCCGTGATAGTAAAACGTTTCGCCGTCGATAATACACGCTCCCTCCGCCTCCGCCGCCGCCGTCGTCGACGTTCGGTGCCTCCACCTAGCGACCGACTAGCGTACGACTGAGCTGCCACCTATCGATCGATTGATTGATACCACTAGTTTTCTCTCTCATTGCCCGCCTGTGGTGGTGGTAGGGCTACTGCCGCTGCTAATCCGGCGTGCATTCCCGCGGATCGATGCGCTCCCCCCCGCAGATCTCGCCACATCGCGTCCCATCTCGCGCCACCTCGCGTAATCTCGCCACATCTCGACATCTCTCGCCGGCGCCCGTTTCAGATATTAATAGATTTACCCGCGCGTTCATGTCTACTCGTGCGCATACGTGTGTACATGCGTACGTATGCACGTGTGTGCGTGCGTATGTGCGGGGTGACGTAACGCTTTAATGTTGCGCCTATTTACGCCGTATCAACGATTCGTTTAATAATAATTAATCATATCCCGAGTATCCGTAATATATATATATATATATAAATATATATATGTGTATGTGTATGTATGTGTATGTCTGTGCGTGTGTGTGTGTGTGCGTGTGTGTGTGTGTTACATATTACTTTTTAATATATATATATATTAATTTGATGTATTGTAATCAAGATACAAATTCATTATTAATATTTGTATTAATTCGAATAATGACTGAAATCACCGTTATAGTTATCTATATATTATTGACTAAACACTCAGTACCCCATTGTACATTCTATAGCACACGATCACGTGTCTGGCTTGTCACGTGACCCACGCCTACACCCACCCCGCCCCGCCCCCTACACCCCCGTAACTATGTCCCCCGCTATAGGACATAGATATATGACTATATATAGTGTGTCTATTGCCTGTTACAGTGTATACACAGTTGTCTGTAACGCGTCGCACGTGACTGTACCACGTGTCTATACGTGTGTACACGAATGTCTACACGTGTCTACACAACACCAGCACCAGCACGTCGACTAGTGCTGCTACACTAGTAATCCCCGTGTATGAGAGGATTATCTCACACACACACCCACACATCACCTGCGGGTAGTCAATATCATTACTATGATATTATAATCAATATTCGATATTGAACATTGGTCCACATCGGTCACATTCCAACTCTGCAATCATCTACTAAATAGTGCTCATATTAATATTATTATTCGTATATATATATATAGTATAATTATAACTATATTTATTTATAATATTTATTATTATTATTAATATATATATATATATATATATATATATACAGTAAAACCTCTCTATAAGAAACCTCTTTATAAGAAAAACCTCTTTATAAGAACATTTTTCACACATTTGGTTGGAATTCAACCTTTTCCACATTAAAAAACCTCTTTATAAGAACATATTATAAGAAAAATATAAGAAAAACCTCTTTATAAGAAACTTATTGTATAAAAAATATAAAAAATAATTATATATATAAATAGAAGTATTGTATATTGATAAAAATTATAGAAATTAATTATTATATAAGATCTTTTTTTCTTACAAATAAATGGCTCGACATGAATTAAAAATAATTAATAATTGTTATTGTATATCCATAGATTTATTAAAGTGAATTAATAAATGTTATTTTAAAATAAATCATATTTCTAAACTTTTCTTTTGATTAATACTAAATAAATAAAAATAAACAAATATACTATATATATAACATATAGGTTATATATAACCCTATATGGTTATATGCACTATATATGCACTATATATAGTGCATTTTCAATTATATGTCCTAAATGAATTCTTAAAATCATTGGAAAAGTAAAAACCTCTTTATAAGAAAACCTCTCTATAAGAAAAAAAGTACTGTAAAAAAATAGTTTCTTATAGAGAGGTTTTACTGTATATATATTGATTTTGCAAAATATTTTGATGTTGTTTCTCATAAAAAAATTATTTTATAAATCACCATTAAAAGGTATATCTAATAAAATAAAAAATGGTTTTATAATTTTGTATCGAATATATCTAAAATTCACGGGTTGAAAATATTTTTCAAATAGTTCTATTGTAAAGTATGGAGTACAAGGATCTGTTTTAGGTCCACTTTTATTATATATTAATTATCTCCATGATTATCTTCAAAAATTCATATTGATTTATTTACATATGATACACAAATATAGTTTTCTTACATATCTGAGAGTGAAAAATCGCGGCTTCGAAGGGACATTAGAGCCATATGGTTATAAGTGAAAAATTCATCCAAGTTCTGGATGGAAGAACTCCATCAAAATAAAAAAAAATAATAATAACAATAATGATAATATACGCATATAAATAATAATAATATTTCTTTATTGAATCACAATTTACATAAATGCATATTATACAATACACATGTGTAGCGGATACAAATGGCATATTATTAATTTATATTAATGTAATTATGAAATAGAATTTGGTAAACAAACATATTTATTTCTCTATTATTATTATATAAATATAGTAAACTATATACTCTAAATTAATTAAAAATATATATTATTTTAACATATTATCGAAATATGATATTTATATTATCTTAAACATTACTAAAATTATTTATTTATGTATATATTTAATTTGCATTTAATATATTATTCTATTTTGACTTTTAAATACAAATATTATATTAAAAAAGTTTTAATTTTATATTTCATTTATAAAAAATTATTTTGAATTCTGCATTATATAGTTGATTCATTGTGATATATAAACAACACTTTAATTTAGTATTGACTTCATAAGTAGCGATATCAGTTAATACGTATATTATATGCGTTGAACACGTATCATTAATGCAAAGTGATTCGTGATCGATGCTGATCATGCGGCTATGTATTCGATACATATCATAGATGATTACGTGATCACTAATTGTATTACTAAATGTCGATACAATTGATTACTAATTTTTAATTAAGATTAATAAAGATTTTAAAATAGAGAACATTTTATAAAATAATATAATTTTACTTATACAATTAATAATGTTGGCATACTAATTTTGTTAAACAATAAAGTTGTATATAATAATTATACGAATCAGTATTATGCATTAATAACATATTACATACTAAGCACATACTTTTCTAAAGCCGCGTCTGGTATACTAACGTTTTAATAACCTAACGTTTTCACGATGTTTTCATAAAATAAGGTTGCTTCGCAAAATCTTTGCTATATAAGCTATATAAGTGTATATATATATAGCAACTTTTCGTTAACGATGCACAATGTGTTAATACGTCTAGTTATTTGAATAGGAGAGAATATATTCTGAATACCAATTCATATGATATGCGTTACACAAAGATCCACTAAAACACTGAAACCCGCTTTATTAAGCTAATAAGATAATATATCAAATTTTATAAATAAATCATAATACAATAATACACTAATTATATTTTTTCATTATTTTTACCCGTGCCTCGTGCCCTTAAGTATTAATGATTTAATATTAATTTAAGAATAATATAATAGAATTATTAATCTTTGATAATTTTCAAAATATATATAAATATAGATCATTATTTTTAGTGATTTACTATTATTAGTACAGATATATAATTATATATCTGTGATTATTAGTTATCATTGGTGTTAGTGGTTGTTATTGTTAGTGGTTATTTATGATCTCGATAACAGACGATCTCGTTTACATCACGTGTGAGCACGTAATCTGTTTTAATAATTCATCAATGATAATAGAATGCATTGTATTATTATGCATTGCGGTCATGAATATTCATCAGAATCTGTACTATGCATGCTATACGTGTAACAGAAGATGTATTATCGATTACTAAGAATGTAGAGCAAGTTTACAAAAAACAAAACAGCTTCATGATATGTAGGAGATGATACAATGATGGATTTCAGGGAAGTTTTAATCTATCACAATGAATATATTATTATGAATCTATGATGGAAAATATGTTGCGTTTTTGACAATTTCTAATATATATATTTATATATATAAATATATATATATATATATATATATATATATATATATGTGTGTGTGTGTATGTGTGTGTTTGCGTGTGTGTGTGTGTGTGTGTGTGTGTGTGTGTGTGTGTGTGTGTGTGTGTGTGTGTGGGTGATGCATTATTCAGTAATAGGATTATAGTGTACATTATAGACGAATACATGGTGTTCTACATGTGCTTTCAATACACGCAGACGTTATCTCTATGGCAGGAAGTTATGACCTAGCCGGAAGCGCCGACCTACCGGATATCAGACGTATAGTGACGTACGAGCTCGCTTCTTAATTCTACGATTATTGGTATCGAGCATAACCTCTATGTTCTGTGTCACGTGTCTGTAGTCCGTCAGCCCATGGCTATATATGGTATGCTAACACACGCATATATCTCCGTATGCGTGTATGTGTTAGCACGTATTCGTAGCGTTCTCGTGCATACACGCACATGTTTAGATATTGAACACAAGTGTGTTTATATATATATACATATATATATATATATATATATATATATATATATATATATATATATATATATATAATTATGACGTTTTCGTATTTTTATAATAATCTACACGTCCACTGAAATCGTCTATCGTTTATTATTGAAATAATCAAATATCATACACGTGATATTTGTTTTCATGTTGTGATCAACACGTCGATAAATTCATTAATACGTCTCGCAATCTTTGTATTAGTAATCGATAACGAGGCTAGGTTACATTACGTAATCTGTATGTATAATATATGTATGTACACGCGTATATTCCCTGTATATTGTATCGTGTATAATATATTGTATGTGTATACTAATAATAATAATAATAATAATAATAATAATAATAATAATAATAATAATAATAATAATAATAATAATAATAATAATAATAATAATAATAATAATAATAATAATAATAATAATAATAATAATAATAATAATAATAATAATAATAATAATAATAATAATAATAATAATAATAATAATAATAATAATAATAATAATAATAATAATAATAATAATAATAATAATAATAATAATAATAATAATAATAATAATAATAATAATAATAATAATAATAATCGTGTATAATATATTGTATGGGTATAATAATAACAACAAGAACAACAATAATAATAATAATAATAATAATAATAATAATAATTGGGGTCCACTTACTACTTCCTGTGTGTCTGACGATTTATCCAATTTAACCACACAGGTATAAACCTATATACATAAACTATAGGTATTATGTATATAATGTATTCTATATGTATACATGAACATACATATATTTTTATCAACAACTTAATCAATTAAACGTACGCCGTACGGCGTACGAGGTAATAATTATCATAATTCTCACACATTTAAAATAAATATAATCATCTAAATTAAATATAGATGTTCACAACAGCAACAACAAAAATTAAGAATAATATATAAGAGTCATGTGACATTATATGCATATGTTATATATGTTATTTAAATGTGTTAATATACGTAAATCGTAACATTTAATTGTTGTTGTTATTGTTGTGAAAAGTTTGTATTTAAGTGCTTATGTTATATTAAGGGGTTTGTTTTGAAATCTGTTCGAAAATTCAATGTAAAAAGATAGGGATTTTTATATTTTTTTAATTGTCGGTTTAAATATGTTTAAAAATTCTTAAGATATTACAATTCTGTAAAATGTATATTTAAGGAAGGACTTCTCTGCATAGTTTGATATAGCGTAATGAGAAAATAGTATATATTTTTGGAAATACAACTCATCTAATAATGGTAAAAATGTAGTTTACTATTTATTTTTTTTTAAATTATATAATATATGATATAATAAAAATTATTATATGTCTATTCATTAAATAAACACACAATAACTAATATATTCTGAAAATATCATCAATATTTGAGCATTAATAAATAGTTATTTAATTTAAAAAAAATAAAATTATACTAAAATAATTATTCTGAGTAAATCAAGTTTGAAAATTACATATATTTTTTATTAGAATATAGAGCTTATTTAAATAAAAAGAGTATAGTATATGTATTTGTATGTTTATTATATATAATATCATATACATATAATATGTGTAGGTATACATATATTATATGTATATGATGTATGTATATGTATATTAAACGTAGTTATGATAATAATCTATACTATTATTTAAATTAATATTATCTATAATTATCATTTAATAATCACATATCATCCATTACAAAATCCTCCAACTTTCATCTCTTCAGAATTAAAAAAATACAGACATCACTTTCCAGAAACCTTACTAAAACTCTAATTAATTCTCTTGTACTTTACCGAATTGACTACTGTTCTTCCCTACTGAATTTACTTCCTGCTAAAGCTACTGCTCCACTTAATCGGATTATCCGTTCCTCAATACGTACTACTTACTGTTTAACACGACTGGATCACTCTACTACAACATCTCATCAATCATCTCGTATGTGGCTACCCTTCTCCCTCAGGTGTAAATTACGTATACTGTCTATAATCCATAAATCAATATATTCTTTCACCCCTAGCTATATCTCTGATCTAATTAAAAAACGTACTTTATTATCTTCTCTTCGTTACCAAAATGCTCCTATACTTATCTCCCAGAACTCTAGTAAAACTTCCCTAAATTCTATAGAATTTAGCTCTATAGAGCTTTTACAAATTCTGGTCTGACCCTATGGAATTCCCTCCCTCCTACCATTCGTTCTATTAGATCCCACAAAAGATTTATAAATATTAATTCTTCTTTTCTCTCTACCCATAATCATTAAATCATCCAACTTATTATTTTTGTCCGTGTTATATTCAATGTAGGCCTATATCATTATTAAATTGTTATTGTATTATTATTATCTTATTATTATATAACACTCCACTATATCAATGCAGTCTGCATACTATAACACTCCACTATATCAATGCAGTCTGCATACTATAACACTACACCATATCAATGCAGTCTGCATACTATAACACTACACCATATCAATGCAGTCTGTAGTATATAATAATCTTTTATATTATTTAGTATTGTTGTCCGTGGTATATTCAATGTATATTATTATTAAATTATTATCGTATTACTATTATTTTATTATTATTTTCTTCCCGCACGAGCGAAGGGGTCTATGACCCTATTTTAGTGCAAATAAACCTAATATCATCATCATCATCATAATATGATATGTATATTATATATATTTTATAGTAATCAAAAATTGATTTGTATATTATAATATACATATCAATTTTTGATTACTATAATTATACTAATCCACAATATGATATATATATATATGTATATATATATATATATATATATATATATATATACCTATATATATATAATTATAATAGTAATAGTAATCCAAATATTGTATTAGATACAAAAAATAATAATTCTGAAAAAAAACTTTATATAAACGTATTTTTAGATATTATTTCTTATAATTATTTATTCTCAAAAATAGGTCGTGTTATAAAACCTTTATTTTAATATTTGATTAATCGTTTTGAGCTCAAATATTTTAATGTGAGTATATTAACATCTCAAATATTACATATTTCAAATAATAATTTTTTTTTGTTACTGTTTTTTCCAAAACACAAGTATCCCCAAAATAAAAAACCCCCCTTAATGGGTGATAATGATCGACTTTTAAATATATTTAAGAATTGGAAAATTAAAAATATTGATAGTTTGTAAATTATTGTATTGATTTTTCTCTTTGAATATTCAATATCCATATTTGTTTAAATTTAATTATTTATAAAGAATTGATATTTCAATAAATAATAACCTACATCTTAAATATTCAGCAAATTTAATACATTTATTAGTATATTCACATATGAAGAGTCACATACATTTGATTATATGTGTATATGTGAGATATATAAGATCTATACGGATGTATTGATGTATTGATAATGCTACACGTTACGTTATTAATATTAAGTGGTAATCTCTTATCTCTACCTTATCATTGTATTTATGATGTATTCATTAAGGTTATAACCCGATGTATCTATTACCATATATGGTATACCATATACCTGATACATCAATAACACCCAACATAACTTATTATATTGTGCGTTCAGTTATACATGTGCTTCATTGTATAATGTTATATCATCATCATTATACAGTATAGCAGTGAGTTGATTTATACGTGTCTTTGTGGCGTTTTATGGTGTTTTTGTGTATATTTGCGTGTAATATATACCATATATTACGAATATATACGAATATATATATATATATATATATATATATATAAATCAATACATCCGGGAGAGAAACTCTGTGTCAGCAGTTTTTTACGATATTGATTATCATGAAAACCTAACTATGTTCACTAGAAAGAAATGGTACAAACACACACACGTGCACGCACACACGCGCATACACACAAACACACACACACCTCTCTCAGGGTAACATATCAGCTAACATGCTACCACTTAACCTTATTTTGTATATATCTTCGCGCACATCGTGACACTTCAAGGCTGAGTCCTTACATATTATGTCGTGTCGTATTATCGTATATATATATATATATATATATATATATATATATATATATATATACATATATAAATAATTATACATATATATATATATACATGTATATAGACATGTAATATTACAAAATATGGGAGTAATATTGTCAACAATTCTTGTATTAATGGTAATAAAGGAGTTATTCAAGGTCATCTGTACAGTGTGACGCACTGAGTGCGGTCGCATTATACATCGTATATCTAACAATCGCTGTTGTTAAACGTAACAATACATCGTTTAGTACACGGGTACCGAAACGTGTTGTAAATGACGGTTTCATTAGGTATCGGTTCATAAACTGTACTTTTGCACACTTAAACCTGCTGTTTTACATCCGCATGCGGTTCCGACACATGGAGTGTGTGACTAGAAGTGAATTGTATGCGTCACCTTTAACGCACGAAGTAGTCACATGATATACACATTATAAACATTGTATACATTGTACACATTGCATACATTGTACACATTGTACCCATTGTACACATTGTATACATTGTACACATTGTATACATTGTACATATTGTACCCATTGTACACATTGTATACATTGTACACATTGTATACATTGTACATATTGCATACGGCTTAAACTATTACTATAGTTATAAAACTAATTATTATTTTAATTTTAATTGGAGTCATTCCATCCCATCCAGGAACTTAGATGAAGTTTTCACTTATAACCATGTGGCCCTAGGGACATTAGCTAATGTCCCTGAAGCCGATCTCATTTTAATACATCCATGGTTTTAACAAGAGCCGATCATTTTTATATACACACTTATATAGGATAATTACTAACTATTATAGTAAGACCTATTGTAATGGTCCGTATGATGTACGGTACGTAGCGTACAGGGATTGAACCCACGCCCTCTTACCTTCGTGTCTATCGCCTTAGCTAATCTAGCCACATAGGTAGTTTACAGAAGTGGTTCTCATGCTCATGTAGGCTAATTCCCACACAAATATTGTTTACAAATGTATTGCCTCAATAAATTAAAATATATTGTTTTCATTGATATAGTATAATTTCATTCATTTATCAACGATATAATAATATTAATATGTATTTTATTAATCATTGTTTCCTTTAATATTTACCTTTCATTTAAAAAAATTCAATATCTTTATACTTCAAATCGGGATTTTTGATAACATTTGTCTATTTAGTCTTGGTTTTAAGACTTACTGACTAAATACTACATAAAAAATAAAACAGTGTGGTTTTTCAACACCTTTATCTATTAATTTTGTTAAACCAAAGGCTAAGAAGTAATAATTGTATTTTTAATCGGATATTTAAAAAATTCTATTATATTAATTCTATTATTTGTAATAAATTTATAATTTATTTAATCTAACGAATACATTACTTTGAATGTCTTTATAGAAAAAACAAGAATTACTACCTTTTTTTACATGTAATAAATGTATAAGCGCCCCTTTAAAATGTACGTATCTCCCCCTTGAAGGAGATCGCCCCACTATGTGTGGTAACATCGTGTGAGACACTTATCGTTAGTTTGTGACTAATGTGCTATAGTTGTCATACATTGTACATGTATATACATTGTACATGTATGTGCATGTACATGTATCATACAGTGTACGATGTACGATGACCATGTGCACTGTACATTACAAGTGTATATTGTAGAGTATACATTCCGCAGTGTAAAGTGTACAATACGTTGTAATATCCCGTACCGCTAGAGGGAACTACCAGTTCTACAATATATTATCGCTCGTTTCATGGAATTCTATTGCATACACACGCATATATATTATTACACAATCACAAACCTAGTAGACCTGTCAACAAGTGACATGCGCACGAACGCACACATTAACATATGTACGTGTACATCGTACACTGTACCAGGCTATACCATGCATTGTATTAATGCAGTACAGTGTACAGTGTACATTGTACAGTGTACATCAGTAGTATAACTGTAGTAATCTATATTGCGTATAGTACATAATGTAGTGTGAATAGTACATATACACTGAATAATGAACTGTATAACACACTGCATTACTTAGTAAGTAGTGTATAGCATAACTATTATACTGTATATTGTACTTTGTACAATATATAGTGTATAATTCATCATGTTTAGAAATCTATAACTAATTGTATTATGTATATATATTGTACAAAAAGCTGTATACAGAGGGGTGGGATGTGTATACTTGGGTATTAACTATAGTTACAGCTATATGTATAAGCCAGTATAACAATTCAGTGTATTGCATAACTCATGTATTACGTAACATTGTCAGTAGACACAATGACGCAACTATTACGTAATAGAATACATAGTAGTATCGTGGCCCTGGGCTTTCGTAGTATCACATAGTATCACATAGTATCACATAGTATCACATGTATGCGGCATGTGATTACTGATTAGGTACATACACATTAGATTAGCTGTACATACATATATGCCTCTAAGATATATCACTATTCTGCATGCATAACATGTTCATTCTCAATGATATTATGTAACCTATATAAATAGAATGATATACGACCAGTGTACAATGTACACTGTACAACGTACACTATGTGTTGTAAAATGTAAGTAGCATTCATATTTAGTAATTTCCAGTGATATAACTTATTCTCAATTATTATTTACTATATTATTGTAGTATTCATGTAAAATATATATATATATACTACAAACTAATGTAAATATCATATATATATATATATATATATATATATATATATATATATATATATATATATATACACAGTCAATATATACCGTATACAAACATCAATGTATTCTAATGAGTGACGGCCTACTTACTAAGAGAGAGATTTGTACGGCAATAATTGTTGTTATTACGCAACAGTCCCCCTGCTGCACTACTGCTGCTGCCACCACTACTGCTACTGCTGCTGTGACCACTATCTCTGATGACCACTCGGTGACCACTGGCCGTAGTAATTAATGGACACAGTCCAGTTTATGCAAGTGTAATCGAATTATATTCGCCCAATTTATACAGATATATATAGAGATACCACTACTACTGCTGCTACTGCTACTGCTACTATTGCTACTACTACTACTACTACTACTACTACTACTACTACTACTACTACTACTACTACTACTACTACTACTACTACTACTACTACTACTACTACTACTACTACTACTACTACTACTACTACTACTACTACTACTACTACTACTACTACTACTACTACTACTACTACTACTACTACTACTACTACTACTACTACTACTACTACTACTACTACTACTACTACTACTACTACTACTACTACTACTACTACTACTACTACTACTACTACTACTACTACTACTACTACTACTACTACTACTACTACTACTACTACTACTACTACTACTACTACTACTACTACTACTACTACTACTACTACTACTACTACTACTACTACTACTACTACTACTACTACTACTACTACTACTACTACTACTACTACTACTACTACTACTACTACTACTACTACTACTACTACTACTACTACTACTACTACTACTACTACTACTACTACTACTACTACTACTACTACTACTACTACTACTACTACTACTACTACGACTACTACTAATGATACTGCTGCAGGGAGGATGTCGCCTAGATAATCTATAGCAATGCAGTAGTGGCCAGTTGACCCCTGAAGCGTTTGACCTCTACAGCGGAATTGTTGTCAGCGCTACTTCTCCTCGCCTGTAATACAGTGTATGCGCATGCTTGTAGCAGTGTAACCTCTATTCGTGCGTACGTATATATGTATATGCGCGCGCGTGTTCGTGTGTGTGTGTATTGGTGATATCTGCATACGGTGCGCGGTACATACTATCTCACACACACACACGCACTCATATATACACACACATACTCATATACACACACACGTGCTCTAATACATACATACGGGTGATGTAAGCAGTGTACATAATAACTACTTACGTATGTATTTATTATATAATTATAATATTGCATATATATACACACTATGCTATAATATAATATATGTATTGATAATATAATATATACATATATATATATATATATATATATATATATATATATATATATATATATTATAGGTACACCTATGTGAATATATTCGTAACTATGACTGTAATAATACCATTTTAAATAAGCTTATTGATGCGAAACCAAGTCTGTAATTCTCGTTAAAAATACCGAGCCCGACCCGAGTTGAGACTCTTGCCCACATAATTGAGCAGAGCTGTAACTTTTACAAAATGTAACTGGGCCGAAATGATGCTGTTTGACGTTATTATATAATTATAATATTGATCTGGGGGTATCCTTAGTATAAGATAAACATAGCTTCTGGGTATCCCTCCGTTTATTATAGCCAATATTCGGTAAATAAATTCATTCATCTATGTATTATTCTTGTAATATATGAAAATGACCGTTTATTAACAATGCACTATCTTTTAACATAACCTTTACATAATGTTGTACCACTGATGAAATAAGTGTAAACATTTAGACCTATACTTAAATGATGCTTTTCATAAGTGAAGCTGAGACTGCATCGGTGCTTTATATTTAAGCATTACATCACTAGCGTGTACACACCCACATCATACGTTACGTAACATTAAGCTTTGTTATGTTTATGTGCTGACCTCTGCTAGAGGTTACACATGTTTCATAAACAGGGGCGCCCCTGGGGAGTATTAGAGTAAATAATGCAATGCGATTAGGTGAATTAGTGTACAAAAATCATGATAATTGCATGTACAGTGTAGATTGTACACTGTACAATATACGATGTACACTGTACGATGTACATTGTACTCTATATATTGTACGGTGTACAATGTACACTGTGCAATTTGTACGGTGTACATTGTTCATGTATATCTAAATATCTTCAATGAAAATTTCCCTCTCTAGAAATATTGCATATACGTATATTCACACACTCATTCACACCCGCACACCCACACCTCATACTCGCACAGTGTGCGGTAAGGGTGGTTTTTCAAGGGTGTTTATCATCAGATTTCCATTAAGCACTGACTACTTATAAAATATATAGGATAATCACTCTTATAAAATGTCAGCAATTTTAATTAAGTATTGGTTTCTCGATATGTCATCAAAGTGTTGTATTCTATAGATCCATTAACTTCTATAGGCTCGAATTAAATAAACAGAAAACAGTATTTTCAATGCTTGTGATATTTTTCCTTAATGAAATTGAACCAATATATATATTATGGATTTAAACAGAAATATTGATAAGTTATTTTAAAAAATGTATTCTAGAAATGTCATGATATTTCATGGAAATATCTAGAATTTAAGTAAAATAGCCTTTAGTTAAAAATAAATCAATAAAATACACACCCCGATATAAATACCAGTAGAGTTATTATACGAACATTATAAAACATTTATTTAATCACAAAAAGAAGAATTTGTGTATAACAATTTTAAAGATTTTTCGACTTTTTTTACGACTTATTTTCAGTGGAGAATTATCGTAAAATTTATAATAACATTTTTGCTGTGGTTCATTCGCTAGATATATATTAGACGAGAATATTTTCCACTAGAGAACGAAAAATAATCGCTATTATAACTTTAGAGGTCATTAGTAATTTTTTTATTTTACATCATTTTAAATATGAAAAAATACTTTTTATGTAAAACTAAGTATACTTAGTTAAATTATAATTTAATCTGTACAACTGGTTTATTAATATTCTACTTATTAACATATAAAATTAAACACTTACATAATATAATTAACTATTTAATGAATATAAATTACATAATTAAATTAAAAATATCCTTAAATTTATATAATTATTATTAAAAATCAACTAGTAACGAATAATATTATAAATAAATTCTAATATATTAACCTATAGGTTATAAATTCTAATATAATCATAAACTCTAATTCATGTTTATTTAAGATTATAATTAAGGGACATAATAATAAAATAATATATATGCTTATAAAGTATGTACAATATGATAATAAATTATAATATAATTGAAATATATACAATAACAAACGCTCTGCGCATGATGGCTTCAATGGGTAAAAGTGGAAATATTATTTCAGAGGCCATTTTTTAAAATTATTTTACGAAACTTTACATACAGTGAATATCGGTGAATGGATATAGATTTTTAAATTATAATGTTTACATATTTATTAATTAATATTAAATATCTTTCAAAACATCACTGACTGAGTATAATAACTTGTACGCGAACAGTGTTCGCCGAACACCCTTAAGTGTGCGGCACACTCCCGCACACCCTCCCGCACAACTACATGGCTATTTATAGGTATGACATCATTGCCAAACGTGCAAACACCACCAATAACTGACCAGTGTTACGAAGGTATCAAAGACGAGCGCACATCGCCTGGTACTGCCCTCTAACGGTGTAACCAGGCACGTGACTCACACCTTACCACGTGACTAGATATATATAGATCACGTGGTCGCACGTAATAGTACACCGCCACGCGCAGCAGTAGTAATATGTTAGCAGCAGCAACCACCACCACCACCAGCAAATGTCAGTTACACACATACGTACAGTGTACGACGTATGTACACACACACATACACACACATACACACATACACACACACATACACTGTATACATAGTATCGAAAAAATAAATTATTTTATTAAATTCATTTTTTAATTGATTTTATAATCGTTATAATAATATTATAACGTGGTTCTATATAGTTAATATGAAGGTTATGAGAGGTAACCTAGGTGTATACTATACATACACATGAATCACACTCCATTACCATATTTAATTACGTATTATTGGTTGTAAGTTGTAATCCATAACCTATAGGCAGGTATCGTATGGGTAGGTACGATATCTACCCTAACCCTATCACCGATTTGAACTTATTTATAACGGGTCTCATATTTATTTAGGGACATATTTTATAGTCAACACCATATATATATATATATATATCTAAATTTGATAATTGGTATGCATATCCCATGGGAGAAGGAATGATTTTTGTTTGGGGTGTGATATTTTGTTATAGTATATAGAATTTATAAAAGACTCATTGTAACTATATTATTGTCTATATATAATTAAAAATGTGTTAAAAATAGGAAACCCCCAATAAACATTACATGGGCGCCCATTGGGAACCATTGGGCGACCCCTCCCACCCCTATTACCATTGCGACCATATTAATGGGTTAATCATATTAAGTATACTAATATACATATATATACATATATATACATATATATATACCGTATATATACCGTATACGGTGTAGTTATATTTATTCTGTGAGATAATTAAATATCCATCGTGTATATTACACACACACACACATCACACACACAATCACACACACACAAGCACACACACATATATACACACACATTGTACATTATGCCACACATATTTCCCGCATGTTCCCTCTAGTATCATACATAGTCTATACACATGTACGACGTACATTGTACGTACGACGTCGTATATACATATGTATATATACACGTGTATACGCTGTATGTATATACACATGCATGTACATTGTACATACACGCATGCATATGTAGGTATGTAGATAGTAACATATGTATTACAAATATTATATGTTATTCTGATGGTATATTTACATGTACACATTTTGCAATGTAAATATAAAGGGCTACACATTGTGTAGGTCACTATATAATGTAAAGCCTAATACACATATGTTATGTACAACGCGAATATTATACAGTGTAAAATGCACAGAAATTATTTACAATGATAATATTTCTTTTTTTTAATTACAATTAACTATAATTAATTATTTAGTGCATTTTTTAATAATTAAAATGTATCCCGTGCACGGACATGTACTCTGACCTATATACATATCATCAACATGTTATCACATCAGTACATAATATATGTGTATATTATAGAAATACATATACACACATTATGTTTATCACATATAATTGCCCATTTATAGATAAATATTAATAACTAAATTCGAGTATATTAATAATTATAGCATATTCTAAAAATAGATTATATTAATTATATATTAAGTTCTGATTGACACACACATATATATATATCTGATTCCATTGTTAACACATTAACACATTAACTCATTAACTCACTAATTAAACACTAATAGCGATGATAACAGTAAAGCTAGCACGGTGCGCATGTCACTGTGAGCTAGTAGCGTCACACGTATCGCACACACACGAGTCGCACACACACGAGTCGCACACACACACGTGTGGTCGTGCATATGTAGTCGTAGCGCGAATACCTGTACATTGTACAACTAGTGACGTGCGGCGCAATAGTGCAGCTTACCTATGTGTTGCGGGCGTTGTGCGTCCTTCAACTAATTACGTCATGTCCCCTACAGAGATATCCTACCGAAAGCGCCACCTATGTATAACAACGTACAAGTCTTACGCAATACGCTAAACCTTTACGTATTGTGTAGTATTACGTAATTAGCATATCCCTCTAATATCATCAATAATTAAACAATGTGATATTAAAATCTATCAATGTGATATTAAAAGACCCACACAAATAATAAAGTAGTCATGTAGATTCAAATACAGACTTTTAAAATAATACCCACTTCCCCTTTTCTTAAAACATTCGGATGGCCTCCCTTTAATGCAGAGCTTCACTTCACAATTATCTTACTAACACGTGATTTACTATAATTCACCTTTTTACCTATCACCTATTCTATCCGTACATATAAATAAGTGTATAGGCTAAGATTCATCCGCTGCCCCGACTCATGACATCTCTGTAAACTACCCTATATCATCATTCCAATATATTGCCATCTATGAAATTAACTTACATATTCGTAATGTAAAAAATACTAGTATATTTAAAATAAGGTAAATAAGTACTTGGTAACTAAAACATAAATTACTTATCCTACCGTACTGATGCATCACTACATAACTGCAGGTCTGCCTACTAACTTATTTAATTATAAATATTATTGTATATATATACTATTAACGTGTAATATATTTATTATTTTACTCGATTTTTACACGTGATTATTTCTATGGAATAATGTATGTTGTATGCCATATTGGTCGATGGTTTTAACTCCATGCTGGCATTATATTATTATTATTTTTTATTATATATAATAATAATTATTATTTTTACTATTATTATTGACATTGTTATTTTTCACATTCTAAATTGGGTAAAATATCTTTCGAAGCCGCTATCATGTTAAGGAATCCATGGTTTTAATGAGATCCGATCATTTATGTATACACAATTATATAAGATCACTTCTAAATATTATGATAAGACTAATATTAATGGACCCGGTGGGATTTGAACTCGTGTCCTTCTGCTTGTGTGTATGTCAACTGAGCCAACTATAGCCAACTGAGCCACACAGGTAGTTATATATATATATATATATATATATATATATATATATATATATATATATATGTGCGTGAGTGGCGTGTGTGTGCGTGTGTAAATGTATGTGTACATATGTGAGGATTTATGCGTGAATTAGGGAAAGTGCTCTAATATCGACATGCACGTAATATCGACACCCTATAGATCTCCTAAAATCCAATTACAATCAACAAATAATTAATGTATGAAATGTTAATCAATATAATTCTAATTTATACAAGTATATATATTTTTTTTTATTATTTATATTTTTTTAATTATAAACAAAAAACTGATTTTTTCGTTATAACTCAAACAACTAAATTTATGAAATTTTTGAAGCACAATATCGATTCTCAATCATTTAAAAATGTAGGTATTTTAAATATTTAAAATAAATCTTATAGATCAAATTATATATAACAATGTGCCGTAAAGATTTTGTAATTATAATACATTTTTGTTTACAAAGTTATAAACTTTTACCTAAGAAACATACATTTTCACCCTAATTTCACATAATATCGATACCCCGTGTTATATCAGAGTTAAACAAACTCAATTAAATTTTAAAATAGCTATTATATGTATATAGTATATTAAGTAGGTATATACTATATAATTACTTAATACTAATAAATAAAATGTGGAAATATTTAATTAATAAATAATAAAGTTATGGTGATTTATTGTTAGGGTGTCGGTATTCGAGCCTACTCTCCCCTAGTCTACTATATGAATTATGTGTTTTTCTATTGTGATTCTATAGAATCTCATGTGATTTTGATACATCTTTAAATTATGAACACTAATATATTAGTACAAAATATAATAATGTTATGTTATTTAGTTAAATATCATTCAAATATAGGTTATATTTAACTTCTGGAACTTTCAAATGATTATATTGTTTATAATATAATTATAATTATAAGTTAAAAGCGATATTTTATAGAGATTCCTAATTTAATCAAACCTAATTAGTAATTTTAAAATACATTTACTCAGAAATACTATTCGTATGTTCTACTAACTTATGTTAAGACAACGCTTAGCTTCTCACCACTGTGTATATGTTATTCAAATATGTCTAGTGTAAATAAACAGATATTATTAAAATAGGAGAATTCTGATTTAGAGTTTTTTATTAATGATTATATTGATAACAGTATTCTGTAGACATTATTTCGTTTTTAAACAGACTATAAACGGATATAAATTAAAATTATAAATATTTAGAGGGATAGAATTTGTATATAGGTATATATATATACATAATCTAATACAATACCAAAGAAAGTTTAGAAATTAGGCTACTAGTACCTATACATAAAGGTTTAGAATGACTGAAAGCTCGCCTACACATATATGCCATGCGCAATAACGACCTGTGTTACTGACATCTTACTCCATGGATATCTGCAGCTAAATAGGATAGCACAGTATTGTAGGACATTATAGATCTTACCAATTAATATCTCTCTTCATTACAGCTGCAACATCGGTAATATATTACATACTTCATAGATGCATTATTTCAGTACGTGTTTCTGATTTAATCTAAAATTAAGATATAAGATGTCTACAAGCGTTATGATTATACGTTATATATTGGCTAATGTATGATATGACACATGTCATATGTCATATATGTAATGATTTGAATTATATATTATAAATTTACATAATAATATAATTAAGAAATAACTTCAGTTGAAGAAGGACACCTACGTGAGTATTAGTATATCTCGGATAGCGCCTTCAAGAAACCTGCAACAACCTGCAACAACCAACCAGACCAATGAGTCATTGAATTACGTAGTCATATTATCAGATAGAAACATCCAAAATAATTTAATAAATATATGTTTAGGAAAAATCTATACCTATAGGAAAAATCATTTTAATTTTTGAAATGTAAATCAAAGTTAATTACATATATTTATTAAATTATTGTGGATGTTTCTATCTGATCATATGACTTATTAGTATGGTATAATAATACAGATACATCAGTAAAACTAAGGACATATATTAATTGATATAAGCATCCTGGAAAATACAATTAAAATATTTCGCATAAAGTTTTATAATGAAAATGTGACTAATATATTAAAAATTATATTATATTTCATACAAATATTACATTATTATCATTACCTTAATCGTCTAAATTGATTTAAAATGATTGTAACTTATTATAACTATGTAATACAATTGTTGTGATGAATTTATTCACTTTTTTATGATTGGGTCAATTGACCCATTTAAAGAAAATATATGAAAAGTGGGTAATTTTTAATGACTATATTGAACGTCCCATATTTTATATAAATATGTTCCAAAATGTAAACTAAATAATTACGTATATTAAACCCCTATCGAAATCGGCCCCCAATTGACCTTTATTTTGTATAATACATAGGTCAACATAATACTCTCCAGCAAAACTACTTAGTTCGTTACTTAGTTACTAAACTACGTACAATAGGTGAAAGTCTCCGATTAGAATTAAATGATTATTTGTAATAACTTATTTAATATTAAATATATGTATTTGAAATTTTGTAATTAGGGTAATATTATGGCAATAAATAATGTGGCTATTTTAAATTTTTGATATAATTATATTTACAAGAATAAACAGGAGGGTCGGTAATCGGATACATGTACCTAATATCGACCCCCTTCTCCTATTACCGACCCCCTAAAATAATCGTGATATAAATAATTGTAGTATTATAATATCCAATAAAAATAGTAGATATACATAAATATAATTAATTATAACATTCACGTAATTTATTTTGTATTGAATTTATGTGTTAATAGTAATATTAAATTTAAATTTAAACTTTATAGTAATTATATTAAAATAGTGTATATTATTATTTAATATTTATTTATTAATCAGTATGTATATAATCAACTGGAATCATGAATCCTAAATCTATATCAATGATAAACAAACAACTTACGACATATTTTAAAGTAAAATACGGATCTATTTTGATTGGATATTATAAATCATATGGGGTCGGTATTAGGAAAATCATATGGGTTGCTATAATTAAGATATTTTGGTTAATAGTTATTCAAATTGAATTATTTTTATAATAGTTATAAACATTTTATTAATCTACAATATTATGCGCAGTATTACGTTTTCTTTTAATTAATAAAGTAGTTACAATGATTTAAAAAAAGTTATTATTCAAATATTTAAAAAGTAAAAACAGAATATTACATTTGATCAAATAACAATTGTAGGATTACATATTTTTTTAAATAAAATACTCATTCATATTTATCATTAAATTACTAACAGTTCGTGTATATATTATTTGTTGATATATCTTATAGTTACTAAGATACGAGAGGGGGTCGGTATTAGGAGGGGGTCGGTAATCGGGGACTTTCCCCTATACAACTTCGGCGGTACAAATGCATGTTCTTGTATCAGGTGATATCCTCGATGTATTCACGTGATTGACATCGTGGACACGTGGTATATTCAAGTTAAAGGTCCACCCCTTTATGTATCCCAGTGTACACCTATATATCATGATACATTACTGGATTGGACGAATAAGTACACACCCAGGCACATGTGTAGGTATACACGTATATAGGTAGGTAGGTAACATAATATAGCTATTAAGCAGAATACATACATTCACAGTATAGGTAATATATACATAATATATATATATATATATATAAATATATTGATGGTATGCTTAATTACATTAATAGATGATAATTAGAGCCTAATAAATGCGGAATTCACAAGAGTTTACATCTGCTAATACACGACTGCTTGAATCATGCATTGAATCATGCATTGACGCATGAATAGACGCATGAATAGACGCATGCCTATACGTGTGCATACATTGATTGCGTATTTTATTTTAAAATAGTATACTAATATATAGGTATACCTATAGGTATAGACAGTCTATAGACACATGAATAGGTATACCTATCAAATAATAATTGTTATAATGCGGATTATGACACTATAATGTACATAGAACAATAAAATAATAAGTAAATTAAATTTACATATTGATAAAATAAATATTTGAAATAAGGATAAATAAAATTAATTATAAGTAATTATATCCATTTATTTTTTTAATCATTAATAATTACTAAAAATAATATATACATATAAAAGTAAACAATAGTTTATGGCTTATACAGTCATTAGTAACACCAATAAAACATAGGTCACGGTGAAAGGAATTAATGCAAACATGTTCTACAAAATGTGGAACGGATGTTATCGAATAATAACTTATGGTTTATTGAGGTTTGGTACCTACTAGTGATGTAAATGATGCTCAAATCTAAAGCATGATGCAGTCTCAGTCTCAGTTACCTAAAATCTCAATTCGGTTCGGGCTCGTTTTTTTTCCGAAAATGAAAGTCTCGGCTCGGCATCAAAAACCAATAGTCTCGGCTTGGCATCAAAAGCTCGGCATCATTTACATCACTAAAACCTACCAATCAGATCAGCTATCTTTAAACATAACAACCCTTAAACATAACAACCCTTAAATAAAACAACGTATCTAGTAATAAAGTATATATTCTAGGCACATAATATATAATGTATTAGTATTATAATACTAGGTATAATAAATAATACTACTATAGTATATATATATATATATATATATATATATATATATATATATATATATTACTACTACTAATAATAAAATGAAGTATACAATTCTGAAATATATATATTAATTATAATAATATAAAGATAATATCTAAGAATATTTTCTTGTAAATATATTTACAAGTGTAATAAAATAATAAAATTGTTAATCATAAATGTCTATAGACATGTGAATAGACACATGCATAGATACATACACATATGCATACACGATGTTATTTAATATATGCGAAGAAATGTGATGTTTTTGTTTGTATATAAGTATGTTTTATATATACATATTAAATACGCGATATAAGAAGGTTTTACACATACACATGAAATATGCGATATAATTAGGTTGTACACATGAAATATGCGATATAAGTAGGTTGTACACATGTAATATGCGATATAAGTATGTTGTACACATGAAATATACGATATAAGTAGGTTGTACACATGAGATATACGATATAAGTAGGTTATATATACACATGTAATACGCGATATAAGTAGGTTGTACACATGAAATATACGATATAAGTAGGTTGTACACATGAAATATGCGATATAAGTAGGTTGTACACATGAAATATACGATATAAGTAGGTTATATATACACATGTAATACGCGATATAAGTAGGTTGTACACATGAAATATACGATATAAGTAGGTTGTACACATGAAATATGCGATATAAGTAGGTTGTACACATGAAATATGCGATATAATTAGGTTGTACACATGAAATATGCGATATAAGTAGGTTGTACACATGAAATATGCGATATAATTAGGTTGTACACATGAAATATGCGATATAAGTAGGTTGTACACATGAAATATGCGATATAAGTAGGTTGTACACATGAAATATGCGATATAAGTAGGTTGTACACATGAAATATACGATATAAGTAGGTTGTACACATGAAATATACGATATAAGTAGGTTGTACACATGAAATATGCGATATAAGTAGGTTGTACACATGAAATATGCGATATAATTAGGTTGTACACATGAAATATGCGATATAAGTAGGTTGTACACATGAAATATACGATATAAGTAGGTTGTACACATGAAATATACGATATAAGTAGGTTATATATACACATGTAATACGCGATATAAGTAGGTTGTACACATGAAATATACGATGTAAGTAGGTTGTACACATGAAATATGCGATATAAGTAGGTTGTACACATGAAATATGCGATATAATTAGGTTGTACACATGAAATATGCGATATAAGTAGGTTGTACACATGAAATATGCGATATAAGTAGGTTGTACACATGAAATATGCGATATAAGTAGGTTGTACACATGAAATATACGATATAAGTAGGTTGTACACATGAAATATACGATATAAGTAGGTTGTACACATGAAATATGCGATATAAGTAGGTTGTACACATGAAATATGCGATATAATTAGGTTGTACACATGAAATATGCGATATAAGTAGGTTGTACACATGAAATATGCGATATAAGTAGGTTGTACACATGAAATATGCGATATAAGTAGGTTGTACACATGAAATATACGATATAAGTAGGTTGTACACATGAAATATACGATATAAGTAGGTTGTACACATGAAATATGCGATATAAGTAGGTTGTACACATGAAATATGCGATATAATTAGGTTGTACACATGAAATATGCGATATAAGTAGGTTGTACACATGAAATATACGATATAAGTAGGTTGTACACATGAAATATACGATATAAGTAGGTTGTACACATGAAATATGCGATATAAGTAGGTTGTACACATGAAATATACGATATAAGTAGGTTTAGGGTAAGTATCTTAACAACGCTTCATGATTCAATAACGCTTGTGAATTCATCGCAGAATATTCTAGTGATCGAGAGAAAACGGAAGTAGTTAATATTACCAGTGAAATGTGGGTCGTAGTTTAAATTCGTTGACAGATAATGCACACACACAGACACACATATCTAGGCTACCATACATCAGTTATATGATATTCATGAATGGCGAATGGAATTTACCAAATTAAAGAATAACGACATACAGTATACGTAACATGCCCAGTTTTAATTGATTATCGATTATTTATAATAATAGTACAATGCACATGAACAACAGATATCCGATATAGAAATGGCAGCAGCCGCCAATATGTATACAGTAAAGTATACTGTATGTCGTAGTACATGTGTGATATCAATATATATATATATATATATATATATATATATGTGTTATTATTAAATGTTTTAGTTACTATTTTAGTTAATGTTTTAGTTAATATATAGTTATATTATTAGCTCACTTTTCCTCTTCATATATCCCTTCTTACATCCCTCCATAAATTCCTTCAGAATTCCCCCTTTCTTATATCCATATACCATTTATTTCCTTTAAGGGGATACGGTAGTTTGTAATTTTCGTTTTTTGATTTTTTTTATAAAATTTATTTTGTGCTAATACTTATAAATAATATATTATTTATTTAAATATGAATTTTTATGGCCTAAAGATTCATATAAACATGTTAAAAGTTGTCTTTTATGAAGGTATGTAAAAAATAAATATATAAAATATTAATTATATGTAATGTAATGTATTAATTATATGTATATACTATATATATATATATATATATATGTATATACTATATATATATATATATATATATATATATATATATATATATGCTGAATATATATATATACATCTAAAATATCATATGTATATATTATATAAGTATATATCCAATACAATAAATATCTATTTTCATACAAAATTAAGAAATATTATTGGTAATCTTTGAATGTGTTTTTCTCAGTATAAATATTTTCGCCAATTACTGTTATATAAGTCAATGTTTAGGGATCGTTGTTTTAGCTACACTCATAATTTTTACTACATATTATAGATAATATATATATCTAACATTTAATCACATAATATTTAAAAAATATTTATTATTAAATTTTATATGGTACATTTTGTACATTTTTGACACTAAAATACCGGAAAAAATCGGTAATGACGTTCAACCATGAATCACTCGACGAATATATATCATATTCAAAATATTCTGTGATTGAAACAGAGATATTATTCTAATTAATATAAATATGTAAAAATTATTAAAATCGGTAATATATTCAATTCAAAACACTTGTTTGAATATTATACAAACATCCTATCTAATTACATGTAAACGGCGGAATTGCGTGCGTCCTATCGTATCCCCTTAACTCACTTTATGTCATCCCTTACCTTACCGGATGTAGTAATGTATACCTGATATATGTTGCACGTGTTCCTGCCGTTATATAAATACATATATCCCCCGTGTATGTCCCCATCGTACACCTGGTAACACGCGGTTACATCCGGCTTCATATCTCCCAATGATGGTATCACGAAATATCTGATCAACGTAACATATACATCCGGTACAACTCTCCGCCTCCCCGGATGTATTCATCCATTGATAACGCACGTGATTACCTACATCCGGTCCACCCCTAACCCTAGCTCTCCCTCTCCTCGACGAGATGACCGTCAGCTTTCTCTCATCATTAACGTTACGAATACGGTAGTGTTACCGTAGTAGTCTCGTATTCAGTAGCTTAGACTACACACACCCACTCACAGATTAACATGAATAATCGCGAGTAATCATGAATAATCATGAATATTCATGTTAATCGTGAACAATAGTGTGTACTTGCGAAGTAAACAGACTCTTTCTCGTATTATTATGATACCACACTACACTTATTGTATTGTATTATAAGCTACCTGCGTGGCTCAGTTGTCTAAGGCGTCACAAGCAGTAGGACGCGGGTTAGAGCGGCTTGAAAAATATAAAATTTTCAGATAATTTATCACTTCAGTAAGATAATATTAGAAAACATGTAATATAGATAATACAAAAAAAAATAACATAATTCGTAAAACATTGAATAGTCAATATGACTTTCAATTTTAACATAGGATTGATAGGAAATTTTATAATGGAGTAGATACAAAATTAATTCAATACATTTTTTAATATACTTCCTATTAATGAATTTTGTCATACGATATATTTATATTAGAATTAAATATTATTAACAGAATAGCAGAAAAATAAAAATTTTAAATAATAATTTCTTTATAATTTTATCATTTCTAGAATTGAACTTTTTATGTTTATTATTTATTGAATATTTTTTGTTTTTTGTTTTTAATCAAAAATAAAATTCAGATCAAGTTTATTATATTCTTAATAAATGTATAATATATATTTACTATATATGATTATAAAAAAAAATTTGTTTAAATATTTTTCTAGGAATAATTTGAATGTTAATGATTTCTATAGAAAAAATTAATATTTTCAAGGAAAGATGAATAAAAAATGTCAATGACCTAGTCAATTTTATTTTTTTTTACCATAATATAATTTTAATTATCATTGAGATGACCGCAATAAAATTGTTGTTATATTATATTTTTTTCTAATTTAAAAAAAATTAAAAATTTTTTGTAAATATACAAAATTTAAAATCTGAGTTTGATGGATCCATATTTTTATTTACATATACTTAAGTCTCATAAATGCATATTAAATATATAATTAAATTAGAAGACGATAGACATTAATTGGTTGTCAAGGTAAAACTAAAGATAAATAAATTATACGCATGCGCAGTAAATTTAATTATTAACAAGTATTTTTCCTATAAAATGTTATTAAACATCAAATTGACAACTCAATTGAGTATAACACAATTTTTAGTTGTTAAACTACTGTTTATATATATTATATGTTTATAGTTTTTACTGAAGCAACATATTTAATGACTGACGAGCCACCCTAACGCGGGTTCGAGCCCCGTCCGGACTATTAACATAGGTCTTAAAATAATATTTAGAAGCGATCTTATATAATTGTGTATACATAAATGATCGGCTCTCGTTAAAACCATGGATACCTTAACACGAGAGCTGTTTCGAAGGGATATTATAGCTATATGGTTATAAATGAAAACTTCATCTAAGTTTCTGGATGGGATGAAAGACTCCATCAAAATAAGAATAACAATAATAATAACAATATATATATATATGAATATATATATATATATATATGAATACAATACAACACATGGGTATTGTTAAGCTATTACGTGTTAATTAAGAAATACTTCTAGTGGTGCAGTAGGTATAGTGAAGTGATACTATAGTTATGCAGTAGTGATGTAGTACACGGTATGTACCTGCACACTATATCGATCTGATGACGTGAGACCCCCGCACGCCCACCCACCATACCTCTTGGCTGCGCATGTCTGTCACAGCTATATCGGTATACGACTATGGCTACGTCTGTGGTTGCGCACTTGCAGCCGCAGCAGTAGCGGTATCACGTGCGTGTGTGTGTTGTCACGTGTGCACACACTGCCTCTATCCTACGTACGCACACGCACACGCACTACAATAGTTACGTTGTTCACGTTGTCGCCATTTTGTTACGATGACGTCACCATCTCGTTACGTCATCGCTTGAAATCCGTGCGCCTCCATTGCGTAATAGGTATATCGTATACAGCCGCATACGCATAGTGTTATAGGTATACGTCTAAGTAACTGTATCGCGTTACACGTATGATATGTAACTTATTGAATAGTAATGAATATGATTACGTCATTGTGTGATGTTTATTTGAGTTGAGGGATTACACAACTACATTTGCTTACCCATAGATTACCCTATAGGGTTAGCAGCAGCGACCACCATTACCTAATAATATAGCATTGATATGATTTGTAAGTGATTATGTTATGATTGTTAATTATCAATTCAACTAGACATTTGAGAATGAAACATTCTTGTATTTAACAATTTAAAAATATACAATATTTATTTTGCATATTAAAATCGTATTAATAAGATGCATTGATGAGTTAATATATTAAGTCAGTAATCACTGATTACTAATCAGTGATTTTATTAATAAAAACATAATATTAAAGTTAATGCATAATGATTTCTCTTAGAGACGGAAAAACAGACGAGAAGAGAGAGAGAAGTTGATGACGATATTGTACGATTCCTATTGGTCGAGAGAGACCGAAATGAAGTCTGCTCTATCGACCTACAAAGACATGCGTAACGACATATTGTTTCGTAGCGTTAATGCAGCCGATCTATTCGCTTATCGGTTAGTGGTTAAGTACGCGTGTGTATGCGTGTGTGTGCGTGTGTGTATGCGTGTGTGTTTGCGTGTGTGTATGCGTGTGTGTTTGTGTGTGTGTTTACATGTACGTGCGAGTGTTTGTGTATGTTACAATATGAAGTAATGTATTATAGGTCTGTATTTAACTATAGCTAATTCAACTATATATATATATATATATATATATATATATATATATATATATATATATATATATATATATATATATATAGTTAAATATGCATTTGTCTTATAATTGAGGACTTTTTAGTTTTATAATTTAATAATAATAACGCGAGTCCTGTTTTATTGAATATTCATAGCAGCGATGTATACGGTTTATCATATAGCATTACAAGAGGGAAGATGTTAATTTACGAATAAATCGATAAACTTGTGTGTTTATAAGCATAATATATTTAAGCTGAAATACATTATAAACACTTATATGTATGTCTAACAATACCGGAAACCACGTGGTAAGAGGTTACCGTTATAATGGTCTACAATGTTCCCTCTATATATCAGAAATACTGTCCCCACTATCGGGCAACTATTACATCTAACCGGAACTTGCACTTGCATTTGCACTAGCTCTCCATATACTATATAAATAGATATAAGTACAATAGCATTCCCACTTTATATACAATTTCATCGTATTTGCACTCTTTCTGCCGCATTTATCACTCGGCACACGCATTTTAACATCAAATAGTTAGGGGCGCTGCAACAGGGGGATGGGGGGATATGTCCCCCACTTTAACATCTAGTAGGACCTCCTATGTATTGGCCCCACTTTTACCATAACATTTATTTTGATTGGTTGGTCCCCCCTACATACAACATCGTTCCAGTGCCCCTACAAATAGTACTAACGATCGCAGCACTATATAGTGCAACACTGTCTGTGCCACACCGCCTGTCCCACATACTATATAATGTTATTATGACTCATCACTACTGATACCACGTACACAGATACCGGCTGGACAGTGGTCAATACGGCCAATACGATTCGAGCACCTACGGGGTGTTCTCCAGTAGCTCCAACAATTGCGTGTCTGGCCTCAGATATATAGACAGACTTCTAGAGTCTTTGGCGATACGATTACCCAATCACGTGAACGAACCGCCTACATCGCCTAAGTTCTTCTCTCGTTTCGTCAGTAAAAGATTCAGACGACATTACGGTTCTACCCCCTATCGAGTAAAGCGTGCAATGTTTATATCAGGCTTTAATATTAACGATATCTATTATAGTAGATATATATATATCATAATATTAAAAAACAATGAGTGTGGTGACATTTTAGGATTTAAAAATAATTATAAAATAATTCTAAAATAATACAAATAATATACAATATGTAGTTAAATATGTTAATATGATATACACTCTATATGATATATGATATAAAATTAACTTTATTCTAATACTAGAAACACATTGAATATTATAGGAGTTACAAAGGATATATATATATATATATATATTTTATAGTTATTTAAAAAAATCAATGATTTAAAAGTATTACATAGTACTGCAATACTTATATAAAACTTAATACTTGATACTATAGTACTTATATGTAAAGTGTGTATAATACACAACACACCGTATACCTACAGGTGTACTACATTGTACCTACATTGTCTACATTGTACCTACATTGTCTACATTTATATTGCAGTACTATGTAATACTTTTAAATCATTGATTTTTTTATATATATATATATAGTGTACGGCGTACACTGTACACTGTACGCCGTACAGTGTATAGTGAATATTATGTGTTAAAGTGTATATAGTGTATACGTATTACATTATACACTGTATGACACAATATACAGTATACACTGTGTCATACACATACTGTACACTGTACAGTAGACCGGTTCGTTCGATTCAATTTTTAATCCTTCATATAAAATATAATACATATCTATATTTTAGTATAATATGTATTAACAATTTTTATAAAAAAATAGTTACCTTTGGTCACGAAGCATTTAAAGTTTGAAACATAAATTATTATTTTAAGATAAAATGTATAATATTCCATGTATAATAGTAATAACGCCATCTTATTATCTTTGATGTTTACAAATATTTAAATTAATATTTAAAATTAATTATGTATTTGTATTATATTTAATGAATTAATATAATATATACCATTATTTATTTTTATTATTAATATAATATCTATATTTCATTTTTATATCTACAAATTACCAATATTAATGTCTCCTAAAACTCGAGAAAATACACCATTTTACAAAGTATTTATTTCAAAATAATTCAAAAAAATAATTAATTTTTTAAAATTAATATATATAATTATACTTTACATACATTTGAGTGATCATATTGTATTGAATTGTGGATATGAGTTAGATATAAATGTCCTTTATACAAATAAAATTAAAAAAATAAAAAAATATGTAAATATATTTTGTATTTCATATTTCAAATAAAAATCCAAAAAAATTTAAAAATGATGTTAATTTTTTTTCTAAAAATAATTTTTAATTTTTTAATAATTAATTTGAATTGTATTATTATTATCTATAAATTATATATTTTAATTTTTTAAATTAAATTGTAATAATTTATTTATATTAAATTATACGATTTTTAGATATTTTTTTTGACTAAAATTATTTGATAAAATTTGGGCATCTAGATTGTTATGAAAAATATTTTGTACTGTTAATACTACTTGTTATATATGTTTCTAGGATATATCCATAGTTGGCTTAAAAAAAATCATCCAATTTTATAAAAATTGAATAAAACTTATTTCTATATCTCCCCCATGTTAACTTTTGTATGTATTCAATGTTAAAATAAAAATGTCTCGTGACATAACAATATTTAAGATATAGGTCTACAATTTTAAACACTTATTCATCATAGCATACATAATTGTCACAGATGTGAAGGTTTATAAAATTGCGAAAACAATTTAGTACGAACCGGTCTACTGTACAGTGTACATTGGACAGTATACATTGGACAGTATACATGTACAGTGTACATACCATAGTCGATACACCACTGTACAATGTACATGTAATTTATACGACATTCTGTATTCACATTTCATGTCGTTATTTGTCGATTATTAATGTCGATTAGCAAGGTCACGTGTTCATTGTTGTTGTTGTTATTGTTATTGTTTTTGTTGACCTGATCATTGTTATCACTTTATTGTTATCGAAGCGTAACATACTATCTTGGTGGGGTGGGGTGATGAGGAGTTACACGGGTATAAAGAGGTTACGTAATATGAATAAGTGGCAGGTAGATGATGATGAGGACAAGGATGTTAGATGATGAAGAGATCATTGAGGGGTGAGTAGGAGCGTGAACGCACGCCATGCGTTTACAAGGAGGAGCGTATGGAGTATTGAACAGGGGGATGAGGAGGATGAGGAGGATGATGGGGGAGGAGTAGGATGAGGGGGAGGAGGAGAATAGGAGGAGTAGGAGTAGGAGGAGGAGAAGGAAGAAGAGTAAGAGGAGTAGGAGGAGGAGGAGGAAGATGAGGAGGAGGAGGAGTAAGAGGAAGGTCGTCTTATAGATTATATATTTATACCATCCATCTCCGTAATTCTATATCGGTTCACATTACGTAATCGTGTATTCTGATCACGTGACGTAATGTTGTTCGTATTATTACGTAACGATCCATACGCACACGCATACGCACACGCACACGCACATATATTCTCTGCGGCGAATGGTGAATATTAATTTAGATATACGTAATAACACTTAGGGCATATATGTCCTCTTTATATGTCCTCTTTATAAGTCCTCTTTGTATGTACACATATCACTGATAAGTTGATAAAGTGTATAAGTAATTGATACACACAATACATATAAAGTATAGGTAGGTGAATTGCACTTTAATCAGTAATTAAAAAATGGCATCAGTGATTTTGATTGGATATTAGTCATATTTTATATGTAAAATATTAAAAAAGTAAGTTTTTCGTCGAAATAGATAGAAGTGACTTATATATATATATATATATATATATATATATATATATATATATATATATGTGGATTTAGATTAATATCATTATAATAGTATGATATTATAAATAGATTAAATACACAAAATAATGAGGAATATTGATATATTGTATTTTAAATATATATATATATATATATATATATATATATATAATTATTATTCTTAGTAAAGATAGTATATTAATCTTAATAATTATTATAAATATAAATAAATAATAATAATTAAAAATTAAATAGTAGGCTGCGACTGCAGCGCCTCTATCGTAAAGTGCCATACACTACATTCAATTGCTTACCCACTTTATGTATACCATAGATATTTAGTATACCCTTATACATATCTATGATGTATACTGATGACACGTATATCACAATCACACGTACACGCGCATGTGCACATATTCCGCTACGACCCCGTGACGTCATCACGTGATTACGAGTCACGTGATGACGTCACCGCTTTCATCCGGTTAGCAGCGTACCGTAACGCTGCGTCAGTGCTAGTAGAGGTGACCTCTAAAGTAACGCTCGTGCGCGAGGTCACCGCTAGAGGTGTAGTCACTAGAGGCGACCATTACAATCAAGGACGGGACATTTCACCGTATCGCCTCGAAGTAACGTTAACCTATAGATTCATTAACACGTGTTTAATACAGCTAACACAGCTGTATACGTTTCAGTGGTGTATATACACGTGATAAAGCACGTGATATAGCACGTGACGTATAGTGTGTGTGTGTGTGTGTGTGTGTGTGTGTCGCTCAGTTATATATTGAGTGACGTGCGATTTAATACGTTTATTTCCAGCAATCGATTTAATATCATGAATTATCATACCAGAGTATATGATATTATTACGACATTCAACGATTGCATAGTGAATATTCGAGGTAACTATATCCCGTCCTTGGGGATGTCCTACTGTAGTTCAAAGTAACGTGTATTCACGTATACTGGGTTAAATGTGCATTATAATCTCTATACACACATGTGTGTGTGTGTGTGTGATGAATCATTACAGAGTTGCGCGTCCTTAGGAGATGACGTCATCCATCATACCGATGACGTAATAGATCGTAGTAAGCATTTTAGTTACCGAGTGTCGCCACTTGTGGCAACCTAGTGGCACTTCGTAGAAGCTGACAACAATATCACGCTATATATGTATAGCAATCAATATTGTGATGATAATATTGGAAGCCAGTATAAAATAATGATATTAATAAAATTAGTTTTATAATAACATTTAAGTTAATTAGAATATCGGCTAACAAGAGCTATTCGGTTTAAGGGGATGCGTGAGTTTTATATATCTGTGTTAAAAGATACAAAACATATGTACTTTTAAAAGTGTATTTATATTTTGAAGATAGAGACATCTTTTTATTTATATTCTAAAGATATTATTTAAATTATTATAAAAATACCCTATAAACTTGTTAGAAATTATTTCCAATAAATGTAATACACACACACACACAGATATCTCTAACTAAATAGAACCTCATACTGTATGTATCGTGTAGCTTTGCTTACTACCCTGTTTGCCTCTAAAGCTGCAATTACACCAACACATAGATCTTAAGGAAATACTCAACATAACTGTTGAGTACACATATTACGTAGCGGCATAATACATGGCACTACCTAGCTACATGTCTGTAATAATATATACATTTTAATATGTCTTTCTTACGCATCCGTTTATTTTGAGTATAAATATAATAGATATTTGTTATTGTTCAGATATATTCGTGCACGATTGATCATGATCAATAATTTCGTATATTTCATATTAATATTGTATTATAAGATACTAATATAACATGTATTGACAACGTATATAAATGTATAGTTAAAATGAATGATACACATTATTAAATTAATATATAGTTTCATTTAAACAATGCATTGCACATTGGACACTCGGCATGTGACCTAGTGCTGAGTGACGGGTGACCTTGTTCGGAGCGATAATGCTGAGGTCTAGTTAGACGTGTACTTTAATCAAGGCCGTGTCCTTGTTATAAGAGAACATAGTGCACCATTGCGACTACAAGTAACGCTTTTTACGTATACTTGTTGTGACATAAACATAATGCTTATTTATGTATACATAATTAGCGATCCTTTCTCATATACGGTTGCGTGTATTTATGCACGTACACACACACGCACACACACACGTACACACACGCACACACACACGTACACACACGCACAATCACCCGCACACACGTACACACACGCGCAGACATACGCTTGTGGTACGTGCGCGCATACGAACGTAAGCACGCACACGCACGGTGCGCCCCGTGTCTTACCAGTTACCCCCCCACTTAACCTTGACCTCTGATGACCCCCTCGTAGGTAGCCAGTGTCCGGAGGTGGTGTCCTCTGTGGTATCGCCCATCTTGATCTCGCTGACCACTCCGTGTAGTAGACTGTGGTCGGACTCGAAGTGCCGTCTCATAGGTCGTCTGTACCGATACTACTGCTGCAGACAGGCCACCCTACTCTTCCAGTCGAATCTGATCGCAGACAACGACCTTGAGGTGACCTTAATAGGCGTTATCACCACCAGGGGGAATTGGGGATATGTGCCTCCTCTACTGTTCAGTATACGAAGTGTGGATAACATTCAATAACTGATGTTGCATCCCCTTAAATATATTACTATATAAATATATTTAGTTTTAATTTGCCCCCTCCCCCTTGACATATATATGTCAATTACTATAACAGTGGAGCCGTAACCACATGCCTTTGTGATTCGCGCATAAATATACGATATATATTATACATGTAATAATAATAATATATATATAATAATATTTATTTATTGAATCTCATATATACAGTAAAACCTCTCTATAAGAAACTATTTTTTTTCAGTACTTTTTTTCTTATAGAGAGGTTTTCTTATAAAGAGGTTTTTACTTTTCCAATGATTTTAAGAATTAATTTATAATTGAAAATGCATTATATAACCTATAGGTTATATATATAGTATTTTTATTTTGTATACTGTTATAAATGTATACTGTATTGTTTGCGCTTAGACATGTTAATACATAATGAAATTTTATTAGATTTACATTAGAAATTATAAATTATGAATCTCATTGATGAATATAATATAATGAATATTATAATAATCTATTATTTAACAATTAATTTCATAATATAATAAATTGTATCATCAATACATTTAAGGATATAATAATATTTATTAATTAATTTTAATAAATTTATGGATATACAATAACATTTATTAATTAATATTAATAAATTCAAGGATACAAATAACATTTATTAATTAATTTTAATAAATTTATGGATATACAATAACAATTATTAATTAATTTTAATTCATTTCGAGCTTTTTGGTAATATAAAATATTTTATATAATAATTAATTTCTATAATTGTTATCAATATACAATAATTCTATTTATATATAATTATTTTTTTAATTTGTATACAATAAGTTTCTTATAAAGAGGTTTTTCTTATATTTTTCTTATAATATTTTCTTATAAAGAGGTTTTTTAATGTGGAAAAGGTTGAATTCCAACCAAATGTGTGAAAAATGGTCTTATAAAGAGGTTTTTCTTATAAAGAGGTTTCTTATAGAGAGGTTTTACTGTATATATATATATTGAATACAATACAAATAATACAAAAAATATATATATATATATATACATTAGTATAGTGGTGCCGATGTGCGTATCCCTCGCTTTATGACGTCACCCCTACAAATAGCGCACACCGCACACCGCACACCGCACACCTAACGCACAAGTGACATCTACGTGCTAATTACACACTCAGGTAAAGATTCTGACGTCACTGCCGTACGCTAAACAGTTGTGTCTGTCGGGGGCTAAGTTTCGGCTGGACACTGTCCGCAGTACGGGCATCATAGACATCGACCTCGGCATGCTTATCAAGATGCGCTCCATCGACACTAAACTGTGCGACATTAAGGACACACCGTTAGCCCACCCACACACCCGCACTCCGTTAGCACACGCACACACACCCGCACACCGTTAGCACACACACACACCCGCACACCTTTAGCACACGCACACACACCCGCACACCGTTAGCACACCCACACCCGCATACCGTTAGCACACCCGCACATACCCGCACACCGTTAGAACACGCACACACACCCGCACACCGTTAGCACACCCGCACACACCCGCACACCGTTAGCACACACACACACCCGCACACCGTTAGAACACACACACACACTCGCACACCGTTAGCACACCCACACACACCCGCACACCGTTAGCACACCCACACACACCCGCACACCTTTAGCACACGCACACCCGCACACCGTTAGCACACCCACACACACCCGCACACCTTTAGCACACGCACACCCGCACACCGTTAGCACACCCACACCCGCACACCGTTAGCACACCCACACCCACACACCTTTATAATACGATAGTGTATTCGTTATAGTACATAAGTAAACCTCAATATAATGTACTATATACATTGTACAAGGTACAGAGTACATTGCACAATGTACACTGCACAATGTACAGGCTTCTGTAAAATTATGTATTACGAAAATCCACGATTTAAGGTAAAATCTATTAAAAACAAATCACAATTTTTATTTTGTGTACGATTTGAAATAAATACGTTTTAGGATATAAATAATTAATCACTAATGAATACATACTATTAGTAGTTCTTTACTTTCTATGTTGATATCTGTAGTCAGCGATACGCGTATCTCTGTATATGCATACCACATTTCAGATTCAAGTGATTCTAAACAATTTAATTGTATGTTTTGTTAATAATAATTAGGATTTTATTGAAATGTAAGTCAGTAAAAGTTGTTATGTGGAACATTTATATGTATCTGATTAATAAACATTTATGTAATTTATGGAAATACACTATTTATCCCTCCGATCGATTCCTTTGGTAGACAGAAATATCAATTAATATTTTCCCAAAAGAGGAAAATGATAATTTAATATATTCAACTAATTGTCAATTTTATTATTTAATAAGGAAAACTCTTGTTCAATTTAGTTTGATAGCTTTAGTAATACCATATGTATAGCTTAACACTTCCTATTTATAGTTTATTTATTATAAATATATGGAATATATTAAAAAACTCTATTGCAATATATAAATTATTTAAAAATGACATGTACAGTTCAAAGTAAAATGTTGCATACATTCTTTGGTAGCTTTTCTTAGCCCAGCTTTTCTTAGCCCAAGTTTTGAAGCCTGTTATAATATATATATATATATATATATATATATATATTAGCGTTGTCATTCGAACCCGGACTTCGGACTTTAGGTCATTGATACTGGACTGATACAGTATTATTTATAATATATCTGACCTGGATCGGACCCGAATCTGACTTTAATATTAAACTCGGACTATTTCGGACTTTAAATATTAGACTCGGACTATTTCGGATTTTAAATATTAGACTCGGACTATTTCGGATTTTATTATTGGATATTTAAAATACATTTACCGTGATTTCCAAAATCTTGAAAATTGTTTTTGGTAAATGTTTATCTTTAGGTTTGTATGAATTCACGCAACTTTCAACATAGCATAATTTTAAATTTATTCGCGCTACTAACAACATCATTATTTAAAATTATTTAATGATCATTTCATCGAACAAATGACTACTAATAATAGCGAGGACAATCAATATATGAAGGAATATTCGGAAATGCCCAGTTATATTTTATTCTCTTGTTACAACATAATATGATACTATACTGATGCTACTGTAAAATGATGCTTATACGATACTGAGATCGTTGTCAAATGATACTATATATATATATATATATATATATATATATATATATATATATATATGTATATGTATAATTTGTATTTATTTTGATATTGTAATATTTCGTATACAATACCAAATTAATATTTAATATACTAGATATGTAATGATATAAGCTATTTATAATACGATTTAAGATTTATATATATACGATATTTTAATATTATATAATATATATCATATTATTCTATAGATTTATATATATATATATATATATATATATATATATATACTACTAATTATATGAGAACATATATAAGTTCTTACACACACTAGTGTGAGCTTACAAATATGTCTATATATATATATATATATATATATATATATATATATATATATATATATACATATGTGGGTGTATGGTGTGACATTGTGAAGATTAATTGTGTTATAATAGATTATTACTTAACATTGATTAGTAGCAACAGCCACGTGACTATAATCAACTACACTACCATATATGGTAGTGTAGTACTATACCATATATGGTAGTGTATGCTTAGCGTTACACACGGTGTGCATTGTACACTGTGTGAATTACCGTTATACATAATACATTACACGATTGTACATTGCGCAACGCGACTTTAACTATCAACTATACTGTAGTCAGAACTCTATGTAATGCATTACATATGCATTATTACAATATAATAATATATTAACATTTAACTTGAGGAATCAAATATAACTACCTAGTAAGTAAAGTAATCAGAGTATCGTAATCAGATTACAATCCAGCAAGTAATCAGATTACAACCACGGGGCTATGTATTTATTACGATCACATATGTTAATTAGATTACAATCTTTGATATTCATTTAATTACGATCATTGATTTAAATTTGTGATCAGTTAACTATCACTGATTACAATTATATTAATATAAATTATGTAAATTTGTTCTGTTAATCTGACGATCAATGATTATAATATTATTGATTGATAATTATCACCTGATCGTAAATCAATGTTAGTGATCAGTTAATTATTATTGATTATAATCATATTAATATCAATGATTGTAATTATCAATGATTGTAATATGACTGTAATCGTATTATGATCAGTTAAGTACAATCATGACGATGATAAAACTATAATCTAACCACTATCACTGATTACTTTACGTACTGGCTATATTTCTGGGTATATTTCTATATATAATTAAAATGGCGCTATTCCCTTATAACGCATGCTTTCTGCACACGCATACCATACACATGCGTTACACTCGTATATATGCACGTATGTGGTATGTATACATGTGTATGTGGTATGTATACATGTGTATACTTATGTATACATAATGTATACGTAGTGGATACGTATGACAACACGTCGGTGTTTATGATGTAACATCCGTCACTACTACACCTGATGACGTCATATAGTACACGATGACGTCACAGCGTACATTATTCCCTAATATCGCCCTTATGACCGCGGTGATAATACGTGCCGTATTCATACACCATGTTATTAGTAGATATAGTAGTAGTGTTGGTGGGGTTGTGTTGGGGGTATTGGTGTTGGTCTAATGGTAACACGTTACCTGTTAAACTACTTGGGCTGCTCGTGGAATTAAATCTTCAATGAAATCACAAGTTAGGGAAACTTACGAGGTTTCATATTTTATTTTAAAGTAATTATAGATTTAATAGAACTTACATTAGTCAGATTGTTCCAAATCTTTGTAGCACGATTTTAGTTGAGATGTGATAAGATGTAATTGTACACTAATTTATAATTTGTATTGATTATAATCAATAATTATTGAGTATTTATTGACAGTATCGTCGTGAATATAAGCATTTAGTTAACGACCAGGGGTGGCATTGTGCACAAAGTAACGGACGGATATCGGACTGTAGTAGGCCACTGTTCAGTTACTATATGGTAACAATGGCTGCCTTAGTATGCATATGTGATACACGAAGATGTGCGTATAGAGAATATCATTGCTGACTTAATACTACATAGGTGAAAGTAACCGAATACGGACACTCTCGGTATCTCAGAAACCATAATTCCTACAGAACAAATGTAATGAATAAAATATTCATAATTATATAAATAGTCAAAATAAGTATTTTTTATTTTTTAATTATTCAAAATATTGCTGATATATTCAATAAACTGATTTTTTTATTACGTTTTCATATTTATGAAAAAAAATGTCAACTTAAAACCTTCTCAAGAATATACAAATCGATATAAAATATAACAATATATTATTAAAAAATAAAGCATTCTAAAATTATACATATAATTTCTATATTTGTTTACAAATATTAATTAAGTTATAAGCATATATCTAGAGGTCACATAAGTCCCTAATACGGACACTCTATATGTCTTAATACGAACACCTATAACCAATCAGCGAGCAGCGAATAGACTATTCTGAACTATTTCATAAAAATCGCGTGCATTTTAATATTAATACCACCAATAAAGCTACAATTTTTATTATTTAGATACTTAAATTGTATTATTGATTAAAAAATAATAAAAATAAATAAATTATTAACTAATTAAATTAGAATAAATTGTTCATAAAATTAATTATAAATAATGTAATTGTAATTTTTCTGATTGGTTCATCAATAATATATAGTTATATCTAGTGGTATTTAGTGTGTCCGTATTATAATACAGGGTGTCCGTATTCGGACATGGGTATACCGAATACGGACACCCCCATTATCTATGGAATTAAAAGATTAAATACAATTTTAAAATCACAATAATATCTATAATCATATAATATTAATATATTGAAATTTTTGAATAAAAATATTGAATCATAAAATTTAATCATTTATTGTTAAGGTGTCTATATTAGGTGTCCACTTTTCCCCTACTGAGCTTAGCCTATAGGCACAGTGCACGCTTATTACTCATAAGCAAGCAGCAGTAATTCACTATAAAGTCATTAAGTTGATGGGTATTGGTAGTAGTGTAATTGAGGAAAGATAAATTAAAAATAGGAAACCATATGTAGGGGGTAGTAATAGTATTTATGTAGTGGTATTGTTAGTAATAGTGTTAGTAGTAGTAGTAGTAGTAGTAGTAATAGTAGTAGTAGTAGTAGTAGTAGTAGTAGTAGTAGTAGTAGTAGTAGTAGTAGTAGTAGTAGTAGTAGTAGTAGTAGTAGTAGTAGTAGTAGTAGTAGTAGTAGTAGTAGTAGTAGTAGTAGTAGTAGTAGTAACCTTGTAACCTTGTAACCTAATGGTTTATACACTGCCATCAACATCGTGTGAGTTTTCGGCCGTGTTTTCGTGGGTTATTTATATGCGATTTCGAACAGGTGTGTTTTTAATTTACGTTTAAAGAGTGGGGTTGAGGTGATTTCTCTTATATTGTAAGGGAGGTTATTCCATAATTTTGGGGCAGAAATTGAGAATGCGGTTTCTTGTTTGCGTGATAAGTGTTTTGGATTATGTATAAGTAATTTGTATTTATTGATTTTACGTTGTATTCTAGATGGTTTATTTTCTATTAGTATGTCAGTAAGGTAGTCGGGGTGATTGTGATGAATGACTTGGTGGGATATCAGTAAGGTTTTGTATTGGATACGTTGTGTGATGGGAAGCCAGTGAAGAGATTTTAGGTATGGAGTTATGTGAGTCCTGGAGTATTTGGGGATTCTGTAGACAGTTCGTGCAGTGGAATAAAGTAATCGGTTGAGTGGTATTAGTGCGTTTTTGGGGAGTCTATGAAGTATAGAGTTACAGTAGTCAAGTCGTGGAAGTATGAGGGATGTTGCTAGTAATTTTGATAGTTCTGTGGTTATAGATGGTCTTATTAGTCTGATTGTGTGTAGTGTTCGGTTAATGGATTTTGATAAGTCTGTTGTGTATTGAGTAAAATTCAGTGATTGGTCAATGGTAATTCCAAGATTTTTTACGTAGGGGGAGTATTTTATGTTATGGTTGTTTATCTGAATGAGTGGGACGATTGGAACAGTTTTAGTAGTATTGATTAGTATTGCTTGTGTTTTGTGGGTGTTTAGTGATAGCGAGTTGGTTGAGAGCCATAGTCGTAGTAGTAGTAGTAGTAGTAGTAGTAGTAGTAGTAGTAGTAGTAGTAGTAGTAGTAGTAGTAGTAGTAGTAGTAGTAGTAGTAGTAGTAGTAGTAGTAGTAGTAGTAGTAGTAGTAGTAGTAGTAGTAGTAGTAGTAGTAGTAGTAGTAGTAGTAGTAGTAGTAGTAGTAGTAGTAGTAGTAGTAGTAGTAGTAGTAGTAGTAGTAGTAGTAGTAGTAGTAGTAGTAGTAGTAGTAGTAGTAGTAGTAGTAGTAGTAGTAGTAGTAGTAGTAGTAGTAGTAGTAGTAGTAGTAGTAGTAGTAGTAGTAGTAGTAGTAGTAGTAGTAGTAGTAGTAGTAGTAGTAGTAGTAGTAGTAGTAGTAGTAGTAGTAGTAGTAGTAGTAGTAGTAGTAGTAGTAGTAGTAGTAGTAGTAGTAGTAGTAGTAGTAGTAGTAGTAGTAGTAGTAGTAGTAGTAGTAGTAGTAGTAGTAGTAGTAGTAGTAGTAGTAGTAGTAGTAGTAGTAGTAGTAGTAGTAGTAGTAGTAGTAGTAGTAGTAGTAGTAGTAGTAGTAGTAGTAGTAGTAGTAGTAGTAGTAGTAGTAGTAGTAGTAGTAGTAGTAGTAGTAGTAGTAGTAGTAGTAGTAGTAGTAGTAGTAGTAGTAGTAGTAGTAGTAGTAGTAGTAGTAGTAGTAGTAGTAGTAGTAGTAGTAGTAGTAGTAGTAGTAGTAGTAGTAGTAGTAGTAGTAGTAGTAGTAGTAGTAGTAGTAGTAGTAGTAGTAGTAGTACTAGTAGTAGTAGTAATACTAATTGTACACCATTATAGTGTAATCACTATAGTGTACAATGTACAACAAAATTCCTCTATATTTTGTAATAACATTGTTTTATTTTAGTGCAAGAAGTCTACCTATATATATACACATAAGTAGTACGTATCAAGGATATATCATCATCATTCACACTAGTAATAATGATAAATAATAAATAATTAACACATTAATATTAAAATAATATTATATATATCATGTTTATCCTATACTATATTATCTTTATAACTACTTTAATTTTATGTTTGTATCCATATATGTAAACATATTACTATTATATAAATATATATATATATATATATATATATATATAAAATATTAAATATATAAATTGACAGCTATTTCTGCCAACCTAAATGACAAGTTTAAGTATGATATATTTTGTAGAATTGCTAATCGTACCATATCCCCGAACTCTGATACAAGCTTATTCATCAACCTCCTCCTCCTCCTCCTCCTCCTCCTCCAAGTGCTGACACCCGTACTATCCGTCTTGTAGTGGTTCCGTGTACGACAAACTGCTGTTCCCGGCGTACGAGAGAGCCAGGGACATCTGTCTGAGGAACAAGCTTGTGTCGGAGAAACATCTTCCGGTTGTTCCGGAGAGCGCACCTACTGCCGCAGAGAAAAAAGAGTCTCTCGGCGATATCTTCGAAATGGAGAAAGGTAGCCTGATTTACTTTCAGTGGTCGCTAAGTGTACAATGTACACAAATATACAAACACAACACGCACAATGCGCGCACACAACACGCACAATGTAATTATGATATTATTAAACTATAAATATTTACATCGGGATGTCGTTAGGTTTAATTTATTTGGGTATTTTAACTTAGTGTTAATTTAATAATAATAGTAATATTATTATTATTAATAATAATAATAATAATAATAATAATAATAATAATAATAATAATAATAATAATAATATAAATACTAAAAATAAATTCATGATAATTATATACATGACTCAAATAAAAAACCCAATGACCCAAATTTAGGTCATGAGTCATGACTCATGACCCATAGGTTGGGAACCACTTATATAGACTTTAGCATTATATAACTATAGTTCTGATGTTTTAGTAATACCACAGATTTTTCTATGGAAAGATATAACACTTACGCGAAAAAGTATAATTCGAATTTGTATACAAAATGCCCTGGTGCCACCTATAGCGGGTTACTTTTAGGAACTATGTGTTGTTTATAATGTAAATTCATATCAAACTATACACTTTTAAAATGTTAAATAATATGCTTTTAAAATTAGTATTTATATGATGAAAACTTAGTATTAATTACTAATATATAACAAACAAATATGATATGTATGTTTTAAATGCTATAAGTATATATTTGGTGAGTAAAAGCTAATTTATATTGCATGTAATTTAATAGAGCAATGAAAAAATTGTTGTATGAAAATAGAGCCGAACATAAATCTATTTCAGTGATTTATTTACTACTGCTAGCAACCGCATCGGGTATTAATAAATTACGTTACATGCATATGGAGTATTATATCTTTGCTTCGCAAAATCTTTGGTAATACTATATATATATATTGGTTATTATTTAATATTTTTAATTTTTATTTGTTAGAATCGGAAAGCAAAGAAACCGATAACTTGCTAATAGGAAGAAGACATATGGCCAGAAGAAAATCAGGTAACAATACGCGGTACTAAGTACACATATAGTTGCGTTAACTGTTACCGGTCATCATCATCATCATCATCATCATCAGTGCGTAACTCTATTATGTAATACTTGTATTCGCTATGAACAATTACAACTATTATAATAAGTGTTTATAAGAATTGACTTATAGTTAGTGAACATATAGTTAGTGCTGCGGATGTTTATGTTACTCGAGAGTAGGCTTCCAGCAGTATACTAGGGGAAAGTCTCCGATCACAGACCCCTAAATGATTATTTGTAATAACTTATTCAATAATAAATATATTTATTTGACATTTTGTAAGTAGGGTAATATTATGGCAATAAATAATGTGGCTATTTAAAATTGTTGATATACTTATATTTATAAGAATAAACAGGAGGGTCGGTAATCGGATACATGTGCCTAATACCGACCCCCCGCTCCTATTACAGACCCCTAAAATAATCGTGGTATAAATAATTGTAGTATTATAATTTCCAATACAAATAGTATATATACATAAATATAATTAATTATAACATGCACGCAATTTATTTATTATTGAATTTATGTTTTAATAGTAATATTAAATTTAAATTTAAACTGTATAGTAATTATATTAAAATAGTGTATATTATTATTTAATATTTATTTATTAATCAATATGTATATAAATAACTGGAATTATTAATCCTAAATCTATATGATTGATACACAAACAACTTACGACATAATTTAAAGTAAAATACGGATCTATTTTGATTGGATATTATAAATCACATGAGGTTGGTATTAGGGTAATTTAGGGGGTCGGTAATAGGAAAATAATATGGGTTGCTATAATTAAGATATATTGGTTAATAGTTTTTCAAATTAAATTATTTTTATAATTGTTATAAACATTATATTGATCTACAATATTATTTTTATTTATTTATTTTAAAATATTTTATTGACTACAAAATCACGTGGTGGTTATGGGCGTCATGAGAAGGAAACAAAAATAAAATAAATAAAGTACAATAAAAATAAAGGAAAATGGAGGGTAGGTTACAATGTTGATAGGTGCGTGGAGAGTTTACATTTAAATAGTGACAAGGATTTCAAACACCTAATGTCATATGGTAGAGAATTCCAGTATTTTGGAGCTACCACAGAGAAAGCAGATTCAGAGTGAGCAGAGATAGTCGAGCGTTGCACAATTTTCATCGTGTGACATTTCCTGCTAGCTCGACTAAGGGTATGCATACTGATCAAGTCAGCTAGATACTCGGGAGATCTAAGATGTATCACCTTATGGGTGATGCATAGTAGTCTGTACCTGCAGAGATATCTAAACTTAAGCCAGCCGAGTGATCGCATTAGAGTCGATATTGATACTATTGAAGAGAACTTCAGTTTATATAGGGTGCGTATAGCACGTCGTTGTATCTTCTCAAGTTTAAGCATAAGCTTTAGGGGTAGATTGCATAGAAGTGAGCAGCAGTATATGAGTCTACTGAAGACTAGCGAGTGTATTAGACTTTTAGTCATTGAAAAAGTCAATTTATTACGTGATTTTCTAATATTGTAAAGAAAATAGTTGGCATTGCGAATCATTATAGATATGTGGTCAGAGTAATCTAGGTGAGAGTTGATGGTGAAACCAAGAGTTGTTATGGATTGTGATGTAGGGAGGGCTAGTAGAAAGGGGTGGGTGATGATTAGGGGGTAGGTAGGTCTGGAGATAATTATGGTGTCAGTTTTGGTCATGTTAAGTGATAGGGAATTATGGGAGAACCAGTCAGTAAGTTCTGTGAGGCAGTTAAAAATAGACAGTTGAATTGAGTTGGAGTCACAGGAAATGGGAAAATAAGTATAAATTTGTAGATCATATGCAAAGAGATGGTAGTGGATGTAAGGATATTTACGAAATATGGATTGTATGGGTAAAATATAAATAATAAAAAGTAAAGGACTAAGCACGGAGCCTTGTGGAACACCATGAGTGCTGATAAACGGGGTAGAGAAGGATGAATTAATTTTCACTGAAGAGGACCTTAAGGAAAAGAATGACATAAACCAGCTGTGTACTTGACCATGAATACCGATTTCATTGAGTCGTAAAGAAAGAATGTCATGGTTTAGAGTGTCAAAGGCACTGGATAGATCAAGTAACACAAGGTAGCACGGGGCTTTGTTGTCAAGGGATATTAGTAGATCATTAATGATAAGATTCAGTGCTGATTCAGTGCTCCGATGGGGTAAGTAAGCACTTTGAAACTTATCAATAATTGAATTGGTAGTGATATAGTGAATAAGTTGAGCAGATACAATTCGCTCTAAGGTCTTAGAGATTGATGAAAGCTGGGAGATGGGTCGATAGCTCGACAGGTTAGAGTGGCTAAGGGTAGTTTTTTTTATAATTGGAGTGATATATGAGTGTTTCATAGACTTTGGTACGATCGATGTAATAAGGGACGCATGAATGATCATTGTTATGGGTTCAATTAGCAATGGCGAAAGGGTACGAAGTAAAGTAAGGGGAATAGGGTCGAGTGGGGAATTGGATTTTAGGGATGCCATTAGAGAGAGCACATATGGACGAGTAGGGAGAGTGAAGGAGGACCAGTGATTATGGGAAGCTAGTGAATATGAGTTGAGAGTGAGGATATCAACATTAACATTGGGGAGAGCAGCTATGATGTTCGATACTTTATTCTGGAAGAAATTAGCAAAGGAGGAGCAGAGGACTGTATCCGGTTGGTCAGGAAGGTGCCTGGGTTTTGATTTACCTACTAAGGTGAATGATAGGTTGTAGGCTTGCTTAGATGAGGTGCCATATTTACAAAGCAAGTTAGTAAAGTATGATGATTTAGTGGATAGGAGTTTTTTCCTGTATAATGAGCGACATACTTTAAAGGAACACAGGTCTGAGTTCATTTTAGTAGAAGCATAAATGGACTGTAGACGACGAAGTGACTTTCTCATATTGGTGAGTTCAGTGTTGAACCAGGGGGATTTTGGATGATTACGGTGGGTAAGAGTAGTTGAGGGAGCATAAAAGTCAAGAGAATTAGATAGCGCCGTATTGAAGGCGTCAAAGAGAGTGTCAGGATCAGAGAGCGGAGATGTAATATTATTCATATGATCAAACACGGAGTTAACAAACAAGGGTTGATTTATAGAGGAGATGTTTCGAAAGTATCTTAGAGGTCGAGTATTGTGCACTACTGATAACTGTAAATCAAATAGGATAGCGAAGTGATCAGAGATTAGAGTGCTTTGGTGGGAGAGGAAATTAAATTGGAGTCAGATGGAGATAAAACAAGATCAATGATGTTACAATTAGATATAGTTGGGAAATGAATGTGTTGTGTTAAGGAGTGCTCAAAAATAAGTTTCTTAAGAGAAAGGGAAGCATGATTATCAGTATTCACTTGAATATTAAAGTCACCAAGAATAATTGTGTTGTAAGAAGACATGGATTCTAAAATGGTAGAAAGATCATTAAGGAAAGACCGAATGCTGGATGATGGTGGGCGATATATGATTATAAACACAATGGTAAATAGGGAAGGGAACTGAATGTCACATATCAGCATTTCACAAGAGGAGAAATTAGGGGTGGAAGAGGAAATAAGTTTGAGCTCAGTGGAGAACAACAGGGCAAGACCACCACCACGGTTATGTGTGGGTCTGTTAGCGAGTAGTAATGTGAAGCAATTGGGAGTTAATTGAGATGCTAAAGCAGAGTCATCATTTGTAAGCCAAGTCTCGGTGATAGCCGATATGGAGCAATTAGAGTCAATGATTAATTGAGTGATTAAATCTACTTTATTCCTGACTGATCTCGCATTGAGGAGTAGAAAGGAGTAGTTATTGGGAGAGTATTATGCGAAGTATTAAGTTTTATTTTAATTAATAAAGTATTTACAATGATTTAAAAACGTTATTATTCAAATATTTAAAAAGTAAAAACAGAATATTACATTTGATCAAATAACAATTGTAGGATTGAATATTTTTAAAAACAAAATACGTATTCATATTTATCATTACATTACTAATAGTTTATGTATATATATATATATATATATATATATATATATATATATATATATATATATATATATATATATATATATATATATATATATATATATATATATTTTTGATATCTCTTATAGTTACTGAGATACGACCCCGGTCGGTAATCGGAGACTTTCCCATATAACTGTTAATATATTAATGTTTACAAGAGCTGGCTCATAGTTAGTGAACCTGTAGTTAGTGCTGCGGATGTTTATGTTACTCGATACCCAGCCCAGTGTATAATCTAAACTTACTCTTTTTTTAACATTACTATAAATTATATTTATATTTTGATAAATTAATTAATTTGATTAACAATTTATAAATTACTATTAATAAATATATGGTAGGTATATATTAATATATATCTAATATTATTATAATGTAAACCAATTTTGACATTGCTACATTGTCCATCTAAATTAGTGAATAAGTTTATTATTTGTTACGAACTATATATATATTATTTTATTTATAAATGACTTTATTTATTTTAATATATATAAAAATTATAAAATTAACGAATAGGTACAGTACATTTTCGAAATATATATATTATAGTTTTAAAACTAACAATTCCCATACACATTATTTACTAATATGTTCGTTATGTTACATTATTATAGATACTATACCTTAGATACTATAGTTTGTTTTCAAAGTATGTAATAATGTTTAAATAAAAATAAATCACTAAATATACCTATATATCGAAATAATATCGTCTAACAAATAGGTACTCCAAATCCTTGTCTTCCGATGATGACCAATCAGAAGCGAGTAGATTATAAACAAACATTGAGTCATTTATTCCGCCTGCTTCATTTTGCCGGAACTATGAATGAACTAGAAGATGTAGACGATGATGAACTATACGAAAGTTTTGCCAAATTTATAAATGATCTTTACTCAGGTTTATAAATAAATTATAATAATTATATAATTCCGCCCTTTAATAATAGCATCTCCAATATAATGTTAATTGTTAAATATTTTCAAATATTTCACACAAAATCATTCAATATATTACTTCACATATATAATGTATTTTAACTAAATATTTATTTTATTATTTCAAATATAATTTACATAGTTAGTAATATAATTATTGTTATACAATATAACAAAACTCGGGTCTAAGACAGTGCCGTAATAGTGTGTCATACGTTTCACTAATAGCACATCGCAATACAACAATAACGTATCGTACACGCACACACGCACACACGCACGCATACATTACTATCACCGCGTACGAACAGACATACATAGAACGGAGGAAGAGGGAGGTCTATCGAGCAGAGTGGACTCCGTGGACAGGTGCAGGCGATCCATAGTCAGAATGGTACGGCGCATGTCTAATAAGGTGATCGCTAATGGTGAGGACTCCATGGTTAGATACGCACACGCACACACGCACACACGTACGCATACGCACACGCACACATGCGCGCACACAAGCGTGTTTATAGGTTACAAGTATATCGAATATTAGTAACATTTAGTGAATTAATCAGCTAATCTAAATTATGATTATCTTATTTCGGTATAACACATGTCATTTTAATACGTCTCAATAGTATTCTATGTAAACATGTATATAATTTATATATTTATATATAATTATACATATAACATATATATATACTGTACAATTTACAGTGTACAATGTACAGTATACATCAATAACGTAAGTAATTATTAATGAAATGGTTCTTTATTAATCTGCGAATTTCTAAACATGCGATTTCGTTGACCCCGAGTTGACCCCGCTACGTCACAGTTTACGCGCTGCGCACGCGTTACCTTTGACCTTTCGGACGCTACTACACAGAACGGATACGCGGTGATACGCATGGTCGAGATGGAACTAGCCTCACTGGAACCCACCATATCAGTGTCGGATTAGTAGTGTAGGCGCGGTTGAAGGACTAGCTAGAAGGACATGTCCTCGATAATATCCTCAAGGTCGTACGTTGGCTACACTTTGTAAAGGTATAAGCCTCGGTGGTGCTTGCGGTGGTGGTGCTTGTGGTGGTGGTGATGGTGGTAGAAGCTTACTCTCGTCGTAATTACATAATATTCTACTAATCAACCAGTAGATTACGTAATATAATGTACCTACTAGTCGGTAGGTGTCGCTAGCAGTAATCGGATCAGCAATGATTACCGTGCGGTTACAGGTACATCTAAAGGTACAACGGAAGAATGCAAAAGCGTAGAGGAGTGTAGACATGATGAGGTTTCATAGGGCCAAAGTACATTAATATATACATGCTATACTGTCCACGTTTGAAAATTATAGACATTAAGTGGAATGTTTTTAAAATTAAAAAAAAAATGTAAATCCCGTACGAGTTGATCGTTTACTAGAATACTATATATAGAATATATAGAATACTATATACTATACATATATGTAGTGACTATAGTGACATCTGATTGGTGGAAGAGGTGAAGGGGTGTGACACAATCAGTAATGCTGATGTATCTGAGAGTGTGCGTATATCGAGATGCGTGGAAGAAAGGGCTATATCGTATATGCCTTTATCGTCTTTGTCTAGTGCTGAACTATAGTATGCTTAACTAACTAACTATAAACTATAGTATATACTATAGTTTATGCTTAACTAACTATACTATAAACTATAGTATGATACACTAACTATAATATAAACTATGGTATAATTAGTGATACATCTTCACTCCGGAAATATAAAGTAGGCACATACAAATAATTGTCATATTGAAATAATAAGCACATACATATATGTATTATACATGTATATTACAGTACATTGTTAACAATTAGGGTACATCGAGTGCATTTTTTAGGGTGTAAGTAGTGTCCCCATAGCCGTACCCTAATTAGGGTACAATTTGAATAAATACGAGCAGTACCCTAAAGATTATCAAACTGTACCCTAAATAATGTTAGCTGATTATACCTTGATTATATGATTCCGTGTGCCCTAATGTAATTATATGATATGTACCATAATTGAATTGCATGATATGTAAATATAATAATAACGTACCCTAATATTTAACATAGCTGTACCCTAATAGATATATAGAGTGTACCCTAGTGCAGTTAACAGTCATGCACTCTACTATTTAACATATATGTACCCTAAAAATATATATATATATATATATATATTGTACCTTAGTGAGTTTAAAAGTCGTGTACCCTATTTAAGGTATATGACAAATTGTTGTGATATTTAAACGATATGTAGTACATATTATCTAATCTATAAATTGAATTCGCTGTACTCTAATTTTTAACAGTGTATGTGCACTGTATTGTACAGTGCACACACATTACAGTATGTATTATACAAACTTATACATATGCACACATATATACACATACACATATACACACATACACAAGCACACATATACACAAACACACACACACATACAAACATATACATACACACATACACACACATATGTATATATTTACTTTATAGAAACACATTTTAAATATTACTATACAATATATAAAATAATGCAATTTGAAAACTTAACATATGTAATATATCCAATAAATTAACAAATATAATAATATATGCAATTATATATATATATATATATATAATTACAATAACTTCATTATAATTACTTAATTATATTAAGGTTAATTATAGTTAAATAATGATTAACAATGCAGTTAACAATTACAAATAATAAGAGATACATAAAGGTCCCATACACTGAATTACAATAAGTACCTTGCTAAATATCACATACTATACTGTCTAAGTATAGTATACCTATATAATCATATGATAAATCTATAGGTAATACATCTACATTTATAGTATGCATATAACTATAGTATAATATATTATGCCTCATAATGTATGACCAATGAATATACCGCTCTATATATAACCTATAGGTTATATACTATATATATATATATATATATATATATATATATATATATATATATATATATATATATATATATATATAGATAATATCTATTAGATATATCCCATTACATATGATTATGTAATTCCTGTGATGTAATGTATGATGCTATTTAATTATTAACGATTACTTTAATTCTATTAATTCGTATGGGTGTATAGTATACACTATATACATGTTAGACTATAACGTATATGATTTTATAGGCTATAGCATTAATGGAATTGAGGTAATTATAACGAATTAATTCTAATTATTCATTACATCACATACATTACGTAATCATACGTAATGGGATACCTTCCATGTGATTAGCCCATGTAATATGCTTACTTCCTATAGGATATCGGCAGTGAGCCCACGATCCAACTACATACTTCTCTGTACTATGACCTATATATTATTATATTATATATTAATGTATTATTTTCTTACATTTTCTTATTTTCTTAATCATATTAATACCCGGATTAATACGTTATACACAATAGTAATTTTAATGATTCAAATTAAACTATGCTTTTATATACCGAGACACTTAACATTCAATCAATAGGGAACTCTCATATTATAAACCATATGAATCAATTAACAAATTATTGATTGTTGAAATTTATAAATTAATATTAAACATAAGTAAAACCGGGAAGCTTCCCTGTAAAACTAAAACACTTGTCCATTTCAACCCCAAAATAAATAAATTATTTAATTATTGTATTAATAATAATGTAATAGATATAGTAAATACATACAAATTATAAGGAATGTATTTAGGTTCTTTATTAAATTTTAAAAATCATATACAAATATTAAAAAAATAAATTATAATCTATAGATATCATAATATATATATATATATTATTTGAAAAAAGAAAAAGAAATATTTCACTCAATAAATTTATATTCTATTCTATATATTATGCTTATGAAAATGCACGCACATAATTCGCTTTATACAAAATCATATATAAATACTAATATATTTATTTAATAATTTCGTAAATTAATAGTATATACAATTTGTAAAACTATTATAATAGTTTTTAATACAACACTATTCAAATAAAAAAAGTGTATTTAATATATAAATATATATATATATATATATATATATATGTATATAATATACTATACATATATAACCCTATCAAAATATATGGAAAACATCTAACCCGCTTATATATATATATATATATATATATATATATATATATATATATATATATATTTATATAGCTATTATTTAATGACGTTAAACTTTCAACAGAAAACCATAAACGTGCTGGAAAAGATTGAAAGGGAATTATCCATGCTAGTAGAGGTCATGAAATTAGATTTTACAGGTCACGAACAACGTGTGATCGTTACTTCTCCCAGTATAGCAATATCAGGTTAGCACCTACACACATATACATACCATCGATGTAAATAACACTTTATTTACATCGATGATACATACATACACACACGAAAATGTATATATAGTCGCTAATGAAATTCAAGGAATTCTATTTATGTTCATGTTTTTAAAATATTTACATAACAAATAAATGTAATTATATATAAATATATATATATATATATATATATATATATATATATATATATATACATATATAGAATATAATAAAGTTTATAATAAGTTAGTGTATACGTATATATTTGTGTGTATATATGCATACGAGTACTTTGTTGCACGCAAGTCGCGTACAAATGTGATTATGATGCAATATATATATATATATATATGTGTATTACCCGAAATCTTATTACAATTCGCTGCGTCAACGAGTTATTTTATTTATAAATTCATTACGTTTTATCTATGTCTATAGACATGCACTATAGTGCACTATGTGCGAGCACGCGTGCGCACACGCATACACGCACACTTGAACGTATACGCACCCATAGTGGTCATCATATACGCCCCTTAAAGGGTTACGCTTGTTTTTAACATTTTGAAAATGTAAAAAGATAGGGATATTTATATATTTGTAGTTAACAATTGTCAATAAGTTTAAAAATTCTTAAGATAGTACAATTCTGTAAAATGCATATTGAAGGGAGCGGGACTGCTCTGCATAGTTTGATATAGCGTAATAAGAAAATATTATATATTTTTGAAATACAACTTATCTAATAATGGTAAAAATGTGGTTTACTTTTTATTAAATTATATTTTATATATGATATAATAAAAATAATTGTATGATCATCTATTCAGTCAATAAACACATATATGTGTATTATAATAACTAATATAATCTGAAAATGTCATCAATATATGAGCATTATTTACAGCTATTGCTACATTTATAGCTAATGAATTTTTTAAGAATAAAAGTATAATAAAATAATTATTCTGAGTAAATCAAGTTTGAAAATTACATATATTTTTTATTAGAATATAGAGCTTATTTAAATAAAAAGAGTATAGTATATGTGTTTATATGTTTATTATACATATATTATATGTATATGATGTATTTATTTGTATATTATACGTAGTTATGATACTAATCCACAATATGATATGTATATTATATATATATATATATATATATATATATATGTTATTGTAATCAAAAATGTATATGCATATTATAGTAATCCACAATATGATATATATATATATATATATATATATATAATTATTATAGTAATAGTAATCCAAATATTATATTAGAACAACAATAATAATTCAGTAAAATAACTATATAAACGTATTTTTCAGTATTTGTAGAGATTATTTCTTATCATTATTTTTTCTCAAAAATAGGTCGTGTTATAAAACCTTTATTTTTATATTTCATCAATCGTTTTGATCTCTAATATTTTAATGTGAGTATATTAACATCTAAAATATGACATATTTAAAATAATTTTTTTTTTAATTTAATTTTTTTACTGTTTTTTCCAAAACGCTCGTACCCCTTAACGCATGTCACCCGCATAGGACCCGCCCCTAAACCAACACACTAGCCACACTGTAATCGTTTATGCCCTCCCAGATAACTGTCCCGGCATGAGGAGGTCGGAATCTTCTGGAACGATGCGCACTTCCATGTCGCAGTCGTCCATCTATACGCTGGCCAAGTCAGCTTCATACTTCACCATACAGCCGACCAGTTAGTGTCCGATTACGTCATAGCTATTACGTCATATCGAGCACGTGATGTATTCATTAGTTTAGCTCTCTCCCTGTACACAGTAAACAATGATGATTGATACTGACCACAACAACACAATGCATATTGTATGAAGTGGCTCAATATATTCATAAACTTGTATACACTATAGTGTTGCACGCATCTCTCTATAGTTCATTTCTTATCAAACAAATATATACGTATATATACGTATATATACATTTAAATTTGTAATAATTAGTTGAGTTCGACTATTGCATAACGTATTACATCATTGTTATGATGCGATAGTCGTAGCAACAACTTGTTCGGAGTTTAATTGCATGTTATCTGGAGAACGTGTTGTAGTATGTTTAATCGTTAACAATCATAATTGATATGATAAGATGATAATATATGATAAGATGAGATGTTATCAAGAACACATGTCCTTGATTTTATCTGCATGCACGCTACGGATTATTAATTAACATCATAATTAATGATGTTATCATGACAATTGATGACCCTTAAAATGACATATTTACACTTATAATTGCAAGTAGGTGCATGCACCTACACTTACACCTACGCCTAAACCAGTTACATTAGGCCTATATATAGACATATATCTACACATACACATACACATACACACATACACCTACACCTACACCTACACCTACACCTACATATATACACTTACATACATGTAAAGTACATTGTACACTTATACACTTACACGTGACATTTACAGACCACGTGATATTTACAGACCACGTGACATTTACAGACCACGTGACATTTACATACCACGTGACATTTACAGACCACGTGGCTTTATCACTAGACGGTTCGTCGATTCTCTCCAACTCTACGATGTTCTACTCCCCGATGACAATGAGCACCGCCAGCATCGACGACTTCTCAGAAACCCCTGTGTAGCCCCACCTACCGGGTGTTCCCTGTACTACGCACCCGTATCGCTACATACCTGACATTCCTTCTAATACACCCGTAGCGCTACCTACCGGCTCTTCCCTCACCTATAGTACCCGGTGTATACACCCTTCCCGTAAAGCGGATTTCCGCTATCAAATACCATGGAAAGTTCCTACCGGAAGTGCCACTAACCGAGGTTAAGGTTCACGTACTGAACACATGAAACGCATGCGAATTGATCTAGTGTATATCTAATAACGCGTAGATTGTGTATCCTATGTAATCTACGAGAACATATGATGTATAACAAATACATCGATAACGCATTGTTTTCATTGGTCAGCACCTCACACTAACGTGACACAGTTATGTTAGCGTTCACAAATACCTCAATTCCTGTAACGACTACATCAACATCCGGTCAGAACTTCATACGTCACGTGTTATATTAAGAAGTGTGCGTGACCCTTCCGTCGCCTATCCATTCATCGCACCGAGCTCTTCCCATTACGATACCCGTTATACAACGATACCAAACTTCCGGTCTTTGAATCCGAACACTCCATCAACATCGTTATTCATCGTGATAACGGCTAAGTCAGAATACATTGTTATCGATGCTGGTTTCAATAGAGTAATCGAACGGAACGATTGGTCGTCAGATGGACTACTCACACCCACACATACACACATACACACATACACACATATTTATATATATATATATAAATATATATATATACATATATATATATATATATATATATATATATATATATATTACATGCCCATATATGAGCCATGTTGAGTAATACAACCTACTACAAACTTAGCTAATTTAAATTTATGTCTGAGAACATTTGCTTTCGTATTTACGTAACGTACAATGTACGTCATATATATATATATATATATATATATATATATATATATGTATACTGAAATGTGAGAATGAGTCTAAGTGAACTAGTTCGCATAATATTATATACTCGCATTATATTATTATCCAATGTATGTTTATTAGTGTATATATTTATAATATTAAAAAATAATATATATATATATATGGTTATAAATGGTTGTATATATGTAATTAATTGATTATTTATATTAATGTATTCGCATAATTCTTGACATATGAAAATGAAACCTTAGTATAAGTATATATATATATATATATATATATACTATTTAATAATAATTCGATAGGTTAAACCTAACCAGAGTTTTACACATGAAAACTGCCAAATAATGCTTTTATTATTACTATTATTATTACTATTATTTTAACTAATTACTACTCCTATTACAATTCGATCATTATTCGCTGATTGTATAAACCGTTGTACATTGCTCGTACACTGTACAGTGTACAGTTCCTGTTACACCGAAATTACACTGAAGTATTACGTCATTACAAGTGTACTAGTCACACGCCGCACACCACCACCCACGCACCCTCCCACGCACCCACACACACACGCACGAACGCACGCAATACACCGGCATTGCATCATAAGTATACGCGTGTTACTATACTGGTAACGGCGATACCACGTGGTGATGACGTCATCGAACGAGCGACCTCGTGTGTCGATGATGTCATCGCATCACGTGATGACCATGATGCGTAACACATTATTATCGATTATGTGACAAGCAATTATGTCACAAGGTATATCATATATTATACCATCCCAGTAAATAAATCTTATATAACATTATATGTTATTTATTATGTGAGTATTTCCTATGTTTATTTATATTTACTCGAATTTAGTTGTAAATATAACTATTTAATAATTTATATTATTAATATTATAATATTAATTAATATTATTGATTGATAATTTATTTAAGCAAATACATAGTCGAAAATATAATCAAAAGTATAAATTATAAATAATATATTTGCTAACGATAACATACGTTATAGAAATAAACAAAGAATAAGACGAAATTAAAAAATTAAAGAAATTAAAACGTTTTACAGTTACCGTAAAAATAAACGAAAAATGATCAAAATAGAAATAAAAGATAGCGTAAAAATAATCGAAAATAGAAATAAAATACATTATTTTGGAAGTGGCATCGAAATATTCAATTTCTACTTTAACTTTATAGAATTCTTCTTATCTTTGTACCCAACATCTGTAATAATAGTAGGTATACATTATAATACTTTATTAATTTTATATTTTAATTGTATAATAAATTTGAAACATATATATATATATATATATACAAACAGAACACGTTACAAATAAATAAACCAATATACCTATACAAAAACAGAACCCGTTAATAACAAAACATACCAATAATATTACGAAACAAACAATATAATACTTATCACTATACTCTGAAATAATAGAAAATTATTAATATTTTATTTTAGTAATATAATACATTTGAAACATATATACAAAATATATATAAAACAAAAATATAATACCGAACAAACAAAAATAAAATAATACTTCCCACTTTATCTGTAATAATAATGAATTATTAATTTTATATTATATATAATAATATAGTATATTTGAAATATAGATATAAACAATCCGAATTTTCTATAACAAAAACAAATTTTTAACAAAATATAATACAGAACAAACAAAAAATAAAATAATAATTCCCACTTTACATGTAATAATAATGAATTATTAATTTTATATTATAATATATTTGAAATATATATATAAAAACCCAAATTTTCTATAACAAAAACAAATTAAAAAAATAAAAACCTGAAGAAATAATGCAATAAATAAGATACAAAATGAAACATAAATCAATATAAAATTATAAATTTCTGTTAAAAAAAAGTTGTTTGTCAAAACAGATTTTAAGAAAAATAAGCTTTTTTACAAATATAGTCAATATGTTTATTAAATAAATGGTTATTTTCAAATATTATTCCTAAATCTTTATAAAAAGTAACGTTTTCTAATTGAATATTATTTATAAAATATTTCGATGGAGTAACCTTCCCTAGAGTCATAACTGCACATTTTGATAATGAAATATTTAATTGCCATTTATTTGCCCATTGTGAAAATAAATTTAAATTATTTTGTAAAAGAAATCTTTCACTCTCAGATGCGTATGAAAAATATATTTTTGTATCATCGGCAAATAAACAATATAATTTTTGAAGAGAATATACTAGGAAGATCATTAAGGGAATATATAATAAATAATAAATATATAATACAAATAAAATTGAACCTAACACCTATCCTTGTGGTACTCCAAATTTTACAATATAAATATTTGAAAAAGAATTTTCAACCCGTGTAATTTGAGATCTATTCGATAAAAAATTATAAAACCATTTTATTATTTTATTATATATACCGTATAATTTTAATTTAAATAATAGTTTTTCATGAGAAACAACATCAAAAGCTTTTGCAAAATCAATATATATTATATCTACACATTTTTTATTATTCAATTTATTATACCAACATTTTACACATTTTGTTAATTGTAATTCTATTGATTTTCCACTTATAAAACCATATTGATATTTTGTTAATAAATTATTATATTTTAAATAAAAAATTAATTGTTTAGAAATAATACGTTCTAATACTCTACACATTATACATGTTATTGAAATAGGCCTATAGTTATTTGAATATGATGGTTCACCCTTTTTTTAAATTGGTGTGATTATTTCCAAATTGTCGGTATTATACCGACGGTATATTACCCGATAATAAAGATGAATTAAAAATAATATATAAAGGCCTATAGGCCTTTATATATATGCGTATGTATACATAATCCATTAGATAATAATTTTAACATAGAAGATGGTATCCCATCAGTTCCGAAAGTATGTGTAATTTTTAATCTATTAAAAATATTTTAATTATTTCAAGATTTAAATCAATATATTGTTAAATTATAAAATTCTGGTAAATTTCCATTATCATTTTATTTAATTGAACTATAATATGAATTTAACGTATTTGCTTTGTCGAGATCTGAAAATAAAATATTATTATTTGATATATTAATTAGAGGAGATACTCCAGATTTTAAATTTTGTCTTTTTTTCATAAATTTATAAAACTTTAATTTATTTTTTGAATTAATTGCATTAATCTCTCTCTTAAAATGTAAAGATTAAATTCTTTGGATAATTTTTTTTTGCTTCTATCCAATTATATTTATATTGTAAATTAGTTTTAGATTTTCGAAATAAATTTTTTACTTGCTTCTTCAATTTCAATATATTCTTCGGAAGTACTTGTTTTATTGTATTATTTATATTAGGAATATATATCAATAATTTATTTAGAACTTTATTAAAAAATTCGAATTTGAAATTCGAAATTGATCGGCGATCCAATACGGATCTGGATCGGGATCGGGTAAGAAAAAGAGGATCGGGATCGGTAATTGATTGGGATCGGGACAGGGAAAAGGGTCGTGATCGGGATTGACGATCCATAAAAAAAGATCGGTTAAAAAAGATCATTGCATAATATGCAATACATATACGATACTCTAATATTATTATATTTATTTATAATAATATTAACACCATTGTAGTATTTTATTATTACATTGATATGCTATTGTATTGATTATTATTTTGTAATGTTTTCCAAGGTATTGCAAGACCACGTAGTATTAAAATAATAATTATTATTTTTACCATAAAAGAATTTAATCAATTGATATCATATAAGTAAACCACCGACGTTGACTCAACGTACAATGTACGACGTACAATGTACGTCGTACGAAGAAAGGGCGATCATAGAATATTGAAAATTAACAGATTAACATTGTACTATGTTTTTATTAATAAATATACCCTTAAAATGAAGCACGCAATTTTTATTTTATTTTTATTAATCTATAGATTAATTAACCTGATAAGGTCACACGACAGCCTCGTGAAGTTTAAAATGTAGTTAGATACAATTGTTCCTATATAAAATAAATTATAAAAAAATAAGTATTTTAAACCTTTGTAATGAATAATTTGTTATCAAATTTTAACACACACTTTATTTTATAATAATGGAATAGAAAATATAAAAAATAGAATTAAAAAAAGTTTCCTGGAAATTTCTTGGAATTTTCACAGTGTGTTTTGTTGTAAAAAATGACTCAATACAAAAATTGACAGTATGTCGTGTCGTAAAAAATGACTAAAAAAAATGGATACATATATTCTTAGAATTTCAATAGATATAAAATGCAATGTGTCCACAAAAAAAAATTCTATGATCACCCGTACGACGTATGTCAAGTAGATATTTATCCAATTCAATGCATTTATATAAATAAATTATATATTAATTCACTATATCATATAGACTATATTATATAGTCTATATACTATATCATATATCATTATATATATATATACATATATATATATACATATATATATATATATATATATATATATATATATATATATATTTAAGATATGCATTTTATATATTCATAGACTTAATAATTATTATTGAAAATACAATATATTAATAATACATATCATTTACAATTATTAACAATTTATATTACATAGATAGGATAGTATACCTATTATACCCAAATCTATATTGTTTCGAATTAAGAGAATAAATAGAGGATCGAGATCGGGATCGCCGATCCAGGAAAAAAAAGATCGGTGCCCATCACTGAAAGTTATAATATATTCTAAAAATGAAATATTATATCTTACTAGAATTTGATTCATTTCATTTTTAATTTAGGTATATATATAATTATATAATATATAATTTAGATAATTTAGATTAATTTGCTTATAATATTATCTTATACAAATCATTTATATATTTTAAAATGAAAATAAATTTATAATTAATCTATACAGATACGTAGATACATATTAGCTTACTTAAAATCTAGTAATAAAAAAAATAATATTGATTAAAAATAAATAAAACGTATAATAATATATCCACGCAGAAGTTAAATTCACATATAAATAGCATAATGTTAGAATTTATCTATAGTGAATTGTATTGAACATATTCATTACATAATATCTCTATGTATATTTCAAATACATATAACATAATTGTAAATATTTCATTAATTGTTCATTGCATACGCACGAATATATGAATTATATGCATAACACAATCTGTTATTGTATGAATTACAGAGAATAGCTATTGGCTAAATAATAATTTTAATTATTGAAGATCTTAAATTGTTCATTTACCAGCAAGTTGCGCAATGACAAGTAACTATTTCCACTATAAACATAACAGGTTACAATGTAACCTGGTTACATTTATATAATAATTTTTATTTTATATCAAATATCATCTATAAATATTAAATACACCTATATGGTAAAAATATGATATATATATAATATTATATATAATTAAGTATATATATAATATATATATATATATACATAAAAAATACATAAAACATACATCATTTTACTTTAGACGGGGATTAATAACCTCACTATAGTGATATTAGATTATCTTATATGTATATATATATATATATATATATATATATATAGGATAATCTAATATCACCTATAGGATAATATAATATAGTTAAAAAGAGTATATTATTCGAAATAGTGAATGTCTGGTAGAATGATTATAAATTCATCATGAATATATTTAAAAAGTATTTAAGAAATTATATTTAAAGAGTATTTATATTTAAAGAGTGGTTATCGATAATTGATATCCGGACAATAATTAACTATGCATATAGAACACTTTTGATTGTGTTGTATATCAATGATATAGTACATATATAAGAACGGAACTTAATACTCGTATTATATCTTATAATACATTATATATATAGATATATATATATATATATATATATATATATATATATATATATATATATATATATATATATAGATATATCCGGTACATATATTAGGCAATATTGCAGTGAGAAGTCGGAGAAATATATATTTATTGATCACCTATATGAAAGCATGCATTACCAAAACATATATTGTAAGAATAATTTTAGGGAAATAATTAATATATAATATTAATATATATATATATATAATTTTATAATAAAATATAATACTACTATTAATAGTATTAATCATATTATTTTGAATTACATTGATTAATTTATTATTAATTTAGTAGACTATAATTAAATATTTATTTATTATATATATATATGTATTATAGCTGATAAAATATATATTAATATATTAGTACATTAAACTAATACAAATGAAATGATATCGAAAACTATGATTAGTTATTTAGTATTTTTATTAAATTGATTTTATATTGAAATAAAATATGTGAAATATTAATTAATTATAAATATGTAATATATTATATGTGACATATTACCATCGATATAAAGAAAGTTTTCTTTATATCAATGCATATTACACTGTGTAATTTACACACTAGTTTTAATTGAAAATTTAGTAATATTTATATAATTAGATTAAAATTGATCAACTTGTGTATCCATAAATAATAATTGATATATATCCATAGATCCATATATCCATTGAATATATATCTATATATTTTAAATAAAATTGTAATTCAAAAGAAAAAAAAACAATTACATAATAAGTTCATAAACCAGATCTGCAATATATATAACCATTTATGTTTATAGTGGAAATAGGTACCTAGTTATTATTCATTTCACATCTTTCTGGTAAATCAAATATCTTCAATAATTACAATTATTATTTAACCAATAGCTATTCTCGTTTATAATTCATATAATAACATATTATGTTATGCATATAATTCATACATTCGTGCGTATAAATATTCAATGTCCAATTAATTACATATTTAAATGATATATATTTGTATATTCATATATATATATATATTATTTAAGTTTTATGTTATTTATTCAAAATAAATTCTAATTAAGAAAGAAAGAAAAAACATTACTAATACAAAATGTCATAATTATAAGTTCATAAAACAGATCTACACACATACACACACACACACATATATATATATATATATATATATATATATATATCAAACGAAACGTTATCTCTAACTTGTCATGTTTAATAAAATAATATATAATTATAACATGATAAAAAGTAAATGAATAAACTATGTAAGAAATAATTAAATTAAAAGGTATAAATAATATAAATATCAATTAAAGACGAGACGTTTATATAATCTGGTAAATGCTTTTAAATTTGGTGAATTAATTATATTACTAGGTAAAGAATTCCAATGACTTACACCAATATTAGTTACTCGAAATAGGTTATGTGATGTTCTAGAAGATCCACGAATAAATTTATCAGGATTATAATTTATAAGTATTTTTTTTCAACATATATGTAACGTATACGTAGTATAATGTTTATTGTGAGGCTAAACTATGATATATAAATATATATTATTACCTTATAACGTCGGTTGTTTATATAATTAATAATTATTATTTAACTGTTTGTGATTGTCAATATTAGTCATAGATTTATAGTTTACATGTAAACTATAAATCTATGATATTAGCTGAATGCTTATTTCCGTGTTTATCAATGATCATATCAAAGATCATTAAACACAGTTAGATATCGTTACATAATCTTTTCTTTATCTGGAAAGACTATATACATATCTATAGTATTAGCCTCTTACATGGTATTTGTTTGTGTGGTTTGTAATTTGTGTAATTTGTAATATGTGTATTTTGTAATAATAATAAAATAATAATACTTTTCCTGCACCGACTAATTGTACTAATAATAAAGAGAATTTAATAATAATAAAATAATAAAAGTAATCAATTCTTCTAACGATATAAAACGGGTTGAAACGAAAAAAAAATCGAATGGATTACCCCAAAGTGCTTTACTTTGTTATAAGGACACCACCTAGTTTGTTTGGTAGCCATCTCTTCCTTTGTGGTCTTTATAATCAATATTCGTCTTGATTTCATGATTTATAGTTTCTGCTATCTTCTATTTCTTACTTTCATTAGCACTGCCTTCTTGTCTTATTTCTTCGTTTTCTTCTTCATTTAGTTTCTTTATTTCTTTTCTATTCCTTATATATTCTGTATCTTCTACTTCCACTTTGTATTTTCTGTTGTCTAATGACTCTTTTCAGTTGTTTTCTGATTCGGCAATTTGATCTGTATGCTGTCTTCCACTTCAATCTTGTTGTACTCTCTTGTTGATCTGTCGTAGTAGTCGCGTTGTTTGTTTTTCTTTTCCTTCATGGTTTCTATTTCTCTCATGGTTTCTATTTCTTCGCGTCTGTTCTCTCGTGGTTTAATCTTGTTTTTGTGTATTGGTAGTAAGGTTCTAGCTTTCCTACCGAACATTTTTTCGTTTGGTGATACTTTTTCTCCTTCACTAATGGTGTTGTTCCAATCCAGTATTGACAGTTGTTCGCTTCTTTTCGCGTCTTTGCATTTCTTAAATAAACTCTTCACTATCTTTACTGCACATTCTGCTTTACCATTAATTTTTGGGTATAAGGGACTTGAGTGTATGATTTCAATGTATAATTCTTTGGAAAACTTCTCATACTCGCTTCTGAATTGTGGTCCATTGTCCGATACTATTTTCTGCGGGATACCATGTATTGCGAATAGGTTCAGTAATTGTTGATTTGTTTCAGTTGTTGATGTTTTATTTAGTCTTGCTACTAATATGTAGCTTGAATAATAATCGGTCACAACTAATAGTTGCCGTCCATCGATCTAACATAAGTCTATTCCCAATTTTTCCCATGGTATTTCTCCTATTTCATATTGTATCATTGGTTGGTTTCATTTGTTGTTACTTACGAATTTTCTGCAAGTTTCGCACCTTTTTACGGTGTTGTACATCTCCTTACGTAATCTAAGTGGTACTATTAGTTTGTCTTCTTTGAATATGAGATTATCATTTGTAGGGATGATTGATATGATTGAGTAGTAGTCTTTTGCTTCTTCTGGTGTCATGTTTAATTGTGGCCATCCATTTCTGCATAGTTCCTTGATTGTGTGGCTGGTGTTATCGTTTATCGTTGCTTCTTGAAACTTCTTTAATATATCTGGAGATATTGCTAGCGTTGATAGATCTATCTCTTCTTTGATCGTGTTGATATTCGCGTTATCTTCTGGAGCTCTGCTTAATGTGTCGGCGATGTACATTGTATTCCCTGGCGTGTATTTTACCTTTATGTCGTATCTTTGTAATGACATCATCATGCGTTATAATCTTGTAGTTATCTCGTTGATTGGTTTTGTCGTTAATACTTCTAATGGTTTATGGTCAGATTGTATGTTGATACTGGTTTCCCATAGATGTAGAAATCGAATTTGCTGCATGCGAATAGTACTGCTAATAATTATTTTTCTATTATTGCGTATCTTTTTTGTGTTTCGTTCAGTGCTTTTGAAGCGTATGCTATAGGTTGTCCTTCTTGCCACAGTGTTGCTCCTAAACCATACTGTGATGCATCGCATTGTATAGTTACTTCTTTGTTGACGTCGTAATACTTCAGTGTGTCTGACGCTGCTACAATTTCTTCAGTTCTTTGAATTCTTCCTCTTCTGATATTCCCCAATTCCACTTTGTAGGTTTTTTTGTCAGTAATCTCATTCTGTTGGTTTTATTGGCTAATCTTGGTAAGAATTTCTTCAAATATTGAATCATCCCTAAGAGTCTTCTCACCCCGGATTTGTCTTCTGGTGTCGAGTATTATTTGTATTGAATATTAAATGGTAATAAATTATGATATCCTCTATATATAAATTGTAATCTAAAGTATCAAATGACCAACTCCTTTTTAGAACATGAATTCATAAGATGACTGTGTATCATTCTTATACGATATATATTTTATTGCTCGATTTTGTAATTGTATTATATATTTCTTATTGGATTCAAACGTATTGGGAAAATATGGGAACAATAAGTTAAATGTGCCATAAAAAGCGATTTAAAAATTAAAACTAGTGTATCTGCAAATAAAATACATGTATTTAGATATTTTGAGATTTTTTTAAAAATACCGATTATTCGTGATAGTTTACTGGAAACAAAATTATGTTGCCGTTTCCAATCCATTAGTACTATATAGTACTATCATTAATTTCAATATTGAATGTACTGCCAGAATGTACTGCCAGAATGTATATTATAAACCACAAAATTACATTTATTTACATTGAGGGTTAATTTATTAATTAATAGCTAACCATATATATATATATATATATATATATATGTAATTATTAAAAATTAAACTAGAAAATTACATCCAAATTAAAATTTGACTCTGATATTTTATAATTCAAAATATGATAATCTATTTTTATATTTTATTATATTTCATCAAACTATAGTTTAATATATACTATTTATACTATTTAATACATTATGTAGATACTATTACTTATTTATATATTTTCGTTAATTCATTAATTCATAGATTTTGAATTCAAAAAATATAATAACATGTATAATTTATTTACAGTAATCATATACTTAGAATTGGGTAGACTGATATTTGTATAAATATGAAATGTATATTTTTTTCACCATTTGAATAATTTGCATACAATGAGAATTCATTGAATTAAATATATTGATTCAAATATAATTCAGTGATATTCTTTATAATTTGTCAATTGATATGAAAAATATGAAAATAGTAGTTGTAAATATCTAATTATAAAATACATTTAAGGGTGGAGGCGCGAGTTAAAATATGATTAATATTTTTATTTTAACAAAAAAAATGTATTATTTATTATCCATGTTTAATATCTTATTTATATATTTGTAAATTTTCATTAATTATTTTTGAGTATTTATATCAATATAAAGTGTTTTTATAAGCGTAATCGATATAATAATTATTTGAAATTGACAGGTTTTTTGTAAATACTTGTCACATTTAATTGTATATTTCGATATCGTATACAAATATTTTACTAAACAAATTTATATTTTTACATTAAGAATAGATTATAGATATATTCTATATAATTAATAAACAAATCTTAAGTGACAAATCTCAAAACTTATGTGTATAACAAGATATCATTAGTTGAAAAGATACCCTTCCAAATAGACAGTTTTGAAATGTTCTTTCTATAATTAGCTCTGTCTAGTTAATACGTTATATTCTTGTATTTATTTTAAATTATTCATTATTTATTTTTTATAATACTTTATAACTATTATTAAACTATTACTATAAATATAAATTTATATTTTTCTATTTTATAACTTCTATACATATATTTATTTGTATATCTAATTATAATATATATTTGAGTACTCTATATTAGTACTAGGTTATACTACTACAGTACCTAATTATTATTGTTTCCGTGTTGTTTGTATACCATTATATTTTACTTGTCATTTATATATATAAACGTAATATATATATAAACGTAATATATATATATATATATATATATATATATATATATTTTATAATATTTTGTGATTATTTATTTAACAAAACTTTGAACGTCATTTTCTCAAGTTTCTACTTTTTCACTTAGTAACCTCATGTAAATGCCTACTACTTTTTTAATTTTTATTATTTTTATCTGACATTTTTAATATAAATATAAAATATTTACATCTATAGGAATACTGTTGGATTTATTATTATATTTTATATTAATTAAATAAATGATGATAAACTTGCATTTTAATGAAAAAAAAATGAAAAATAAATATTTAATTAATTGAGACTATTTTGTTTACAATATTTTAAAATATTAAAAAATAAATATTATATAACTTAATTTTTTACTAGGTTTGGTACAATTATTTTATAATTTTATATGATATGTGTACTTATTTATATAATTGTAATCATTTGGATTATTTTAATAGATATAGCATACGTATTAAAGCAATTGCGAGTCATTATAGTAATGTAAGTGAATTTGACTTTTTATTGAAAATATGATGTACATGACAAACTTGACAAACACAATGACGGATTATGGCAATCAAATTGGCGCCATTACACCATTAAAATTAGCGAAAAAATATGCACTAACTATAATGTATACGACAGTAATGATTTTTTCTAATAATATATTAAAAATAATATCAATAATATATTAAATAATACATTATATCTTATCATTTATTAGGTAAATACTTAATGTTCGTTTTATCAAAAGTAAATCCTATGGAAGTAAATGTTATTATTTAAGTAAATATTAAGTAAAAGATATGATATTTGTATTATTAATTTATAGATTTTTTATAATTTTTATAATTTTTATAATATATATTGTTAACCATTTAGTAATTTTATTATCATGTAACATGTACATACACCCACGCACATACATACACACATATATATATAATATATATATATACTTATATATAATAATAAATTATGATAGATATACATTATTTAATATATTTCGCACGTATTTATAATATTTTTATAAGCTTCTAAATGTTATTTAAATGTATATTATTAGCTTAATATAATATGTAATATATATATATATATATATATATATATCCTATAGGATGTATCCTATGTATACCTATACTTATTTTACTTACTTTCATCAAGCTCTCGCTCGACCACATTTTGACAGTTTCTTCCATTCACCACGATCCATCATCACATATCGTATTTCATCGATATTCTCAAGGATAGTCTGAAGTTTTAGAGCCTCTATAAACATAAACTGTTGACGACCTTTTCTTCTTTATCCTCATGTAGGTATCTATATAATTAAGTTTTGGGCCATTTATTATTTGTGACGTATACAGTGTCCGGCAAGATATAACATTTTTCTGAGGTTATTTCTATTGCTTTCGGTGATCCATTATATAGTTTTTCGTTGCTGGTTTTTTTCCAGGATATATTCTGAGCCATAGTAGTAAGCGAGTATAGAATCAACTTTCCTTTTTCTCAACTGAATGTCTAAGGTTCAGTATTGACTGCCATATAATAGAACGGTTTATCCTATATAATTTATTTCGGTTTTCTTGAATTGAATTTTTTCTGTGTTTAGATGCAGTGAATATTTTCTACATCGTTGTAGGAATTTTACGATGTTTTTATCGTTATTTCGTATTCCTTCTTCTGTTGTTTCCCAGGATCATATTATCAAGAAATCGTCCACTACAACCTATACGCCTTCTAATCCTTCAATCAGTTCATGCATTTTCCTCTGGAATATTTCTGGTGCAGAACATATCCCGAATGGTAACCTCTTCCATCTGTATCTCCCAAATGGTGTGTTGAATGTTGTCATCGTAGAAGACACTTTATCCAATTATACGTTCCAAAAGCCATTTTTTACATCAAAGATTGAGAAATTGTTTGCATTCGTTAGTCTTGTGGCGATCTTTTCTATCACCGGTAATGGATAGTTTTCTCGGAGTATCTCTTTGTTCAAGTATTTTGGGTCTAGACATATTCCGATGTCTCCTGATTTCTTGAACCTCACTACCATTGACGATATCCATTCCGTTGGTTCACTCACCTTCTGTATGATGTTGTTTTTTTCTAGTTCTCCTAGTTTTTCCTTTACTCTCTCTCGCAGAGGTACTGATACAGTTATATGGGCATGTTTTATCGGTTGTGCTCCTTCTTTTATTTATATGGTAATATTCCCCTCTAGTTTGCCAACCGTCCCATTAAATATATCTTCATATTCCTTGATTATATCTCCTATTACTAAGTTCTTCTCTTTTATATGATTTACTTGTTTGTATCATTCGTCATTGTCTAGTATTTTTATACAGCCTAGTTCCACACTAGCTGCTCTACCAAGTATTGAGTGGAATTGGTTCCCCTCTACAATGAGTAGACGTATTAAGCATTTTTTATTTCTTCGTTGAACTTCTATTATTCTTTTATTCTTCTAATTTCTTTAGTACCGCATTAATGTCTTCCTTTTCTGTTTTCTCGATGTTTTCTCGATCCATATTGTCGTATATTTGCTGAGCAGACTCTCCTAATATCGTGAGTAGTATCGACACTTGAGTTTTGTTCCAGATTTCTTGTCCAACTCTGTAGCTGCCTGATAGTGCTCCCATTTTTTCCTCCATATCGGCCATCTAGCTACTATATCTGACGCTTCCATGTCGAGTTGTTCCTGTACTGGAAAAATCATTTTGACTAACAATTTATGCTATTCTAAAAAATGTATATAATATTATAATACTAACTTTACGTTATATATAATATATATATATATATATATTAATATAATATTAACACTCTATACAATTATAAAAAATCTATATAATATTATGATAATAATATTACGCTATGTATACTATATATTAATATAATATTAACTAAAGAATTTACTAGTGATATTATAATATTGTTGGTAATTTAATATACAATTTATGCAATACAATAATAAATATAAGTTAATTATATTTATTTTTACGTATTATAAATGTTTTATTTTAAATCACACGGAAATTAATTTTTGAGATTATTAACAGTTGTTTTATTTTTTACACTTTTTATACTATAAAACTTTCCGCTGTCACCATATAACATTAGCTGATATTTAGTTCATTTAGTGACTTACCTTGTAGTTACTTTATATGCATATATTCTAGAGTTATAGTTATTGTATTTGACCTCTGTCAATAATAATAATATCGGGTAGACTAGTACCGTTACAATAGTTAGATAGATAGATAGATAGATAGATAAACAGTGTATTGAATTACTGGTTATATATAAATAAAATAAAAAAAAGAACATATAATTATATAACATATATAAACAAAATATATAAATGTGATAACATTAAAACAAAACGACACTATACAAAAAACAAGAAATAAACGGAGAAGTAAAATAAAAATAAAACTTTGGATTATACGAGCCGTTGAAGCAATATATAGTATCTGATAGTGCAAGTTGTCAAACAGGAGAGGTAACAAAACCGAGGGTCTCGGGTTGGCAAGGCCCATATGGGATGGATCAATTCCCAAGGGTGGATGAGTCCCTATAGGTATACATACTATAGTATGTAATTACGTCTCTTGGCGTTAAGCTATGGTAAACTGATGACATCAAGCATAATATCAAATAATACAGATTGGTACAATTAATACGCAATAACAATAACATAATTGATACATTTGGTGTGTATTAATTTTCCTTAGAAAAGTGTTACGGTTTTACAAGATGTAATTGTGATAGATAACGCGTTCCAGGAAGAGCAAACTCTATTTCCAAAATATTTCAGATGGGCGTTTGTTCTACACTTTTTCTTTCGTATCTTCACTTCAGGCCCTCTACAATTGTTGCTATATATCACATATATCAGTTGCATACACATCGACAAGTACGTTAAATATTTTATAAGTCAGGGTAAGATCAGCTAATAACTTGCGATGAAATAAAGTTTTAATATTGAGAAAATAATTCTATCTTCATAAGACCGTTTAGTAAGGTTACATCTATAAAAAAGTATTTTAGTGAAATAGATTTGAATATTTTCTATATCGTTAGAATTGCATATGAAATTGTCTGGATTCCAAACAGATGAATCCGATTCTACAATAGGGCGAACATATGATACATAGGCTTTAAGCAAGTATATATAATCATTGGTGATAAAACATCCAATTAATATAATAATAATTAAGTGCGCTTAGTACATATAGTGTTAATATGAGTATTAAAACTCATATTATCATTAAATGTGCATATATGCACATAGGCAGTTCACAATCATTAATGAAATATGAATGAACAGGTTTTTATTACCACTTCGCATGACAACACATTTAGTAGGAGCAAGTTCTAGTTCCCATATCTGCATCCAATCACTAAGTTCATCAAGAGCACATTTTAAAGATAAACAACTTTCTGTGGAATTAAAAGACTTAAAAGAATATAAAAGTTTAGTATCATCTGCAATATATATATATATATATATATATATATATATAACTCAGAAGGGTGTTATTGAAACAATAATTAAGCAAATATGTTAGATTAAGCTTATGACCTATTCATCATAGTTAGAGATCCTAAAACCAAAACGGAGATAAACAGTATACAAATATCTATAATAATTAAACAAAATAAAAATTGATAAAACATGAATAATAGAATGTTGTGATAAAAACAGTTAAGGGTAGAGAATAAGATAATAAACTAAATATACAAGATAAAATGTTAAGTAAAATAGTAAACGCTTTAAAAACAGTTGAACAATTTCGAAAAAATTCTTCCCGAACCTTCTATTGATTCTTTAATACTGGCGGTCTTCAATATTTCCAGGTATTTGAAGGAAAATTCATTTCTGTCTTGAGAATTTGGTTTCCCAAATACCAAGAGCCCAAAGAACCAACACATTTGTTTCTGTAGGAGGGAATTACACATACGAGGTTGCGATACTTTTCTATTTTCCTGTTAGCGGCAGATTCCATATTTGTAATCGAGTCGTAGGGAATTGTGATGTCGACAAAATAACACGATTTGTTATATTTGATCACAATATCCGGTTTTAAATTATCTAGTGGATGTAGCTAGTATCGTATTCAATATGGCATTCATCTAGGAGTTTAGTTAGTACTCCACGGACAGCATCATTTTTTTCTGTCATCATTTTTAGTGATGCAGTACACATATTCAATATATGCATTGTCGTTTCATCCTTGGAGTAGCATTGTCTAAATTTTTTATCTGTCGAGCCTGGAAATTATTTTACTGGAAGAGTCTGAGTTCTAGCCATGATAGTTCCAGGATTTGAAAGATAGTGCCGATTCTTGTGATATTAGCTTTGTGATTACCTTAGCATTTGCATCATGAGATACATACTCAGTTACCCAGCCTTGTAGCGGAATTTTCTGTCCATTGCTTTCTCAGGGCAAGTCGCATGATTTTGACAACCTTAGCAGGAGTGGAGCAGATATCATCGATGGCTATGATTATATTCCAATCGGATATATCAATGCGATCTCCAAGGTGTGTTGCTGCATGTCGAGTGCGTGTCCAAAGATTAGCACATTTGCTATAAAATCTATAACCATACAACGCATATGCGTTTGGCTACCGGATAGAAATTCAGTGAGTGATATTTCATGATCATGTCCGATAGCACAATTTAGGGTATTTGATAGTTGACGATTAGCAATTGAGGATATCATATTATCCCTAGAATATAGTAATTTCGTTTATTTAGAGATGGACCAAATGTCTACTTCATGGCTGATTTTACCATTCCGAGGCCGCAATTATTTCTGTCGGCATAGAAGAATGGAGTAGAACAATTGTCAGGAGTATTTGTATTATATCTTAGGAACTGTTTTATAGATTTATCCAGATCGTAAATACTTATCTTCGTGACTCGTCCAGGTGAGAGCCTATGAGATAGATAGGGGATAAAGTGACATGTCAAAACCTCTATTATTTGCTATGGAGTTAGTCCAGAGTCTGGAAGTTGATTAAGTTGTGTTGGTATATCAGTAGTAACATTAAACAAGAACTTAGATCCAATTGGTATACCCAAGGATCTTTAAAATTCACCAATATGGAACGTTTTAATAAATTATTGGCCCAACATAAACTGCCGATCCTCAATAACTCCCTTGTTGAAAGAAATGCTAGTGCATTTTCTAGGATTGAACTTAAGACCGATACTACTAGATACTTCCAGTATTGCATCTAGAGCCGACTTCATTTCCTGATGAGATCCAGTGACTATAGCTAAATCATCTGCGTAAACTGTAAGTTTAGCTTTAAATTTGAGTAGGTCATAACCAGATATTTCAATTACTTTTCTTATGATAGGTTCAGAAGCAAGATTAATAATAATTGGTGATAAAAATCGCCTTATCTTACTCCGAAATTTAGTAGGACCATAATAGATTTGTATTCATATATTGTATTAGTATACATGTATTTCAATATGGTCGAGGTATGAGCAGGCAAAGTAAGTGATTCAAATAACTTATGTAATGTCGAGTGTGGTAATGAACCAAACGTGTTAGCCACATCGAGCCATAAAATATGTAGATCATCGTGCCTTTTCTTCGCTTCTGTAATAGCTGATTCAAGTAGGAAAGTATGTTCTTGTATCCCCTTCAATCCGGATAAAAATCCTTTTTGTTGAAAGGATATCCATTCTTTTGACATAGTAACATTTATTATTCGGCTAGATAATATCCCAGAATATATCTTATACATAGTACGAAGTAGGCTGATGGGACGGAAATTAGAAGGTAAGTCCATGCTGCCTTTCTTATGTATAAGAATAGTCTTGCTGATTTTCTAACACGCAGGTATTCCAATTCTGTTCACAGCTTTGAATATTGTTTCAAGTAATAGTGCTTTTTTGTCCAGTAGTTTAAGGTGTAAATACTCAATCTTATCTTTTCTGGGAGAGGTATTTTTAGCCTTCTTAAGCTTTTTCATTATTTCCGATTTTGTAGGAGGAGCGGATAGCATATTAATTTCATCAGTATCAAGCGTATTCCAATGGATATGTGTATATGGCTGAGAGCTGGAAGAATTATCTGGTGGATTTGCAAATTATTTCAAGTCATTTATCTACCCAGTATATTCCTCGTTTTTATGGCCAAATATATTTCTAACTGCTTTTCTAGGAAATCTCCGATATAGTGATTGGATGCGTTCCGCTTCCCTAGCCGAAATTCGTCTATACCTTCGACATTGTTGTTACTGTCTTGATTGATTACGACACGTGCTTTTCTTTTGGGTATTTGAAATATTTGTCTGATTATAATCATTTAAGACCTGTTCTGTTGTGAGGAGTTTATTTCCTTCGGTTAATATAAGTTTGCTTAGTGATACTATTATTGAGTTCAGCTCCTCTTTATCTGATCAGTTAAATAATGTTTCTATCCAGTTATATATATATATATATATATATATATATATATATATATATATTATATTATAATACAACTATGGAGCTTCGTTATATTTATAAATCATAGAAAACAATTTCAATATCAATACGACAAAATATATTAAATAGGTGTATTTAAATATAAATACTTTTTTTAAACTCATACCTTAGTAGTACTTATATACATAAAATAAACATGACTATTAATTTAATATATATTACTTATAATTTAACACATTTGACGAATACGCTTTACTTGTAGATGGCTCGCAAATTCTATAGAATTGTATAAGAAAAAGTACACTTCGAATATTAGTTGCCCTCGAACGAATTTGTATAATTCTCTGTCTGTTAGTTCGCTGATCAAGCATAAATTCTATTTCAGATGGCGGTATTCTATTTATTTTTTGACAATGGAAAACTTTTCCGACGTGACATTTGCAGGGTAATATATTATATGAATTATATTATAATATATTATACGAATTATAATGTTTTAAACAATAGTTTTTGAAGTTAATATTTTTTACACTTTTTAAAAGTTTGTCGACAATTTTAATATAACGTATTAATTTTGTAGTTATACTACTTTCAGAATACATTTGCAATGAAGTATTGTGCCAAATATCAACCAGACGCTGAATAGTTTCTTTTCTTGCCAATTATGAATTATTTAATTTTACAAACAAAATATTATTATATATATCTATATAAGTTGGTAGTTTAGTATACGACATAGGTTGCTGATTGATGGAAGATGTTTAATTTTTTTAGATCAATAATATATATATATATGTGTATATAAAATAAGATGGACAAATGAGTAAAGTGTGAAATAAAATGAATACAATAATTTTTGATAATTTTTATTATTTTTTATTATTTTATTATTTTTATTTAATATATTATAATAATAAACGCTCTGCGCATGATAGCATCATGGGTAAAAGTGGAAATATTATTTTTGAGATGCCATTTTTTCAAATTATTTTACGAAACTTTGACAATCGGTGGCTGGATATTGATTTTTAAACTATAATGTTTACATATTTATTACTTAATATTAAATATCTTTCGAACATCACTGAGTTGGTAGAATTACTTGTACCCTTAACGTACACTGTACGTCGTACAATGTACGGTCTGGTATGTATATTATATAGTATATAGCAGGGGTCTCATTAAGAAGTAATATTGACTGCACATAAATATATAATTATTAATAATTAATTATCAATTAATATTGTATAGTTTTAGTAGTTATATATAATTATTATAAATGCATAGGTAGATAATATATATGCATGTAAGCTGAAATACTGATTACAGAAAAAATGTATGACTACAAAATATATTTTATTTAAGATGAAGCGTTTATGTTTATTAATTATTGTGTTATATTTAGAATTTAATTGTTTTAAAAGGAATTTCATTTTCTTCTTCTCCTTTATATTTTACTGTACCAGAAAAAAATCCCTTGAAATACTCTTGTGTTTTACCATGCTCTCTATCGTGTTGTCTATGATTTTATTTATCATATATACTTTTCCTATATCCTACAAATTGTAGGTTAATCTGAAATTTTATTAAATGATGGCTAAAATATTATTAATGACTTTTTAACTAAATAACTAACCAAGCTAATACCGCAGGTCTTGGATTCCAATTTCCAAGATCAGGCATTTTATAATGAATAAATAATTGATTATCCTCAGTTTCTATTTTAATTCTATTTGTATGTACTTAGAATAAAGACTTAGGCAGATTATTTGCAGATATAATTATTTCCACATCGGCACTGTGTGGTTTAGCTCACATAATGTTACTATATGTGCAACACAATGTATACATTTCTTTCATGCTAGAAAATAATAAATTTATATTAGGTATATTTTATGTCTATAGACATATGAAATATATTTCATACATACCTTGATAGCTATAATACGTTCACGAAGATTGTATTTTATGAATATATTAATTTCTGAATACAATAATAAATCGTTATATTGTAAGGATAAGTAATTTAAGTTCAACTCAGCACTTATCGAAGTATTTATTTGCTTTTTGTTTACTTCTTCTTTTAATTTAATAAAATGTTCAAGTTTTTAAAATATATTTTCATCTGTTGAAATCGCCTCTAAAATTCGCTATTAAAATTAAGATTATTTACAAAGTTTTTATAAATCTACTTTTATTGCAGATATATCTCTCATTTCAGATACTTATAAATGATGTCTTACTTCACCATTATTTGTTCTCTTCAACTCAATACCTTTCAAGTAATGAGTAGCATTGGGTTTTTCAATTGATTCGATTAAGTTAGTAACCCATCCGCCAATTAAATAAGTTGATACAATTTATTCAGCATAATCTATTAAGTTACAAAATATTAGAAATATTATTTATTTTACTCTGAATAGCAGGGGCTATAGCCATTGTATTCTGCAATATCAAATATATAAATATGACAAACCTCAATATTATTAAGTTGTTGATGAATATTACATAACGTAGTCGAATCGTATTGCATCTTTTTTTTATATCGAGAGAATATAATTAAGACATCGGTAATTATTAAAGCATTCCATGATTTTAATATGCTTTCAACTATTTGATGAGTGAATTCACTCCATCGTATTTCAAATATTTTTAGAAATAAGCAAACAATAAGGTTATTGTACTCTGGAATATTTTGTAACTTTCTTCATTTGACTCCAGATTTAGCGAAATATGGTGAAATACAATTTAATGTCATCAGCATATTTTTAATATCTGGTATTTCATTGCTTGCTACATTCCATGCCATACTTGAATTGTGTACACAACACCATATTGTAAGTAGAGGATCTACGGGCTGGATAAACTTCTTCAATCTTTAAATGTCTTCCATAAACCATAATGTTGTCCTATATTTAAAGATGTACTATCTGTCACCACCGATAAAACCTCTTTCATTATTAAATTTGTTACGTTACTTCCAAGAAGATTTTCCATTGATTTAATCATTGTGACCTCACTAACTCCACGTTCCAAAGGTTCTCCTACACCTATAAATATAAGCGATTCGTTTCCAACTTTATCTATTAATTTTGCAAATGTGTATATCTTATAAACATGTGTCCTATCTACACTACCGTCTGACCGAAGAGATATAGCAGTAGCATTTTTGATTTTTTTACAATATATGTATCTATTAATAATGGATACTAATTCTTTATGAGTCAGATATTGTAAATCGGTATTCGTAATAATATTATCATCAACATTATAATTATATATTGATTCCATCATATTCACAACTGCTCTAGCAGGGAAAGAATATGCAGGTAAAATCAACTTCTTTGCATTATAATACACCATGATCAATAACGATCCTATCTTAATAGCTAAATCACTATTTGCCTTTGATATATAGTTTGCTAGTGGTGCATTATCTGATTGTTTTACCCCTTCAATCTTTTTTTGATAATCTATAATAAATTTGTTATGATATTTCAGAACTTAGCTGCTTCATAATGGCCTCTTTTATATATATTATACCACAATCTGTTATTATTTGTGATCTTATTGTGCTTAGTAATGTAACAATATCGGTAAACTCCCTGCATTGTATGCATCTTACATAATGCCTCCAAAAATTAATTAGAATAATACAAATATTGTTGCTCAAAATTTAAAAATTGACTGCACAAAATTGAAAAATTGACTGCACAAATACATTGTTGACTTCCCATTTTTGCGTTGACTGCACATTAGCGCTACCCCTGGTATATAGATTATATTATACAGTAAATATAATTAGTCATATTGGCAGGTGATATTGGGCGAATGTGGTGGTGAGTTAGTCTGAGGGTACTCGTGTGTCCAATGACTTCGTAAGAATGTGTATTTGTCAAGGGTCGAACAATGGTTGCTCTGGTCCATGTACTATTTGTTAGTGTCTTTATAATTATAGACTATTTTGGTTGGAGTATTGTAGTTTTTTTTGTGTTCCTATTATCGGTGTTGAGTTAGGGATCATCGTTGTAGGTTACAGTAGGTAGAGTACCTATTAGGTATGATTCTGTGTTTGTGATAAGTGAAAAGGTAATTGTGTAGGTCTCAGTAAATTGGCACATATAGGGGTGTTACGCCAAGATAGGAGACATTTAAGGGGGTCTACTACATTTTTTTTAAATATAATTTTAATAGACTTTAATTTTTTCGTAGACATTTTTCTTAAATATAACTCTTGAATATTTTAATAAATGTCTTGCTTTATAAAATATTTCTGAATTATATTTTGTTAAATGCTCTTTGATATATATATATATATTAGTATCTTAATTTGTGTATATTTTGATAATTTTACTTTTTGTTTCATAAAAATTTAATTTTACAATTATTTTATATATTTTCTTATTTGTGTTAGGTAGCTCATGAATTTCTACTATATCATACGGATAAATATTAATATCAAATTTATTTTTTACAAATGTTATAAATTCGGATTTTTGTTTTCTGATTTATTTAAAAAATCGGTAGAAGATGAAATTATAATATTTGTTTAAATCAAAATAATGTCTATCCCTAATATCAACTGACGATGTTAAATTATCAATTTTACAAAATAGCGTATTTACTGTGGCCGTTAATTCATTAATTGTTTTAAAAAAAAAATCATATCTTGTTTTTGTATTATGATATATAAATCATGCTATAGGATATACTATTTTATATATAACGATACTAAGTTAATGAATATCAGCAGCAAATTATGCAAATCAACAGCAAATTCAATTTCAATATAATTAAAATTAATAAATTTATAAATGTGTGTCCTTTTAGTTTGAAAAGCATTGTTATAATGATAAGATATATATATATATATATATATATTACCTTACCTTTACAGGTCGAGCTTGCTCGGAATTTATTGACACGTACTTTCCATTCCTCTCGATTCATCAGTGCATTTGTAGCTTATCGTAGTTGTAGCCTGGGTCTTCAATTAGCTGTAGGTTACCTACTACACAAGTTTTTACTTATCCAGCAATGACCTGATTAGCGCAACTTTTGTTCACGTATTGTGACTAATTTTTAGTATCTTACCATAATGGTCTTTATTGTACATATACTCCATGAAACATTTAAGGCTGCCAGTAACATTCTGGTGTAAGACCCATTTATTATTTTCTCCAAGGCTGCTGCTGTCAGTGTTCAGGTTATAACGCCATATACCAATACAGATTCAACTGTTGCTCTGTAAAAGTTCCTTTTGAGTTTTGTTAATAGATTAGATTTCCATATTTTGTTTAGGTTATTCAGTACTGCCCATGCTTTATATATTCAGATTATAACGTCATTCTCAGTGGAGACGATGTAACTACCAATGTATTTAAAATCCGATATATTTGTTTGATTGCGTCTCCATTTAAACTTTCCATAATCACACTCATAGAGGGTGCTTGATTCAATGACATATATTCCGTTTTACGGACATTAATACACATACCTATATCTTTGGATATTTATTCTATTTGATGTAGAATCGTGTTTGCCTATTCGATAGAGTTTGTGGTAATAGAAATGTCATCAGAATATGCTATAGGTGTATCCTATATATGTTATACGTATATTCCGGATATCTTCTACTTTTGCGTTCTGTGATTATAAGTCCAATATTCTCAATATCATTTAGTGAATTTCTCAGTACATGATCGAGGCAAATGATAAATAAAAATGCTACAATATTGTCTCCTTGTAACAACCCTGCTGTTATTTGGAAGAAAGGGGTATCTCCATATAGTGATCTAACCATTGAAACGTGTATGTTAGTTTTTATCTGAATGATTGAAGATGTGTCGATATCAATCAAACCATTAATAAGTTTATATAGCATTAAGTCTAATCTCATTCGGCGTATTTCAAGGGAATCGAGAAATGTAATTCATTCGTCATAACTTAGATAAGCTATTTTACAACGACCAAAAATACGACGACTAAAAAGTACTTTTGGACTTTTTCAAGTTGTCGTTTAAGTTGTCGTTAAGTCCTATGTAGCCTCTCGACTTTATACCAGGATTCCATACCAAACAAATACCATACCATACCATACCAAATACCAACTAATTAAAATAAACATTAATTGTATATACTTATAATATTATATAATAACAATATTTCAATAAACTTTGACAACTATTTTCTCAGTATATTAATTTGATGAATATTACTCCAGTAAAAAGTCAGGATTTCCTTTTAGTCTGATCATTTTAGTCTTTAATATATAATTGTTACCATTTTCAGTATATTTAGATATCACATATATGCATAGACATGCTGTTTTTTAAATAATATATATTAAAATGTTGTATTATATTTGTATCACTATATTCATATCTAAAAAAATACATACATTTAAATTACTCTTATTTAAAAAAATAATTTATATATATATATATATATATATTTATATAAAAAACGTAATTATGATGATTTATTGAATATTAATGTTAGTGGAATTGATAGTTCATAAGACATTTTTTTAAAGAATATTGCTGGAATATTATAAGGAGGTAAAGTATAAGATTTTGTAAGTTTAATGATATCTCACTTTATGTCTTGAAAACAAGAAGTTATTTATACTAGATTCATTTTTTGGTGGAATTAAAGGATGGATTATACCATTATCTTTTATAAAGATAGAAGTACATTTTTTATTTAGTTGGTTAGTCTTATCCAAATCAGAATAAAGATAAGTCTTATTATCAGATTTAATCGGACCAATAAATGAAATGGATGAACATCTATAATTTATATATTTATAGAAATGAGATTTATCATTTGAAAACAATATGTTATGCTCTCTATCTAATATTAGTCGTTTGGTTTGTTCATAAAGTGATTTTTTAGTAAAATTCCAGGCAATAAAATTATGATGTGAATTTAGTCTCTTTTTGAATAATTTGAAACATTTTAGTTTTAATTTTACAATATGTTTAGGACCTTTTTATTAGGTTTGTGTTTAGGAACATAAATATCAAATATACCATGTACAGTTTTATAGAAAATTTCAAACATATAATTAATATCATAATCACCATCAAATAATTGTATCCAGTTAATTCTGGAAATAGACTCTTGCATACCAGGGTAATTTAATTTTCGAAAATTTAAACCATAATCGTGTATTTTTGGTAGATATAAATGAAGGAAAATTGAAAAATAAAATGATATATGATCACTAATAGGTACCTACAAATACCAGTCTCAAATTCAGGACATTCATTGATATCAGAAAGTATCAAAGGACTATTTGTTAATAACAAGTCAAGTATATTCAGTGAACGTGTTGGAAACTTAATAATTGAACAAGTGAATTTTTATGGTATTATAAAATAGTGAATAGTATGATGAATAATTTGGAAATGAGTTATCATTCCAATTGAATAATGGTAAATTAAAATCACCAACAATTATGGTAGGATTAATTGAATCACACATATTCGATATTAATTTACAGATAGAGTTATACAAGTTAAATTAATTTCAAGTGATTGCAAAAGTAAGGTAATTTGCTCAATATCAAGAAATTCATTCAAATTTAATCTACGAGGATATAAGTATTTTTTTTTACAAATTTTTGCAACTCTACAATAATGAGAGTTGCTATTATATCGAAAAATGGTAGCATGGTTCAAGTTACCATAGAGAAGGAGTAGGTCCGAGTCATTTTAGGTTATGAATGTTTCAACAAGACCAACAATATCATAAATGTTAGATCTAAGAATTAACTCTAAATAATGTAGTTTGTTTATATCCTAACACTGCGATAATTTGAGAACATTACTTTTAAATTAGATGGATTTGATTATCAGGTTGAATTGCCATTAGAAGAAAAAGATTGTTGATAGGTTATAAACGATGTGGACCACTTCTCATAATCAACTTCGGGAATTTTTGAATGTCAGTCAATATTATTATCTATAATTTATGAAGCTCGTATATCATAGTAAATTTGTTGAAAACCAATTTAATATTCGAGTCCAACATATTTGATTTCATAGCATGGTATATTATTTTGTTACGAATATTTCAGAATTTGGAAGAGATGTTCTAGTAAAAATATTATTAAAATCATGACTTATGATTAATTTAATTTAAGAGTTATTGATAATATTATTTTTCGAAATAGGTGAATCAATCTTTAGAATAATAGATTTAAGACTGTAATTAAAGCTAGAGTTGAATTTATAAGTTGGAATATCAAAAGTTGTGGAAATAATGTTATTAAAATAATTAAAATAGTTATCAAATGACATATTATTAATTGTTAGCAGATTTTCAAAAATGACTGTATTTTAATCATTAATTTTGATAGCATGCATATCACAATTAATATTTATTGATATTTATAAAATTATCATTTAAAATACTAGCAATGATTTTTTAGGTTGATTAGATATCATTTACTAACTTTAGAATTAATGACATTAATTAATTTAGTATTTATCATTATATTATTATTAATGTCAGATAGGTTAGGTGAATAATTATTATCAGATTTACTTAAATTCGATGCATTAGTTTTATCACAAGAAAGACAATTAAAATTAAAATTAGGAGAGTCTAAAATTTCCACCACATACTTTGGTGGATTACCATTACCATAGACTTTTACCTTTTTACCTTTTATCCCCTTCATCTATCCCATTCCTTCTTTGAACACTTCAGGATACTTTCTCTTAAAGTCCTTCCGGTTTTAGTGTGTCCACTACCAAAACCGACCTCCAATCCAGTCATAGTGAACTTATCATGTCCCGTCCAGAAATGTTGGGGACCTGTCCAGGTACTATGTATATCTTCATTCTTTTCTCCTCAATCTCTACATCAATCTTCCCTAATACTTTAATTAATTCGCCCGTAAAAATCTTTAACCGTATATCTGACCACTGTAGCTTTGGCCTCTTTACCTTTACCCATAACTGCTTGAATGTCATTTCTGACATGATGGATACCGCTGCCCCTGTATCTATTTGAAACTTACAGATAGTGTCATTGATTTTAACAGTGGATGTTATACAACCACTATCTTCTTTCACGATAGTATACATTGTATATACTTCCGGTTCAGAATCGGTATCTTCTTCTACATTATATGTGGTTTTCATAGGATTTCTACTATTCTCTGTTCGTGGTGCTTTCTCGAGACATATAGGTTTAATATGTCCCTTCTTTCCACATCTATAACATGGTGAGTTTTTCAACCTACAATCTTCCGCTTTATGATTTCTTTTACCACATACTTACAAGTTGTAAACTCCACTTTTTTTTGTTATGTTCGTGTCTTGAATTCAACTGTTTTCGGTACGTCTCTATGGCGTACACCTTCTCTGTATCATGATGTTCTAATATTGTTAATTGTTCATCTGTTAACTCTGCTCCAATCGAAATATCGAATACTGTCTGTAGGTCTAATTTTGTTTTGGCTAGTAATAGCCTTTGTATACATGTGTTATGTATACCACATACAATACGGTCTCTAAATTGCTCATCTAAGTCTGCAATTTGCAAAATTCGATCATTTTTCGAAGTTATGCAATGCAGCCACTGATTGCCCTTCCTGTCTCACATAAGTATTACACTTATACCTCTCTATTATCTCTGCGGGTACCGGATTAAAAAGTTTTTTTAATACATCCCAAACATTTTTTAATGTCGACTTCAATGGAGAAGTAGGGGTCAGTAAGTTCCTAACCAGTTTATATATCTTTGGCCCTATAACTGTTAGTACATTTGCCAGTTTATTTTTTTCCTCCGTGATATCGTTTGTGATAAAAAACATTCTACTCGCTCTTCGTAACTTTATACATTTTCACCTTCAGTATTAAATTCACCTATATTGGCTCCAATATTCATTTTTAAGTTATTTCCTTTTTGGTGGTTATTGTTGAATTTCTCTGCTTGTTCTTATGTCCTCGTCGACAATTATTATGTTTTATAATAGACTATTATACAATAATATATAATAATAACTAACATTTAATTTAATTGTTTATTTTCCAAGAGGTAGAGTTCAACGCCGGGTCATGTCATACCAATGATAATAACAAAACATCTCTCCTTCCTCCTCTCATCTTAATGTTGATAGCGGTTAGGAATCCGGATGGTTCTTCCATACTTCCTAAATGGGACACCTTCTTGGGTCATTTCTACAAAAACATTATTTACCTATTAACAATGGACTGTTCGAATACATATTGTATTGTATTTCATATATTGTAGGAGAAAGTCTCCGATTACCGACTTTCTCCTAATACCGACCCCCTCTCGTATCTCAGTGATTATAAGAGTTATCAAATAATTATATACACCTGAACTCTTAGTAATTTAATGATAAATATGAATAAGTATTTTGTTTTAAAAAATATTCAATCCTACAATTGTTATTTGATAAAATGTAATTCTGTTTTTACTTTTTAAATATTTGAATAATAACTTTTTTTAAATCATTGTAAATACTTTATTAATTAAAATAAAACTTAATACTGCACATAATATTGTAGATCAATAAAATGTTTATAACTATTATACAAATAATTTAATTTGAATAACTATTAACCAATATATCTTAATTATAACAACCCATATATTTGTCCTATTACCGACCCCCTAAATTACCCTAATACCGACCCCATGTGATTTATAATATCCAATCAAAATAGATCCGTATTTTACTTTAAAATACGTCGTAAGTTGTTTGTGTATCATTTATATAGATTTCGGATTCATGATTCCAGTTGATTATATACATACTGATTAATAAATAAATATAAAATAATAATATACACTATTTTAATATAATTACTATAACGTTTAAATTTAAATGTAATATTACTATTAAAACATAAATTCAATAAAAAATAAATTACGTGTATGTAAAATTAATTATATTTATGTATATATACTATTTTTATTGGATATTATAATACTACAATTATTTATACCACGATTATTTTAGGGGGTCGGTAATAGGAGAATGGGGTCGGTATTAGGCATATGTATCCGATTACCGACCCCTGTTTATTCTTGTAAATATAATGATATCAACAATTTAAAATAGCCACATTTTTCATTGCCTTAATATTACGCTAATTACAAAATTTCAAATAAATATATTTAATATTGAATAAGTTATTACAAATAATCATTTAGGGGTCGGTAATCGGAGACTTTCACTATATATTGTATTTCAATTTTATTTCATTTGTTTACATTTTATCGATTATTACGGTTATATATTATATAAATATGATATCTTTGCATATTAGAAATGTGTATTCGAGAATGTGGTTCGAAATCAATAGCTTTATAGAATAAATTATCGATTACAAAATTAGGTGTAATAATCAGTATATTTATATCTCAATTTGTACAATTTGATATTTTTTATTATTTTTTAAATAACAACACTTCTCAAATAATGTTTGTAGAACAAACATTATATATTAGATTAATAACACATAAAAAAATGATTTAAAAAATCGTTAGATTATTTTATATAAATATAGGCTAATTTGTTAATTTTTTAACAACAAAATATCATATAATGTACTTTATTGATCATTTTATTTTTTAAAATGAATACAAATATTGTCTAATATATTGATGATATTAGTATAATATATATTAAATTATCTATATTTTATAATTTTTGAGAACAAATAAAAAAAAGCAAAAAATGTATATTTTAAATATTATTTTTGGAATTTCCATGAATTTTGTATAGAATTTAAAAAAAACGGATTTTACTTTTTAACAATTATACTTCCATATGCGCAATAAGTGCTAGTGAGTATGTGTATTCTTTAACAAAAAACGCATTATTAAATGCGTCTTAATGCACGTGCATATACGCCGTATATTCATAGTGTGTGTATACATTGTATTATACAATTATTGTACACCGAATACTATACACCGAATTAAACGTTGACGTACAATACACCGACGTAAACGTCGACATTCCTGCATACTCTAATCGAACCCTTCATAAACCCAAGTCATAATAATAATCATATTTAACAATAACATCATTATTAAAGTATTGATGTTATTTGATGATTATGAACTTTTAAAGTTGTATCCTATTTAAACGATTAAACGTATTACATTAGTTTTGGTAGTTATACTTAATAAATAAAAATATTTGTTGGTTTGCGTTTTGATTTGAGTTTGAGTTTTATTCAATATCTATTATTCATTTTCAATATAATGATATTTCATTGTAGTATATATTTAAACATTAAGTATACTTAACATATAATTATAAGTATACATCACATGTATTGATGTGATTCGCATAAACAGGATGGCTAACACGTGCATGGCTGCTACCAATTATAAGTATTTATATATCAACTATACGGGGTACATTTACTTGATATATTATTATAAATATCTGTGAGTTTGATTATTTCCCGACATTTATATAAACTAAATAAACAAGGTTATACATAGCTTATTTGTATAACAATATGCTACATTTATAATACAAATAATTATGAATATACCTATAGTCTATAGGTATATATCCTAGATGTAAATTAGACCTGGCAGGTATACCTGGAATACCTATAGAACACCTATATACATGTTATATATAGTTAATGTATTCGTTGCCGCTACTGCAGCAGCCTAGGTTGCACTAGTGCGGTAATGCTAATTGTATAATGGTGATTGTAATAGATTCGATTATAATTATATATCACTTTATTATAGTGTTAACTTTTGGTATGAAAACATCTAATGGCTGACTGATTAGCATTTAGTAGTATTGATAAATATTAGTATTCGTAGTATATGACTACTATAGCACTACACTAGATATATAGTAAATATGTATACTTATACGTATGTATACATAAGTATATTTCATACTTATCATATATGAGCAGTGAGACTGCAGTTAGAATTACATGTAATTAACACTTTTTTAATTATAATTAATTATAATTATAAATAAGACAAATATACATGATATTAATTTAATATAAATAGTATCTATAGAACCTCTGATAATGTAAATTTTATAATAATTTTATTTTACTCTTGATTGATTATATTGTATTTCATTGTTATATATAAGTTTATGTGATACATATGTGTAAGTTAGGGGAGAGGACTCGAATACCGACACCCTAACGATACATCACCATAACTTTATTATTTCTCAATTAAATATTTCAAAATTTTATTTATAAGTATTTAGTAGGTATATACATATAATAGCTATTTTAAAATTTAATTTAGTTTGTTTAAATCTGAGATAACAGTGGTGTCGATATAACAGGCACTGCCTCGAATACCTCGAATACCGACACATTGGCACATAATATCGACACCCTAAATATATCGATATTTAGATATACCATATATTATTTAATATCCACTATCCAATCAGAACTAAATGCGCGTTACTTTTAGTTAACACACGAAATTCATACGTTGTTTTCCTAAAATTAATTTTCGAAAATATTTAATATTTTATATTATATTATAAATATTAAGTTTTAAATAATTTAATCATACTAAAAATATTGTACGTACAATATAAAACCATCATGTACATGGGAGTTTTATATAGTTTATGAAAGACTATTTAATTCCAAGTAGAAGCAATATAGTATATGTGTATAATAATATAACATAGATACGTAAATTATGAGAGTAATTATTAGATTAACCTAGTTATTTTTCTAAAATAAATAAATTAATTGTTATCATATAAACAAAATATTATTAACGTAAACGGTATACTTATATAATAAGATAACACCATTATAGATAAATTGTTGTATTACGAATTATAATAGAAATTAAAAATAAATATCAGTATTTATATCTATATTCTAATTTTCTTTATAATTAAATCATAACTATTTACATTATTATTAAATATAGATATAATATATAAAAAGTTAATTGGCCGAGTCGGCTATAGCCGACTCGCTATAGCGAGGTGTATCACTATTTTTTTTCTCATGAGGTTGCAATCCCATGGGGTTCGAGTCCCAGTCATAGAAATTTTTTTTTTCATATTTTTACAATATATAATTATATTTTTAATATATATATTTTATATATATATATATATATATATATATATATATATATATATATATATATATATATATGTGTGTGTATATATATAAGTATATGTATATATTATTAGGTATGTCTATTAATTTATGAATATTATCATATCGCGTGCACATTATAAACAAATAACGCTGATTAGTTATATAATTGAAATGGTGTCGATATTACGTGCAATAAGGGTGTCGGTATTATAAAAATGTAAGTTGCTTAGGTAAACATCAATAACTTTGTAAAAAATAATGAAAAATACAAAATCTGCTCGGCATATTGTAAAATATAATTAGATCTATACGATGTATTTAAAATATTTAAAATATATAAATTTTCAAATGATTGAGAATCGATATTGTACTTCACAAATTTCATAAATTTAGAGTTGTAACGAAAAAATCAGTTTTTTTATAATTAACAAAATATAAATATTAAAAATTTAAAAATTATAATTATATGAATTAGAATTATATTGATTAACATTTCATACATTAATTATTTGTTGATTGGAATTATATTTTAGGAGATATCTAGGATGTCGATATTACGTGCATGTCAATATTATAGCACTCTCCCCTATATGCAAATCAGTGAAAAATTACGTTTTTAATTAATAATTTAATATAATTATATTACAGTTGTATTTCTCTTCCTATCTAAGTATGTAATTCCGAGCAGTTTCCTCCAGTACCATAGTTCAAAAGCATCAATTGATTTCCTATTTGTCTTTTTGATAGTCAGGTTTCTGTTCCATAAAGTTTAATTTGAAATACCAGTGTTTGAACAATCATTATTGTTGTCGTTAGTCTAATGCCTCTGTCTTTGAATATACGTTTCAGACTACCTTTTTCCATCATCCATCTCAAGTTAGCAATGTGATTTCTAGTGCCTCTACCTCTTCGAAACCCGGCTTGTTCTATTGGTAGTTCCGGGATGAGAAAGGTCTCAAGTCTTTTCTGTAATATTCTCAGAAGTATCTTACTTGTATGTGATTTTAAGGTAATTGTTCTATAGTTTCCACATTATTTTTTATCACCCTTTTTGTAAATAGGAATATATATTGATTTCTTCCAGTCATTTGGCCATATCTTTGTTTTTCATATGCTATTGCACAGACTCGTCATGATTCTTATAGCCTCATCACCTCTTGCTTTTAGGAATTATATAGGTATTACGTCCCAGCCTTGAGCTTTTCTATTAGATATATGTCGGATTGCTTCTTTCAATTATATTTCTAATACATCAGGTTCGTCCTCATATAAATTCTCATTAAAAATATCATTTATATTAGGATCTCTTCTGTATAGATTTTCTGTATATTGTTGCCATCTTTTTTATATCATTTTCTTCTGAAACCACTCTTCCAGAACTTATTTTCATAGCACCACAACTTGAGATGCACGATTCTGTCATATCTTTTATTTCTTTAAACAGGTCTCTTGTTTTACCCATTTTATTATTATCTTTAATTTGTTTACATTTATCTATGATGCTTTGCTCTTTATCCTGCCTTGCTTTCTTATGGAACGCTGCGTTTAGCTTTATATATTCTTCATATTTTCCTTTACTGCGTATTTCCTTTCGCTCTTGTGCAATTGTTAAAGCTTCCTAAGATAGCCATTTAGAAACTTTCTTTCTTTTGATTTTCGGGACCTTTTTATACGCTGTATCTTTTAATATATTTCGAATATCATTAAATAGTTCTTCAGGTTCTCTTTTATTGTAAGCTCGTTAAACCTATTTTTTAAACCTAGTTTAACCTCGTTACACCTATCTCTACACCGTAGTCAAGTCCGATTTTTTCAACATCGTATATTGGAGTTTTCTTTGATCGTTGTATTCGTTTGAGTTTGATCTTGATGTCTGCTATTAGCAAATTATGGTCAGTGCCACAATCAGCTCCAGGCAGTGTTGTAACTCGCTTTAGACTGCTTTTCCATCTAGTCTTGCATACAATATAATCAATTTGGTTTCTAATAATATTATCCGGCGATATCCATGTATAAAGCCTCCGTGGGTGCAACTTGAAGAATGTATTCATAATTCGAAGATCATTTCTACTATAAAATTCTACAAGTTGATCACCTCGCTCGTTTCTCTCCCCCAGACCAAAGTTACCAGTAATGCCATTTGATATATCTTTCTCAGCCTTAGCATTCCAGTATCCTATAATATAAAGACTATCTCCACTAGGTATCTGGTCTATTACAGATTGTACTGTCTCATAAAAAGCTTCTATATCCTCTTCTTCTGAGCTAGATGTTGGGGCTTATACTTGAACTACAGTTATGTTTATGGGTTTACACTGTATGCATATTATGGTAATTCTGTCATTTACTGGGTTAAACCCATCACACATCTTCGGAGTTTATTGTAACATATAAATGTCACTCCATTACGATTTAAGGTCTCCTGTCCGCATAAATGTCATATTAATCTGACGTAAAGTGTCCCATTCCTGTCCATTTCATCTCACTAATTCCTAGCAGATCCACATCAGTCTTTTCCATTTCTCTCTTGACTACTTCTACATTACCATTATGTAATGTTCTTACGTTCCATGTACCGATTCTCACTCTTTCTTTTGCTATTCTATGGCTTTCCTCTGTCCTTTTCATTGCACCATTCTCGATTTATGTTCGTCCTTTCGGATTTAGAGCATCAACGTCATCCTCGTTGCACTTATTCGTGACAGTGGAATACCCTTCTCCAGTAGTAATATTAAAATCGTCCAATCTGGGGGACTCATTCTTCGACTTTCTATAGTTTTGTATGTATATAGCTGTTTTGGTTGTTTTCTTGGGATAATACTAGAGTTATGGGTTTCCACAATTCCTCGGAGTTAGGATGGATTTGTCGGCCAAGTTGTGTTTTTCTTTTTGGGTTTACTCCCCTAGACTTTGGCTCTCCCGAGTCGACTACAAGTCATTAGCGGGACTCTAATGCCAGATTTTACGTGCTGGACGAGACGCGTTCGACCTCCTCCGTTAGTTTAAATAGGTCTACCGCGTGAAGGTGGAGGTAAGACTTGGATGTGGATTTAACTTTTGGCCATTTTATAAGCACTCTTTTTGCCCGATCGTACCACATCCCATTAAAACCCCATTGTATACATATATGTAAATAAACTGTAATTCATATAATGTAAACATTAAAGTTATTTAAATAAATAATGTGGTGACACATATTATTACAAAACTAATTTATTGTCATCCTTTGATTTATTTTTTGTCCGTAAAAAATAGGATAATTTCTATTTTAATTTTGCATCCGTCAAAATATATATCTGGTAGTTTCACCTTCAATTTAATCTGTATTTTTATTTAAATAAAGTGTATTATGTCCAAACAAATTAAAAAATAAATATAAGTATACTTATATTTATTATATATTAATATACTAATTATTAATTTATAAACACCATATATATATATGCTATACCACAAGCCCTAATAAAAGAAACACAAAGAGATGTCGACCGAATAGAGATTGATGGATTATTTTCATAAGTAAGTTGTGTATAAATTATACAGTATAATCGATGTGAATGGAATAAGTTATTGGCGGGGTAGTCGTGTTTTTATATCGTTATACTAACGGAGTTGGTTGGTTTTTGGGTTGGGTTTGGGTTTAGCTATACAGTTCGTATACCCCGACGTTGTTATGGTTATGTTCTCCTCGCCCATATAATAGGTCAGCTGTCGTATCCTCGATGCAGACACACGATCCGCCTATCGTTAGCCACACCAAATTTACAAGTCGCCTATACTAACACTGTACATGTATATATATATATATAAACAGGATAGAAATCCATTATAAAATATGTTTATTTTATAGAAACAATCCTAGAAGAATATGACCTCTATATGACTATATATATATATACATATATATATATATATATATATATATATATATATATATATATATATATATGTATATACCTGCAAAATAAGGTAGTTCATGAAAACTTAATATATTTAGATATAGAAACACATAATCAAATAGCAATACGTTTCATAAATATTTAACAGAGATGAATATATATGTAAACCAAGAATTCATTTATATATGTTTACGTGTTTTAATAGAATATTGTGGATAAATAGAGCGCTTATTGAAATGTTATATATATATTGATGATTTATTTATTTTGTATTTATATGATTTATTTGTGTTCGTGTGTATATAGAGTGTCTAAAAAGGAATACCGTTATCCAAAAAGTTAATTGATGAAACCTATTATACATTTAAAAAATTAACATATATTTTAGTATATGTAAATTTATGTAAATATAGTAAATAATATTACTATAATGACGTACATTACAGTAATTGATTTATATGTATATATATATATATATATATGTATATATATATATATGTATATATATATGTACATATAAGTAATATCCTAGTAACAGCCTACATTATAAGATAACATATAGTTGGTAGCAAGTTTAAAACTGAGTAGAAATATTCATAAATCTATATTTTTATAATCATATATTGATAAACCTAATATATTGATAAATATCCAACATATATTTGTACTTATTAACATATTTTGTTATTTTATCGATTAATTGATATTCAAAGTATATTAATTATTAATAATAACATATATAATATTCGCACGATAAATACCATCATACAAAATCTCAATAGTATAGAATATAATATATATTTTGTAAATGTGTGATAAGCCTCTTGTAATGTATTCAGTATACTATAGTCATTCTATATAATGACATTTAAATTTATTTTATATATATATATGAATGCATATATGAAGAATTAGCACTTATATTTACATATAGTACACTTATATAGTACTTATGTCACTTATACCTACACTTATACCTACATTATCACTTATATTTACTTGTATTCATTTGTATATATACAGTGTATATATAAATACACATTAGTGCATACATACATAGGATACATACTGATATAACAACGTACTATCACAGAAGTATAATTAAGTTTATTCATTTCGTTGTCTTTAAAAATGTCGCTAAACATATAAAAAGCAGGCGCGGTCTAATATTTATTTCATAACATTCTTTACTTTCGTGTGAATACTATAATTATAGAACATTTAATTGTAACTAGCAATAAGTATTTTGATTAATATTTATGCATAGTTATGCATGATTAAAGTTTAGCCAAATTATTAAATATATATTAAGATCCAGTAAAAAAGGTTTATAAATATAATTAGTATACACTATATAATTATAATTACTATTTATACGTTAACGTATTGAATAGTAACCTAGTAGTATATATTTATAGTAAATTAAATTATATATTTCTATATATAATTGTATGTTTTTATATACCTATAAATATATATATATATATATAAATATATATATATATATATATTTGTGTATGTTATCTATACATTTAGGTATACCTATAATGATAATCTATAACAATATATAATAACAGTAGTGTTGTACTACTAAAATACATGTGAGTTTAAATGTAATATATCATATAAACTTTAAAACCAATAGGTATAGAGTTTATATATATGTATATATATATATATATAATACAAATACATTTTAAATTTATAACTACGTAAAAGTTTATTGGCTATTCATTTTATCTTGAATTTATATTTACTTTAAAATAAAATCAACTGAAATTAATATTATTTTGACTGGTATCAATAGTTTTGTGTTTATCCAAACTTAATAATACATAGTTTCATTATTGAAGTAAAATAAAATAGTATGATATTTTATATTATTAGAGTTAATATTGAACAACAATAACCAATATTATTGTGATATATTGTATTTCAATAATGTAAGCTTATGATTACACATTTTTCCAATATTATTTTCTTAAAATGAATTACTGTATACTATGTATTTGTATATTATACACTCCATATAGGATTCCATCTATAATACATATAGTATTGGAATTTGTTTATATATGTAATATATATATTACATTAGATTTGTTAATAGGAGAACATATACAAAATTAAGATATAAATAGACAAATAGACCATGTACTTAGAACATATACTATTAGGATCACTTACCTACATACACTTTTTAAACTTATTTCAACATGAATTTTAATCAAATAAAAATTATTACAAATATTGTTTATAAATATAATATTAGTATATTGGGTAATAATGTATTACTAATATTGTATACGTGTTGTTTATTTGAACAACATTAATAGCAATAGACACACATTATATGTTGTATATATATCACATAAAACTAAATTACTCGTTAGTGTAATTTAATATTTTTACATATTCATGTTCATCAAAGTTTATCAGTATCATAATCCGATATTTAATAAATTTAATAATATATAGACTCTATATTATAGAGTATAGATTTACTGTAAATTAAAATATATTTATAAATATTTGGTTATATTTATTTGATACTATTAAATGTTATGATGTAATGCATTTTAATGATATTCCTGAATTATATGCATTAAATACAAACATCTAAAATATTACATAATTGTGATTATTTATTTATTTATTATAAATAAAAAATGGATTAATGTTTATATTGAGAATTAACATTCAAATATTACAAATAATAAAATAATATATATATATATAATATATAATATTATATATATATATATATAATATTATAATATAGTATACTAGTTGTCAACTATTAGTCGAGCTCTTGTATACATATCTATGTATTCAATATATTCATAAATATATTGTATAAGCCCATTAATTATATATTTATATATCGTAGATTTACTATATTAGTTATGCTAGAATATATATATATATATATATATATTATATAACTATTATATACATTTTATAATATTACTAATTGTTATAAATGTTTGATATGCCCTTGCATATTTCTAAAGAAATTCATCACAAATCATGTTTGAGTATACTTGTTTTTGTATTGGTAATTTATATTAATTCATATTTGTTTTGAATGTGTGCATGTGTGCGTTTATGTGTATGTGTATATGGTCATATGTGTATGTTTACAAGTATATATTATATATATATATATATAATATATATATATATATATATATATATATATATATATATATATATATATATATATTATATTATATATTATTAATGTGGAGTAAGATATTTAAGTTAAATATCTAATGTACTAAACAAATAAGTAGATGAATTAAAAATCTTCTCCGATTTAAATATAGTATACATTGTAATAAGATAATTATTATGTGTAAAAAATGATTAATGATTACATTTAATCATTAAAGTAACATATTAAAAGACAACAACTTTAAATGAATTAAACCAGGGAGGAGATTAAACCGGGAATCTCCCGATTATACTAACAAAATATATTAGTTATCAACAAATTATATAAATATAACAAACCTACTTGTATATATCAAAAATAAAGTAAAATATAAATTACGAAATAGAATTACGTACTACCATTTGTAACAAATATATCAGTTGTCTTCATTAATTACAAGTTTGGCTCAATATGAAATCAATAGAGCGTGTGTGTGTGTATATAGGTTATACATGTTTATATTATTATTTATTTTTTTATTATTTATTACCTACTATGTACATACAATGTATGTACAATGTACAATGTACATACACGACTGGCGTTTAGTATACTATATTCAATAGTCTATTGTTTGATTAAAATAACTGAATTATGCGTTGATGATCAAATCATGGTTGCGTGCGTATGCTATATGTATGTGTACGTGATATATGACATGATTCAGTAGGCGATTAACGATGTTTACGTTTGTCTTTTGATTTGATATAGAATCTATACTTTATAATTTATCAATCTATAATATAGAATCTATAATATAGATTGATAAATTATCGTATTATATATTAAATATCTGACAAACAGATTTAAACTACTGTTTATATGTAATTGATTTTTTTAGTACATTTACAATTCTCTAAATAGAAGTAGATCATCAATTTAACATATATACACTAACAATATATATTTTGGAATACAAACGATATCATTTAAGAGATATACATTATATAGATAGGAGATGTCCTCATTTGTAGTATATATACATATATTTGTAATATATAGTTAATTTACTATATAGGTTTATGTAATACATATATATTATATATATATATATATATATATATATATATATATATATATATATATATATATATATATTAATTTACTATATAGGTTTATGTAATACATATATATATATATATATATATATATATATATATATATATATATATATATGTATTATATAAACCTATATAGTAAATTATAATTACTATTAATAATATTCTGTTGACATATGTATAGATAAAATTAGTCCACTATAATTTATATATATACTTAAACAAAAAGAGTATACTCCTATAGGATATGTTATTAACATTATATTATAATATCCATAATAGGTGGGCCTATAACTATACCATGCCCTATAACTATACCAGGCCCTATAACTATACCAAGCCCTATAACTATACTTTTATACATTTTATTTATAATAGCCATTATTTTATATTATATCATATATATTATATTATATATCCTAATATTATATTTAACATTTTACCTATATTAATATATTCACAAAATGTTTAATGTTAAAATTGTATATAATCATCAATTAATGTGAATAATCCGAATGACTATGATATACATATATATATATATGAATGAATGAATGAAATCAGTTTATAGACATACGACATACTAGGATCTGGAGGATCAGTGAAAGCCTAGGCTTTATTTGGTCGATACCTCCAATATGTTCACAATGTATACACACACACACATATATATATATATATATACACAATTAATAGAGTACATTACTTATATACTATTGTGACAATAAACGTAATGTTATCCATTATAAATCACAGCAAAAGTGTCGAGTTTACAAGGATGAGCAGGTTTCATATCGTAACTATCGATCCTTTACCGAACGATAACCATGAAGACCACCATGATGACCACGAAGATGACCACCGTGTTGACCATGATGACGTCATTGATACATCAGCGTTGACGCCATGTCTGGTAAACAATACCTCGTCGACGTCGAGTACTCGTTCTTCCGGTTCCACAGATCGAGACGACTCGCCAACTCGTCCACTCATCAAACCATCGGCTATATCACCGGAAGTAGAAAACCGCCTGAATGTCATTTCCGGTAACGCAATAACTCGCCGTTTCTCAGATAATCGCGGCTGCAACGACTTACAACGAAACCAAGCGTCGATACGCCGTATCGGAACTTGGGCGATGGATTTCAAGTCGTGCAACATAGGAAGTAGTTAGTAATTATAAATACATATTTGATTGTATTATCAATTTAATTTAGGTCATTTATTTTTCCACATACATTGCTCTTTATAATATAATATATTATTATAATTATATATAAAAATAATATATCATTATATTATATATATATATATATATATATATATATATATATATATATATATATATATATAGTTTAATATTTAAAAGTATATAAATACTACTTTTATATATTTAAATTAATATTAATATATATATATATATATATATATATATATAATATATATAATGTATAAGTAACATATAAGGTGTATATTATATAATTATATAAATTTATATATATATTATGTTAGGGGAAAGTCCCCGATTACCGACCCCTAAATGATTATTTGTAATAACTTATTCAATATTAAATATATGTATTTGAAATTTTGTAATTAGGGTAATATTATAGCAATGGATAATGTGGCAATTTAAAATTTTTGATATCATTATATTTACAAGAATAAACAGGGGGGTCGGTAATCGGATACATGTACCTAATACCGACTCCCTTCTCCTATTACCGACCCCCTAAAATAATCGTGATATAAATAATTATAGTATTATAATTTTCAATAAAAATAGTATATATACATGAATATAATTTGTTATAACATTCACGCAATTTATTTTATATTGAATTTATGTTTTAATAGTAATATTAAATTTACATTTAAACGTTATAGTAATTTTTTTCAAATAGTTTATATTATTATTTAATATTTATTTATTAATCACCTATGTATATAATCAACTGGAATCATGAATCCTAAATCTATATTAATGATACACAAACAACTTACGACATATTTTAAAGTAAAATACGGATCTATTTTGATTGGATATTATAAATCACACGGGGTCGGTATTAGGGTAATTTAGGGGGTCGGTAATAGGAAAATTATATGGGTTGCTATAATTAAGATATCTTGGTTAATAGTTATTCAAATTAAATTATTTTTATAATAGTCATAAACATTTTATTGATCTACAATATTTTGTTCTGTATTAAGTTTTCTTTTAAATAATAAAGTATTTATAATAATTTAAAAAAAGTTATTATTCAAATATTTAAAAAGTAAAAATATAATATTACATTTTATCAAATAACAATTGTAGGATTAAATATTTTTTAAAACAAAATACTTATTCATATTTATCATTAAATTACTAACAGTTCATGTATATATTATTTGTTGACATCTCTTATAGTTACTGAGATACGAGAGGGGGTCGGTATTAGTAGGGGGTTGGTAATCGGGGACTTTCCCCTAAATGAATATTGTTTGCAAATATAATAAGATAACCTATAAGAAAATATATGTATTTATAGTGTACCACCTTTATAAATCACAAATAAGTCATTATAGTTACATTCTAAATATAATGTAAATATACCTATATATTTATAAATATATATATAGGTATAGCCTATATATAAATATATGTAAGTATTTTTTTTATTTATAGATATTTAAGTTCATATTTCCATTATATCGCCATATATGTTCATATTATTGTGGATATTTATTTATATTATAACTTTAACATATTTTCTACACCTACGCACTTGTATATATATATTCCTTTTGATGATAATAGTGTTATAGAGACAGAAAGAATTAGCTCCAAAGTCGTATGTATAATTAGAATGTAAACAAAAATGGAATTAATGGCATGTAATGGAAGTAATGGCGACTTTAAATTTATTTATAGAATATTTTTAGAATCTTAAAATTACGACTTTTTAATGATCACGAACATTATTTTCCTAACATATTATAAATATATGTGTATGTATATAATAAATGACATTCACTATATATTAACTATATATTATATACATATATGTATACAATACATTGTATACTATATATAATGAATGTAATTTATTATTATATTATACTAATTATTTGTGGAGTTTAACGATATACATTCTATATCATAAAAATAACCTATAGCTTCCTAGTAGACATACATATATATATATATATATATATATATATATATACTAGGAACCTATATATATTCTTATAATTATATAACTTTTTGTAGTAATTCTATTTAAGCTTAATTAAAGAACAATAAAATACTTGTATAAAGGTGATTCCACACTGCAGGTGAATATTTGCATTTTTTATATATCAAACATATTAGATGTATGTCAATATTCACTAATTTGTCCTTAGCTTTAAGGATACTCGGATTTATAAATATGTTATAAAATATTTTGATTTATTCTTTTTAATAAAATAACTTATATTTTATTTGAATATACATATATAGGATATTTACATTACTCATTTCAATATAAAACATATGGATACATGTAAACTCTAACTAATAATGTGAATTCTTATAATAAAGTGACTTTACTAAAATCTCAGTGTTTAAAGTGTATTTATCACATATGGATGCTGATATTTGAAATAGGCCAATGTACAATTAACACACTATAGGCGTATGACCTGGTTGGTGGATATATCCAATATCACTATCTATAGATTATAATGTTATTCTATACTGTATACAGTAAATATATATATATATATATATCACTATTGTGTCTTATCAATTACAATATTTATTGTTGGAAATATTCCTAATATTAGTACATACATGTATTCATATAATTTGGTATATGTCTATAAAACGTAAGAAAACATTAGTATGCATATGTATATACTCATGAGTAAAAAATAGATATTAAATTTAAATTAATTTAAAACAAATTAATCTGAATAGTGACTTAGTTTCAGGTTATATTATTTATTCATGCTATAATTCATGCTATAATTATGATATTATTGAAATATTATTTTGTTAATTGAGAACAAAAATAAAAATGAAAAATATTTTCCCTATAAAGATTCTTCCCTATATTTTACACCCACCACTGCACTATAGTGGTATACTGCAATACACGGAATACTACGTGACCAGTTAATGTAATGCAACAGTATATTAACTATATAATATATATAGTAGATATAACATGTATACATATATATATATATATATATATATATATATATATATATATATATATATGTTTATCAAATAATCAATATATTAACTTTATTTTAATTGATATGTTATGATTATTTTAATATATCTATTTATACATACACATATACACACACATCACACACACATACACATATAATACGATATACTATTCATTATAGGCATATCTATAGATATGTATACATACATTATATGTATATTATATATAAATTAAATTAATTATTTTATTAGGTTTCTATTATATAAACTATTTTATATTATTAACCTGTTACCAGAATAATCTAGTTAAAACTAGTGTGAGTGTAACGTGCCCTTATGCCTACATTATATAATAGTTACGTTTTTTAGGACTATTTTTAAATCATCTATTTATATGTATTTATGTTGTATATATATATATATATACTTAACTTGTTTCCTTGTAACAATTAATATTACACTTTGATGTGATTTAGTGACATTTATACTATACAATGCCAATGTACAAGGATACAATGTATAGATGGAGTTCACAGTATACTGTAATATTAAATAGCCATTTATCCTATAACATATATATATATATATATATATATATATATATATATATATATATATATATATATATATGTATATACCGTGTAGATATGCATATGTTTTGTATAATATTTTATAAATAAAGTATAAATAATTATAATTAATAATAAAATATTTATGAATAGAATTAAATAAATTAAATTATATTATGTATAACTAAAGTTATGGTTTTTATGTAAACCTTATTAGTCATAAGTTGTGCATATATCGTTGATGTAGAATAAGAATGCATGTTTCCTGTAGATTATAACCATATTAAATAATAAATAAATATTAAATAATAATATACACTATTTAGTATAAATTATACTGTATAATAAATATAAAGTTTAAATATTAATTTAATATTAATATTAAAACATAAATTGAATAATAAATATATTGCGTGCGTTTAATAATTAATTAAATATATTTATATCTGCTATTTTTATTTGATATTATAATAATAGAGTATTATAATAATTGTATACAATTATTTATAATTGTATTTTATGGGGGTCTGTAATTGGAGTAGGGTGTCGGTATTACACACATGTATACAATTACCGACCCCCCTGACAGGACGCGCGACGCAAAAAAAAGGTCCTTTTTTTTGCGTCGCACGCGCGGTAAAGTGGAAAAAGTAAATATATATATTAACATGCTATGTTGTTATGCAATATTACTTAATTAAGGATAACGTTACCATTTGTAGACAGTTGTGACGACACATTTCATCCATTAACGAAACTACCGAGAGCTTTCGACCCGCCCATCACTAACAGTCTAACTAGTCTATCTATGAGAGGAGCGGGAGCAAGAGGAGGAGGAGGTGGAGCCAGTGCTACTAATTCCAATCAAGCTTACAAAACATTTCAAGTAACCAACTATGGAAACATTGAAAATTGTTTATTGGACACGAAGTATAAAATTAATCCAGGAAAACCTCAAAGAAGACAATCTGTTTCCAGGAAACGCGTTCGCAAACATGCCAGTAAATCTTCAGTTAACATTCTAGACTCGGATTCTGAGAATAGTAGCGCTGGTTCCTCACTGAGTGATACTAATGACGATATCGAAGTTAATAAAGATGACTGTTTGGATGCCGACTATGAATCAGAGGATGTCAATGAATCTAGTATAACAGCTAGCGATATCGATGATTCTAAGAGTATTTCCACTTCCACTTTATCTCTTCATTCTACCTCAAATCAATTCATCGAATATCGACGTCCATCTCGAGAAGTCCTTCAATATCGCGCAAAGATCGAAGAACGCTCCGTGGCCGGAAGTTATAAGAAATCCACTTTCTCCATCGCTCGTTCATCCAATTGTATTAAAGATCTTCCGACGCAGGTGCCTACATTGAAAAGAAATTACACGCTTCTCAATAAAAAATACGTTCCTCATATAATCCCGGTTTGTATTACCAATACCTATAATTGTATACCTAGGTATCTCGTTTATATACTTCATATTTCAATGACATATTTTATACATATTATATAAATAGTTTATATTTGTCATTTTCTATAATAAATATATTATATTTAAAATTTTTATATTTAAACGAAACCAAGACAACAATCCTATTAATTTCTATTTTCAAAATATATTAGTAATGGTATTTTATATATTAATATGTATATATATATATATATATATATATATTCCTTCGATTATAAATAATATTTTAATAATACAATTTAATTTATATAATACAAATTATATAAAACTATAATTATATTATTTGTATTATGTAATATTCATTTACTTATATATGAATAACATCGATATTTCCACGTTATTGTACACCGTATGATGAGGTATACAAGTGGCTATAGCCGTACTATAGTAGTAGTTTGATATAAGAGCAAATATTGGTATAAAACTATTAAATGGCAGCCATAATTGTACCACAATATTTATACTATGTTCTTTACTATAAATGTATTAAATATAATTCTATAACGTATACAATATTCTTATCAAATTCTATATTTGTATGTGTACACAAAACTTTGATTATATAATACATTATAATTTATTATATATTATAGGGTATTTAAATAAGAGTTTATTTGTTCCAAATGTAAACAAATAGAAAATAATATAATAGTGATGATGTTGATTATAGTATACTTATTATTATCCAACAATACATATATCAAACAATACATATATCAAACAATACATATATCAAACAATACATATATCAAACAATACATGTATCAAACAATTATTCAACGAACTTACATTAATTATATTCAATTATGTATTCAACAATAATAAACAAATGCATTGTTTTGTTATGCATAAGTAGATATTTTCGTCAACTTAATATAGTTAAGTATATTTAAGTAGGAATATAGTTGTAAGTAGGTAGGAATATAGTTGTAATAGGTAGGAATATAGTTGTAAGTATGTAGGAATATAGTTGTAAGTATACCTATAGGTAGGAATATAGTTATAAAATTGTTTTTACATTATTCGAGAATATTTCTACATGAATGAAATATGACATATATGTACCTAATAATGTATACATTATTAGGTACCTATATAATACTCATTTTCTAATGAATTAACTATACAATTAATATATAGATATATATATATATATATATATATATAATATTCTTTTAATATATGGTATACAATGAACAATGATAAATAACATATGTATATATATATAGGTATAAATTACATACCTACCAATTTACTAATATAGGTACATATAGGTATACATGTATATGCATGTATAATATTTGTACATACACATAATATATATATACATATATATTACAATTAATTATCATAATTTATTAATTAAGTAAAATTATATTTTGTACAATTACTTAATTGTATTCAATAATTGAATTGTGAAGCTCGGTAATTGTTATGAAGCTTACATCATAATTACATCATAATTACATCATAATTACATCATAATTCTAATGACGTAAACACGTCCTAGATTACATACAAATCTATGTAATGTTATGCGAATATTGATGTTGTGTATTCTTGTATCAACTATTTATATATAAATACTTACAAGAATGTGTGTTTATAAATAGTAAACAATTTTACTCTTGTTATTATTATTATATCTTAATCGTATTAAATTACCATATATATGATATATATATATATATATATATATATATATATATATATATATATTGTATATAAGTATACTTATAATTTGAATATATATATTATATATATATATATATAATATATAACTTTCATAGTTTATTCTATTTGAAGACAATATTAACTATTGTTATTTTATACTCTATTACTAATATATGTATAACATATGTTATATAACAATACTACTATATAATATACCAATATATTGTTTCCGTTACATTATACTAGTGTATATAAGGTATACTACCACTACTACTATCACCACCACTAACACTACCACTACCACTAATTAACTACATTGTCACTGTCACTGCCACTGCCACTGTCACTGCCACTACTACTGCTACTGCTATACGCAGCTAATAGCGGTAGCAGTATACTGCTACCGCTATTATTGTGATATATCACTATCAATATTAAAACTGTATCAGTATTAGTACACCTGCATACACAAATAGGTACCTGTATATATATATATATATATAGGTGTATTTAACGTGTACACTGTACGTTATAGATATGCATATTTTTCATTTTTATGTGTTAATATACATGTTGTTAATAACATGTATGTGTAATGTATCCTATGTATTTACATTGGTGTATATGCCTATACGCCTATATGCATCTATATATTAAAATGATTCATTCAATTGCATAACATTTCTAAATTTAAGGTAACCTTTTCGAATATTCGAGACATTTGCGATATGTTTGCGAATAATCGCGGTTTTCATAGAGCAGGCATATTATATAATTGTGAACATTCGCAAATACGGGTGTTTTTAGCGAATATTCGCAAATGTGGATAATATTTATGATTATTAAACAAATTGAAGAGGTATGCAAGAATAGGAATGTAATATATATATATATAATACTGTATGAATATCACTGACTGATATAATCAAATGAGCAATGTATCTGATAACGATTATATTGCAGGTATTAATTAGCACGTTGCATTTAGTCAAATCAAAGTTATATTTCACTATATTTCACTAGTTATAATTCTAATAATAACATATTTGACATGATAAATGATAGTACAATATCTATCTAATAAAACCAATACAGTAGTAAACTATTATAAATAGATTGATTAATAGAATACGTATGAAGCATCAGTTTATATACACAGAGAGCTACTCTACTAGTACTTACCTATATAATCTATTAATCATATATCATATATTATATCCTATATCATCCTACAACTTGTAAGCTATAGCTTATAATAAATTGTATATGTATACAAATGAATTAGTTTGGTTGTATTTAATATAATTTGAATAGGTTAGCTAATCTATAAATAAACCATAGATAATATATATATATATATATATATATATATATATATATATATATATATAGGATTTTGTTGTATGCCTTCATATTAATTTACAAGAAATATTTGAAATGAAATCATAAATGTGAGTTCAAATATTTTCCCGGTTTATTCTAATTTAAATAAAGTTTATTATTTATCCTTATATTGAGTATTACATTATCATATATTATAATAAATATTATATTTATATGTTCTCCTATACTATATTAATAATCCACGAATCACCAACTACAGACAAAATTAGAACCGTTAGCACAAAGAGGTCGTTTATTCGCAAAGACGCGTAACATATTCCGGTTCATCAAGAAGAATGGAGAGCTAAACCTAAGCTTCAAACACGTAGGAAGACGACGCTTACGATACCTGGCGGATTTTTTCACAACTCTTATGGACATGAAATGGCGTTACGATATCGCCTTGTTCATATTGGCATTCGTCATCAGTTGGTTCCTATTCGGTATAGTGTGGTTAGTTAAATCACGTGACAACCATACAACCAATAAGATATCGTGCCTCGATTTCAAATCTAATCTAACGATTACAATTTGGGAATTTTAACTTATTAATATTCATTTTAATTGTTTCATAATAATTGCAATGAATACTTAAGTTAATTCTGTAGTGTTATCACCTGGCCATATGAGGGTTTACGAAATGTTCAGTTATATTACATGTACATTGTACAATAGGGTAGACCGTTTTTGAAATTTTTGCTAGCTCGCTCACAGTAGGTCATACATGTAATAATAAATATATTTGTGAAGTTTGATCAACAAATATTTAATATTGATAAAGCAAAAGCACTTTAATTAAGAAATATTTTCATTTATGATTCAATGTAAATTTCTATAAATAGACAATTTACTTATGTATTTTATGTATTTGTGCAAGTGCTCTTTGTCATAAAAATTAAATAGTTGGCATATACGTGTATAAATATATTATAATATTAATAAAGTAAAAAATTACGTACAAATTTCAAATTAATTTAAATTTTGTTTATATTTTAATTAATATAATTTATTTGATTATTTCTTTGATAAATTATTTTAATTAAGTATAACACTTTGTTGTGAGCCTATAATGGATATTTACGAGGTATAATAATAATATTAAACAATTATTTTTCTAACAAAAACAATTGTACGACTACTTTATCGAAAAATACATTTTTTGTTAAAACGCTCAATAAAAGTAATTTTTTGAATAATCATATGCTATTTTTATAATATTACTTATAAGTTTATATTCATATAATGACGATAGATATATATAATATACAATTTTTTTTATATTATTTCATTTATAATTTTTTTATTCGATTTAGAAAAAAAATTTAAAATTATATTAAAATGTCCGTATATATATTTAATTATTTTAAAAAAAAATTGTAATATTTATTAAGGATTTTTTATATACTACATATGCTAAAAGGCAATTTTTACTTGTACACATTTTTTCCTTTCATATATCTGTAATTTAAATTTTGTCGTTAATTTTCAATGTAAATTCCTATCTTTTTTAAATATTGTTTTGCTTTCTGAATTTTTCTGTTAAATATTATTTTTTTATTATATTTAGAATGAATAATATGTGTTATTCCGAGATAGCTGGCATTTTTCTATGAAGGGAACTAAAAAAAGTTACCAAAACGGGCTACCCTATTGTACAATGTAGGGGAAAGTCTCCGATTACCGACCCCTAAATGATTATTTGTAATAACTTATTCAATATTAAATATATTTATTTGAAATTTTGTAATTAGGGTAATATTATGGCAATGGATAATGTGGCAATTTAAAATTTTTGATATAATTATATTTACAAGAATAAACACGGGGGTCGGTAATCGGATACATGTACCTAATACCGACCCCCTTCTCCTATTACCGACCCCCTAAAATAATCGTGATATAAATAATTTTAGTATTATAATATCTAATCAATATAGTAGATATTCATAAATATGATTAATAATAACATGCACGCAATTATTTTTTATTGAATTTATGTTTTAATAGTAATATTAAATTTAAATTTAAACTTTATAGTAATTATATTAAAATAGTGTATATTATTATTTAATATTTAGTTATTAATCAGTATGTATATAATTAACTGGAATCATGAATCCTAAATCTATATCAATGATACACAAACAACTTACGACATATTTTAAAGTAAAATACGTATCTATTTTGCTTGGATATTATACATTACATGGGGTCGGTATTAGGGTAATTTAGGGGGTCGGTAATAGGAAAATCATATGGGTTGCTATAATTAAGTTATATTGGTTGATAGTTATTCAAATTAAATTAGTTTTATAATAGTTATAAACATTTTATTGATATACAATATCATGTACAGTATTAAGTTTTCTTTTAATTAATAAAGGATTTACAATGATTTAAAAAAAGTTATTATTCAAATATTTAAAAAGTAAAAACAGAATATTACATTTTATCAAATATCAATTGTAGGATTGAATATTTTATAAAACAAAATACTTATTCATATTTATCATTAAATTGCTAACAGTTCATGTATATATAATTTTTGTATATCTCTTATAGTTACTGAGATACGATAGGGAGTCGGTATTAGGAGGGGGTCTGTAATCGGAGACTTTCCCCTACATGAATTCCTGTTATTCTTTTCATGGTTTTGTAAAATATCTGCATATTACAAAACCTACACATTAATCATATATATATATGATGATTAGGATGACGATGGTCATAATGATGATGACATTTTTGTACATGGGTTAATACGTGTAGAGTGTATGTGTACGATTATCTAACGTGTAAATGACCATATATAGGTATATACATATATATATATATATATATATATATATATATATACATACCTATATATATATATATATATATATATATATATATATATATATATATATATCACTTCATGAATATCATACTTGAATATACAATATACTATAGTCTATTTATTTTCTAGTTTATTTATCATACGATATATATCTATATATAGAATGCCTCGACAAAGTTAGCAGTCGTAAGATGTCACTCTAATAATAGTTAGATGTCAATAAATCTTCATGATTACATTTTAATATTAATGCAAACATAATAACAACTATGGTGTAATGGTGTAACGTAATATAATATTTCGATCAATTCATAAGAATAGACAAAGGAAATTTTTTCTGAAATTAACACGATTTGGAATTGTTATCAGATGTTTCACAATAGTTAGGATTTATGGGCGTGGTTTTAATAGCGAAACAATGAACTACTGATAATTGCTTTATTATAGGTATTGTGTTTACCACTCTAATAATAACTGTAGCAAATCTAACTATTTAGAGATAACAATATAAGATATTTTGTAATACATTTATTTCTAAACACGCACACTGTGCGACACAGTGTGCGTGTGAACGGCTCATACACACACACATATGAACACAAACACACCCACACACACACACATACATAGATACACACAAACACACAAACAAAAATACACACAAATATATATACACTATACATACATACACACATATATATATATATATATATATATAAATTAATATATAACCTTAGTTGATGTAAGGGCTTTATATAGGTATTATTTATATTAAAGTTTAGGTGGGAGGGTATATAACTAATATAGTTAGATTATAATTTGTTTAGATAGTCATACTGCCATTCAAGTATAAATATGCAATATATCTATACATACATATATATATATATATATATATATATATATATATATATATATATATATATACACTTATATTGTTATATTTATTATATATATATATATTTACTTCAAAGTAAATATATATAAATATAAATTTTATTATATAAGTTCTACTCATAGATTTATAGTATGTAAACTATAAATCTATGGTTCTACTATATAAATTTATCAAGGATCCTCGAAAAATCATATATAACATCTATATATAATGTTTACCATACATATATGAAATATGTGTATATATTAAAAGTATCTGATACTGATGCCTATTACAGGTATATAATACTGATACTGCATGAGGATCACCTAAACATTGACACTCCTGATTGGAAACCTTGCGTTGATGACGTGGCGGATTTCACATCTGCAATGTTGTTTAGTATTGAAACCCAACATACTATTGGCTATGGAGGAAGAGCTATACGGACAGAATGTCCCCATGCTATTATACTGTTGATGGTACAGGTTCGAATGTATGTGCTATCATTTAATATGTTATTCACATCGATATTGTAATTTAAATTATCAAGTGAAGTAATAATTCTATTAGTTATTATATTGTCTTGCTATAACTAATTGTTATGAATTGTAATCTACTAAATTATTCATTATAAAACTAGGTTTATACCCTAAACCGGGTTTATACTAGATACTTATTTTAAAAAATTGTATTTATTATTTATTAATAATTTTCATTCTCTATTTTACTTGTTACTAATTATTCATATATTATACTTTATAAATAATCAATAAATTGTATTAAATAAAATAATAAATTAAATAATAAATTCATTTTATAGTCAGTGTTTGGTGTTTTAATTCAATGCGTTATGACGGGTATCATTTTTGCTAAGTTATCAAGGTCTAAAAGCAGAGGTCAAACAATATTATTCAGGTTTATGTATATTTGTTATCTATGTTAAATTTACTAATTAATTAGTAAATTTACTATTAAATTTATATATTTTATATAGATAAATTATAACTTCCAATTTAAATAATATTGATATAATTATATGCGATTAACAAATGAAATACTACTATTAGTAAGAATGCAGTATTATGTAAGCGAAGAGGAATCCCATGCTTAATGTTCAGAGTTGGAGATATAAGGAGATCACAGGTTCAATATCATTAATACTGATATTTATTTAGTCTAAGATCACATAATTTACAGATTATTGGAGCAACAATACATGTCCTTCTATTAAAACGTCACATCACAGAATACGGAGAAGTTTTACCAACTTTTCAACATTATTTAAAAATTCATACAGAGTGTGATGATAATTTCTTCTTTCTTGCATGGCCCACAAAGGTATATTTTAAACTTTTCCTTAATTTAATTTAAATTTATTATAGAGCTATTTGAAATTATTTTTATATAACTAATTTGTCATTATATTTATGTAATCTATTTGTGTTAGGTATTTCATAAGATCACTTCAGATTCACCATTATGGAATGTGAGTGCAGAATCTTTATTATCACAGGAAATGGAAATTGTAGTTATTTTAGAAGGAGTAGTAGAAGCAACGGGTATGACAACTCAGGTATTTAAAAATATATTGGTGTAATCTATAAGATACTATAATTTTTGCACGATTTATATACATATTTTCACTTATTTCCTGTTGGAAAGTAATCATTAGAATATGTAAATATAACAAAATTTTACTCATAAAATACATACCCACTACTGATAAAAATTGTTCAACAGATGTTTGGCAGCATATACATACTTCTATTAATAGATACAATATATTATTTATAATTTCTTATTTTATTCAAAACAAAAATGTATTGAAGGGTGTGTATTTATTGATGGATGTATCAAATTATTCTACACATTAATTATAATTCACTCATAATTCATTCATAACTAAGTACTAATAGATATATAATGTTAATAAATATTTAATCTGTTGTATAATGTATTTGTTATTATTGTAAACTTATTGTGATTAGGTACGAACTTCTTACCTTCCAGGAGAAATTCTATGGGGTCATAGATTAGCTCCATTGAATGCTTATAGATCAGACAATGGTCTTCACACAATAGACTATGGCCCCTTCCATGATACTATACCCACAGATATGCCAGATATTAGGTAAGTGATGTTGTATTCATTGTATGTGTACATATATATATTTGTTAATTGTTGTACCATGTCGATTTGGATATCAATTCATATCTATTTTTTCTTCCATATTTTGTTAATTTATTTTTTTTTGTTTATCTAATAAACTATATATTATTATATAATATATATTGTAATAATGTATACATAAACACAATAGTCCAAGAGAAATGGTCGAGAGAAAACAAAAGAAATCCAGTTCACAAAAGTTCTAGCCAATCCAAATTTTATATTATTTTTATATTATGAATATAGTGCAATGTTATTATGATGATTTATTATATGAATACATGAATATGTATCGTTAGATATGAACAAATATAAAAATAAATCTACCACTTGTTTCCCTTCCTCTTTTTCTTCTGTTTCGCAGATGGTTTCTGGGTACGTGGACCTTGAATTGGTTCTTCAAACTTTGGTGAACTAATATTCTTTAAAGATTGTTCTCCAGTTGAACCCTGAGTTCCACGACCTTTACGATATTTGCATAGGGTATAAATATATTAATAATAATTTATGTTGTTAGTTAAGAAAAATAAATATAGAAATATATATATATAAATATAAAATTATTAATTAATTAAAATATAAAAAGTCGTAAATCAATAGAACTCTAATACAGTCATAAATAAATCATTTAAAAATAGAATTTTATAGTTTGATGTAGGTAGTATAATATGAAATATATGATTTGTAAAGTTGTATGATGTTAGCCAGATTTTAATTATCAAGGTATCTTTATAATAACTTAATTAAATGTATATTTGTTGTCACTTAAACCTATTTCCTTCCTCTTATCCCTCCTCTTGCCTCTGTAGTAGCTTCTTTCCTGTTTTTTCAACCATCTTTCAGGATCTGGAGTATCACTTTTTACATAGTTCTTGGGTAGAATGACTAAATATTGTATTTTAAATATCAATATATTAATCAATGTGATATTTTGTTAACAATTATATATTTAATATTTATAGTTTTTAAAATATCTAGTTCAAATTATCTGGCATTTAATATGCACTAAATATTATTATGTGTGAATCTATAAATTGCTAATACTATTGTATATAATAATGTAAATAAATAAGTAAAAAATAAGTAAAAAATAAGTACAAGATAATATTATGTAGTAAAAAAAATAAATATTATATACCTTGGAATGTATCAACTTGGATATTATATAACATTAAGTAATGGCATTCTATTAATAAATGATATTAATCATGTTAAATGTCCTATGACTGTCTTTATTTTGTATATAATGTTGTCTATATGAATATTAAAGTAGTAATTAAATCATATATATATATATATATAATAGAATATTTTAAATATATTAAACATTATAAATACAATTTTAAATTAATTTCGTTACCAACATTTTATTTTAAAATAGAAATATAATATATTTAAATTTCATAATTTAAATGAACCTTTTCAGAATAACTATTATATATAAGCCAAGATTTAATTATTTATTTTATTAATATAAATGAAATAAGGAATACATTTATTTAAAGATAGACACTGGGGATGATTGTTTTATAAATCCTTTTATTGAATATGTGCTAAGTTTAGTTAATTAATTAATTTTTAAATGTGTGAAATATTTTATTTTTTTTGAGTATTACAATAAGGTGTTTAAAATACTCAACCGAAATAATATATATGAAGTTTATTTAAATATCTTTTGTTGTTGTAAATATGTGTCATTTTAGAAGATAGATTACTTTATATTAGAAAACTATTAAAATAAAATTATGTACTTATATATTTTCAAAATTTTTAAATTGTCTTTATTATATTCAAATATATTTACGATTATTATTATTTAAAAAATGTTAATGTTTATGAATAACATATAATACTATAAGAATACTTAAGGAAACATTATTATAGTATATATTTATTATATAAAATGTATTAATAAAATAATAATTTATAAAATAAATATAAATTGTATTTTTATAATTTATACATCACTTTAAATTAATTTGATTTATTCCCATAAAATATTAATATTGAGTTGGAAAGCTTCTAGTGAATGAAAATAAAATTAAAATATCTCTTAGTTCTAGAGTCCAGGAATGGTAAATAACACTATAAATTACACTGTAGCACCTGCAGGGGCAATTTCCCAAGGTAAAAATATAGGAATATATGTATTAATTTATGATGAGTTATTTGATAAATTGATCATACGAATACCATTGCCTTATATAAATTGTTAGAATAAGTCCTAGCAATACTATATATCACACATGCAGATATATATATATATATATATATATATATATATATGTGTGTGTGTGTGTGTGTATGTGTGTGTGTGTAATGAAGTATATTCACAAGAGTTAATAATATAGATCTGGTGATGATGTGAGTATTCACTAACCCTTCCTCTTCTTTTTCTTCTTCTTCTTCTCTTGAATCAACACATCAATATTAGAACTGTAGTAGTAATTGAAGCAATAGTAGTTGTGGTATACATAGGAAAGGGGTAACAGCTACATATTTTGGGGTATATAACACTTACGGAGATGCAGGACTGTTGGGAGAGTTCTTGTGGGTGGCACGCATTCTTCTCATGTAAGCCATATTATTGGTGTTCTCTAATTGGTCGAGATCAAGATCACTTGTGATATCATCAACATCCGGAAGTTTCTTACTTAATCTATTGATTATGATTTATATTTGTAACATGTTATTTCAGGAATATAAACAGATACAGTGATTCAATAAATACTAAATAGAAATAAAATATAAATAAAATTATTAGATAAATGTTAAATGATAAATTCTATACAAATAAAATTATTTTATAATATATTGAATAATTGGATAATTAAAAAAATAAATATAATATACAAATTAAATATAATATACATATATTATTTTATAATATTAATGTGATTATAAACTATATTCAATTTATTGAACATGAATAATTTATCATAAAAATTGTGAATTTATTGAATTATGAGTCATAATTGATGAGTAATTAAACATATTAATAGTAGATGATTAATTAATATAAGAAATATTTTATTAACAATTTTAATTTATTACAATATTTATTGAAAACTATATAAAAAATAGATTATAGATTATAATTATTTTATTATATATAGTAAAAATAAAAATTGTTAATAGTATTATATTTTATGGTTTTGATAAAAGTAAGATAAATTATCAAATATTTTTTCAATTTAAAAAATATAAAGTTGTATCTTAAGCGCTTCACATGAGCAATCTATTCTAGCAATTTCGTAATGGAATTCTTAAGAATTAAAGTTTCAAAATCCCCTAGCAGTTACAATTTTAAGGTGTTCACATGAGCAATGTATTTTGTCAGTAGAATACTTAAAAATACATACATTTGATGAACTTATGAACTTAAGTTCATTATATAATCATAAAGTGGTGATATACACATATTCATAATTTAATAATTATATAAGGAATTATATATTATAATTATTAATTAATTATTAATTAAACGATTGTTAACGATAAAATATCATAATTTTAATCAATTATAATCGTAAACGATTATAAATAGATTGACCCCTAGAAAGGTAAATGCGTATGTATTAATACTCGTCAATATACTTGTGCATGCGTTTATTTACCAAGTGCATAAATTGTTATAAACCAGATTAAATTCGGATTATAACATTTATCAATAATCGCAGAAAAAAAACAGACTGTTACATTTTGGCAATTCTTAAGAATTCCATTGCGAAATTGCTGGAATAGATTGCTCATGTGAACAGCGCTAAAAGTTATGATGTGATCAATAAAAAAGCATGTGAAATATGATAGAATCTTTCTTTTTATTATTTACATATTTTTTATAATATAGAATTATATATATTTATGATGTTTTATAATATATGATGTCCTTTACTCTTGTTTAATATAACAACTAACTATACAAAATTATATATTTATAGTATTATATATTATATATTTACCAATCATTTATTTGCAATAATACATTTGTATACATTTTTATTTATAATATATTATATATATATTTTAGAATATGAAATTTATAATCATTTGAATAAAATATAAATGTATTTGATAAATAGTTATTTTGTAAAATAAATTCATATAAATATGTGTAATTTGTTTATTTAAATTATATTCTTAAAAATTCAAAATTGTAATTTAAAAAAAAGAAGTTTACTCTAGTGAGGACTATTGTATTAATATAAATAAAATAGTAAAGTTATATGTTAAGAGCAGGGTTGGCGGTTTTTTTGGTTTAATTGGTTTTTTTGGTTTTTTTTAAATTAAATGTTAAGATTATTAATTAGAAAATATTATATATACCTAGATCAATTATTAAATGTCTGTGCAAAACATACATATATAGAGTAAGTATAAAATATACAACACTAATGAATATTAAATGTTAATAAAATTATTTTATAAAAATATATTTATTATAAAAATAAAGTAAAATATAATAAAAAAAAATAGTTACAAATTGTAACAAAATAATAATTTAAAAAAATAACAATACAGTAATTAGAAATATAATCAATATAATTCTCGCAATAAAATAACAAGTTACAAATTGTAACAATATAATAATTTAAAAAATAATAATAATAATAATAATTAGATGATTTCTAATAGAAATATAATAAATATAATTCTCGCAATAAAATAACAAGTTACAAATTGTAACAATATAATAATTTAAAAAATAATAATAATAATAATTAGATGATTTCTAATAGAAATATAATCAATTTAATTCTCGAAATAAAAAAAACAAGTTTTACAGCCTTATCATTGCCTAATCGATTCCTTATTTTGATTGAACGCTTTTATAATGTTAAAAAAACCAAAAAAACCAATGGTTTTTTTGATCAAAAAAACCAAAAAAACCGTTAAAAAAACCGACCCACTCTGGTTAAGAGTGCATGCTTCATGCACAATTTCCATAACAAATATATTTTAATAGTCTACAAAATTATAAATAATATATATTTGGTAGAATATATATTTGGTATTCATTATTATGAAAAAATAATAAAATATATTCAAAGAGTATATCATAATTAATTAATATGTAAATTTACAGCTTCATGGCTATCATTAAAAAATGTCTACCAAATGATTATATTTGGCATTGTCTACCAAATGGTTATAATATGAATATATATATATAATTAAAAATAATTATATAATTATAAAATGAACCATGTTAATATCACTGTATATTATTGTAGCTAATGCATACATACATTATATATATATATATATATATATATATATATATATATATATATATATAGATATGGATATAATATATATATATACATATATAATTAAATCATTATAAATAGAGATATAAACAAAATTTGTATTTCAAAGTTTATATATAAATACTAATAAATAAGAAATGTCATTAACAATAAAAGATGTGTGTCGATAACAAGTACTAACAGTTTCGCTTTCGGGATGTCAAACTTAGAATAGGATGTAATCAATTTAGCCAAGATATGTTTATCATTTGGTGAGTCACTAAAGTAAGAATGAATAATTAGAACAATAATATGATCATAACTACAACTACAACTACAACTACAACTACAACTACAACTACCACTACCACTACCACTACCACCACCACCACCACCACCACCACCACCACCACCACCACTACCACTACCACTACCACTACCACTACCACTACCACTACCACTACCACTACCACTACCACTACCACTACCACTACCACTACCACTACCACTACTACTACTACTACTACTACTACTACTACTACTACTACTACTACTACTACTACTACTACTACTACTACTACTACTACTACTACTATTACTACTACTAAATGTACATACTTGTGCAGGCGTTCGAGGATATCAACAGATTGTTCATACATGCCATTCTCATGATAGAACCTAATGCAGGAGTCCATAAGCTGCTGTACACTAAGGTTTTGATGACCACCAGATCTAGTGTAGTAATCAATAGTCTCGCGGTACAGTTTCTCAATAAGCTTGTCATTGTCAGCCTCACGAACAAATGTTAACATTGACGAGAACTAAGGGATTGTGAGAATTTCATGATTAAGTCGTATTTAATCACAATGATATGTAGATTAATATATAAACATTTTCAAAAATTAGCTAAAATAATTTAAAAGTATACTTGTAATTTTTATCAAAACTTGGTTTCTAAGTATAATATGAAATGTATTTTAGTTATTCAACAGAATTTGTTGTAGTAATACTTATTAGTAAGTTACACAATATCTAAATTCTTCCAAAGTTTGGCAGCCAAACACATCATATATTATTAAAAACGAATTATTTAACTTGAATTATATAGAATATATCATTGGATATATTAAATTTGTAACACCCTTAGAAGATTTTGTAAATGAAATTTTCTATTGACCAATTGATCTCCTATCATTATGCTGATGCGTTATGACTCGTTATAGTATAGTTAATGCATACAAACCACTCCGGGGGTATATCTAAGTTTATCAGATAGTCCCTTCAATGTTTCGTGTGCATTCTGAGTGTCGTCCTTGAGCAGATGTACATGAGCGAGTGTCATACGATACAGGTCGGTGTTACTAGTGGGTAGGTCTTCCTTCATTTGAAGCTACGAGGATAGGTGAATCAGTGTGTGTGTGTGTATTATTCAGTGAGGCAAAGCACACGTACCTGTAGCATTTCTATGGCGAGATTGAACTGTCTCAATCTGATATATTGAGACACCTGAATTATGATTGGTAGAGAATCTTCAGGAATCTGTTTCTCGAGGGACTTTGCAAGTTTCAGACAATCATCACCCTGATGTAAGCAATTATTAGTATGAAAGTAGGCTTATTGTATTATTGTTTCATGTTTTCATATTATTTAATTCTACATTATAAATATGAAAATTACATATATTTCTTACGAATAGAATACAATTCATCAGTTATTATTTAGTAATATTATATTGTAGTAGCTGTCTATAAATCTATTAAAATAATTTTAGATATGTTTCAATTGTATTTTAATTGAATAGATTTTATTTTTTAAATTAATAAATATTATCTACGTATATTAAACACTGTAATTATACAGTGTAATCACACTTTAAATATATTCTAAAATAAATAAATAATATTAAAATTAATAATGGTGGTGATGTGGAATAATGCTAGTGCTTATCGCATAGTTAGATACGTACATGATTAGTGTAATAATGCAACAGACACTGATTGATGTCTATAGCACGTCTCTGACTAGAATGAAGCTTGTGTTGAATCTTAACTCCGGTAGCAATCTTGATCTTCTTACGAGAGTCAAACACGTTGTGTTCCTTGTTCAAACTGATCATGTTATTAGAGGCAACGGCAGCTACTGACAAGTCTGTAGGTCTGAAGGTAAATAGGTCAACAGTTAGCTTATATGATAATAGCATAAATCAATGATTTTATTTATTGTTATTAATAATCATATAGGTATAAATCCGTAAATTATTGAAAATAAGCTCATAATTCATTATAGACTGTATTTATTTAGTCTAAAGGGGGTATCCCACTACAAGTATTTCCGGCAACTTGCCGGATATACTGTCCTTACATATTATCTTGCTCCATAATGTTGCTGGAAGGGTATACCACTACAAGATTATATGGCGCCAGTATTGCACGAAATCGTAGGATAGGCTATTAATAATAAACCAATCAACTTCGTTATTATTTTTAAATCTTTTTGAATTTTTGAATTTAAATTAAAATCATTTTATTTTTTAAATGAATTCAAATAACACAAAATGTATTAAATTAAAATGATATAGAATATACTAATATTGGTATTATTAAAATCTAATAAATTTATATATATATATTAAATAATTAATATTAAAAAATTTTAATTTATAAAATAAATTAAAACAAAATCAAAATCAATCATCATGAGATATATAGTAATATCTTTGTTTTTAAGCAAGTATTTCTGGAATCTATTGGTTGAATATTTCTGGCAAGTTGCCGGAATGTAAGGGGATATCCCACTACAACTTGCTAGAAAATCGTTTTCTAGCAACAATTTCCGGAAATACTTGTAGAGGGATACCCCCTTAACGACTACTAAAAATAGTGCATAATAAATGCCGCTAATAAATGCCGCATAGTTATAGATTAATGTGCAGACTAACTTGTTCTTTAAGATGGAATTGTAAATCTTGGCAGCATCTTCTAAATCACCTTTCAAATGTTTAATATAACCTTCGAGTAGTCTGAAAATAGGTATAGAAATGGTATCAAGTAACATTGTTATTGTAACGAGAGAGAGAGAATAATAAAAACTATAAAGAGGTATTTATATATATATATGTCAAATTAGCGATATTCTAATGTGTTAAATGTTTCCCTCCTTCACAGGTCATTAGCCTTAACATCTGTATAAATATATCTTATAACTAGATACATGTCTATATATACTGAATGTGTATATAGTATGTTGTATAATATTATCTTATACTGGATTAGACATATTTCGAAGAATAATAGTTTAATAAATAATCTTATATAATTAATAATCAAATATTTTTTAATTTAATATTTATTTTATATCTAATAAAAAATAATATATTAAAATCATCTATATAGTAAACAAATGTATATCTCAATGAAATGGTATTTAATCATAACATGTTAATATGATACAAATATATTTTGTATTATTACAAAGTATGATAAAAATACCTAAAAAGATGATCCTTTATATTCGAAAGAAAATAACTACTGCAAATATTATTAAAATAATAAAATACATGTAAATAATAAACAATATTATAAATATAATATATAATACATATTACAACGTTAACATTTTTTTAAATTCTTATAAATATATCTAATGAATTCATTTAATTTATTTGTAATGTATATAGATAATATGTCACAAGAGTATACCAGTATTACTTTCAATTCAAATTCTTATTAACCCCAAGTCCCAGCCGTCATTAATCGTCACTTAATTTTTATAATTTAATGATTTTTCATTTGATGATATACGAATATTATAAAAAAACTCGGTATTTGAATTATATGAATAAAAATGATTATATATGTAATAATATCCAATAATGTGATAGGATTTTTTAAATATGTGTTTAGATTTTGAGTATTATGTTAAAATACAACATTATATACAATTTATTATGAAAATATTTAATTAATTTTAACTAAATAAATATATTAATTATAAATACAAACTATATATTAATATTTTTTCAGTTTATTATTAAGTAGAATGTTATAAACATTTTATCTATATGTACATTATAATATTTTATGGAGTATTTATTGATTGAAATATGATAGTATTTTGAAGTAAAAATTAATTAAGTATAATATGAATAATAATTCAATTCTATTTTTTTCCAGATTTATATAATATATTATATACTTTATAAAATAAATATAACTTGTAATAGATAATTATCAATATTTGAAATCATTTTGTAAAAAGGTACACTTTTTTTTAAATATACATTATTTTCCACATTTGATTAAAAACGGCTGGGACTCAAAAGGTTAATAATTGTGAAGAAAAAATTAATTTTATTAAAAAATCATATATATTCTAATATATATATATATATATACGAATACATTATTATTAGAATAGATCATTAAATTATATTATTAAATTATTAGTTTAAAAATAGAATATTATTATTATAGTACACTATTTATTAACAACTATTTTAAAATAACTTATTTAATACGCATTAATTATAATTTTATTAATTATATATTATCTAATATTATATTATTTAAAAATTTAAATTTAAATTAAATAAATTATATTTAATAGTATATCAGATATTAAAGATCATAAATATAAATCTGAGGGAAAGAAAAGCTCAAGTTTAGATTATATAACTAGATAACAGGATGTTTACCTTATATTTGACAACTCATTCTCAATCTCTTGTTCAGTGGCATCAGGTTCATCTTCAAATAATAGCTTACAAATATCTATAGGAATTATGGTATTTAGAATATGCTTTATTATTATTATTTATATATTTTTATTTATAACTATTGATAATCATTTATTTTGCATTAAGTTAATATTGAAATCCATTCATTTAATAGATTCATAAATAAAATAAATTAGTTTATATATTGCTGTCTATAAAATATTAATTATTTTAAATAAATACTATAATTATTTTATACACTACTGATATTAGTATATAAACTATATACACTTTGTTTTAACAATCCATATATATATACAAATATATGATAATAATATCTGATCTTCCTTGTTATATAATTAATAGTAAGATATATAAATATATATATATATATATATATATATATATAGTTATTTAGTAAATGTGAAATACACTATATATAATAATTATTAAAAATTAATAACTATATATATATATATATATATATATATATATATATATATATATATTATTATCACAGATAATATTGTATGACCATGGGCAGTTTTCAATTTCTCCTCAGCAGCATCTAGTTTATTATCAGCAACTAGTGAACAAGCTTCATTGTAACATAACTCATAATTTGCTTCACCAAATTCAATAATATCCTATAAAAGATAAAGATCATTATTAATTAAACATACATCTAATATGTTATATTACTATAATATTAAAATATACACTAAATTATCTAATTATAAATACAAAATTAAATATCATTACTATATAAATCACTTTATATACAAGAAATGAATCGATGATGATAATGATGTTACTTATTAATACATACCATATCAGATTTATCGAATATCTTTAAAGAAGCAACAATCGCAGACATGTTTGTTGTCCTCTCGTCTTCATACTCATCCTGTACATTTGGGTTTTATTGATTTACATATATAATTAATATTCATTGAATATTATCATTTATAATGTATTCCTAAAATATGTTTATATGTATTACAGGTGAGGAAACTTATAATTATTTATTATAATTCTGTTATTGTACAAGTTTTTTTGTTAAATAAATATACAAAATATTATAGATAATCTTTATTAGTTAAATATTTAATAAAAGAGTAGTAATACTATTATACTCATATCTATAAAATGGCAATACAATGTATGGTATACTATAGATAAATGTATATATGCAGTATTTAATATTAGAAGCTTATAGAGTACTATTATGGTCTACTAACACTGGTAATCTTCAACAACTTGTGGTATGCCTGTAAACAATAGTCATAATTCTCCAGACGATACATCTGTATGCATATAAAATATGTTATTAAATGGCTATAAGTAAGATATTATAGAACTGGCATATAGGCCACTATATTTAAACTCATAAATACAATTTAGTTACAATTTTTTTAAATTAATTGGAAAGTTTATTATTTATTTATAAAATAAATAGTTAAAAAATAAATAACTATAATTAATAAAGAATATCTAAAATATATTGAGAAAATATCAATAAGACTTACAATATTTAATCTAAAATATTTATATTAAAAAATCTAATAAATATGAAATATAAATATAATTACTATTATCAAAAGAAATTCTCTTTAAAATCTGTAGAAAAATAATTATTATATTTTAAATTATACCTTTTGTATAAAATTCCGATATATGCAAACATATTAATATATCATGCAATATTGTTTCCTATTATTTTTCTTAAATATATACAGCTAAATCAATTATATTTTACACAAAAATAAATTTTCTAACCACTTGAGCTTTTAATTCCAGAATACGAGCATCTGAATTATCAGTCGAGGTATTCAGAACATCCAAAGCTTCAGGTGTACGATTCAATCGATACAGACAGTATGCCTTCTCAAATATCATCTCACTGTATTAGATAATAATTTATAATGCATATCATCATATACGGGGTTAGGGTTTTTATATTCCAAAACGTAGATAGCATAGAATGAAGTTGTTTGAATAAGTATACGATATATAGAATTTAAAACACTAACTCCCATGATTTGTTCTTGCTACGCATGAGTTTCAAACATTCCTCGATCTTTGATAGTTTAATTAAACACACGACCTTGCATTGATAGGCTACTTCATCATTTTGATCAAATTGGAATACTGAAAACACATATTTTATATAAATATTTATATAAAAATCTTAAAAATATGTAATTTTTTATTATATTTAATATTTATATTTAATAACTAAATTTAATAAACTATATTTAATTTGATCACCTTGTAAAACTAAAGTTCTAAAAAATACAAATGTAAGTGATGGGCAAATCTATTTATAGAACAGAGGTAGCACCTACCCTTAATAATCATTATAATGTACAATATTATATTTTATATATTTTAATATCATGTTGCACATTTACTTTAAGGGGATGTCCCAGTGTTCAAAATGACAAAAAAATTATTTTGTATTTATTTTTTATTCCATAATATTAATAAATGTAGTGTGTTTTAGTATCTGTATAAATATCAGCTGCGAATTCAATCTAGAAATGCCATAAAATTGATTTCTAAATTGTTATATTATCAATAGATATGTATGTCTGGGGTCGATGGCTCAGTGGGACAACCAAAAGCTAGTAAGCCAGAGGTCCCGGGTTCGACTCCAGGCAGTTCTTGAATTTCTCTTGTGTTTATAAAGAACTTAATAAACAATAAATCAAAACACAAGAAAAAAAATGTTACTATTTGTATTGTATTGTCCGGGGCCTCTCACAGTTATTTATAACATGTACAAGTCTATGACTTCTTGAGGGGTCCATTTTGTATCCGCTATTTGTATTGTATTCAATATATATAAGAGATTTCAATAAATAAATATTATACTTTCAACTTTCAAATGCTGTTTTCTCAGAATAATTATTTCGCGCTAGGTATGTGTGTATAAACTTAGGTATAACAAAAACTAGTATATGTATTCTACTAATTTTTATTGTATTATATAAATAACATATATATGAATACTAATACAGGCGTAATTTTCTAAATTTGTATATGTATAATTGCAAAAAATAACAATTTCTATAGAAATTCCGTAAATTAAAAAATTAAAATGTGTGCATATATATATATATGTTATATAATATATATTATAAAAATTACGTCCTGTAATAGTATGTGTATACATTTAATGAATAGAATATAACAAAAATTAGCTCAATTCAATGAATAGAAATCTGCGTGCCTAGTTTTGCGTAGATCCATTATTTGCTATCTCTATACATAGAGAGGCGGGCGTTGTGTGCCATCCCCTTAATCATTACAGAGTTCTTATATATCTAATAAACATTTATAATATTTTTAAATATACAATACAATTCTTTTTTAATTGTTGTTCCTTTTGTAATTGATATACTAATATATTGTTAATATAATCTAATGTATATGTATCATCACTGTAAAGAAAGTTACGTCTATAATAGAAAAATAAGTCTATACTGAATAGTATTCAGTGAATACTAGGGTTGTTTGTTTTTGTGTAAAGAATATTCGTTTTTGTATTTATTAAATAATTGTTATTAACAAATTGTTATATAGAATGTTATTGAATGTTATATAGAATGAATAAATACTTCTATAGATATGTGATTATTATCTATATGATTATTACTAGATATTTCGTGTATATTAGATTAAAAAGTATTATAGTATAATTTAAACAATTCAGTAAATTCTATCCAAATTATATTTTTCTTTCGGCCAGGCTTGTTTATTAAATGAATAAATTTATATAATATACATAATCTATACTATTATTAATAATATTGATACCAGGGCTGTTTTTTTTGTTTTTATTTTTGTATTTATTTGATTTTTATAGTTTATTTAAATATATAAAAACCAACTACCCTGTCTTATATAATTTAAAATTATACTAACAACTAATTTATAATATATACTACATTTTCATGTTTCATGTTAGTTTATGACATCAACTTTATGAACACAATATTATATACGATGATATTATACATGGTATACTTCATATAAAATAATAATGAAACTAATATTAAATGATAATATAGTATTGAAATTAATATATATATATTTTTTGAAATTATACATTTTTTAATTTATATAATATATACTATTATTATTAATATGTTAACTAATTGAAATGATATATTTTAATTAATAATTGTATATACAAAAATCAAATAAACCAAACAAAAACGAATTCAAAAAAATCGAACAACCCTGCTGAATACATATGCTGATGAATCAAAAATGTATTATTCATAATCATTTAATTACATTACGGGTGGATCTTCTTCGCGCGATTGAATGTAAATAGATGTACAACTTCATTTGTTGATTCTCATAATTACTTATGGTGATCACTTGTTCGATGTGATGGCTAATATTATTATTAAAAATGTGTTTAAATATCTTTAAAAAATTGTTATATAATATATTATGCATATGGCATTATTAAGGTAAAATACCTCGAAAGTCTTCTGACTCTTTTATTTTTCATTTATTGTTTTTCTTTTATAATGATTACAATAATAAAATTTATCTTATCTTATCTTATCTACCATTTTTAAACTCTCCAATTTTTAAGATTTTAAATATTTTTACATAATTTTTTCACATGTATAATAATAATAATAATAATAATAATATATCATTCTATAGGACCACCATTTTTTATATATAAGTTATATAGCTTATTTTTTTTTTTAAATAAGAGTCATTTAATCATATTTACATTTTTTAGAATTGTTTTAGTAAAATTTAAATTAATAACTTATATTAATATAATTTATATAATTTTAATAATTATTAAAATTAATGGAACGTCTAGGCATATATAGGTTACCTAAATAAAAAGAAAATTTCACTAATTTATATTACAAATATTAATTTTATATATAGGAAAAGTTTACAACTTTTTAGTAGAGTACAAAAATAAAATTTAAATTCATTAAATTAAAATACTGAGAAAATAGTTGTCAAGTTTAGTGAAATATTTTTGTTATATTACAATGAATGTTTATTTTTAAAAGTTGGTGTTATAAAACACCATTTAAACTTATTAATAATTATACTTAAGGTATGATTTTTTTGTAGAAATGATATATAAATGATAAGTATTTATTAGATAACAAAATATATTTTGTTATAAATAGAAATTTGGTTCGAAAGGCTACCTAGTAATATATGGACCTCGAGTGATAATTCACTAACAAATTACTTGTATGCTGTATAATCATTATAATAATGACCAAAGGTAAATTTTGTAAACAATACTTTTACATAGTTCAACAATAGAAGGTGCTAATTATATTGAAATAATATCGAAATATATAGTAAATGATTATAGTTTAATATGGAGTATGAATATCTACATTTATAGGTTACTGCACGAGTTGGGAACGGTTTTCAAAATGTTACCAGCAATTGAGGCGGGAGGCGACTGCGCATAGTGTATACACTATATACAGTGTATATTATACACTATGTCATTTTAACTGTATAATACAGTTAACAATAGGTTATATGTTTATATTCATTCAGCAATGCCTACCGATATTGATAAAGCTTATATAGAATATATTATATATTTTATTTATATATATATATATTATATTAAATTATATAATTTATATATAGTATATATATACACACATATATATATAATATAATATATATATATATAGCGCTATGCTCACTCGACGCCGCCTCAATTGCTGATAACATTTTGAAAACCGTTCCCAACTCGTGCACCCCCCCATTTATATCGTGTATAAATTATGTGAGTTTATATTGTATAATAAATGATTTTATATAGGGGTAATTGTCTCGATAAGCAACACTGCTTCTATAATTACCCTGGCATTGCCTAGATCTGATAATAATAATAATATACAAAATATAATCAAGTAAATATTAGGCTTTTAGTAATATAATAATTAGACTATTGCCCCTATATGAATTATTGCCTTTAGTTAGCTGTAATCATTTGTATGCTTATATATTATTACTTTATAATACAGTTTATTATAAAGTTTATAAATAACATATGTTTAGTTGTATTCATTATTTAATGGAAAAATATATAACACATATCTTATAACTATAATCTTTTATACAAATAATTATTCACTAAATATTATTAATGATAATTATATGGCCTCCATTAATATTTGTTATTATTACGATTTACACATAACATTTAAAATAATACTTGTACCGGTCAACTACTAGTTGATATATATTTTGAAATGTATCTAGATTTTTTACAAATTATTTGATTACATTTATATCCTATATAATTAACTATATACCTACTTATACTTACGTAATGAATATTTTAAAAAATACCATGTAAATCTTAAGCAAATCAAATGAAGGCCATATTATATATTCACCAAATATTACACCATTTAAATTATTATACTTTTTAATATACAAATAGTATATTTAATTTAAATTATATAAACATTATATGAAATATTCATTCTAACATTTATTGGATATTTTGAGAGCTTTATTATAATCTTCATTTTGCCAGCATTTTTCTAAATCTGCAAATAAAGCAGACGTTGAAGAACTTGACATATTGCAGTCAAATTTCTAAACGTTGTCAGTACTCAGGTCTTTGCTACACAAACTTTAATATATACATATGATTTTAAATACTGACCAATGGAATCTAATTTTAAGCCGTTTTAAATATTTAAATAATTATACATAATTAATATTATAAATTATTGGAATAGTATTGTAGAATATATTGTAATCTGGTCAGTATTAAGATAACACTTTGGATCAAATGAACTTTACGATCAACGGATAAATTCGGCGGACATTGATTTCCGTCGATCGTAAAGTTAATTTGATTGTATAGTAGTTTAGCATTATCATAATCATTATCATAATGATTATGATAATGATTATCATATTTAATATGATAATCATTATCATAATGATATGATATTATGATAATAATATATATTTAATATATTATATATATATTATATTATATATTATTATAATATATAATTATATATTAAATATATATTATATAATAATTATGATTATGATACAAATTTGAATTGTATGATCAAATTAAATTCAATTCAATGATTCAACTCCCGCTTCACGCGTTTGTTTTTTTAATTATTGCGCGTTAGTTTTGACCCGTCATCGTATAGACGGGTCAAAACTAACGCGCAATAATTAAAAAAAAGGATAGTGGATCGAAACGGAGTGAAAAAACGAAATATATATAATTTTGTGTGGCGTGCGTCGCTGACCTGCATTATACAAATTCAATTGGTCGTATAGATCATTCATACACACAAGTGAATAACATAGCAATCCACGAGTAAATCCATAGCAAATGAAAATTCAGTGTATATTGAGTACATATATACTTTTTTGTCTCTTTTTATTTATCATTTATTATATATATATACAATAAATCGTTATATTATTCGTTCTCCTTTTTATTATTTAATATACATATATATACCATAAATCATCATATTCGTACAATAAATAAAATTCATACACTAAATCGTTATATTATTCGTTCTCCTTTTTATTATATATATATACAATATATTATCATTATTACCCTTTTAATTTATCTGTAATATACAACTTTATATAATTCAACTATATTTATATTACACTATACATATAGCATTTACTATGGATTTACTCGTGGATTACATTGTTATTCACTTGTATAGTAGGTCAGCGAAGCACGTCACACATTTTTATTTAAAACTTGCTCCGTTTCGATCCATCCCCCGTTCGACAGGTACGAGTAGATCGGCTAATTACAATTATATAATATAACAAAGGCTTTGATATTATTTTACTGTAGAACCTACAGTGTATGTGTATGTTTACATAGTGTGCACATACATGTATATGAAATAATACAAACATGTTTCACATAGAAATAATACACACGACGTACACTGTACGTGTGTATTATTACATATATGTTTTATGTTATAAGTGATCAATACGAAGAAGAAGACGAACTTAAGAATAATAATAAGAAGACTTTATATAATAAATTTCATATATTTTTGTATATGTATTCAACTAATATAATTTATATGTTATATGTTTTTTAATTGTATTTATTTGCATATATATATATATATATATATATATATATATATACTTACTACATATAGCTAATGTTCATTATTTTATTTATTATATATGTAGAATATGATACATAAATCAAAAGTTGAAGTGTAGGATATTTTATTAAATTGAGTACATCTAAGTTTTAATAGTAAATACAATATTATAAATAATTATTTATTATAATATAAAATCAATGGTCTTTATATAACATATATAGTTATATCTTATTTTTACATAATTACATTTAAGCATACTAGCATACCTATTAGTTTACATATTCGAAATAATTCCCTACAGTGTTTTATAATTTATGATATTTCAGCATATTGTATAATAATGAATAACTTTATTAAATATAACATATAGAAAATGGGAAAAACGTAATTGAAACATATGACGTAATAATTCGTGGTGAGATATGTATGCAAGTTACGGTATACCAGATGGTATATCAAAGGTATTATAATACCTTTGATTGTATTGATATTATTATCTACTTTTAGAATTGTTAATTATACAAAAATACTTTGATATAACATATAAGGGTATTTTTCAAGTGGACGGCAAGTAGGGTAGTAGTCAAAGACCTATGTGATCTTATGATCATAAAAATCAACATGAAAATCTTTTGAAAATCTTAAAAGAATTAGGAATTTGAAAACAATTGAAAATCTTGAAAGCATTATATACAATTTGTATTAATACAAAGTATCAATAGTTATAACTAATGAAAATTATTAATTTCTTTCATTTATAGAAATAAATTCTATTGTATTATAGCAATTAACAGCATCAGAAAGTATATAAATGACCAATATCATATTTAGATTCATTCTTTCATTACACATTATACACTAACGTTACTATAAACAATTAATCATGGATAACTGCATAATATGCCATGAACAAGTTACTGAAATACACGAAGCCGTATCTTGCGATGGTTGTGGCGATTGGACGCATTTATTCTGTGGATTTACTGACCAGGAATATGAACAAATAATTATAGGCGATGAGGAATTACAGTTTCAATGCGTGTTATGTCGTCCATTCTCAGAGGCTCAATTAGAAGAAGAAATCACTATATCTGCTGATACATTATTATTTACCTAGATGTAGTTTTTTAATTAATCCAAAGAACCAATTATTATTATTTAACCAAGAAAATAGAAATATTATTTAATGAATGTAGGTTTTATTCTGTATATATATGCAAATAAATACAATGAAAACATATAACATATAAATTATATTAGTTGAATACATATACAAAAATATATGAAATTTATTATATAAAGTCTTCTTATTATTATTCTTAAGTTCGTCTTCTTCTTCGTATTGATCACTTATAACATAAAACATATATGTAATAATACACACGTACAGTGTACGATGTACACTGTATGTTTATGTGTATGTTTACATAGTGTGTATATTAAATAATACACACGTGTCTCACATAGAAATAATACACATACACATACACTGTAGGTCCTACAGTAAAATAATATCAAAGCATTTGTTATATTATATAATTGTAATTAGCCGATCTACTCGCACCAGTCGCACACATGTCAATCAATTGGTCACCGACTGTATAAACACACCCTCAACTACGCCACGCCTACTATTTTTACTATTTTGAAATATAGCGTGGCGCAGATGACTGGTCCCCGTATAGACTACATATAATTATTATTATAATAATTATATGTATAAGTCTATACGATGGCGGGTCAAAACTAACGCGCAATAATTAAAAAAACAAACGCGTGAAGCGGGAGTTATAATAATACAATACTAGCAAGTGAAGTTAATGATTGACGGACATCGATTTCTATAATATAGCATATCAAATTAACTTTACGATCGACTGACATCTATGTCCGTCGAATTTGTCAGCTGATCGTAAAGTTCCGTTGATCCTTAACTTTTTATATATAACATTATAATAGTAATATTGGTTACTGCACGAGTTGGGAACGGTTTTCAAAATGTCACCAGCAATTGAGGCGGGCGGCGAGCGCGCATAGCAACAATCGATATTGATGAAGCTTATATAAAACATATAGGATATACACACACACACACACATACATATATATACACACACACACGCACACACACATACACACACGTATATATATTATATATATGTATATATGTGTGTGTAATACACAGTATATACACAAGCGTGTTGTATATATATATATATAGTTGTTTATTCTAATTAGTAATATCATTTTATCAATAGATGTATCATACACTGTATGATTCATACAGTGTATGATTAATAAAGTATATGATACATATTGATGTATGAATAATATTCACCGAACATAAGCATAAAATCTATTTTTAACTGTATCCGATTTTGAAAACTGTTCCCAACTCGTGCATCCCCCGTAATATTAGTCAAGTTGGATCAACAAAACTTTACGATCAACTGACGAATTTAACGGATATCGAATTCCGTAGATCGTAAAGTTATTCTGATATGCTAAGTATTATACAGTATAATTTATACTTAATATAATACTATAGAAATCTATATCTGTCGATCATTAAGTTCACTTGCTTGTATTGTATTATATGTACAGATGTCCGTAGATTGTAATCTTATATGATAAAATACAATTATTGTTAACATTACATTATTAACAATACAATCTAGTTATATAGACATCGATGGCAGTCGATCGAAAGTTCCTTTGAACCGTCAAGTTAATAAGATATTTAATATCTTATTATTATTATAATTATATTATAATAATTATATAAATATGTATTAAATTCAATTAGAAATAAATTTGTAATATTTGTATTTAATAAATTATTTTTATTAATCTAATTAATAAAATTGATAATTTATTATTATAAGTTTAATATGGGGGATGAACAAGTTGGGAACGTTTTTTCCAACAATTGAGGCGGGTGCCGAGCGCGCATCACTAGACCATCGACAGTGATGGGCACCGATCCTTTTTTCCTGGATCGGCGATCCCGATCCTCTATTTATTCTTTTATGCGATCCTTTTCCCGATCCTCAATTCGTTACCCGATCCTAAGTTTCTTACCCGATCCCGATCACGATATTATTTATATATTTAATCAATACGATTTTATTTCATAATTCGAAATAATATATATGTAGACCTGCATATATATTTTTTTATACCTGTATAATACCTATATAATATAAATTGTTAATAATTATAAATAATATTTATTATTAATATATTGTATTATATTTCAATAATAAGTAAATTGAATCAAATGCATATATTGAATGTATATCATATAGACTATATGATATAGTGAATTAAATATAATGTATTTATATAAATGCATTGAATTGTATATATATATATATACCTATCTACTCATTGTATGATGTACAATTTACTCAACATACAATGTACATTGAGTCAAAATCAGTGGTTTACTTATATGATATCAATTGATTACATTTTATTATGGTAAAAATAACAATTATTATTTAAATACTATGTAGGTTTTACCTAGTCTTGTAATTTAGTAGTAGGTTTCTACTGCAGAGCCTCTATTGCAAAGTCCCATATACTACATTCAATTGATTATCCACTTTCTTTATATCAATGATCCATAAACATACACACATGTCCACATACACACAGTCACCTATACACACACACACACACACTCACACACATATTCACACACTCGCTCACGCACTCACTCACTCACTCCATTCCCGATAGAATACATGGATAAGGAGAATTTAGCATCAGACGGCGACAAATGGACAACTCCACCGAAATCTATTCTGCGAGCCAATCAGTACGATAATCTGCTACAGTTCACCCCGCAGGTGAATCTAAATCAGGCCAAGGTTCGCTATCCAGTAAACTCCTCTCAGTTCTGTGATTATTTGTTATTATCTGTCAGTGTTCGATATTGTACTTCGTTCTAAACCTAATGCGTATAGCTAATAGCTAGAATATATATTAATTCTTGTTAATGTAGAGTACATGCAAAGGCCGCTAGACTTATTAATAAGAACCAGTTCCAAGCAGAGGTATTTCATAATAAAAGTTATTTCCATGAATTGTTTGATTTGTCACGATATTGCATATATGAATTAATTAACATCTTTTCTATACAAAATAAAAAGAAATAATACCTACGTTATACATATAACAGTAATACATTATGGCTGCTTTCACAGACACACTGCGGGTGGTACCCAGTGTGGGTATGATTTTAGGTTACACAGTGTGGGTAATATATGTGTATTCACACCAATTTATACCCACAAATATGATAATGCTTAATTTGAAAATTATTTATGACCTAGTTTATTGAATTATTACTGATGACCTATATAACTAAAGCCATTCATAAAATAATAGAAGGGTAGATTATTTAGCGTGTAAACATGATCGATAGGTACTTGTGATGTAAATGATGCTGAGCCGAGACTTTTGGTTTTTGATACGGAGCCGAGACTTTAATTTTCGGAAAAAAAACGAGCCCGAGCCGAGACTCTAGCTAAACGAGCCCAAGCCGAGTTGAGACTTTTACAAAACATGACTGAGACGAAATGATGCTTTTTTTAAATTACATTTTAATACTAATTTTTATATACTTCACATTTACATCATTTTAAAAAAAAGAATCTACACCAACTTCGCGATTCAGTGAATAATTATGTAAATTTCATCTAGTGGTGTAAATAATACCGAGCTTTTTTATGCAGAGCCGAGACTTTTGGTTATTGATGCCGAGCCGAGACTTTCATTTTCGGAAAAAAAACTAGCCCGAGCCAAGCCGAGACTCTAGCCAAACGAGCCTGAGCCGAGTTGAGACTTTAGGTAACTGAGACTGAGACTGCATCATGCTTTAGCATCATTTACCGCATCACTACTAGGTACCTACTAGGTAGTACCTACTGGGTACCCAGATATATTACCCAGTGTAGGTATCCTTATTACACACTGCATTGGGTATATGTAAATAGGTAAACGCAGTCAGGGTAGCAATGTATGCACCCACATCTTACGTGTGAAAATTGCCATAATTACAATTTAACTTTTAAGTTTTTAAAACTAAACTACTAAGCAATACATTTACTATAGATTAATTGTATAATAATGTAATTTTGTTTAATTTATTTATATTTATATATTAAAATTTATATATATTGATAATTGCGCAATAAAATGCTACAATTGTGAAATTATTTATACATTCTATATGATTACCTAGCATCAAATTTATTTAATTTAAATATATATATATATTCTAATTATTCACATATAAATTTTAATTTATTTAATTAATGATATATATATATATATGTATAATAAGAAATGTCTATTAAATGTGAAAGTAAGGTTTCTCTTAATATACATATTGCTCCAGACCTGAACTATTACTATAACTTCTAGTTTGTCAATCATCTTGTTATCTCTTTGTATGTATACTAGACTTAGTGTACCTTATAATAGTTGATAATGTATTGATGAACACAGGGTAGCTAGTGGTTATGCTAAATACCCTACCCCTAAGGATGCCATAAAGGATGTACTCAGTGTATACATATTCACAGTTGTACAATTCCTATCCTTAATGAATATATGTCAGCATGTTATAATGGTGAGAGATGTATTCAGTGAACAATATGTTATACATGTATACTTCTTGATCCTATAGAAAATCAGTGAATTTATTCATAAGTGAGATACTTATAGAACATTTCATATTTCAGTAATTTATATGAGTTTTCACACTTCTCTTTGTATTCCAATAAACCTATTAATCAATTGGAAAGGTGTAATAATAGAGGTTATAGTAGTATTGAAGAGGTGATGATATATGTACATTGTACCATTCGCTTACACAGTTTGTCTTACCTTCATAATCATTATAATGTATATAACATGTTTTAATTGCTAGGTTTGTGGATATATCAATAAATCAATAAATATATTTATTGATATTTGAAAATGTATTAATTTATATTAGTTTTTTTTGAATAAGAACTAGTGATATACTAGTTAAATATATTACTACTACTACTACTACTACTACTACTACTACTACTACTACTACTACTACTACTACTACTACTACTACTACTACTACTACTACTACTACTACTACTACTACTACTACTACTACTACTACTACTACTACTACTACTACTACTACTACTACTACTACTACTACTACTACTACTACTACTACTACTACTGCTACTGCTACTGCTACTGCTACTGCTACTGAATAATGGTTATTTTTATATAAATTGTTTGATTATATATAAATCTCTATAATAGATTAATAATGTATATAATAGATGCTATATTTATTGAAATTATAAATAATATAAATAATTAAAAATGTGGTAATAAATTATTAATCATGATGTAAAAATAAGTTAAAGTTAATATAGTTGATATAGACATACAGTGTATGCCATACAGTTGATATAGCCATACATACTTACTATGCACATTAAATAGGTTGAATAAAATTATGATACACTGTTGTTCACCAGGATTAATAATTCATGCTGTAAGTGACACAAGCAGCTTTTACTGTATATATATACAATAAAACCATTATAACAAATCTGGTTATAAGATAAAACTATTGTTATTTAGTTAGAATTTTATATTTTTACTATAAAATAACTCTGTTACAAGAAAATAGTATACAAGAAAAAACTTGTTATAAGAAAACAATATTTCATTTATTAGGAAGATATCTTGGAAAATTTGCATTCAACTTATACAAATTAACTAAAAAGCAATGTTTAATATTTGATATACAATGCATTGATTTCACATAGACACATAGATACACAAATAAATACTGTGTACTATAAATACTGTGCTTGCTAATCACATCACAGTACCCCTGACTCAGGAGCCCTGAGTCTATATTGATCTTAATTACTGGCAGCACTATTATCAAATGCCATTCTTGGGGGCTTAGTGGCTATAGCAGTAGTTCATTATCATAATATCTAATATTAACAAATATAGGAAAATGTAATGGATTAAATTTGATTATAACTATAAAATTACCTTTTATTGCATAATTATTTAATAAGAATAGTAATTGACAATATACATATATTTATACATATACTTATGTATACATGTATACGTGTATATACTGTCACACGTTGAATTAAATTCTCATATTTAAATAAAATCCTCTCTATAAGAAAAAAACTTTTCTTACCAAAACAATTTTCTTATAGAGATTCTATTCTTATCTAGTATATATATTTCAAAATATGGAAAAAGTAAACCCTTCAAGAAGTAGATTTATATTTAAATTAAATTTATTCATATGATATAAATAAAGATGTCAATAAAATGTATATATCAAGTGAATATCAAGTAGATGAAATGTATACTACATGACTATATGTGTATTACATTGCCATATAGGTCCTGCAATATAATTATTAAAGTGAAGTATTATATATAGATGCAAAATAATACTACATAATGGAAGGGCTCTGTATGTATATAGAGTAATGGTATATCTTGCATATTGTTATCAAATAGACTTTCATATTAATTATGTTTAGTATTGTAGATTTATAAATGTTATTATTAATTCTCGAATAATGAAATATATATGTTTAATGCAATAAACTCTGTTGATTACATTACAATTATATTAATAACTATAGTATCTATATATATATAGTATCAAAGTTATTTCTCTAACCTATATTATAATGATGTTATCTTAATATAAGTTTGGTATTAAAAATAAACATTATGCACCAAAGATAGCTGCCACGCTTGAATTAGATATTTATATTATATAGTTAATTGGCAACCCTGGTATGTACTATGCATGTATCTACTTGTATGAGTTGTGATATATACACGAACCCTATAGTGGTTCTCAGCTCAGACTTTACTATCTATTGCTACCAGTGCATGGGGTGTGGGGTCAGGTTGGGGGTACCTCAGAGAGAGGTGATCAATGATTATTAGAATAGCAACAAAATAGCAGCATACAAATAGCATAATAGACTTTAAATAGCAACATAACAGTAGCATAATAGCATGACAAATTAATAGCAGAATAATAGACATTTAATGGCAACATAATAGCATAATGTAAGCATTTGAGGCTATTATATATGCTGTTATGCTGCTATTATGAGGCTATTACTGTTTGCTGGGTTACTGTTAGCTGGGGTTTCTTATGGTGCGTTTTTTGTAACATACCAACATACCATAATACCACCTTCTTTTAAATGTATAAGCATACAGATGGGACGTTAGTACTATGGTACGTTACAAAAAAGCGCTTGCTAACTTGATACTATGGTAGGTTAATATGTTACAAAAAACGCACCCTTAACCGTGAATCACGGTCCGTGGTATTCTATATTGTGTATACCCTGCACTGTAGCTCCTACCAGTATAGGGTTTAACTATAGGTCCTACACAAGTAATGTATATTATAGGACTTACACATTATAATGTGTAATATATATATATATATATATATATATATGCGAGTAGCATTGCACGCGCGTGTCTGCTTATGCATGTGCATATGTGACAAGCGGTTAAGAGTGGAGCCGGACAGAGAGATAGACAGGAGAGAGTTAGGAGGGCAGAGGAGGATGCCCACTGATGTACAGTACAGTAGATGTATACCTATGTGTACATGCAGTGATGGTTTGGCAGTAAATCAAGAGCCTCCCCGTGGACTAAGCATATCTATATACATACCTACACGCATACCTTCACACATATGTCTACGCGCATACCACCTTCACGTTTATGCACATAGCTACGCGCATATCTCTACAGAACTATGACGTGGAGGAGGTGGTTACGATATCGCATTACCACTACCACTACCACTACTACTACCACTACCACCGTGGTCGCCACTATTGTTGTTGTTATTGTTATTATCGCTATTATTATCTTGCGTGGGCGATAAGTGGGTACACTATTAGTTACTTACATGTGTGTGTGTTAGTGAGTGTGTGTGTGTGTGTGGGTGTGTGTGTACTTGTTAATACACACTGTACAGTACAGTCAGTACTACAAAGTAGGACATCGTACTAAGACTAGTATTCAGTACTAATATGACGACGCTATGAATCATATCCGGTGATGTGACTCATGCATCGATAATATTGATTTGATAAAAAGAAAGTTTATTTATATAGGTGGACTCACGACTTTGTGGCGATACGCATACGTGACTCATCGGGTGAATACTCACTGTGAACCGTAACGATTACAACTACGGGAGATACCCTGAGATACCCTATACTACTGCCACTGCCACAGCCACAGCCACTGCCACTACCACTGCCACTACCACTGACACTGCCACTGCTACTGCCACTGCTACTGCCACTGCTACTGCCACTGCTACTGCCACTGCTACTGCCACTGCCACTGCTACTGCTACTGCTACTTCTACTGCTACTGCTACTGCTACTGCTACTACTACTACTACTACTACTACTACTACTACTACTACTACTACTACTACTACTACTACTACTACTACTACTACTACTACTACTACTACTACTACTACTACTACTACTACTACTACTACTACTACTACTACTACTACTACTACTACTACTACTACTACTACTACTACTACTACTACCACTACTACTACTACTACTACTACTACTACTACTACTACTACTACTACTACTACTACTACTACTACTACTACCACTACTACTACTACTACTACTACTACTGTTATATATATATATTACAAATGCACATACATGTCTGTCACAGACACGCGTCTCTCTGTAGGATGGGTCCACTCTTCACCAGTACGGCAAATTCGAGCTACCGATTAGCTCCAAGAAATGAAACTCTAATAGATTTTGATAATAGTACTGCCGAGCTGCTATTCAATCGAAATATTTCGACCCCCCCCCCTTCCTTGTGTATACGATACATACCAACCGCAAGTAGACTGCGAAGTAGCTACATACTACCACGATACCTCAACCACGATGCCACGCCCCCTTCTCGCCGAAGACTCGAACGTTCTATACCGCTACCCGATATCCCGCAAGTTAAACTGGCGACCATCACGCAATATGGCCCGCAACCACGCAGTTACAATTTAGGTACCCCATACGGTACTTACAGTCGTCGTAACCGCCGCGACATCCGCCCCGTACCTCCCGATACACTACCGTGTACGCAACACGTTACACCCGCGGAACACCCGTTGGACACGCCCCCTGTATTACGACGTTCCACACGTATTCGACATACTCCCGACCGTCTTGGTACTTCCAATTGAGTTTTGTTTAAACAAAGAGGGATGTTATATATATATATTACAAATGCACATTGGAATATAGATATCTACGAGTATGCAATACTGCGTAGTATAACGTGATATGAATATATATATATATGATATAGGGGTATATGCATATATATATATATGTGTGTATATATATATAGGTATATATATAATTGTGTATGCGTGTATACAGACATGTATGCGCATTTGTAATATATATATAACAACTACTACTACTACTACTACTACTACTACTACTACTACTACTACTACTACTACTACTACTACTACTACTACTACTACTACTACTACTACTACTACTACTACTACTACTACTACTACTACTACTACTACTACTACTACTACTACTACTACTATAGAACTACTACTACTACTACTAATACTACGAGTACTATAGACACATCGAAGTGGAGGTATACAGGGAGATGGGGGTGGGGGTGGTGGAGTTACGGATAGTAGGGTGGGGGGTTGGGTGAATATACGGGCAGTAGGGAAATGGGTGGGGTGGAGTTACGGGCAGTATACTGACCTACAGGGAGATGTGTGGGGTGGAGTTACGGGTAGTAGGTGGGGGTGGGGTTACGGGTAATAGTGAAAGGGACACGCATATGAAACAACTCACCGAGATGATTGATTGATTATCAACAACAACGTAAAACATTGTTCATCCTATGCGTTGAGAATATATGCTCATGTATACATACATACATAATCGCTTATGCAACTGTATTTATAGAATCGCATAATATTATTATTAGTAAATTTATATATATATATATATATATATATATATATATATATATATATATATATATACAGAATATGCAATATATCATGCTTATTACTTATTAAATAAGTAATGTTACGTCTAATTTACAATTATGTGTTTATCTTACGATCTTACCATTTATCAAACTGCATGTGTATACATTATAGATACGCATATTGTTAATACATTGCCGTGCCCCAATCAACTAGTGGGCCGCAAGTATAACTCGATAAGATTTGCTTTTTATACTTAGTAGTTCACTGCATTGCTTCTGATATATTAATGTATGTGTGTGTGTGTATGCGTGTGTGCGCGTGTGTTCGTGTGCGATAATACGTTATGTAATACAATATTATTTATATTTAGATGAGATAATCACATTCCAAATAATCCATGTTTACGGTATCCTTATATGATATATTTGAAATAAATCAATTATGTCAGACGATTATAACGATTTGTCCACAAACCTATATTACATCATATTATTTGTCTGGATGATTTACCATCGGGTAATGTTAAGGGAAGGAACGGAGTAGTGGCCGAGGACGGAGTAGTGATCGTTTTAAGTAACGCTTAAATGGTGCTAAATAGGATAACAAGTTCTATATACAATATTTAGATAATGAAAATGTTTATAATATAAAGTAACATTTTTTTAAAATAATTAATTAATGACTTTAATTTATTACGTAATAATTGTTTGTAAAATGTTAACAAAAACATGATTATATATATGTATACTTATTTATGTGTATGAGTGTGTATAATTAAATCATTGAATCAAATAAGATGAGTATGCATCATAAATATAATTATTTAATATTACATAATTAAAAAAATTTAAATCGAATACATTACGAGACACCTATTGCATAATCTGATACTAGCGTCAACTACCCCGGACTTGACTTATTTTAATACTTTTGTATGCCTTTTTTAATAATTAATAAATCGTTATTATTATAAAGTAATATATAAAAGTGAAATCACAGTAACCTAGAACTATATGATTTATAGCTAATTCAAACAAATAAGATCTTAAAATTCAGTATTTATCGATATATTAGAAGTATGCTGAGGCATATACATTATCGACCACTACCCCGTTCCCTCCCATACGTAATATAATCTTTTCATAAATTCTATTTCTCTCCAATTTGCAACAATGACATTTACTATATTATATATTCGTATACACACACATACACACACACACACACACACACACACACATACAAACACACACATACACACACACACACACACACACACACACACACACACATACACACACACATACACACACACACGCACACGTAAGTATATGCAAGTGTCACTGATCAATTATGCAAAACATACGAGGACGTGGTGCTGCACACGTTAGTGCTAATACTAGTATTTACATCTGCACATGTATACAATATAACACATTACACGCGCGCGCGCACACACACACGCAGGCACACACGAGCCGCACACTCACGCGATAATTCGTGTCTGGCGCATCAAGATTGCCGTAACACGTGATTACGTAACTTTATGATTATCTCGCGTGTCGGCTATTAAGGGCCAGATATCCACTATACATAGGTATATTCCCCCCCGCCCCCGTTCACGATTACGTAATATATCTATATTTAGAGGTGGTACGTATCACGAGGACACGCCCTTTGAACTAGTTGATAGTTATCGATGCGTGTTCATGAATAGATAATGGCTTAGATAAGTCACGTGTAACAATATCGCATAACGAACAACAGCCGTACCAAGAACTTGTTACCACGGAAACCACGGAGATTTTTTTCGGTTTATCGATGTTCGTCATTATTGACATTCACGTCTAGGCGGATATCAATTAATAAACACTGTAATACGTTTTTTCTAGAAGTCGACGAATTAAGTTTTTTGTAGTGTGTCCACTTTATTTTGTATATTTAGACTGTCTATAATATACATGACCTATGGAAACTGCACCCACCCACGCACGCCATTTCATCAGAAATGTAATAATCGTGAATCGATTTATTAGTTCTATGTTGAAGCAGGGAGTGGTTGAAGCAACGTTATAACTAACTCTAATACACACACACATACACACAAATATATAATGAAATAGGACGATAGATTGTGAAACCTAATAATTATCAATATTGACTCATCGAAATCGATATGTTAGTAAGGTTGCTATCGTGCGTTGATATTGTTCTTATAATTAGTGAACCCGAAATCAATGGAATGGCGAGTTATGCTTGTATGTTACGTAACTCACGTTTGTTTAGGGTATGTGTGCGTGTGTGCGTGTGCGTGTGCGGTTGTATCGATTTACCGGCGAAGTATCGAAGACTTAGAATTGAAGAAGATGAATGACGCTGGAGATTTTTCCTAGCGGCCAACGTCTAGCGTTTATTAATCGCACCGGGGCGCACCGCGGCGGAGTGGGTCGATAACGGGTGGGCGGCGGTCGAGCGCCTACGATTTTTCGAATTTACGCCCCCGCGACGCTTTTGCGATATAGCCATTAAAGAATGGGCGTGGCCGTCCGCCAATATATCGAGGAGTTGGGCGTGTCTATAGGTTCGCGAGGCGGGCGTCCTAAACACGCGGCGCTGGCCGTGGTGGTGAACTCGTTCATCACTAGAATGAACATCAACGTAGATACGCTGCTCTCCGGCGTTAGTAGTGTATCCGCCTAGTATTACCACTCGTCAGTGAGCTGCACATACGTAGACACCGCCATAGTATGGGTAACGACAACTCTTCGAAGCTGGGCTCTAAGCCCGGCGCCGCTACCTCGACCAAACCGGAAGCACCGGGAGAAACCCCCGTCCCCCCCACCACCACCGCCGCCGCCGACAAACCCATACACCGCCAGATCTCCGTCGACCTTCAGGCGGGCGACGTGTTCTTCCTCGAAACCGACGCGACGAGCGCCTCTTGCGCCGGAAGTCGTAACTCTACGATAGCCCGTCAGGTGGCCTCACCGGCCGTATCGTACGGACCGAAGTACGCGCGGGCTCGCAGCGAATCCCCTAGCCAGGTGAACACGGCCGACCATTACGGTTCGATACGCACGCGCGACACCACTTGCACACCGCTAGGCACCGCTCCCGACGTACTGGCCGCCGTTGCGAAACGACGTCGACGACGACCCGATGTGCAGCCGGAAACGACGCCGAAACAACGCCTCAGCGTCGACTTCTCATCGGATAACCAGCAGCAGCAGCCTCAGCAGCAGCAGGTACTACCAACCGTACTACCTAGCCGTTTGACGTGTGTAGTAGCTACTTCGTCGTCGATGTCTAGATAACCGCGTGCGTGCGTGCGTGCGTGCGTTTTGTTACGTTGTCGTTGTCCCTAGTAACGATACACCGCCGGATGTGGGATGTGGGATGCTACCTCGAGACTACCGTGAGCTGTTCTGTACGAGGCGATCACTACATAACGTGTACGTATATAGGTGCAGCATGTGTCTAGCTCACACGCACACACGCACACACGCACGCACACGCGCACACCCGTCACCGATACCCAGTAATTGCCTGTCTCGCGAACACATATTCTTCAAGATGCAGCCGGCCCTACAGTACAATACGGCTACTCTATCACCAGACCACCCATGAACGCGAGAGAGCTTACGTCACTAATATGTTATACTAATATATATATATGTATGTTGTGAGTGTATATATATATAGGATTACCTATATATATATTATGTAAATAATATATATATATATATATATATATATATATATATATAGGTGTATAGTACACATAAGAGTAGTGTTTGTTGACCACTCTGATGCATGCCATTATTACAGTGTTACATGTGTTTCATGCGTGCATTTGTATATAGAACTCGGTAGTGTGTGCGAGAGAGCACGAATGAAATGCGCACGCATGTTTCACACACACACACATACACAATCTCGTGAACTATCAGCACACACACGCACACATGTGTGCGTAACCTCTTTCTCAGCATACACGCATGTAGACCGAGTAATCGTGATATCATGATCTTACGTAATAGGTAGGTGTCGACGAACCCCCGCCATACACACGTCGTACACCACGTATACATTGTTATTTTCATATTTACCATTATTATTACTATTACCTATATTATTATTATCATCATCATCACGAAATGATCAGCGTTGTTTAGTTCAACGCGTAAACGCCTACGATGTCGCACTTCGGTGCGTGTGTGGCTGGGTACATTAGTGTATACCTCTAAGGTACTCGCACCACCACCACCACCACCAACAGTAGTCGTGGGTGCGTGTGTGCAACCATTATTCACGTCTGGTAATTCGATAGTCAATAAATTTCAATACACTTTTCCATTGCCGTATTCTGGTGTTGTTTTTTCCCGCGCGTCCTCCGCACACCGCACTCGTAGTGTGCGCGCACACCGCACTCGTAGTGTGCGCGCACACTGTTGTGCACTCCTCCTAGCGGTCAATCACTCCGTGGCGTCTGTTGTTGACGATATAACGTGTGTTCGATATAACGCTGCCGCAGCGTGTTCAAACAATGTGTAAGATGACTCGAATGCGTAGTTAACTGTGATGTGCTGCATTATAAGTTTTAATTAAGATTAGTAGGGGATGAATCACTCTATTTATAAAGTACACTTCGCATAGAAGCTTAACTAGGAGAAATAATATACAATGTCTAGTATGCTACTAGTATTTAGTATTGTCTATAGTCTATATAGTCTATAGACTTATATATATGGTTGGGTTGGGTTTGGTTTATATAATATATATATAGCCTATAGGGAGACTCAAATTATTTATAAAATTTAAAAATAAATATACATAGTAATACATTTAAATATACTACATACTATATTATATATATAACACATGTCGAAGATGGAACGTTCTGGATCCCCGCCATGTTATATGTATACAATAATATATGTTGTAATACCTGTGCATAATATAGGCTATAGTTATCCAGTAATTGTGTCCAGATATCTCTATTAAGAAATTTGTAAATTACTGTGTGTTCATATATATATATATATATTATAACGTATTAAAAAATATGTTTACTTATATTAAAGAGAGTTTACATGTGTGAAATTAGAAACAAAATGAATTAAGAAAGATTAAAGAAGGTAAAATAGTTGACCAAAGTTACACATGTCAATATCCTAACGGATTATAAGGATATTATTTTGAATAATATTAAATTAATTTAGGAGTAGATATAGTACTATGTAATTAAGTATATAATCTAGTAAATAATATCGATATCAAAAGTAAATTTTACTATCTATAGATATATAAAATATATTTAATTATTATTTTGTTGGTATATATATATATACCAACAGTTATAACTAAATACCAAAGATTTTCCGAAGGAAAGATATAACACTTACGCGAAATCGTGTAATTCGAATTTGTATACAAAATACCCTGGTGCCACCTATAGCGGGTTACTTTTAGGAACTATGCGTTGTTTATAATGTAAATTCGTATTTAACTATACACTTTTAAAATGTTAAATAATATGCTTTAAATTAATATTTATATGATGAAAACTAAGTGTTCATTACTAATATATAACAAACAAATATGATATGTATGTTTTAAATTCTATAAGTATATATTTAGTGAGTAAAAGCTAATTTATATTGCATGTAATTTAATAGAGCAATGAAAACATTGTTGTATGCAAACAGATCCGAACCTAAATCTATTTCAGTGATTTCGATACTACTGCTAGCAGCGGTTGGGGCTATAACTAAATTACGTTGCATGCATAGGGAGTGTTATATCTTTGCTTCGCAAAATCTTTGTAAATACTATACATTATAAGTATACACCAAATTCTAATGTATATGCTAAATACATACTTTTCACCTATATTTAGTTTTTCATAGATTTATTACATAGAAAAGGCTATTACTATTCATGGCTAATACATATTCACTTGCTAATAAAAAAGCTTACTCCCAATCTCCCATAAATGATGGGCCATAATGCAATACGACAAAATATCTCGAACGTAAAATAAAAGTTTCAATTGATATTCGTATACTTATAATTATTTTATAATTTCCTTGATACTATATATAATAAAATAATATGATCTAGGATTTATATGACATAGAGCTTATATATTAGGGGAGATCTAATATTGTTAAGGAAGTACCAATACAAATATATAGAATTAACTTTATATGTATAGTATACTATAATAAATTTCATAAGTGTGCTTTTTATCTGGGGAAATTTTATGTCAGAATCACTATAAGAACAAATAAAAATATTGATTTATAAATGTTAATGATATTATATACTAATACCAAAGCCCTTTGCAAAGGGCTTTGCTAATATATATACAAGTATATATATTAAATATTAAATATTGGATATAATTATTATTAAGAAATATAATATGAATTTGTTCTATAGTGAAGTAAAATTAGAGAGTGTGGGGAAATGAAATTATACCCATCTTTGTTATTCAGAAGAGTATCGAGCCTTCACTTTATGACGCACATATTAACACGAATAGCGAACATTCTCGATCAATATTCACCTATTCTAGCTATACATTGTAAATACAGTCGAGGTAGAGATAGATATAGGTAGAGATAATACTACATAATATCAATACGACATATGACTAAACACGACTAGTGTCGTTTAGGTGACGTCATACCGTGTTTATATAGCATGTGTTCACCTAGTAGTGGGGGAGGGAGGGGAGGACATGCTCGTATTGATCAAGGTGATCTCCTGTTATCATTTACATTGCATGCGATACGAAGTAGGGTACACCTAATATGTACTACCTATTGTATTTGTATATCGTATTAATACCAATACCAATGTAAATATATAATATATTATGTTCATACCACTCATTACTATTACCAAAAGTCTTTGCTTTTACTGTATATAATACAGTATTTATGTAGTAATACATAATTATTTAATTGATTATAATGTCATATAATAATAAAAATATCTAAAAGGTTTTGATATAGGTATATGCTTATGTTTAATTTATATAACTACCATATAATTGCAATTCACTCATATATATATATATAATATACCATTTTATATACCATAGTATATTGATATATACTATAACCATATGTATCATAATGATAAATATTGATGTAAATATGGTTTGTTTATATCAACCTATATGTATATTTATACATATATATATATATATATATATATATATATATATATATATATATATATATATATATATATATACGGATATATATATATCTATACATTTATATATTTGTTATAATCCGGGTTATAATTATTAACAATTTACATGATACAGTATTGTATATATATATATATATATATATATATATATATATATATATATATATATATATATATATATATATATATATATATAATTATTACTAAAATATCATGTTTTAGATATTATATTTGTATCGAATAAACACGGTTATAAACGATATAAATGTTATAAACTTCTTTAAAAATGATTTGTATAGATAGATTACATTTATTTCTATTTATACTAGAAATATATTTATTATTTTGAAAAATAGTAATATTGTATCCCTAAATTAACACTAGATGGCGATATACATTTTCATATAGAAAGTAATAAAATTTGTTTATGTATTTATATTCGTAATATATCATATTTGTACGATATTTTCATAAATAGTTAGTTAATCTACATCAATATTGCATATTCGCGTGCATCATTAACACATTATACTTATCATGTTATCATACATTTACCATATAAATACGATTATTTATATATAACTTGACATTGCAGTATTTGTTTATTATTTTGAAATATTTATTGTTACAAAATATATGTATATAAATTATGATACATACATATAATTTATTTCAAAATTTGTTCGTTATAACGAACTATATAATATATATATATATATGTATATTCTGTTAAAAATATGTTTGAATATAAACATAATTTAGCATTTTCAAAGTTTGTCATCACATCAACTTGATGATCAAGTTCGTGAATCTCAAAGCAGGCCGCCGATTATTATTAGAATGTCAGAGTTAAATTTTTGTTTTGGGGTTGTGTGATTTCTTTGGTTGGGTTTTAGTTTGCTATATCCCCAAGTGATCTATACAATATTGTGTTACTATAACATATCATATAATAATTATAAGATATTTTATTAATTATCATAATTATTATGTTTATAGGTTATTTTTTTATTATAATAATACGTATAATCATAATAATGTGCAGTAGTGCATATATAAGTACCGCCCAATTTGAACTCTGACGTTCTTATAATAACAATCGGCAATCTGCTTCGAGATAATTCATCAAGTTCAAGTTAATGACCAACTTAGTTGGCATCTATAAATCAATTATTGAGTTGATTCATTATAAATCGCCAACTTTAAGTTGAACTTAGTTAGTAAATTATTTACTAAATAATAATAGATATAATAAATACATAATATCATAATTATTTAATAATTGTTATATCATATTACAAACTTGTATAAGTATTATATATAATTTATATATTCAATAACTGAACATTACGTAGTAACTAAATATAAATTATATATTTAATATAATATTTTATTATATTTTAATATTATATTATAATATTATTATTTAAAAATGATATACGTCATATATTTATTATAATAATATATGATATATATAATTAATATTATTGTATTACTATAATTATATTTAATATTATATTCTAATACTATTACTAATGACTATTAAATACTTTTTCAAATATACTGTTATTTTATATTATTTGTAATTTATAGATTTAAAAATATCGAACAAATATTTAATAGAAATAATATAATATTATTATTAATAAATAATATGATATTATTATTTATAAATATGATATTACTTTTAATTATTATAATAATATTATCTAGTGAGTGATATGGTGCTTATCATTTGTATATATATATACATATATAAATATAAATTATTCAATCTATAATATTGTAAAGGATGGCACACACGTTAGGCAAAAATTAAATAACTATAAATAGTAAAGTTCACGCGCGGCCGCAAGACGTGCAAAACAACCCAACAATATCAATCCGCAAATAGGATTGTACTCGTGATTCGTATGTGTATCATAAATATATATTAATACGAATAGTTTATGCGCATATTTTTCTAAAGGGATTATTTCATATATTGTTTCTCATTCAGATTTTATTTCTCATTCAGATTTTATTTTCATGCGTATAATTCGCGCGACACCAGACTCGCGCGCAACTTGTGATATTTTCTATTTATAGTTATTTAATTTTTGCCTACCATCCGCATTCCCCATTTAAAATATATATATATATATAAACTGAGGTGATTTATAATGAATTGATATAAACATATACCGTGATGTCGCTACTTATTATTATATTTTGTAATCGTTCGTGTATTCTGCCTTTATTCTATGATATTATATATATATATAGATAGATAGATAGATTAAAAGTTTATTGCATTACTGGTTATAGGTATACCTATATAAAGAAATTTCTTTTAAACTTAAGTTATAATTATATATAAACATATAATTATATAACATATAAACAAAATATATAAATGTGATAATAGTAATACAAAACGACACGATACAAAAAACAAGAAATAAACTGAGAAGTAAAATAAAAATAAAACATTGGATTATACGAGCCGTTGAATGTCAATGTATATATATATATATATATATATACATTGCTCTATAGAAACTAATTACAATAGACTACTATTTAAATAAATAGTGCTATAATATTGATGGATATTATTTATTTATATTTTAAATTGTTTATAATATAATTGTATATTATAATTAATTGATGACTAATCCATATACACAAGACCATACAAATACCATTACTACTAGTCATAAAGAATAGTGTATTGGATCAGCTTACATGTAGCTGTTGAATAAAGTTTAATGTTAAAGTGTTCTTTATAAAAAATGAAATAAAAGCAAAGTTCACAAATAGTTACTGGAGAATATTATCATCAATATTATTATTATAGTTTTACATATTGTAGTAAAGGTCAATTTATTTTGTAAAAAATGTGCATATGATTTACATTTACATTTAGATTATCAAAATATAATAAAAATATTTATAATAGAATTTAATAATTAAAATAAAAATGAATTGCACTTATTATTAATTATGTTTATAATACAATATTCATACAATGTATTTTTTATTACAAATTTACTAGCTAATAACAATTATGCTCATATTTCATAATAATTTGTATTATTTATTTGTTGTAATTTGATATACATTTTATATACCCACTTATCAAGTACAAATAATTAAATAGTATTATTATTATTATTATTATTATAAAACAAAATAATAAATTCATGTAGATAATAATATATATCAATATATATATATATATATATATATAATATATATTTTATATATATATATATTTTATATATATATATATTTTATATATATATATATATCATCATATATATATATATGATGATATAATTATATAAATTTATTATATAAATTTATCACACCAATTCCGTTTTCTTACGCTACGTGAAATCCATACAGAAAATGAATCATTTACAGACAATTGTAATCAGATTTTTAGGTGTACACACAAATTCCGTTTTGATTCGTTACATTACGTGAAATCCGTACAGAAAATGAAAAAACTAAATTCGAAAACATATACATATACATACACATATATATATATATATATATATATATATATATATATATATATTACTATAATATATTAGTATAATAGTGTATGTATATATATATATATATAATCAAAGTTCCAATACTATTAGAAATAAATATTATATTTAGAAATATTAAATCAACGCCACTTATTATTAATAAAAAGATTCATTCTGCTACGTATTTTATTTTTCTGTACAGAAAAATAGGATTATTTCCATTTCATTTTCTGTACAGAAAATGATTACAGAAAAATAGGAATATGACTCATTTCATACATTTACAGAAAATTATCTGTAAATGATTAATTTTCTGTACGGATTTTCAGATAACGTAAGAAAACGGAATTGGTGTGAACACCCTATTAGGCATACAATAAAGCAATACACTTTCAATATGTAGTTATAATATATAGTTCAAGCAAATGAACAATAAATTAAAAAAAAACAAGATCAATAACAATAACATAACTGAGCACTATTATAATACAAATAAAAAAATATAAATAATAAAAGAAAAAAATATAACTTATAAAATGTAAATTGGAATTGTAAAATATATCGAATATATAATTGTCAATTATAATAGTAAAATACATTCATTATATAATTTTAATATACATGATAAAATAATATATGAAATTAAATATATTATTATGTATAGTTTACCGTACCTTACCTGATCGGGATTTTTTCCAGAGCACTTTCAACAATTTTCTTTCACGTCGTCCTGCTTTCATTGCTGTCTTTAGTTCTTCAATCGTCAATACTGTATCTTCACATAGCTGTTTTACATAAGTTTTTCTCTGTCGTCCAGGCTTTGTTGTACCATGGTTCAGCGTCCACAACAAAACATCTTTTATGATTTCTTTCTCACTTCGATAACAATGGCCTGCGAAACGTGTTCTTCGTATTGTACGCGTTAGTAGTGGGATATTTCCGTAGAGGCGAATCTTCGTTGGATGCTTTTTCATGATATATTTAATTGGGCTCTCAACATTCTTGTATAAGTCTATCTAGCTTTTTCTCATGTTTCTAAGTTAGGGTCTAAGCTTCAGGGCCATATAATAAAACTGATTCTACCACGGCTCTGAAGAAGTTCCTCTTTAAAGTTGTGTTGAGTTGTGATTTCCATATGGATCTTAATTTGTCTAGAGCTGCCCATGATTGAGCTATTCTTATTTTGATTTCTTTATCTGTTTATTCTATTTCGCTTTCGAGAAATTATTGAAAATGAAATTGTTGACATTTTTAAAGAATTCCTCATCTATAGATTTTACGGTTTTATTAGAGTTTATGTTCATATGTTGTGTTTTTTTAGCATTGACTTTGAGACCTACTGTTTTCCCACTTTCTTTAAGACATTCAGTAGTTTTTCAGCATTTCTGCTAGAATCTGCAAATATTACAATATTATAAGCATAATATGCATCTGTAATCTTAGTTGCTGGATATCTTCTAATTCGTTGTTTCGATAGTGTTAAGCCTATATCCTTATATTCGTCAATAGATGTTCTTAATACGTAATCAAGTGTAATAATAAACAATAATGGTGCCAGAGTATCCCCTTGTATTTATACAAGGTAACACCTGCATTTATATCAAAATATTCTGTGTTACCAATAGGTAACAATACCATTGATTTAGTATCTCTATATAGTATCATAATAGCATTCTTCCATACTTCGGCTTGTATTTCATCTAATCTGGCGGTTTTATTTTTCTTTGTTTTCCTGAGTAATATTCCAAGTTCTTCTATAGTAAATGGACCTTGCTCAATTTAAAGCTCTTTGCCCACTCTTTTTTACTATGTCTTGATAGTTTACATATATGATAAAATAAATCAATAATATAGTGTTGTATAATTTATAAATAATATATATATATTTAGTATATCAATAAATAATTATAAATTGGAATTGTAAAGTACATTAATTACATAATTATACATTATAAAATTAAATTAAATTCAAATATCAATTCATTATAACATAATATAAATTAATTATATAAAATAAAATATAATAATATAAATATAAATTCATTATATAAAATAATATTTATATATATATATATATATATATATATGTACACATTTCACATAAAGTAATATATATATAGATGTATAAATATAATATAAATGCATATAGGTGCCAGCATCAGACATATAATCATCTCCTCCAGCAAGGTGCAGCCTCTTGAGTCTAACAGAAGGGGATATGATTCATGGGAGATCAATCATGTTCTGCATATGTGCTTTCCTCTTCGAACCTACCATTTTTATAAACAAATTATATAATAATACAAATAATTATAAACAAAATAAATATAATAAACTAATATAAATGATATCCAATATAATTAAATATTACTAATAAATATATAAATACTACTATAAGTAAATGTAAATAGTACAAATATGAATGTAAAAAATATAGTGAAAAATTATAAATATTATAAATACAACTATAATTCTAATATAAATTCTAATTTTATCAAATAAAACTTATACTAATAATAACTATTAATAACTAATAAATATTTATAAATACTATATATAATGTTATCATTGGTAACTTCAACCATCTTACATTCCTTCTCGCTCTCCTGAATCTGACCCTTCTATTCCCACTCATTCTGCCTGTTCTCCTGTTAACCCCACTCCTATTCCTCAACATAGTGTTGATATTGTGAATTACTACAATCCTATCCTTATACATTGAATAACTAAATCTCTATATATCCTGTGTATTAAGTAAGTATGAATAATGATGACTAATGATGATAGCTTGGCACACTTATATATATAATTCACACTTATATAATATATTATATATACATTGTAATGATATAATATATTTATATATTGTAATGACATACTAATGTATTTTTAAGTTCTTTACCATTCTATATGATATATATATATATGCAGCTTGGTACTATGGAATACATTAATGTACGTTTAATGTACATCTAATTACTATTCATGGGTTATATATGTAGATGTAGATATGATGTAATACCATTGTTACTTATATAATGTAACCAATACCACAGAAAACATATACGTAGATATGAATATTTTATTATATTTTTATTTATAAGAATATTTGTTAAATTAAGAATTTATTAGTTATGTATATTTATTTCGAATAGGATTATGTGTGTCTAAAATATTATTATTTATGTAAACAATCATATATATTTTTATATACATATATATATATATATATATATATTTTTATATACATATATATATATATATATATATATATATATATATATATATATATTACATAATTTATTATGTAATACTTCTTGATCTTCTATGGGTGCATTCTATAAATGATAAATTATCTCATACTGAAATGTAAGCGATTATTTGTAAACATTCTACATTTAGCTATTCAATATTGTCGTGTGTGTATATATATATGTGTTTGTTTGTGTGTGTGTGTATGTGTGTATTCAATAATGTATATGTGTTAAAAATAATAAATTTGTAAATATTAATTCAAAATTTATTTTAATTTTAAATTATATACATTTTAAATATATTTCATTTGTATACGATTACGACTAGCTAACCTTCTACCCTTAGATATAACGCTCTGTGTATATGCCTAATCAATAAATCTATATATTCTCTTATCCTAACTATATATCTGATCTACTTCAAAGACACACCACCCTGACTTCTCTCCTATACCAATATGTCTCCCAAAACTTCAGCTAAATATTCTTAATTGCTAGAGCTTTTATAAATTCATGTCCCAATCTCTGAAATACCGACCCTCTTACCATGCACTCTATTAGGTCTCGTAATCTGTTAACCATACAACCTCTTATTTCTATATTCATCAATATCTTAGAATTATTATTTTTAACTATTTTTTATCGGAAAATGTTTTCCGTCAATACATTATTGTTTATTTATATTTTATTATTTCCTGCCGTACTAACAAATGATCCAATATGGCCCCTCTAATTTTAGTTCTAAAAACCTTATTTCATCATATAGAGATATATAATTAATAAATATGATTAATTGTCATTGTTAACCTAGCATTGTAATACGTTAACATTACATTGCTATTATTCATAGCCATCATCATCCTCCCTTCACTATTGCTGCTATATTAACATACAGCTTTTAGTTTATTCTATATTCCACCCTATAAAATGGTTTACATTTTATTTAAGCATCTATTAATTAGTTTACTAATTCATATAAAAACATGTGAATATTTTATAATATAATAATTATAACAAATATATAATATTTATATAATAGACAATATATAATATACAATAGATTTAAAAGTATTGATATACATGTTAATATGTATTGTATATAAAGTTTATTTTCATAATATTTATATATCATCATTATTATAAAGTAGAATTAGTCTTATAATATATATAAATATATATATATATATATATATATATATATATATACATGATATATATAAATATTGCAGGCAGATTTACCTAGTACTGTTTACCCCTTACCTAAAGTATGCGCTGTCAATCAATCTACACTTTTTACACAATCCATTATAATATATTATCTTTTTTAAAAAGATATTTATATATAATATATATTATATATAATATATATATATATATATATAATTATATATAGTTTACAGATTTTATTTACTATTTCTTATATATATATAACTATTTCTCATGTGTATAACATTGAATATAACATACATTTACTCGTATTTAATATGTAATATATAATTTATAAAATTTAATAAAAAATTTAGATAAATCCCATTTAATATTATATATTATTGATAAGCGCCGTATTTACTCAGGTATACAATATATACTATATATTGTACTTAGTTATAATGTACTGTAGTTTTGCTTAATTAATGTATGTTCTTATATTTACAGTATTATTATATAAGAACTTTGTATATTATCTTCCATTAGATATTTCATCTTAATAGTGGACATTTTAATTAAGCATTCCTATTTAAAAAAATATTTTTCAGCTGATATCAAATTAATGTATTATAATGTAGAATAAAGAATACGATCAGTATGATATCACTCCTCATACTGATACACACACAATCAGCTGTCATTCTTGATTTGATAATGAACCTAAGGGGAGGGGATATGTTTACTTTATTGTGACATACTCTGCAAAGGGTATGGTCACAAATTGTATAAGAATATTGATAATCAGAATATAAAATCTGACATAATTTTAAGAATTATCGAATTGTAAACTTTAAACATTTTATATTTTAGAGATATTATATATATATATATTAATATATACTTAATAATATATATATGTATATGTATAATACAATCTATAAATTAAATTAAATCTATATAGAAATCCAGTCTATTATTTAATTTATATTACCGCATTCTTATTGGTCTAATTATATTTTGTAAAATATTTTCTGTAAATATATATATACATGTATTTATAAACACAAAGACTTTGACACTCTGCATTGTAGAGTGTGTGCAACATGGTCTGCGTAAGAATTGTTGTTGCGTAAAAACCCCCACCTTAGTCTGTGTTTATTGTAAGTTGCATTATGTATGCTACATTTATATCATCTGTACGTCTATGTACATCTTTATTCAAATATAACTCAATTAATGTCAACTACTTATTTTAATATACTCATATATTATATATATAATTGAATCTATGTTGATATTATATATATATATATATATCTATTATTTATACATAATCATATACATTAGCATACTACTTGCTATTAAAATGCTGTAACATCATGTGTGACTTACCATGTGACTTATGATTAATTGTATCCATTAGGTATCATTTCAAACTCCGCACAGAACTCCAGCCCGTGGAATCCTCATTCCATTGGACAACTCGGTGACAGACAGAAACGTTTCAGCCGAAAGAGCAGATCTCTTCAGATTGGTCAGCAACGGAGCCAATTACACGTCTTGTAACACCGAGGACAAAGTACAGGTTTGCATTCATAGCCGCCTTATTTATATTACAATTTAAACTATCTGTTTCTTATTACACGGTTTGTCACATTTGTTTTTATGTTATAGAATATGATCTATTGATATATAGATTTTTATAAGTATATTTTTTTATTTGGTAGAGTCTTTTCATCTCATGCAGAAATATGACATTTTAGTTGAATACCTAAGGCCTCTAATATCCCTTAAGGCGCTACCATGTTAAGTCATCCATGGTTTTAATGAGAGCCGATCATATATTTTATTTTAAAACCTATTTTAATGTTCCGGAAAGGGATTGAACCTGTATCCTACTACCTGTGTATATGACGCCTTAGCAAACTGAGCCAAACAAGATGTTTATTATAAATATACAAATATATTTATAGTGTTGTTGTTTTATAATAATTGTAAATCTAGATATTATATTTATATATAAGTTGTACATGAAATGATAGATTAATGATACTACAAGTAATTTTGTAAATAAATTTTTTTATTTTATTTGATCTATTTATGACAATTCTGAAGTTATTAAAGGATATTTCTGAAGGTCTCCTCATAGGATATGACATCTATACAAAATATTTCATTAATGTACATATTAATAGATAGGAAATATATCCATTCATATATCCACCATCAAAATTCATTGTGTTTAAATAAAACAAATTGAACATTTTTTGTATTATACAAAGGATATATGTTTCTACAAAGCTAGGCTATATTTTAATAATATAAAGTATATTTCATATATAAAATAGATATAAATATAGATATTAATTTGTACAGATATTTATCTTGAAATTGTCTTTATTCAATTATAATTATTTATGACTCATTTATTTGCATCTTATTTGCCTTAAGTCCTTAATTTTATTAAGCAAAAAAAAAGTAAATTCACTTAAAAATGTGAACAGTTGTGTATATATATACATACAACTGTATACACATAGTATAGTAACATCATTATTCTGAGTAAAATAATCCACAATTTTACTAATAAAAAACCAATACAATGATAAAATAAATTAATCATTTTACATATATAATAGATTTAATATATATTTATATTGTTTATATATATAATAGATAATACTTTAATATAATAGTGATTTTAATTATGATACTGTATATATGGCTTCAATGCGACATTACAGCCATTTAAATGATTATAAGTAGAAACTTGGTAGTCAAAGTTCCTGGATATATTGAAAGGACTCCACCAAAATACATTATACATATACATATATATATATATATATATATATATATATATATATATATGTGTGTGTGTGAAGACTGTGTGCATGTGTATACTCAGCTCACCCATATCCAAGTACATTCTCTTTAGTCTGACTTAATTTCTTCAAGTGTAGAAATGTTTGTCCTAGGTTTTGATTCTTTTTGCATCTAATTCGGACATGCATTCATTATTATCTTGAAGAGTATCTCTTCACCTCACTATGTATCACTTATGCTTTGATAATTTAAACATTGCCAAATATTTGTTTCAAATTAACCATATTTATATATAATATATAATACAAATGTATACTCTAAATTATACAACTAAAATAGATCTAATATATAAAACTAATAATATAATAACTAATATATAAATATCTAATAATAAATTTAAAAAAAACTATTACATGAAACTTATATATTAATGCAAAAAGGTAATAATAAATGATAATAAATAATACATAAAACGTTAAGCGTAAGAAAGACAAATAATGAAAATATAGTGTCTCCATATTGATCATTAATTTATGTTAAGATTACCTGTTATATTAATTATCAATAATTTAGAATGTATAGAGAACATTTTTTTTATAAGAATGTTAAAATCATACAATATTTAGATATAACATAGTATACAATATATATAGACCCAGATATTCACATAGATTTCAATATTAATTAAAATAAATGATTAATTTTATAACGATGTGTCATAAAATATGTATTTTATGGTATTTATAAAATTGTCTCAATAATAATTTTTGACAAATTCTACAGATATTATAAATTAATATTGAATAATTAAATTTTAAATTATGTTATATTTTAATATTGCAGTATCCCTTAATATTATATAATATTATATTATGTTAGCTACTAATAAATAATGTTAATAATATATTTAATCTTATAATAATATTATATTATATGTACTACATAATACATAATTTTAATAATATATTTAATCTTATAATAATATAATTATTACAATTTTTTGATTGGTAAATTATTTCATTAACTTAATTAAATAATATTTAAGTATATTTCATTGTATTAATATAAATATTATTATTTTATATTATTTGGTAAATAAATTTATTTAGTATTAAGACTAACAAGTACAATATTTCATTATACAAAAAAATTCATTAAATAAATTACTTTAATTTTAAGCTTAAATTTTACATTATTATAAAAAGATAATTTAAAGGTAATTCAAATTTATTCTACAATATATATAAACTATTTTAACAAAAATATTATATATAATTTATTATATTATTATTTTTGTGAATAATAGAAACTTTATGTTAAAAGAATATAATTAATATTTATCATAACAGGTACCTGCTGACATATTAGTGAATGATAGCCGTAAGCGATTGTTCAATAATTCAGATAAACGGTTTTTATGTAATTATATATTATTTAATAATTTTGTATCTAATAGTTAGATCACAATCTTTTAATCTATCACATTATATATTATTTTTGTTTATGATTTTAATATTATTTTGTTTGATGTCTGCTAATATAATTTATCGATCATACAGAAATATTTCAGATAACGTACCAATGTCTAATAATAATAATGAAGAAAATCCCTTTAAATCTAAATCTATAGATTTGAATTTGCCTCAAAAAGTTATAGAAGAAAATAATATTTCATCAGATATTTCAAATAATACTATAAATACTGCTATTAACAATAGTTTATATTGTAGTGATCAATTATATGAGACAACAAATTCAAATTCTCCAACTAAAGATATAAATATGGATCAAGATCCATTTGGAACTAAATCTAAAGTTGCAAATTCTCCACCTAAAGATATTAATATGAGTCAAGATCCATTTGGAACCAAATCTAAAGTTGTAAATTCTCCACCTAAAGATATAAATATGGATCAAAATCCGTTTGGAACTAAATCTAAAGTTGCAAATTCTCCACCTAAAGAATTGAATCTTGATCAAGACCCATTTGGAACAAAATCTAAAGTTGCAAATTCTCCACCTAAAGATATTCCTTTGAGTCAAGATCCATTTGGAACTAAATCTAAAGTTGCAAATTCTCCACCTAAAGATATTCCTTTGAGTCAAGATCCGTTTGGAACTAAATCTAAAGTTGCAAATTCTCCACCTAAAGATATTCCTTTGAGTCAAGATCCGTTTGGAACTAAATCTAAAGTTGCAAATTCTCCACCTAAAGATATTAATATAAGTCAAGATCTATTTGGAACTAAATCTAAAGTCACAAATTCTCCACCTAAAGAATTAAATCTTGATCAAGATCCATTTGGTACTAAATCTAAAGTTGCAAATTCTCCAACTAAAGATATTCCTTTGAGTCAAGATCCGTTTGGAACTAAATCTAAAGTTGCAAATTCTCCACCTAAACAATTGAATCTTGATCAAGACCCATTTGGAACGAAATCTAAAGTTGCAAATTCTCCATCTATAGATATTAATATGGATCAAGATCCATTTGGAACTATATCAAAAGTTGCAAATTCTCCACCTAAAGATATTCCTTTGAGTCAAGATCCGTTTGGAACTAAATCTAAAGTTGCAAATTCTCCACCTAAAGAATTGAATCTTGATCAAGACCCATTTGGAACAAAATCTAAAGTTTCAAATTCTCCGACTAAAGATATAAATATAGATCAAGATCCATTTGGAACTAAATCTAAAGTTGCAAATTCTCCACCTAAAGATATTCCTTTGAGTCAAGATCCGTTTGGAACTAAATCTAAAGTTGCAAATTCTCCACCTAAAGAATTGAATCTTGATCAAGACCCATTTGGAACAAAATATAAAGTTTCAAATTCTCCGACTAAAGATATAAATATGGATCAAGACCCATTTGGAACTAAATCTAAAGTTGCAAATTCTCCGACTAAAGATATCAATATAGATCAAGATCCATTTGGAACTAAATCTAAAGTTGCAAATTCTCCACCTAAAGATATTCCTTTGAGTCAAGATCCATTTGGAACTAAATCTAAAGTTGCAAATTCTCCACCTAAAGATATTCCTTTGAGTCAAGATCCGTTTGGAACTAAATCTAAAGTTGCAAATTCTCCACCTAAAGATATCAATATATGTCAAGATCCATTTGGAACTAAATCTAAAGTTGCAAATTCTCCACCACAAGATATTAATATGAGTCAAGATCCATTTGGAACTATATCTAAAGTTGCAAATTCTCCACCTAAAGATATAAGTATGGAAAAAGATACATTTGGAACTAAATCTAAAGTTGCAAATTCTCCACCTAAAGATATTAATATAAGTCAAGATCCATTTGGAACTAAATCTAAAGTTGCAAATTCTCCACCACAAGATATTAATATGAGTCAAGATCCATTTGGAACTAAATCTAAAGTTGCAAATTCTTCAACTAAAGATATTCCTTTGAGTCAAGATCCATTTGGAACTAAATCTAAAGTCGCAAATTCTCCACCTAAAGATATTCCTTTGAGTCAAGATCCGTTTGGAACTAAATCTAAAGTTGCAAATTCTCCACCTAAAGATATCAATATATGTCAAGATCCATTTGGAACTAAATCTAAAGTTGCAAATTCTCCACCACAAGATATTAATATGAGTCAAGATCCATTTGGAACTATATCTAAAGTTGCAAATTCTCCACCTAAAGATATAAGTATGGAAAAAGATCCATTTGGAACTAAATCTAAAGTTGCAAATTCTCCAACTAAAGATATTCCTTTGAGTCGAGATCCATTTGGAACTAAATCTAAAGTCGCAGATTCTCCACCTAAAGATATTCCTTTGAGTCAAGATCCGTTTGGAACTAAATCTAAAGTTGCAAATTCTCCACCTAAAGATATCAATATAAGTCAAGATCCATTTGGAACTAAATCTAAAGTTGCAAATTCTCCACCACAAGATATTAATATGAGTCAAGATCCATTTGGAACTATATCTAAAGTTGCAAATTCTCCACCTAAAGATATAAGTATGGATCAAGATCCATTTGGAACTAAATCTAAAGTTGCAAATTCTCCAACTAAAGATATTCCTTTGAGTCAAGATCCGTTTGGAACTAAATCTAAAGTTGCAAATTCTCCAACTAAAGATATTCCTTTGAGTCAAGATCCATTTGGAACTAAATCTAAAGTCGCAAATTCTCCACCACAAGATATTAATATGAGTCAAGATCCATTTGGAACTATATCTAAAGTCGCAAATTCTCCACCTAAAGATATTCCTTTGAGTCAAGATCCGTTTGGAACTAAATCTAAAGTTGCAAATTCTCCACCTAAAGATATCAATATAAGTCAAGATCCATTTGGAACTATATCTAAAGTTGCAAATTCTCCACCTAAAGATATAAGTATGGATCAAGATCCATTTGGAACTAAATCTAAAGTTGCAAATTCTCCAACTAAAGATATTCCTTTGAGTCAAGATCCGTTTGGAACTAAATCTAAAGTTGCAAATTCTCCAACTAAAGATATTCCTTTGAGTCAAGATCCGTTTGGAACTAAATCTAAAGTTGCAAATTCTCCACCTAAAGATATCAATATAAGTCAAGATCCATTTGGAACTAAATCTAAAGTTGCAAATTCTCCAACTAAAGATATTCCTTTGAGTCAAGATCCGTTTGGAACTAAATCTAAAGTTGCAAATTCTCCACCTAAAGATATTAATATATGTCAAGATCCATTTGGAACTAAATCTAAAGTCGCAAATTCTCCACTTAAAGAATTTAATCTTGATCAAGATCCATTTGGAACTATATCTAAAGTTGCAAATTCTCCACCTAAAGATATTAATATAAGTCAAGATCCATTTGGAACTAAATCTAAAGTCGCAAATTCTCCACCTAAAGATATAAGTATGGATCAAGATCCATTTGGAACTAAATCTAAAGTTGCAAATTCTCCACCTAAAGATATTCCTTTGAGTCAAGATCCGTTTGGAACTAAATCTAAAGTTGCAAATTCTCCACCTAAAGAATTGAATCTTGATCAAGACCTATTTGGAACAAAATCTAAAGTTTCAAATTCTCCGACTAAAGATATAAATATAGATCAAGATCCATTTGGAACTAAATCTAAAGTTGCAAATTCTCCACCTAAAGATATTCCTTTGAGTCAAGATCCATTTGGAACTAAATCTAAAGTTGCAAATTCTCCACCTAAAGATATTCCTTTGAGTCAAGATCCGTTTGGAACTAAATCTAAAGTTGCAAATTCTCCACCTAAAGAATTGAATCTTGATCAAAACCAGTTTGGAACTAAATCTAAAGTTGCAAATTCTCCACCACAAGATATTAATATGAGTCAAGATCCATTTGGAACTATATCTAAAGTTGCAAATTCTCCACCTAAAGATATTAATATAAGTCAAGATCCATTTGGAACTAAATCTAAAGTTGCAAATTCTCCAACTAAAGATATTCCTTTGAGTCAAGATCCATTTGGAACTATATCTAAAGTTGCAAATTCTCCACCTAAAGATATTAATATAAGTCAAGATCCATTTGGAACTAAATCTAAAGTTGCAAATTCTCCACCACAAGATATTAATATGAGTCAAGATCCATTTGGAACTAAATCTAAAGTCGCAAATTCTCCACCTAAAGAATTTAATCTTGATCAAGATCCATTTGGAACTATATCTAAAGTTGCAAATTCTCCACCTAAAGATATAAGTATGGAACAAGATCCATTTGGAACTAAATCTAAAGTTGCAAATTCTCCAACTAAAGATATTCCTTTGAGTCAAGATCCGTTTGGAACTAAATCTAAAGTTGCAAATTCTCCACCTAAAGATATTAATATAAGTAAAGATCCATTTGGAACTAAATCTAAAGTTGCAAATTCTCCACCTAAAGATATAAGTATGGATCAAGATCCATTTGGAACTAAATCTAAAGTCGCAAATTCTCCACCTAAAGATATAAGTATGGATCAAGATCCATTTGGAACTAAATTTAAAGTCGCAAATTCTCAACCTAAAGATATAAGTATGGATCAAGATCCATTTGGAACTAAATCTAAAGTCGCAAATTCTCCACCTAAAGATATAAATATGGATCAAAATCCATTTGGAACTAAATCTAAAGTCGCAAATTCTCCTCCTAAAGAATTTAATCTTGACCAAGATCCATTTGGAACTAAATCTAAAGTAGCAAATTCTCCTCCTAAAGAATTTAATCTTGACCAAGATCCATTTGGAACTAAATCTAAAATCGCAAATTCTCCACCTAAAGATATAAATATGGATCAAGATCCATTTGGAACTAAATCTAACGTCGCTAATTCTCCCATGGATATATCTTATGAGTCATTACCGGAACTAAATCCTATCGTTCATTCATTGGCCGATGATATATATCGAGAAAACGATGAAGAAACTGATTCAACATCATTGCCGCGGCTTCTAAAGAAAACCCCGTCGCAGACCTCCATAAACGATGCGGATCCGTTTGCCACGAAATCCTGCGTTCAGAATTCGCCGCCGAAAATCTCGTTCCTCGACAATAATCCGATGGTGGCATACGTGAAGCGTTCACCATCATCGATATCGCTGAACGACTGCGCTTCCGACGACGACCCCTTCAATATTAAATCTCTCAGCTCCCCGAAACCATTACCGTCTCCCGCAACCACAGCCAATAAAGAAATTGACGTGAAATCGGTGATTTGCGTAGATAAATCGGTGTCATCGTCTAATGCACCCGCCACCAACGAAGAAATTGACGTGAAATCGGTGCTTTGCGCAGATGAATCGGCTTCAACGACGGCGACTTCGAGAACGCTGCCCGGCTCAAACGTCAAAATCGATGACATAGATGTGAAACTCCTCCCCAACGAAGTGGCGCATGCTATGAACTCAATGTGAGTCACCACTTATTTACACACGCATATACTTAGCGCGCGAGTCACTCTTTCGGCAACATTCCCGCCGCCCGTTCATCGGGCACGGAACGTTGTTTAGACAGTACTCGTTACACTATTATTTTTAATTAAGTTATCGGAAAAGCTCGCAATCCTTTGCCGACAACTCATTTTGTTATTATCACCTGTTAAAATAATAATTGTGTTTAATTTATTTTTCTTATTTTCGGTTCATTTCGGTAGTTAACACTTTCTCTTAGTAATTATTGTTTGCTTTTCTTGTATCTTTCACTTTAAATAGTCCACTAACAATTTAATTAGATGTCTATATATATGATACGCGTGATCATTTTTAATTATGTTACATACTACGATTAACTCGATATATAGATTATTACTTTTATATATATAGCATGTCTCATACATATAATTTCCTATATATTCTACATTTATTAAATTGCGATATTGTACAACTGTACAACATTTGAATTGTATAAATATGAATTTACAGATACAATAAAATTCGGCTAGCAAGTAGATCGTAGATGTTGTCGCTACACCTTAAGATTATATTAACGCTCGCACTGTGTCCAGTACTATGTGATAATCATGCATACATCTATATAGCCTATACGATATCCTCGCTTCGTAGTAACTCTATTAACGTTAACAGCGAAAGTGTACAGGATATTCATGACGATGTTCCCGAGATAATCCCCGACGCCCCCAACGCTGTAGTCGATGCCCCTAACGCCGTAGTCGACGCCCCCAACGCAGTAGACGACGCTATGCTACAATCTCGTGACCCCTTCACCTCTAAAGCTGGTACCGCGCAATGCGGCTACGGCATTCGAGGCGAGCAACAGGATTTCGGCGACGTATCCATGATGTCCGTGGTAAGTGTTCCCACCGCCATCATCTCTTTATCTCTATTAGTTGATTATTGTCTATATAGAATTAATATTATTGGGTACTCTTTCATATGTATACTATATATATACTTATCAATATTATGCTTACATTTTCAAATATATTAAATTATTACGTAATCTGATTACACTTGAAGTGTATTTAATTGTGTTAACTCGATCAAGTATATCCACTTCATGGTTTCTATCAAAAATCTCAGGTAAATCTATATTAAATCTCTATACCTGACACCGTACAATCAGGACGTCGATGATGATCTAGATGATGAGCCATTTGTGATCTCGAACAATATCGTCAAGGAAACAGTGAAGCCCGATGAGCATACGAAAGATGAACAATTTACTGTAATAGATTCTATATTCGGATCGAATGACAACATGGAGATGAATCAGAAATTTGAAGAACTTTATTCCTCTGAAAATCAGAATTTGAACGTAGACAGCCAAGGTTAATTGATAACCATGATTTATTGTCTCCTAATTTACAATGCTTTACTTTATATCCTTAATGACCACATTAATTAAGATATATATATATATATATTGAGCTTGCTTAATGGCCGACGAAACAAGAATATTTTATGAAGATTGTAGATTTTTTTTTACCAAAAGTACAATATGACAATATAAGCTTCTGAAATAAATAAGAGAATGACAACAGTTGTTTTAGTCATATTTAAGTCATATAATTACATTTAAATCTATATATATATATATATATATATATATATATATATATATATATATAAGTTATAGAATTATATGATGATGAGAATGAGATCTACAAATCACTAATTTTAAAATAACATTTCCAATTATTTCCAGGAATATCCAGTAACTAAGTTATACTTGTAGCTTATACTTAACATGTATGAAAAGTTATTTATTATAATTAAGTTCTGTCATATATATTTATCAAGTAGATCTAAAGTTATGGATGTTCAAAGAATCAAAATTAAGTTTAAAAATAAAGAGAATTAATATCAGTTTTAAAAAAAATTATAAATATCATTGTAATGTTTATTACTAAATTGTATACTGTTGTATTTATAAATGCTTATTTATGACACTTATAGTTACTTTTATGCATCAAGCCCTATGTCATTTTAAAGTTAATATAGTAATGTTATTGCTTTTTATATAATATAATTTGTAATTTAAAATATATTTATTTCAAAAATAATATGTTTTGCCAGCCCTTAATACTCTAAATAATCACATTTTCACTATTTGATAACTTAATAATATGTGTGTGTCATTCTTTAAGAATATTTAAATTAGTTTACTTAGTATACATGTATTCCAGTTTGATATTAATTGTTAAAAGCGTTATGTAGGTTATGTAATTACAATTAATTACATTTGATTACTTTATACATAGACAACATTACTATGTAATGTAGTAGATTATGTTTGAAAGCATCCAAGAAATATTTCATTTTTTATGGTTTAATAACAATTTTAAATTAAAATTTCATTATTTTATATCCTATTTATATTATATATGTATATAAACAAATAATATTCATGAAACATAGGTGTGTCTATATGTAATGAATGATACCTATATTGTCAATGTAAAAATATATACGCTTTAGTTATCGTTACAATTCTACATGTTTGTGTGCTGTGAATGGAAGATGTGTTATTGTATGGAAGATGTGTTACCCTATTTGTTACACTAGTTGCTACAATGAGAATCTCTTCCTATAATTACATTCATATTCATTTAAGGGCATGAGGCACGGGTACAAATAATGAACAAAAATTACTTTTGTATTATTTTATTATGATTTATTTATAAAATTTGAAATATTATCTTTAAAATGGTACATAAATGGTTTATTTACGTAAAATAAAACTCATAAAAAGATTCATTTTAAAACAAATATAAATATACTTGTATGCATTAATTTAAAACTTTAAACTTGATTTACACAAAATAATTATTTTGACCAATTACGTTCACTGTAATTCTAATAACTTTAGTAATAATACTTTATTTTATTTAAAATGTTTACAATATATACATATGAATAAAGTCTATTTTTATTGATAAGAATTTATAATTATTTAAAAAATAATATTTTGGTAATTTGTTGTAAAATTTTGTAGGATATCTAAATAAATATGCATACCAGATATAATATTAAAAAAAAAATAAAAATAATAAACTTGATCTATCATTTTCAGATTATTATAAAAATAATAAAAAAATTATTAATTTTAATAAATATTATTTAGTGAATTAAGTTAATTTTAAGAAATTAATTAAGTTTTAATTAAATTAAGTTTTGAAAAGTAGTCTTTTTTTGTATGTTTTACATGTAGAAACCCGTGCCCCATGCCCCTGACATATCATGTTCTATTAAAACCATTGTATTTAATACTTAAATAATTGTTTGTATGCCATTAATTAGTATAGAATATTACTAATATAAAATTAATCTTTCATATTATTATATATTATAAGTGTTCTTTTATATTATTTTATATACATTTATTAATATATTCACTATATATTCTTATTATATAAAATTAAAATATTATATAAAATTAAAATATATATATATATATATTTTAATTTATAATATTAAAATAATCATAATAATTAATGTTGTTAATATTTTTTTTTGATAAATATATATATATATATATATTTGAGTGTGTCTCAAATGGTAATATATTTAGATTTAGTAGAATGGTGAATGTTAATAATACATATTAAGATGTAACTATAACAGGTACATTGTGTCTGATAATAGTGTATATGCAATAGTGTATATACATATGTTCCCATGTTAAGGGGGTATCCCAATACAACAATTTTCTGCAATAATGTTGCTTAAAAGTTTTTTTGAGCGAGTTACATCGGGATACCCTTTTACTTTTCTGAAACTTGCCGGAAATATAGCAGTTAGAACTTGTTCTATTTTCAGCAAATAGTTTCAATACTTTCGATTATACAAATATATTACTATATAGAATATGATGATTGTTGTTTATTTTTAATTAACATTTCAACATATTTTCTAATAATATATATTATTTCATATAGTATAATAAAATATGAACACAAAGGGTGATGAACGAGGTGGTACTTATACTATACACTTAGATTCACGAATATCAGTGTAAACTCTATAATCATTATAATAATGTGAATATTATATTAATGTTATACATTATAATAATGATTATATTTATAGGTATATACTATATAGACATTATTATTAAAATAGTTATGTCCCATATATTTATCTATATGTTAATTAACATTACTTAAAGAATAACATATGGGTTATACTAGATACAGTATACTATATTATATGTGTTTATCAGTTTATTTAGTCTATTTAATAGTCAAACTGATAGTAGTTGTATGCATCGATGCGTGACCATAAGCCTAAGCTTTATTTACACACAGCTACTCTCGCTTACCTCACTAACTTTTAGTAAACAATTATAATACCGTTCAAACTCGTTAAGTAGCTATTCACAAATATTAAAACTCAGGTCAGGGATTCACCATTATTGAGGGTCTCCTTTATTCTCCTGATTACAGAAATACAAATAATATTAATTTTAATTTTAAATTAAAAACAATAACACATTTGATTGGTTGATTGATAGGTGCAATGATAATACTATTCCGAGCAATACTATTTGGCACCAGATAATCTTGTAGTGTGAATGTCAATGACAAATTTGCAGCCAGAAATATATTGCATGCAATATTGTCCTGGTAGAAAGTTTTAGTGGATACCCTTTTTGAAATAATTTAAATTCAATATTTTTGAGTTTTTCTTTGTTTCTAAAAAGGAAATTTGAATTAAACATAATTAAATTCTTAATAATAATTAGAAAATAATCAACTTATAATATATAAATAAATAAATATATTAACATGATAGCTTTATTATAATACATTTATAGTATTTCAGACTTTGTCAAACCTATATATCATATTAGTGATAATTGAAGGCAGTATTATTATGTGAAAAGATAAACTTCACATCAATACATAAGTAAGCAAATAATAAAGACTGTTCACATGTATATGCCATCAGGTTAAATCATATCACACATATCGCAATCGTCAAATTGCATATTCTTCCACACTAATTGCACACTAATAATAACTTGTTGAATATGAAGTGAAGTGTCTATGCAATGCTAACGCATACACCGTACATCTGTAATCGCTAATGTCATAGCATATGTCACTCAATTTAGAACTTTAAAACTATTTAAAAGTAAATTTCACATTATTGTAGTTCTACTACATTCACTTTTCATGTAAATCGATTATAATTTATAAACCACTATTAAGCATTACTTATAGTGAAATACATTTGTCATACATTTAACTGTATATTTACATTTTCATAAATAATATCAAGTTCATAATATCATACCATCATATTCATTATTCATATATTATTATTCATTATATGATATTAACACCTTAATATCATATTCAATAATATAAATGATTCATGTAATTTTCAATGATAATAATCCATGTTAACAGTGCTTTAGAATAAGTTAATATAGGGTAAGTTATAATTTAAGTTACGTTAATACAGGGTATATTAGAGTATAAGTTGAACATTAATTAAATATTTGTTACTTATTATACTCAGTAACAACTACTAAAGTTCATCTGGTGGTGGCATCAATACAGTAATAACATCACATTATAATATGCTATATTATAGAGCAGTGGTTCTCAAATGGGGGTCCGCATGGGTCCCTTTGGGTCGATTGACACTCTTTCTAGGGTCGCCAATATTTGTTTGATTATGGAGATTCTAAATTGTCTATTTTTAAAATAGGCGAGTTTAAAAATATAGCTTAACTCTATATCAAACGATGTGGTCAACATTTAACTAAATTAGTAAATAAGATGTAATATCTTTACCGTTTGAGTATCTTTATTATTATTATATTTATTATCATGGGTCGTTTTGGATTTTTTTATTTAACAATTTTAGAAAATGGTTCACGAAAAAAAAAGTGTGAGAACCACTGTTATAGATTATATACTATACTATTATATATATATATATATATATATATATATATATATATATGTATTTATACATATATAATACTATTATATATCACATGTATTTAATGATTATATCATTAGAATAATATGTTTTAATAATATTACATATATATATATATATATATATATATATACATTATAAATTTATATTATATTTATTATTTATGTTAATAGTCTATATTAATATATACTATATAATATTATACATACAACGTATACAATATGATTTGACAATAGTAACCTTAGTAGTGTGGTCACAACACATGCTAACCACACCACACCACACACCACTGTAGTATGTCAATAAAGAGCAGTGTTATGATATCTGTATAATGATATAACTAGTACAGTTATGTGAACATATTTACTAGGTAACCAGGTAATAAATATCATAAATTACTATGCAAAAATGCAAATAAGCAGTGAGGCGTTACTAAACAAATAACTCTGTATGTGTAGTTTGGTATCTTTAGAATGTATACTATGCTTTTATAGATTTTTGTGAACATTTTGAGTATATAAAATAATAATTTGTAGAATATTACTGGCCAAAAGTACTTTTAATTATATATGTTTCATCTTTATGCCATGGATATAGATTGTAACAATATATATTTATTTATTGTAGGCTGGTGAATAAATACATGTTATATTCATCGATATAAAGAAAGTGGATAATCAATTGACGCACGCAATGCATGTAAAAGATAGACACGTGAATGACACTTTTATCGATAAATTAACAAAATGGTATCAGTGATTTTGATTGGATATTAGTCATATTATATATGTCAAATATTAAAACAGTAGGCTTTTCGTCGAAATAGATTAAAGTGACTTCTATCTATATCAATGGATTTAAATTATAAATATCAATAAAATCAATAAAATAGTATTATATCTTCAATTTAAATACACAAAATGATGAATAAAAAAAACGAGGAATGTTGATATTATGTATTTTAAAAATATAATTTTATTTTTAGTATAGATAGTACATTAAAATTAGTAGTGATTATCAATATATATATGATAAATACATATTATTATAAATAAAAAGTAGTGGGCCAGATAGTGGGTTTCGACTGCAGCGCTCGTAGCGGATAGTGCCATACACTACATTCAATTGCTTATCCACTTTCTTTATATCGATGGTTATATTATGTCAGTCTTTTAAATTGTGTTGTTAAATATTGTTAACAATTATAAAAGTGTATGTTTTCAATGGATTTGGTAATATTAATTTTAGTAGAATTAAATATGTTTATTTTGTTTGGTGTAATTTATTAGTTATTTATATAATAGTAAAAGGATAATGATTCCTCCTTGTATGAAGGATGCAAGAGAATCAACTGTATCATTGATTGTTATTCACCTATTATATTACTTCTCTATTTCACTATATATATATAATATTTATTTTCTATAACATGTATTGAAATGTATACTTGTGTTAAAGTGTTAAACTTATATTTTGTTTATCATTTGACTTAAATGTATAACAAATTATTTGTTATATATTAAATATATGTTATTAATATATATTATTAATATACATATATAAACAAATAAACAAATATATTATATATATATATATATATATATATATATATATATATATATATATATATATATATATATATATATATATATACATATACATGAATGGTAATTAATAATAATAATTGAATCTAATATATTATGATGTTTACTGATTTCATAATATAAATATTATAATTTATTTTCTCAAAATATTGTTTTAGTCACTAAAATCATATGTACTATTTGATTTGTTACACTGATACAAGTTCTCTTGTAAGCAGCATCATTAATATGTGCTAATACCTTATTAATAGATTTATAAAAAAGTCCCCTAAATATAAATAGTTGCTCCCATATTAGGATAGATTGTTATTACTATATTATTATATTCAATAGTATTCAATCACTGACTTATGCCTAGTTCATACATAATTTCACTGTGTTGATTTCTATTATACTTTCTAGATTCTCTTTCATAACAACTATACGTGCTTGGCTAATATAGCATGTCCTTGCTAATTGCATGGACACAATGCGTTCGTCCACTGATATTTACATAAATTACCAAGTAGCAAGGAGTAATCAATCACTGAATTGTGTTGGGCTGCTAGTAGTAGTATGTGCAGCGCGGTGCTTTCCTATAAACAAGCCGTTATTAGTAACACACGCACGCGCACCGGTAAACGATTCAGTGACGTATACAATATGCCCAGTAAGCATAATATTACTAGTACTATAAACCACTCGCATTTCGCGTAGGCATACACACCGGCACGCACTCACCGCGAGAATGCCTATAATTCACCATTACACTACCAAAACTCACCGTTAAGTCCATGTATCTCCGTGTGTAAAATTTCGCCCTCTATTGGTTAACTTAGACATCATTAATCGTTATCTCTATGCCCTCGTTGTCATTGACATCGTCTGCCTCCTCTGTCAGCGATGTAGCCAATAGGCAAAGACAGCAGAACTCGCGCCGTTCTCCCATGAAAGGTAACGAAATAATCTACTCAATATTAGCAGACGTTTTCATTCCCTTCTCATTTATAATTGCCACCATTATTACCTGTTTACTGTTATTGTACATCATACACATGTAAATTACATTGGCTGTATAACATTCTTGTCTATAATTAGTACATTGTTATCTATAATTAATACCTATTATTAATAGATAACAATCATAGTATGACTTATTGATTTATCAATTCAATTCAATCAACAACCAGAGTAATTTTACTATTATATATGAATTTATACATATTAAAATATATTATTTATATATATATATATATTTATTTATTTATATATTTATTTATTTATTTATATATCTATATTTATATATATATATATATATATATATATATATATATATATATATATATATATATATATATTGTAATATATAACTCATACATTATATAAATGAATGCTAATATATCATGAGTCATTCTAGATAAGGATGTATTTAAGTACCATTGAAACCTAATCTAAAATCTATATAATACATACAACTATATAAATATATAAATGTTCATGGTTAATCTGTGTAATAGACTATATGAATATAATAGTGGTTACATCATTGTGTATTGTTACATCACTGTGTATTGTTACATTATCATGTATTGTTACATCATCATGTATAGTTTCCATATAGAAATGTTAATATAATAGAGGCTGGCTTAGGTTTAGGTAAGTGAGTAGCTTGGAGATGAATTAACAGTTAAGGTTAGGTTAAGGTTAGGTTAGGTTAGGGTGAGGTTATGTTTAGTTATCAGTATATATGATAATGTAGCAGTTTGTATGAAGTCATGTGTTTTTGCTGTCAGTGGGTCTGCATGTATTTTGTTATTATTGATGATAGATATGTTATGGCATTTGGAGAGTCTTTTTGAAGTTTGGTAGTGGCCAGTCATGTTGAAGTTTGCTAATTAAGTATTAAGTAACATGATGGACATTCGTTCAGGAGAATATGTAGTAGTACTATATTGTTCAGCACATGAACAGTGTATTGTTCATAACAGCTAGGTTGCATCATAGGTGGCTAGCAAGTGGCCAGAATGTCTGTTTTCTAGTTTATTGCCACCAACTCTATACTCATTTTGCTACAACTATATCGTATATTTATTGAATATTGACTCTATTATTATATTGAAATTGCGATGTTTGCATAAGTAGCATAAGTTGCTACACAGTAAGAGGCTATCATATCACACATCTATCTAGAGAGACATGCACTAGTTATACTAGCCTGAACAATCAATACCAACGTGCACGTAAATCTACTGCTATGTTTTCTATTGATTTCTATACCTCTCGCTGCCGCGCAATGTTTTGAGGTACTTTCGTAGTAGTCGATTAAAAATATATTTTTTCCGAAAATCAATAATGACTAATATAAGATGTAATAATAGATATTGCGGCGCTATAACAAAAAGCAGTTCGCGTTCATCATTCATCATCACGTACACATATACATATGGAGACTATCCTAAGTAAATCAGATGTCACTGTACCTGTGTACTAATCAACGATGCCGTTTACAGCATTTAACAACTCGTCATCCTGGGATCTACTGAACAACTGCGGCAATGATAATCCGGTAATAAATTGTGTGTACGTGTGTGTGTGTGTGTGTACACATGCCTAATATGTTGACAATATATGTAATCCTTACGCTCATATGTGTATATACAAGTGCTTTATTAGACTGTCATTATTTGTAATAATCGGCTTATGACAGTTAATGAAAACTTCAATTAAATAGTTTCGTATACATTATTAAAATTAGTAATTTGATGTTGAATTAATTTGTTGCTGGAAAAATGGATGAAAATACTATTTCTAAATAAATAAATATATATATATATATATTCATTGAATTGTAAAGTTATAAATTAATTCAAGTAATTATATTTGAGAATAGCTAGTGAAATAGCTAGTGAAAGAGCTAGTGAAATAGCTAGTGAAATATCTAGTGAAAGAGCTAGTGAAAGAGCTAGTGAAAGAGCTAGTGAAAGAGCTAGTGAAAGAGCTAGTGAAATAGCTAGTGAAAGAGCTAGTGAATATAAACTGTGAACCCAGTGAATATTTCATAATTTATTGAATTTAGTTTTAATAATTTGTTTAGAAATATTTCACCTAGTTATAATTTTATTTCTAAATGTTTTCCGAAACATTTCCTATCTTGATAAATATTTAATAATAGTTATTAATATTAATTATTAATAATAACTAATGTATATATATATATATGATTTCAGCAAACTCTATTATCAAGACAATCTCTATTCGTGAAGTTTGATCCATTAGTATCGCAGCAAGAAGGTTATTATCTTAATAATAAAGAGAACTCTATTGCTAATATCATCCTCAATACCATCAGATAAAAACATTCAAGCGAATATATTGCATGCTAGGAAATATACTGAACGATTACATATGAAAAATATTGAAGAAGAGTTAGTAACATAAATATTATGAACGTGTGGAATATGTCTACATATTGATACTATAAATAATTATTTATAGTATATAATTATATTATAATATATCGGACAACTAAATAATGCTAGAAATAAACATTTGAACAGTAACTTGATGATGATGCAATCACCGACTCCCGCAAGTGAAGATCTCATCTTCTCAACTCCGATCGTTAAGAAAACCACCACCAATATGAGGTAATAACATCAACCCTGACTACTTCACAGAGCATGCTATGTAAAGTTATCTTGTTTAAGGTATAACTAGTTTATTTATAATGCGTACATAACAATGTAAGGTAGTATATATAAGATTAAAATGACAATGTGTCGGTATCAACGTTGGCTTATATAGCCTCTACTGGTCACGCATGACCAGCCAGTATCATATGATGATCTAGGCACAACGCATCTATAGAATAAATATGTATAACAATAGCAGTGCAAATGTAGTGATTTGCATTATATGAATATATCATATAATTCACATCATAATAATAATACAAACTAAACATCTCCCTTTATAGCTTATTATAATAATAAATAGAAATTAATATCGAACGGGCTTTTTTGAGATTCTGCCTGATCGTGTTGTGTATTCGTCTTGTTCAATGTCGTCTTTGATCTGTGATTGTGTTGATTGTAGTTCTATAGTTCTTTGAGTATCTGTTGGGTTGGTTATGGATTGAGAAGTATTTGTAAGGGCTTTAGAAATAATCGACAGAATATTTAGAGTCTCTTTAACATAATTGTGATGGGTCGGCGTTTTAATTAATCTTAAGAATTTGCGATTGCGAATCAAGATTTTATTTTTACATAAAACTTGGTATTTTCTATAAAATAATTGTTTTATTATCTTGCCTATCTTCCACTCCCTTTCTCCTCGTTGGATTGGTTGTAGCTGGACCACGTCTCCTTCTTTCAGCACACCTAAATCTGTAGCTGTATTAACTTGAGTAATGTTAGTTTTATTTGATGATATGTTAAGGGTAGGCGCTGGAGTTAAAATGTGTTAAATAATTTAATTTTTACAATATTTTTTTATTATGTATTATCCAAGTTCTGTATTTTATTTATAATATCCTAAAATATTTTTTAATATTTTTGAGTATTTCTATCAATATAAAGTGTTTTAGGAGTAATAAATTTATAAATATATTTTGTATTTATTATATTACGATTTATTAGAATAATCGTTTAATTTAAAAATTTCTAGATTTATTTTAGCATAGATCATAGATTAAATAGCATTACATAAATAAACAAATCATGTGTTATATAATCCTATTTGTTTTTATATTGTATATTTTATATAGTTGCATATTTGTACACATTATCTATGATTATTTATGTAAAAACTTTGAATGTCATTTTCTCCAGTATTTACTTTTTCACTTAGTAACCAAATGCCTACTACTTTTTTAATTTATATTATTTTTAACTGACATTTTTACTGTAAATGTATAACATATACACCAATATAAATAAATCTTGATGTTATATTATATTTTATATTAATTAAATTAATAATGATTATGTAATATATTTATAATAAAAAATATTCACCATAAACTAGTTATACCAATACACAAGATAAACAAGATAACTTTACATGCTATATAATACCCCCCCCACTAGGGTGGCTCGTCAGTCATTAAATATGTTGCTTCAGTAAAAACTATAAACATATAATATATATAAACAGTAGTGTAACAACTAAACATTGTGTTATACTCAATTGAGTTGTCAATTTGATGTTTAATAACATTTTATAGGAAAAATACTTGTTTATTACTAAATTTACTGCGCATGCGTAGCATTTATTTATTTATAGTTTTACCTTGACAATCAATTAATTGATATCGTCTTCTAATTTAATTATATATTTAATATGCATTTAATAGACTTAAGTATATTTAAATCAAAATATGGATCTAACAAATTCAGATTTTAAATTTTTGATAGTACAAAATATTTTTATTTTTTTTAAATTAGAAAAAAATATAATATAACAAACATTTTATTGCGGTCATCTCAATGATAATTAAAATTATATTATGGTAAAAAAAAATAAAATTGACTAGGTCCTAGACATTTTTTATTCATCTTTCCTTGAAAATATTTATTTTTTCTATAGAAATCATTAAAATTCAAATTATTCCTAGAAAAATATTTAAACAAATTTTTTTTTATAATCATATATAGTAAATATATATTATACATTTATTAAGAATATAATAAACTTAATCTGAATTTTATAATTGATTAAAAACAAAAAACAAAAAATATTCGATAAATAATAAACATAAAAAGTTCAATCCTAGAAATGATAATATTATAAAGAAATTATTATTTTAAAATTTGTTTTTTCTGTTATTCTGTTAATAATATTTCATTCTAGTATATATATATCGTATGACAAAATTCATTAATAGGAAGTATATTAAAAAATGTATTGAATTGATTTTGTATCTACTCCATTATAAGATTTCCTATCAATCCTATGTTAAAATTGAAAGTTATATTGACTATTCAATATTTTACGAATTAAGTTAATTTTTTTTGTATTGAATTATATTACATGTTTTCTAATATTATTTCACTGAAGCGATAAATTATCTGAAAATTTTATATTTTTCAAGCCGCTCTACCCCCCACCCTATCCCTTACACCTACAGTTCGGCTATGAAAGCTCCCCCCATCGACCTGTTATGCAATAGTCCCCAGCCCACATCTTCCACTCAAGAGAACATTCATGACACCGACACCCTCCTCGAGGTTTGTGTGTCACCCCCCCACACCCCCCTGGCAGGTCTGACATTATGACACCTGTCACAACCGATAGGTTCTCAAGTATTCTCAAACCGACATGAACAGAATCATTGTGGACAAGAATCTAAAGCATGAGGCTAAGTTCCTACAGCTCATTAAACAGTATGAATCATTCAGGTTAGCATCTATGTATTATATCCTCCTCCTTCTCCTCCTCCTCCTCCTTATGCCACTCATCCTCCTCATGCCCCCCCCTCCTCATCCTCATGCCCCTCCCCCCTCCTCATCCTTCTCCTTATGCCCCTCCCCCCTCCTCCTCATCATCCTTATGCCCCTCCCCCCTCCTCATCCTTCTCCTTATGCCCCTCCCCCCTCCTCCTCATCATCCTCATGCCCCTCCCCCCTCCTCATCCTTCTCCTTATGCCCCTCCCCCCTCCTCCTCATCATCCTCATGCCCCTCCCCCTCCTCATCCTCCTCTTTATGCCCTCCCCCCCCCCTCCTCCTCATCCTCATGCCCCTCTCCCCTCCTCCTCCTCCTCCTCATGCCCCCCCCCCCTCCTCCTCATCCTCATGCCCCTCCCCCCTCCTCATCCTCCTCCTTATGCCCCTCCCCTTCCTCCTCCTCATCATCATGCCCCTCCCTCCTCATCCTCCTCCTCATGCCCCTCCCCCCTCCTCCTCCTCATGCCCCTCCCCCCCCTACACTACTACTAGTAGCACTAACCTACATTAATCTTCAGGGATTCTTACAATGAAATCGTCAACGGTTATGCGGACATGTGTATACAGCTGAAAAGTTCGTGTACACTGTGTGTGTGTGTGGTTGATAACATGTGACCTGATGTTATAGCATGTGACCTGGTGTGTGTGTGTGTGTGTGTGTGGTATACCATGTGACCTGGTGGTATACCATGTGACCTGGTGTTATAGCATGTGACCTGGTGGTATAGCATGTGACCTGGTGTTATAGCATGTGACCTGGTGTTATAGCATGTGACCTGGTGTTATACCATGTGACCTGGTGTGTGTGTGCGTGTGTGTGATACCGTTACATGTTACACTGCCTCCCTCTAGTTAAGAATAAATTAAATGAGAAAGAGACAGCCGAACTCAAAGTACAGAATGAGAAGGTGCAGGCCGAGATTACGCTAGAACGTAGCTCTAATGCAGAACTTGTAGATGATGTGAAGGGCATAGAGGAGATGTTCTTTGACCTTCATCGCAGATTTGAGAAGAAGTGTGCAGTCGTAGATGTTAGTAGTAGTAGTAGTGGTAGTGGTGGTGGTGGTGGTGGTGGTGGTGGTGTTGGTAGTGGTAGTGGTAGTGGTAGTAGTATTAGTAGTAATGTTGGTGGTGGTGGTAGTGGTAATGGTAGTGGTAGTGGTAGTGGTAGTGGTAGTGGTAGTGGTGGTAGTATAATTACAACAACTATAAACCCTCACATATAACACTCTTTACAGTCCCTGAATGTTAATCTTGGAAAGATGAAAGCACATCAACAGCAATATATATCTGCTGCAGAAGTAAATGAGAAATCATTTTATGAACTAAAACAATCTTCTATTGATAAATTCAATAAGTAAGTTTCATAAAACTATTTAATATAGATAACATGAGATTGAGGATAAAATCTATTATGATGGCAATGATTGAAAAGTAATATCAATTAATGAATAAATGATTTGATATATATATAAAATTTCATTTTAGTCTTATATTTAGTATTTTAATAATTTAGTATTCCTTAATTATTCATTAATTATTTTGAGATGATTATTAGATTTTAGAGTAACGTGTTATATATAGGTGCTATTTATGTTATGCATGAAACATATGTGCATATATAATTTGAATATCGCCCAATTATAATTTACTAAAATAGAGAAAGAAAAGAACATATTTGTTTCAAATCAAATTTTTAACAAATGTAAAATTGTAATTTAGAGTTAACCCCTATTACATAATTTAGACTAAATGATGAAGCACTAGAAAACATGAAAAAGAAGGATTCTGAGATAGCATCTTCAAATATCTCAATTAAATGTAAAGATCTTAAAATTATTGAACTGCAACAAGCATGTGATTCTAAGGTAAACAAACTCCATATCACATAATCATCATCTTCCTATCAATTCCTCAACTCATTACAATAACATTTGCCTAGTTTTTACCTACACTATTTTAAATACTTAATTTACACACATTAATATGTTAGTAAATTATATCACCAAATATTACTCAATATTATAAAACCTTATTCAATTTTATATGATATTATATCATTTAATGTATCTCATTATTTTATAATCTCCAGTCCCCATATATATATATACATTTTTCTCTACATATATATATATATACTGATTTTACAGTCAAACCAAATTGATGAATTACGCAATATATGTGATGAATTTATTAAAAAGTGAACAAAGTGCCTAATACAAACAGACTATTCATCTTCTGTTATTCATTTTATATTCATATTTGTAACACTTTATATTCCAATAAATTATATAATTTATTGTACAAATCATATTATAATGTATTATTAATAAATTATTCCTGTAAATATGATTGTTTATTTACTTAAATATAATGTCTAATCATTTGAAATCATAATATAATAACAGTGTTTATTATAGCATATCAATGAGATGAATGTTAGCTGAGATACATTATATAGAGTTTATATTGACAAGAAGTATAGCGTGACAACAATTATGTTTGGGAATATACACCACTATATACAGTGTATATTATACACCACTAGCATGTAATACATTTGTATATTTATTTTATTGAAAGGATTTATTCTTTTAATTAATTTCATTCCTATAACTACTAATAATATGTATTTGAATATAAATTGCGAACATGTAGTATCTCAACTAAAAGTACAAGAGTATATGATATATACATATGAACTTTGATCATTGTATGTAATATCAATGTAAGGGTTAATTACAGGATAAAACGTAATTATAACTTATAACATTAATATTGTGTGACTAGATCACTATTTGCATTATTACTCCATTTGAAATAGTTTTTTAAAATTTTTATATTACGAAATAATCATTTATAGTATTTTATTAATATGGTTACTTATGATATTAGTGACTATAAATTAGTATATTTTGGTATATATATATATATATATATTGAATAACTGTTTATATAAATATTGTAAATGTAATTTTAAATAATTATAAATATATATATATATATGAAATAAGAAAACTAATGACATAAATTAAATGTTCATATATCCTATACTAAGTTAATGCCCTATCATAGGAGTTAGTTAAACATGATAACCTTATGATGAATAGTCAACAGTGCTAGATATTTAGTTAAACAATTGTATCAACATTTTTAGATGGATATTTGAATTTAATTTTTCTTGTTAAATGTTTTGTTACCATTAATATTTTTATAATAACAGGATGTATATTTTGAATTTTATTATTCTATTTAATAAACTAATTATTAAAAAGATGATATTGTGAGGTTAATTATCTTTATTTTATTTTGTATAAATTAAATAAATTTATTTTTATCTCATTCTAGAAACTATATATTGAAAAATCAATAAAATAAGTAACTAAATTGTAAAGATAAATGAAAACAATAATATGTTAATTTTCATATCTCCTCCATGTTCTAATAATCTCTGATGTCCCCTTTTGAATAGGTTTACTTGAAATGTCACACACATCATCATATGCTGTTTTCATATTTATTATGAATTACATTAAATATCTAAAAATATATGTTTATTATGCGTTCTATTATATTATGAGATTTGTCCTCTATAATTAGCTTACAAAACCTATAGATATGGTAAACAGATTTATTTGAAAATATTTCAAGAGCGGAAATTATTAAAGATAAACTAAAGATGCACACTATTAATTTTCTTCTCCGATATCTCCTTCTTTTAACGTGTCTAGTTTGTTTAACTATAACCAAAGGGTTTTTATTTGATGTTTGCAGTCCGTTTCTGTCTCCTATCTCTACTTTCATCCTCTTCTGACGTAAGCAAGTTGTGTTTTCCCCGTCGCAGCCCTATAACCACGGGGCTATAGAAGTTATGCAAGTTACCTATTCGTGTAAGCCTAGTGTACTAATTCTCTACATTAATAACACACGTATTAGGTACACCTACTTATTCATGTTAATAGATAGCAAATATGTACTTCCAATTAACATTCATGTTATTAAATAAAACTATTCACCGAATTGAATTTGTTAGACTATACAAGCGATATATGCTACTATAAGTGTACACTCTTAATATATAGTATATTTCGTATATAAAAATGTATATTAATTTTGTACAAGTATGGGAAAGAAAAAGGAGTAAGATAAATATAATATGTATATCTATAATAATGTTTATATATATGTAGGTCAAAATAATAATCATGAATAAAACGCAAAGATTACACAATAAATAATTCATTTTATAATGGGGTATAGAAACTTTAGGATTTTATAACACATGTATATATATACAGTAAAACCTCTCTATAAGAAACCTCTTTATAAGAAAAACCTCTTTATAAGAAAATCTTATAAAAAAAATATAAGAAAAACCTCTTTATAAGAAACTTATTGTATACAAATAATTATATATAAATAGTAGTATTGTATATTGATAAAAATTATAGAAATTAATTATTATATAAGATATTTTTTTTCGTACAAATATTATATTACATAAATAGCTCGAAATGAATTAAAATGAATTAATAATTATTATTGTATATCCATAAATTTATTAAAATTAATTAATAAATGTTATTATATCCTTAAATGTATTGATGATACAATTTATTATATTATACAATTAATTGTTAAATGATAGATTATTATAATATTAATTATATTATATTAATCAATGATGATTAATAATTTATAATTTCTAATGTAAATCTAATAAAATGTCATTATGTATTAACATGTATAAGCGCAAACAATACAGTATACATTTAAAACAGCATACAAAATAAATATACTATATATATATATAACCTACAGGTTATATAATGCATTTTCAATTGAAAATTAATTCTTAAAATCATTGGAAAAGTAAAAACCTCTTTATAAGAAAACCTCTCTATAAGAAAAAAAGTACTGAAGAAAAATAGTTTCTTATAGAGAGGTTTTACTGTATATATTTTTAAAAGTGGTAATTTAATTATTATATATTAAATATATAAGTTATAAACATTATAAATGTATACCAGCTAAATGTTAGATTAAATAATTAATTTTATAATGCTGTGTTATAAAAGATTATTTTTATGGTATTTATAGATAACTTACATCGCTACTTTTTTGAAAGAGTTTATTAATATGTAATAAAATAATATACACATTTTTATAAAATAATGTTTCATAGATTTGTTCATATTTAACAATAGAGATATCCCTAAGTTGAACGTTAGTGTACTCTGAACTCTCTCTCCTATTTCAATATATTTATATAGACTGTACATTATTTTTAACTCGACATTCATATCTATATAATATACATATTGTTGCCTAATCCTAATTATGTAGTAATTAACTAATTAGATAGTAATTAGAGTCTATAATTTAAACACGTTAAAAGAGTTCATTGTAATCTAATCCTAAATTAAATTAATTCTAAGTATAATAAGTAATGCAACTAATACATTAATTATTTGTATATTATATATATATATATACATTAGGGATGTAAATAGGTACCCGAGTATCGTAGAATTGAATCGAACAGGTATTTATTTTATGCATTCGTTTCATTTCAAAATACCCGACTCTTATAAATTCACAATGAAACATAACCGGGTATTCAATACATGAAGAAATCTAATTATTTTATTAAAGCCATATTCTGTAAATAGTACACACAATAAAAGAGTGTGCATTAACACATATGCACATAAAAGTCCTTATATATCCCCTGAATACATAGGAGTCCAGGCAAATATGACTCCCTCCACACCATGGAGGGAGTCACAATAGTATATTCCATAACTGATATTTTATTAGTTTATTTATTTGTAACTGAACGGTACACTTAATTAGTAATACATATAGTTAATATCACAATGGACAAACATAATTAGGAATTATATGAAATATTAAGTAAAGTTAATTCAATGATTCGTTTAATGTATTAAAGAGAGGATCCTCGAGCTCCTTTCATTATAGTCAATTATTACAAATCCAATAACATTTTTATTGATTCAATTATTTATCTATATTTAAGATAATCATGATATTGTATGAAATAAAAATAATACTTCACATGTTTCGATATATTTTTTTCGAAACCTAACAATTGAATATTTCATTTGTTTCGAAACATTATTATTTTTAAATATTTACCTCCCTAATATACATACTATATACTATAGTATATAGTATATACTTTTACACCAACGATTTTGCGAAGCTATTGTATAAAACTCCTTATTTATGCAATTTAATAAATAATAAGCTAGAAGTAGTATAAAAATCACTGAAATAGATTAAAGTTTGAAATGGTTTTCTATACAACAATGTTTTCATTATTATATTTAATATAAATTAAATTTTACTCGCCACATAGATATGTATAGTATTTAAAACCAACATATCCTATTGCTTTATTATATATTAATAATGAAACTTAATTTTCATCATATAAATAATAATTTAAAACATATTATTTTACATTTTAAAAGTGTAGTTTGATACTACTTTACATTATAAACACATATTTTTCCAAAATTAACCTATGTAGGTGGTACTGTTCATTTTTGTTTACAAAAGAGAATTAGACAGTTAGGTATATATATCTTTCCTATATCTTTCCTTAAATCTCCCCTTAAAACAAATCTTTGTTTATACTATGTAAGATAGGAGGAAATATATATATATATATATATATATATATATATATATATATATATATATATATATATATATACTTATTATTATCAAGGACAAAGTGTGACCATAGTATAGTACTATTCTAATATATAGTAAATATATATTATAAATCTGGAAATAGATACTTTATGTTATATACTATAACTTAGATTGTATATTTCCAGATTAAAAAGTATCCCTATGATTACTATAATATTATTATTTATATATGTCCTTATGTAACTGTATGTTCTACTACGAACTTATTGATAACATAAATACCTATTGACCCTGTGAGAATATATATAATATTTTATTACATAGAGATAAGAGGAGTCGAGTTGCTTGGTTATCCATATGGTTATACCAGGGAGTAGGGGCGATTGGACGAATTGAACGATTTTGTATTTAGGGGGGGCAACCAATTAAAATAAATGTAGTGGTAAAAGTGGGGGCATATCCCCCCGTCCCCCTGTTGCAGCGCCACTACCAGGGAGTACTATGCCTATATAATTTAGTATAGGGTACCCAAATACGTTATAGGCTTCGTATATTCCCTATATTTAGGTTTCTTCCCTTATATGTCTATGAGAGTACCTATGCGTGATTCATTATCTCGAGAGTTAATATACCAGAATTGTAAGTTATACAAGAGCAGGGCCGGCTTAAGCATACTATGGGCCCCGGGCAAAAAAAAACGTATGGGCACCATAAGAATTTCATAACATATTAAATGGGCTATTTTAGAAATAACTAATATCTATAACTCTTCTATATATTTATATATATAAATATATATATATATATATATAAATTATATAATATATATATATATTATATATATATATATATATATATTATGATGTATTATTATTATATTATTCGTGATCATTGATCAAATTATGTAAAAATATTTATAATCTTTAACAAATTTTGTTTTTTCATATATATTTACATGTATCATGTGAAGGAGACCCACTTTAATATGTATATAATATAT